>OX344754.2:2400000-3600000 GCA_947034885.2 Thuidium tamariscinum | reverse complement strand
AGTGCAAGGATTGTTGGAGCATGTTTGCAGAGTGGCGACGCAATTAGCGGCAAGGCGTAGTGGGCGATTGGGTGGGCTCCAAATGGGTCACAAGGCCAGGGTTGTGGAGGAAGACTAGTAGGGAGCAGGTCCGCAATGCCAACTACAAGTCGGAGCGTCACCGCAAGTCGGAGAGATAGTACACCGCCAACAAACTGCGGAGGTTTAGTAGCTCGCCGTCCAGGAGTTGATCGCGGATTAGAAGGGGAACGAATACCTCTGTCCAAAATTGTGCCATCTCAAAAGGTTAGTTACCTTTTTTGCCAAATTAGGTTTTTTCTTGAATTATGGTTGAAGTGAGATAAGAAGGTCTGAAATCTTTGTATCCTACATTGCGCCATTTGAGCCAGTTTGAACAGTTTTACTGCCTTATCTGTTAGGGATACCGAATATTTTTCTCAAATTTAGGGTTTAGGCAAATGAGTAGGTCGAACACGAGGAAGACCATGACGCATATGTAATTCATTGGTAAGCTGCATTCCTTTATTTCAAAAATGATAGTCATCTGTAAATCTCATAATTTTTGCAATCCCATGTGAGCAAAGAGGAAGATTGCTGTGTAGGATCATTGCAAGAAACACTTACCGGTTTTGGCTCAAAATGGCTCAAAATCAATGAGTCCTGTGAGTCCTATGACCCTTTGAAATAAAAAAATTTTAAATTGAAAAAAATATGGATAATTTGAAGAGCAATGATAATATTATGTCTCTTGAAATTCAGACCTAAGAATTTTTTTCTCTAAATGTTATAGACAATGGAAAATACAATGAAAATAGCTCTTTTTTCACTAATTTGGTAAAAATAGTAAAAAAATTCAAAAAATGAAAATGAAAAATCCATTTTTTCTTAAAATAAAGGGCTTTCTTTTCTTACAAATTTCATCTTTGGAAAAAATAAATTCTACTCTCTACACTTGCACAAAGTCAGCCACTTTGACGACATGTGGAGGTTGAACAGTATAGTATTTTCAAAAAATCTCTTTGTGGTATTGTGTAACTTTAGGTGAGGTCCTTGCATGCCAATTTTCATCTCAAAATTTGCATTTTTGGGTCAAAAATAGGACTAAAACCCCCCAAAATGGCCAAGGTAGACAGCCAATCGAGGGCAGTTTAAAAATAGTAAAATAATTTTGAAAAAATTGAAAAAATTACGCAACATATAAAACTTTTGTGTGCACCTTCATTCCAAATTTCAAGTTGATAGGGAAAATGATGCAAAAGTTATGAGCAAAAAACTACCTATTGGAGGTCAAGGGGACAAAAAATAGGACAAATGTTTCTTACAATCACCCTGTACAATTTTGCATGATTTGCTTTCCATTCCTCTTCAAGCATGTTCTATCGACCATCATAGCCACATTCCTTCTCATATTTGCTTTGATTAAATGTAGATGCTTCTGCTATTTTTTCTCTGCTTCATGTATGTTTTATTTCATTGCTTGCAATTTGCAATTGTTCATGCAAGTAATTGCACTTAGTTTTTTTCACAATAGGAATTACTATTGTCATCAATGGTATTACTAGAATGAAATTCAATATCATGTGCTTGCTAGAGTGTGATGTATGTGCCAATATAGGAGGAATGTAGACAACCGAAATGCCTTATCAAAAGTTGGTCTATTTATTCATGTTAATTTTTGTAAGGCTTTATGCATGGTGCCTTCATTCCTAAAGTTGAACAGGAAGTTTAGTTAGAACTTATGTGATTGATGTGGTGTTTGTATAGGAGAACAATAGTGGTGAACTTCATGATTCAAGTGCACAGCAAAGGGACAAGGCTACAAAAGGCAAGAATTTTACAACAAAAGAGGAACGCCAACTTACTTGAAGCGTCTTAGCCATTTCACAAGACTTGATTACTGGGAATGGTCAAAAATTGTTCGCTTTTTGGGACAATATTTGCACACATTATAACAAAAGGCAACCTCTGAAATTTTGATCCATGCAATCGTTGGAGACAAAGTGGGCCACTATAAAGCATAATGTATCAAATTATATTGGTGTCCTACAGCAATGCTCTAATCTCAACGTTAGTGGTGCCAACGCTCAATATGTGTAGCGCCAAGCCTTGGAAGTGTATTGCTTGAAGAATCCTAAGAACGCTGAATTTACGTACATGCATATTTGAGAGCTCGTCAAAGATATCCCTTGTTGGAATTCTGGTAACACCCAAGAGAAAGTGTTGACTCCACCCATGAAGCAAAAAGATGCACCTTCCAACTCCGATAGTGCTCATGTCAAACCTTGTAGTAGCACTGACGACGACGATGCCGACAGTGGCGACGGTGGCGGTGGTGGCAACTCTACTTTGACAAGGCTTTGACCTCAAGGTGTGAAGAAAGCCAAAGAAGACCACAAAACTAGCTATGATGCCGACAATACTACTAAGGAGCAAGCCACAACTACAAAAGCCATGGCAGAGGCCATATTAAAAAAAAACTAACTCTTGGAAGAGCAAAATGTTATAATGATTATGACATATAAAATAGACACTGCAATTTCAAGCACAGTAGCAAGGTATTTGAAGTTAAGATAGGAGGAGGAATTGAAGAAGCTTGAAGCTCATTTAACAGAGAGTCATGTGCGCAAAGCGATCATCCACAACTGCCCTCTTCCCATTCATATGGAGTTAGAAGAAGAGTTGCAGCAAAGGGTCCATGCAGCTCTTCGAAGGGTGAGAAGCAACCCTATTGACAAGGTTATTCCTAAGAGAGAGCCACCTCCGGAATATGCCCAACCAACAAGTCTGCCGATGTAATGTTATTTTATTTTTTGTTCATGCCTCATAGCCTTCTTGTGTACTTCACTGAGAATAAGCTCTGCATGTAAATATAACATTTGCTGATGATATTCAGTTTTCCATTTTGTTTTGTAGTGACTAGGACAATTGCAGTAGGACGTGGATGTGTTGTTCCGGACCCTTACTTGCAATATAGACAGTCAGTGATGGATGCTTGCATGGAAGGTAGTCAGGGTAGTCAACAATAAAATGAAGTAAACCCAGAGGATGACCAATACTATGGGACTCAAGCCCATCGTCGCTTGCATGCTGAAGATGTGACGGTGCAATTAGAGTTCAACTTTGGTAGGCAGGAGGCAGTCACAGGCTTTGATCGATGCAATGATGACTTCGCTGAGGACAACGATTATGAGTTTCGTAGTGTTGAGAATCAGTACTACATGGATGCATCTGAGGTCTAGGACATGGAGGGCTCAGAGGACTACCCTAGCTATGTTACACCTGCTCTTGACTTGAATTTAGAGTTCTATGGTCCATGATGGTGGATGCTGCCTCTTTGTCCATCTCTTGTTTTTATTTTTGCTATGTACAGGTGTATAGCCTCAATCCATGCTGACTGAATGTTTTTTCTTCACTCAAATAGTGTGGATGTATGTATACCTTCGGAAAAGCGTTGTCTCTATTTTTGGAGCAACATTGTGGTAGACCAACGGTACTACAAGATAGTTTGTGTTTGGAGTCACTTTAGTACTATGTAACTGTGTATGATTATGTATATCATTTCATATTATAAGATTGAAGTGTTGTACAATCCACTTCCCATATGAGTAGTCATTGTATTTTGTGATATTCCATCCAATGTCATGCTATGCAAGAAAAGTGCAGTACGGTAGAAGGCTCAGTAATTGCCGATGTAAGGGTTGAAACGGAATTTGGGGGAGGTGAAACATCTTGAAATATTTTTGAATACATGTCCCTTGAAAGACAAGTGGAATTAACATCTAACCCAAGTTGTTTCATATTTTTGGAAGTTTGTGGAATTAGAATCCTTCAAAAATCTTTTAGGATACTTTAGAAATCATTTAAAATCTTTTAGAAATCTTCAAATCATCTATTTAAATTTTATTACTACAATATTTTTTTAAATATATTAAAAGTTGTTAAGTACATTGGAATCTTCTGATATTTATTCAAATCTATTCAAATAAATAAAAAATATTTAATTTTCCAAAATATTTTGAAATCATTTGTAATCTTTTGGAAAGTATGAATTTCCATCTTGAATTCTAATTGAACTTTTATCAAATATAATTTGAATTTAATTTTGATTTCAATTCCAATGAAATTAAATAATTATGATTCGAACTTTAAATTTCATCAAATTTTGTTCAAATTTAGCTTTAATTCAAATTTTGATTTAAATAACTTAATGAAAATTCAAACTTTGATTCAACTTACTCTAATTAATTTAGATGTGATGAGAAGCCGAATCCTAATTCTTGTGCAATTTCTAGTTCTAACTTACAAGTTCATTGCATTTCTAACTTATATTTTGAAATATTTTTGTTTTAATTCTAATTTGATTTTAATTCTAAGTTTTTAATCAAAAAAGTTTAACTTCTTGAGCCATTTATAATTCAATTGCAAACTTTCAATCATTTGAATACGAGTTGGTCAAGGCTAAAATTGTCAACAACATTTTTCTACCGAAATATTCAATATTACAATTTCTGATGCACTCATCTAAGAAGCCTGAAATAATTTATTTTTTGAGTGAATTTATAGTATTGGGCACTTCACTTGTCATAGATCATATGCCAAAATTTTCTAGATTGCTTTAGCAAATAAATTTAACCTTGAAATAAAAGTTTGATTTAAGAAAAAAATTTCATCAACAAATGAATTCTATAGGTTATTTTATCATTAAAATACTTAAATGCATATAAATTAAGAATCTTTTAAATTCTTTCAACACAAGTACAATTAGATTGAATCAAAGCTTTACTTCTAAATAAAATACAATGTTTGAGTGGAAAATAACCAATTTTATTTTGACAATTGGTGAGATTGTTTGTATTGCCTACCCAATTTAGTTTTGAATTCATTCTGCCATAGCTTTTTCTCCCAAGACCTAATTGAAAAAATATAATAAGATTTTAGTTATTTGTCAAATTTCCATTACAAATTGAAGTCATACAAACTTGCTTGATATCCATTTTGTCTTTCTAAGTAATAGTAGTAAATAAAATAAAATAAATCTAAACTTCAAACTATTTAAAATATAAATTTTGAAATATTCAAAAATATAAATTTGAAATATTCAAAAATATAAATTTGAAATATTCAAAATTAAATATTTGATCCATTCAAACTATTTGATAAAAAGTATTGAAAAATGTAACTATTTAATTCCAATTTTTGGCCAAACTACTTCTACAAAATTAGTTGATAGATTCTCCAAACATGTTATAAAAAATTGAAAATTTTACCACTGAAACTAGATGTCAATATATATTAAAACCAACAAATCTTATAGAAGTCAGACTTATGACAAAGGTAAAAATGGCTTACAAAGTTGGTTGACTATAAATATACAGTGGAAATGAATGAATTAAACTAATTTTGGGCAAACAAGCTTTAGAAAAATGGTTGTCACATTTTCCAAACATGTTACAAGAAATTTAAAATTTTACAACAAAAAGTAGACTTCAATATCTATTGAAGCTCTTATCAAAAGTTATGGACATATTCCAAAAAGAAAAAGGAATTTTTTTTTCCAATTCCACACATCCTCTCTAAAATTTATCCATAACTTCTAATTGGAGGCTCAAATTTCCAAATGGACTTTTGGAGATGAAAGTTTCATTGACTCACAACATTTTCTTAGTACAAAACTGTAGATAACCTAGTTTAAATTGGATTTTTGCACTTTCTTGTGAGTTTTTGTGACCTAATTTTGGAATTGGGGTACCTAATTGTAAAGATGTTTGTTAATTTTGTGAATTTCAGCGGTATTTTTCACCAATTTGGAGTCGATTTTGATCTTGTTTTGGATTGTGGTAGTGGAATTTCTTAGGTGTGTTGTGTGTAAGTGGTTAGTTTCCAATTGGGTAAAGTGATGTAGATGAGGTTCCGTCTTATTTGAAGATCTGTGTTAGATTTACCAAGTTGGTGTAGTCCTGGAGCAATTTGATATTTCTACGTAGGTAGGTCCGAATAGGAAGAGAACTGTGGTTATTGAAAATTTTTGAGTTGGAATTCTTATTTGGGTGAGTTGGGATGTCAGTTGATGTGGTTGAAGTAGTTGACAATTGCTGGTTTTTGTCTTCTTCTCAGTTTCCTATTTGTATATTTTTCCTTCTCAATTTTATCCACCCACTTGCAGAGAGATAGCGGTGTGAGTCCCAACCAGATAGGTTGTGTTTCTTTGTGTTTTTTGAGTGTGCTTGCGTTTGTTTGTGTTTGTCCTAGTTGGGATGTGTATGTGTTTGTGTTGTGAGATGGATTTAATTCTTCCTATCTTGAAAAGTCTGAGAATTGAGATGATGAGCAGAAACGTTTAAACTATGTGAAGATTAAGTTTTGGAAAATCGTGAGATCTAATTGGATAGTTCTGTAGTGATTGATTTTAAGAGTCCAATTAGGAGAAGATTAGAGAGCTAAGTTATAACCTGGTATAGTCGGAATGATAAGATTAACTTAGCTATGGATTAGATCTGTGAGAATTTGGAAATCTAATAGTATTTAAAGGTGAATTGTTCACCAATTAGGCATGTGATAGAAAGAAATATCTTGTACAATGGTTACTGTAATGCAAGGGATTGAATTTTTCCAATCTATGTAATTGATTAATTCATGGAATTTACAAATCCAATTTGTATGTGAATGACAATGAGTAAATAAATTGTCTCATTTCAATTTGGATGTGTGTTAGCATGGTTATGTGAGTGCTGGATGTAATTTGCATGTATGATCCAATTTAGTATTGATGTGGGCTATTTGCAATATTATTTTCCAATTTGGAGTTTTAGAAAAAACTGGTTGTAATATTTTCAATTTGAGATGGATTAGTAATAGGTGATGTGTGCTAGAATGGAGAATTACCAAGTGGGATTAGAAATAAAGTAAGGAATTAATTTGAGATATATTTTTAAGTGAAATGATGGTCATGAAAAATAAAACAAATAAATAAATAAAATAAAATAATTCCGAGTTGGTCATTTTGCTGAGAGAAAAATAAGGAAACCAACTTGGTAAATAAGTCCTTAGAAGTCTAATCGAAGTGAGAAGATACTGTGGTCTTTTGGTGAAAGAAAAAGAACAAGTTGGAAAGGATTAAACTGAATTGGAATTTCAAGAACCATATCAACTGGTATTGGTTTCAAGGCCAATTTGGAAGTTGCTCCCAATCTGTGGTGCTGCAGTTTGAAGAACTGATTTGGAAGCTGAAGCTGTGAAATTGAATTGGAGAAGAAAAGAAAAGAAAAGAAAGATGGAAGAAGAATAAATAATTAAATAATTAAAGATTAATAATTGGGAGATATTCTAACTTTAGTGGCCATTAAGAGTAGAGAGAAAAATTATGTAATTAGATTTATCGTGAGGAAAACATATTATTATTGTTAAGGAACAAATTGATATTCATTTTCTATTATTGCAATGATCCGATTAGGAATTTATTAGAAGTACCTATTTAACAAGCCTCCCTAGGAACGAATCATACTATTGGCCTTGGATTTTGTTTAATTTAAAATTAACACCAAAGCTTATCTACAAAAATTTAAAAACAAAATAAAACATTCTACTATGCCTAAATGAGGTCTACAATTTTACTTAGAGTATGTTTGTTTGACCTCTTACCACCCCACTTGTATAAAGAGCTTGTCTTCTCTTCTATTGAAGCACCAAAGTAAGTGCTATTGAAAGATCACTTGCCCTCTCTATTGGAACATTTGGAATGTGGTGTTCTAATTTTAACCCATTTCTTCTGAAGAATAGAATCTACATTCAGTACATTGGGAACATTAATAAATTATAGTTCAATTTAAATATTTAAAATTTAATTAATTAAAAAGTGATTAATTAAAATTTAATGTGTTAGCGCACATGAAAATTCTTTTGTTCATAAAATAAAAATAATATTTGATGACATAGAAGTTTAAATCTTATATTGCACATTCATGAAGACAGTCATCCTACATGTCATAATTAACAAAACTATGCTCAGAAGTGTCCAAATCAAGTTGTCTAAACCAATTCTTTTCGTAGAAAAAATATACTAACATCTATACTGAAATGGACATCAATTTTTCTTGTTGTCTTCTGTATTTCTGATGCTTGTGAGAAGTCATTGCTAATTAAAATGAACTATAGGATACTAAAACCATATGAATTGCCATTTCTGTGGCTTCATAGAACTATGCACGACGTAGATAATAATTAATATTCTCTTGCTAAGTATAAATATCATTGCATCCTTATACAATTGTAATCAAATTCACCCAATTCAATTTCCTGAACCCCTAAAGGACTAAAGTCCCTCGGGGGACAATTGGGATTTTGGGCACACTCGTGTGATTTGGATTTTTTAAATTCTTTTTAGAAATTTTATTTGAAGATAGGAAATCAGATTAATTTTTCAAAAATATAAATTCTATTTCAATCGGTGCCTAGGAGCAAAAGTAATGCTATCCAAAGTCCTAAAAGTAGTTGCCCGGCGAAGTAAAATTTTAAAAAAAAATAATTTTACATTTTTCTCTTGAAGATTATGTTTTTGTCTATATGTGAATCTTTGATTCATTCTCTTTGGACTAATAATGAGAAAATTATGGACAATCTTGTATTTTCGGCAACCTAAGTATGTTCTTGGATAAAGAGCTTATAGAATTCATTTTTGAAAGCACTGTTTCAAATTTTTCAAATTTTTTTCTTGGTAGGGTAAATTTTTTTTGCAAAAACAATCTCACCACTAGAATTATGATGTTTTTATTCCATTTTAAATTTATTAACAATTCAGTGTTTCATACAATCTTGGACCTACTTCTATTTAACAATTTTTTAATGAATGAAAATCAATTTTATTTTTGAAATTCATTTTTCCAACTCTTAAATCAAATGCTCAATATAACAAATTTTAACCTCATGGTCCATAGTGTAATAAAATTCCACAAATGGTGGTCAAAGTCATCTGAAATTGCAATTCAGAGTTTAAGAAACTTTTGTTTTCCAACTATGAATGCTAATATCTTCTAATTAGTATGGTCAAACTTCATGAAATTTTCAAGCTCATGATCTGAGACAAGTGGAGTGAAGATTCTACAGTTAGATTTCTACAACAAATTTTTTTTTGGTTTCTTGAGTGACTATAGCAGAGATGACAATTTTGAGTGGTTTTGGAGCTTGAAAATGTTGTGGTCCTTTAGGGGTTAAAATGAAAACTTGCTTTGTAAGAATATTTTTCAATGGAATATTTTGTGAAATCATGTACTTTTTTTTTTGGAAATTTACTAAAAATGATAAATTTGTTTTAGTAGTCTTTTAGTTGGTTTATATAATTAGGATTGGGTCAAATTTGAATTTTACTTTTGTAGTACATAAAACTTCATAAGATGTGTATATTATGTACAAATCTTTAAAAGACTTGAGAAAAATAGTTAGTAAGATATATCAACCTGACTATTTATTACTATTTACAGCAAAAATTTTGATAATAAGAAATTTGAACCTAGCTATATATTACTATTTACAGCAAAGTTTTCATCGATCAACACTAGATCCGTTAAGTGCCTAGAGGTGTTCCACTAAATCTCCTCTCAAGTTGTAATGAGTGTCCACGTTCTCTATTTGCACTGTACCCAAAACTAATTGATCATATCTAAAGTCCCGATGAGCTGGTGTAGTGCCATCCATATCGAATGGAAAATCTAGTCTTTGGCCTTCTTCATCTTCCACAATCATGTTGTGTAGGATGCAACATGCCATCATGATGTCTGAAATGCATTGTAGACTCCATTATCTACAAGGATTTCGAATGATGGCGAAATGAGCCTATAGCACACCAACGCAGCGTTCTACATCTTTTCAAGCACTTTCTTGTTGCTTTACAAAATGGGCTTTTTTTGCATCATCAGGTGCATGTTAGGTTTGCACGAAGCAGAACCATGCATGGAGGGTAAATGCCATCTGCTAGCAAATAATAATGGTTGTATTGTATACCGTTCACTACAAAGAAACTACCTATCTATAATAGTTTATATTTTTAGAAACTTCATTGTGAAGTCCAATTTTACCATCAAAAATTTGGTCTTTTGAATGAATGATTAACACTTTCTTATTCAACATTTTGTGCAACGGTGTCCATTGCAATGTCAACTTCCTATATTGTTGAGTGCTCTTGGAAATGAGAGTACAGTACACAAGACTTAGGGGAAAAAAACATTCATAAACTATTTTAAAAAATAGTAAAATACATTTTCAAAAGCAATTTATTGATTTGGAGTTTTAAATATTATGCCCTTTCACCTCATGTCGTTTTAGTGACCAAGTTTTTCACATCCAACATGTCATAAGAAGATAAAAACACTTTGAGTCACATATTAAAACATTATAATCTTTCAATCCATAAGTGATATACTTTAAATTTCCTTTTCCTAAGTAATTTATAACATGTCTACTTTGAATTTGTACACTAATTTGCTTCAACACTAATTCACAGTTCGCATTGCAACACAACTTCCCTACTACCTCTGCCTTCACTATAAAAAGTTAGCGCTACCAAAATTGGAGCAGCGCATTTAAGGAGTTTGGAGCAATCATCATTCCAATGCAGCTGCCTCAGAGCACTTCCAATGCGTCTCTGCAAACATCATGGGAAAGGTGCAAACGGGCATTTTGACGTCGCTTTGCCAAAAACTGCTTTCCAATGGAGCTACTACTGCCAACCGCATTTCCCAAGGCTCTACATATAAGAGTCCCTGCTATGCATATTTGGGTGATTTGCCAAGCACGGAATACAACTCTGTGAGCAAATTCTTTGACAATGATAACACGTGGTGGTGGTTCTGGGGTTCGAAGATGCAAAGATTCTTCGGGAAGATAATAAAAGGAGAGTTTTCAGTCTCCGATCTGTTGTCGCTTTGGGGCGTCAGAAGCTGAAAATGAACTTGGCCCAGTCCCTACTACGGCAATAGACCCGCGCCTTACAATTTCCCGTGTTGTTTTCAGGATAAGCATTGGAGGTGCTCTCACGAAGAGGACGGGGAAGAGGGCCCCAGGCACGTGCCCTCACATGAAGACCTAACAAGGGCTGCACTAGAAGCATCCATGACAAGGGCAAGGCCATTTTTGGGACATTGTGCTGCTCCCCTTCTTGTCCATTTCCCTAAGTCCGTAGTGGGGTGACCTAATTCCACATGCTCCGGCTGGCTTTTTGCCTCACGCTAAATACTACCTATCTAAGTCTCTTCCCGAGCCGAGCGGTGGGGATGCTCTAATCCTTTAAAGTCACAGCCAAAATGCACTTAAGATAGTTAGTTAAGCTTGTCACTTTATTTCAAGAATCTGTGAAGTTTAAGGTAGGTTAATTAAACCACACTTGACATGTTTAGTAAACTTAGCATTGTGTTCACAAATGTTTCACATGAAGCAATTAGCCATGACCCTTTGGATTGCAATTTCTGTATCTGGATTGACGTGGCTGGGATTTGTCCCACAGCATTAGATTTTTGGGGTGAATACTCTATGGATATTAACCCCAATTTCTATTAGTTGACAATTTGCAATGCTCAGTGCAGGTCTCCTCATAGCAGTTCTTCTCACAACTGTGATTATGGATGCATTAACCCTTAAGCGTCTCAATCCTTTTTTGAATTTTTGCACATTTTCGCTTATAGCTTTGTACAGATATATCATTTTCCAGAATTTAATGAATTTGATCATTAAAGAAGATTGTCTTTTCTAGATTCAAGTATTACATTTGACAAATGAGAGGCTAATTGGATGAAATAGGGCCTTGAAGCCCTCTGTTCATCGTCCAGAATATGGACGTCGGCGTGCTTCAAGGTTAAAAGATGGCCTTGGCTACCATAGGCCTGATTTCTATGCACGGTGCTTCAGAAGTGTGACCGCACCAGCTATAAGTCTTCTTTCCTCCTTTCTGGGTACATATCGTAAGTTATAATCCCAGAGTTTGTATATAAAAAATAATTATATATGTATTGATATTCAAGATATTCAAAATATAGTCACTACTGCAAACCCCATAGCTTTTCATTGCTTGAAATAGTGACAAAGCAAGGGGGGAGGGAAAATAGTTACAAAGGACAAAATGTGGGGTTGACATTGCTACTAAAAATAGTTCATTTTCAATAAGAAGAAATTAATTGTTGAGCTCTGGAATGAAAGACAATGGGGTTTGTCCTAGTGATTAACAATGTTAACCCCTAAACACCCCTAGGGGACCAAAAGTGTCTTTATAGTTTAAGAGTTCAATTTGAAGTGCTATAACTTTGGCATCCAATGTTCAAATTCAATAAAAATTGTTGGGAGATCTAGATTCTTTCTTTGAACTTGTGTGGTAAAAATTTTAGATCAATCCAAGATGTAATGATTTTTTTGGAGATTAATTGAAGCTCATAGGTTTGATTTGAGTTCATCAAACTATAATTGATGGTTGCAACTTTGGAGGCTTGTATCTCCTTCATCTAATATTTGTTTTCAATACAATTTGTTGGTTTATGAATCTCTAAAAGTCTAGTTATTGTGGTCAAATTTTCATGGCAATGCAAAGTTGTTTTGAATGTTTGGGAGCAATTAGAAGTTTTCAAATTAGATATTTTCGATTACAATGAATTTTGGTGGCTTGTTTATTCTTCATATGTTGTCCATTACCAATAATTTTTTGTAGAAAAGTTGTACATACTAGTCTAGTTTGTGTTGCTCAAATTTCATATCAATTCAAGAAGTTATGAATGATTGAGAAGCACTTTAGTAGAAAGAGGTTCAACCTTTCATGTGCTATGTGCAACTATTTTTTGACATTTCAAAGCCATTTTGCAAACACAATTAATTCACAAGTCAATTGAATGATATTTTCTTTCACCAATATCATATGTTGGTTTTGAAGTTTTTTATAGTTTACAATTTTTTTCATTTGAGTAGGTTTAGAAATCAAATTTGACTTCCAAATGTGTTTAGGAAAATTTTAGTGCGCTCTTTCAACATTGAAACATTATAATCTCTCAATCTATGAGGTCAAATGACTTCAAATTTGAATCACATCATCTATGACACATGCACTACAAGATTGAATGGTTGAAATTTCGACACCTTTATGACACTTAGACCTATAACACTTCAAAAAGCAATGATGTTTTTAATCCCCATAAGGCCTTGGGCATTTAATGGATTAAAGTTTCTATAGACTTGTTCATCTCATCAATTGAAGTATGTAGCCAATGAGCGAATTTGCCAACCTTGGTTAAACCTCTTTGCAAATGAATTACAACCAAGTTTTAGAGATTGTATGATATGTACACCACTTTTGACTCCTAGAATATGGATTATACTCTACATTATGACAAAGACATACACCATTGGATTGATAATTCAACAATCAACGTCTTTCATTTGGATGTCATTTTCACATTTGAACCTTATTATGTTAAAATAAGGCTCTACCTCAATAGAATATGTGACCATGCATATTGTTACTTATCATACATATAGGAGGTGCTAGAAATATTGATCCAAATTAGGAGAAACACTTGTCATTGAATCCAACTTAATGTGTAGATTTTTTTAGGTGACTACTTTAGACTTCAATCCATGCACTGTTTATGTGAAATAGACAATAAACTTCATATTGCAACCACAATTGGACTCCCTAGACATTGAAGGGTGAGTGAAATCCTTGCCATTTGTGGTTTTACAACCTTCTACCTTATCTACAAAATGTTGTAGAAGGTGAATGCATTGGCAAAGAGACACAAATGCATCAACAATTTTGTTGATGTGATCAATGTGATTTGTCTAGCACCAAACCTTGTGACATCTATTTACACCATGTTTTAGAAGCTACAACATGTATATCTAGATTCACATATTATGCCTTGCATTGGTAGGAAAGTGTTGAAGTAATAGAAAATCTTTTATTATTAATAATAAAAATAGACCTTCTAATACCTTGAGTATGTATGACCACATTAATACACTTTACATCCTAATATAACTTATAAGACTTGCCCTTCAAAACCACCCATAAGTCTTAAAACTAAAGAATTTTGTACAAGTACTCAAGCATTTTTGCAATAAATAACACTTGTTTTTTTCTAGGTGACTCCAAAATTTTATTGACTTTAGGTATCAACTCTAATAAGGGTCATAGTAAGAAGGACCATGCAAAAAGTATTGTGTTTTAAGTAAAATTCATTTTTTTCTTTGGGAGTACCTTAAAATTAGAAAAACAATTTAAAAAAAGATTAAAAAAGATATTTCATGTATACACATTTAAAAAGAAGGTACTTTAGTAAAGAAAAGCTTAGAAAAAATTTCTAAGTAGGAGAACTAGAAAAGTGCAAAATCGCATGAAAATGAAAGTGCAAAATTGTCATTATAATTTCACATTTTAATTTATGAAAAATTGGAAAAGCAAATTAAAAAAACAACTAAAAATTGGCCATATAAGAATAGTTCATGGTGATGAGATTTCACTACAAAAATGATTTAAGAACCAATGGTGAATTTCCTTAAACTGGCAGTATTACAAATTATGCCATTTTTCAGTTGAAATGAGAATTGACATTTAGGATTGGTATAGATTTTTAGACATCTAGGATGCATGTAGATTTCGAACATCTATGACAAATCTAGATTTGAGACTACGCGGTGCAAAACATCTTGAATCAGTATAGATTTCAGACATCTACAATTCATGTAGATTTCAAAAATCTAAGACTGATTTAGATTTCAAACTGTGAGGTTTGAATTGTAAAAAGTGTCAAACTAATGGAATATTGCCATTTTAACAAAATTCTCCATACCATTGTCAATGTTTAAAAATTGCAAGCAATGAGAGTATTGTTTGTACTCATGTACAAGAAGTAAAGTAATATGTTTTTTGATTTCTTGTGGTAGATACAGGCTTTCCTACTATGTAAAGAGACCATGAAATTTTCGGCTCTAGATCATTAATTTTAGGAACTCGTTACAAGATTATCTTGAAAACCTCTAAATTCATTAGATGTTTTTATGTGATTTAGAAGATTGCGAATTATCAACTGTGGGAACGTTGTGGGAACTGCCACATAAGCGATCTAATGTGGTTGAGAGACTGTCACGTCATATAATAATACTAAAAAAATTAATTAATTAATTTTTTCCAATTTTTTTAAATAAAAAATATTATTTAATTTAATTTAATTTATAAATATTTATTTTTTTATGATTTTTTTATTCTGACTGTTCCTAGCATTGGGAACAGGCCTAAAACAGTCTTCTAAACCCTCAAAAAACATCTAATATATATTATGTCACCATTAAACAAAAATAATTTTTGAATAAAAAATGTTTTTTTTTTTAATTTTGAAAAAATCATAGATTTGTTTTTCATATAATTGGGCATGTTCAATAAAAAATTCATGTTCATTGGACTTGTGCTTCAAAAGTTATAGTAGACAATAAAAATATACCTCTATTGTGAGGGAAATAGGATTATTGTTTCTTGCCATGACTTGTAAACACTACAATTATACTATTCTTTCTATCTAAATGTTTAATATATCTACTTAGTGGTTGCAAGAAATTTTTCTACAAATCTGAAATTGTAAAATCCAGATGAACAATTCCATTTTCTTTGTTAAATGATTCTCTAGCTCCAAGCTCTTCTTTCTACTTGTGTGATAGGGCAAGAGCACTTATAATCTTATTCGTTATAAAAGAACATATTCCCAATTCTAAACTATCATTTTTGTTAAGATCTTATCAACAATTGAAACAAGATTTCAACACACTTTATCATGCATTATTTGAAGATCAAATTAGTAAGCCGTTATGCATTTTCAAATTATTGTCATTATTGTAACTACCAAGAACCAACTATAGGCTCTCAATCCTCACAAACTCTCATGTCATCATTGGGTACATCTAATGTAATCAACATCTAGGAAATATGACACATTTTGATCCAAATGTCTATTGGGTGTCAAATTTGGGTGCAGGGCAGATTAAGAGTATACATCAGTGATCCCAAAATTGGCAAAAATTTCGCTTGTTTTCTACTTAGTTTTTTCATGCCCTCAATGTAAAGTCCAAAAAAAATCTTCCTAAAATGAACATTTGGCTAAAAACCCTGAACTCGTTCTGAGATCGCTGGTATCAACATACCTGTTGGTCTATCTTGAGTCCAAGTTGTTCAAATATAAGTAAGCTCAAAAGCAGATGATTTGCAAGGAAAGAAATCCTGTCAACAGTACTCTTCAAGGAACTCAAATCAGCGAACTGGAGGACTTACAGTCTAACCTGCTGAGATTCAAACTGACGAGCAAATCGTGCGATCCCAGCAACGGTATCAAAAGCTGCAGGAGAACAAGCGAGCAAAAACATTGAAAATGATGAAGGCCAAACCCAAACATGCACAACGATCTCAAGACGATAAATCCTCGAGCACACCGGCCGGGGATTCTTTTCTATTCCAGCTGCTAGACTCCATCCATCTCTCGTTATTGCAGATCGCAGAAATTCCCGATCGAGAGAGGAGGAAGGATTAGTAATCGAGTCGGAGCGGACTAAATTCTTGCTGCTTCTTCGGCAACTCTGAGACCACATTCAAGTACTCAGGTACAGGCAACACCCCCGACGGCGGGGTGTCATCCCAATGGTCCGCGATGTAGTTGGCCACCGCAGCGCCAACGGGCAGGGCGTCGTCCACCGACTTCTGGTAATGCGCGCCTGCAAACACGCGCGACTTCTGTGCGAACGTCACGAGATCCGCGAATGATGCGAATTCCACATCTACAATTGGCCCCTGCAAATTAGGACAACTCCACTGCGCGCCCCCCCCGGAGAGAACAATGGTGTTGGGCTTCTGTTTCGTCTCATTGAAGAATCGCTCCAGCACCCTCGCGGCCGCGGAGTAGGTCGTGACGGTGCCACTCGGGTACTCGGGGTGTAGCGGAGTGTCTGCATACGACGTCCAGGTCGGGATGGGTTTGTGACGGGAGTCGCCCACGCGGACCGCCGTCTGGGGCCGCCAGAACAAGAACCCGTACTGGAGGGTTGAGAAGACAATGAACGCGTCGTGTAAGGTGACCGCCAATTTCGTGAAGAGGGCGACGGTGTCGTAGAGGGAAAGCGTTGGCGGAAGCGCCGCGAGCGCGATGCGAAACCATGTGACGTCGGTAGAGCAGAAAATAAAGGGCGTTGTCAGGCAGGTCGTCCAGGCTGCCGTGATGTTCATTTCGGCTGTTCGTCGCGGGTTGTCGGCGCGCCCGGCGTCGACGATGCTCGCGTACGCGGCGTCCCACTCCGAGGACGGGATGTACGGGGGCTTGATGAAGGACAACTCTGTCTGGATGAAGCGGAGTGGGTCCTGGACGACGTAGGGTTGCGAGACCGGGAGGTCGTAGAAGAGAAAGATCGCGTCCGCGCGACCGGCCGGCGTGTCGTTGACGTAGCGATAAAGTCCTGGTCGAGGGTTCTTGCCCTCGGAGTCAAGCGCGGCTCGGAAGTCGCGCAGGGTGAATTCGCGACCAGGGCGGCGCTTGTCGATGACGCTATGCGCTACGGCTTCGCCCAAGCGCCTGCCCAGGGTCGTCTGCCAGGTCGAGGCGTTGATCGCATTGAGCTGCGTGTTGAGCAAAGGGTCAATGGTTGTCCACTTCTCAAACACGAAGTAATTGGACAAAATGGTGTGGCTGGCATAGGCCACCACGAGCTCTTGGATTTCTTCCGAGTCGGTGAGGCGCTTGAGAGCCAAGAGGGAGTGCCACTGGGCGAGTTGCAGCTGCACCAAGATGATTCTGGAGTCGACCACAAATCCTGAGGATCGGCATTGGATGGCGAAGTGGAGGTTGTTCCATTGCACCGCGACATTGTCTAGCGACGATTTGGCGGACACACTTGATGTTGAACTCACGAGAACAGTGAAAATCAATGCATGAACTGCTGCAGCAGATTTCGCGGATCGAGTCGCCGCCATGGTCAGCTGCTCGCAATTGCCCTGAATTTGTGATCGACCACAATTCTTTAGGTCAGCAAAGATGAACAATCCCTCATGCGTTTGCATCCCTGGAGCAGCTTGTGAAAATCTACAAAGCGGCCTCATATATACAATTCGAGAGCCTACAAGTTCGAACAATTCATACGAATGCACACGACGTTTCCAGTTTGATTCTCACCAAATTCTGAGGCGAGAAATGGGATGCAAGGGATCGGAGCGTCCACAAGGCAAGAATTTCGTTAAAATTGTACGTCAGCAGGCTACCAGCAAGCAAGTGATTGTACAATTTGCAAAAGCTGCCATCAAACTTCGCAGTGCCAGAGAAGCGGCGGACATTGGTGGTGTGGACTTCGATCGGAGCCTGCTGGTAGCAGAGAAAAAACAATACCCACTGCGACATCAGCACACATGAACAAGCCCACAAATGAAAATGCTCTTCAAATTAAAATAGCCGCATGCACAAGCATCAAAATGTCCTTCATTGCGAAAGATCGACACTGCCAGTGGAATCTGAAGCAACTACCGCCACTGAATTGAAGTCAAACTAAAGAGCTAAAAAAAACCTCTCCTCTCTTCAATTCACGAGGGTAGATTGGTAAGGCCCCAACATTATTTTGTGAAGAATTGATCAAAACTCGCACCTTTGAAGCTGGGGAACTGGAGTTTTGAACCCGTACTCGATCGAACTCTGACACAGGAAGTGGAGACTGTGCCCACACTCGAGCAAGCTAGCGATCTGCCAACAAACTTTGCTGTGCCAGAGGGCCTGAATCATACTACGTTGCAAACCTGGTTGGTTGCAAACAAGATGAGAGACATTTTCATTGCCGCGTGCATGCCTTATAACATAGTAATCGTACAATCGATACATGAAATTTAGAATGGCCTGTCCGTTCTCTTAAACCCTTAAGTTTGCAGAGAGAGACTCTCTAATCGCATATTCCAAGTACAGAATGTGCGCATCTGACGAGTGGACAACTTTTCAGAAGTTATATTTTAAACATATGCATGTCAAATTAATCGTGATCACATGCAAGCACTTGGGCATCTAGAAGGCAGTCAATTTGTCTCTCAGATACACTAATTTTCCGGATTACTGATTCAGGCCTGTGCTAAATTAGTGTAACTGTTCAAACAAAGAATTTGAAAGTTACACTAGTAGGATAAGTCAATGGAGCACTTGTCAACATCTGGAGAAGACTCAACGTTAGGTAGCCTTTAGAATCCTTTGTACAAAACGAAAGTTCTTATTTTATCCACAAAGGTACTTTTTCTTGTCTCGTTATATTTGACTTCCATAAAAATTCTCCATTCTAGCTTTGTAGGACATCTGAATGGTTCGTCATCCTCTCGGTCACTACTTTTGTCATTTCTTCATGGATCCTTAATTCTTCCCTCAAGAATGGTCTTCTAGCTGGCTCAAGCAGGCATATAGATCATGGGTGTACGTGATTCACGCCGTGAGGAGGAAATGAAAAGGGAGTTGTGCCAGTCGAAGGACCACAACTGCGTAGACTGACTTCGGGTGTTTTTTCAGTAATCTTTCTCTTGCTGGTTTCTTCATCGGTGTTCATACGGAGTGGTACTTGAGTACTTTCAGATTCCGAAGACCTCAGCCTTGATATAAAAATGGATTAGAGTACGATCTCCTACAGTGATTTTGATGCAAGTTGCTGACTATTCTCCCGGACTATTTTCTAGTTTTCTTCGTAAATATGCAATCTATCTTCCCGAGGTCTCCAAGGCGACTTACCGAGTGACGCATGTAATGAATTCGTGACGGTGAAGTTGGCGCCGTGGATATGGTTACGATGCAGGATTCCAAAGATCGTCTTCACTTCGAGATTTGAGCTTTTGAAAGTAGCAGTAGGACTGACTTCTGAATCCTTCCAACAGAAGAGCGAAACCGCCGTACCAGGCTTTCCAAGAATTTCGTGAGTTTAGTCATGCTGTCATGAATGCAATTGCTAATTTTTAATGAAGTCTGGGTATCTAATCAGTCTGAGCGTCAGGCATGGACAGTCATGACGTCTGTACCTGAGGATGGCATCTTTAGCCAAAAGAAGTATACCAATTGCACGTAGTTTGCATTTATTTATTTGTTTGCTGGACCAGAGCGAATTATGTAGCAGGTTGAATTTCAATCTCTTTTGTCGTCACAGATACTGTAGAAATTTAATGCTTACAAGTTTCGATTGCACATGTAAAATTTAAAGGAAGTAATTAGATTAGTAGTCTAGGTAATGTGGGGATCGTGAGTCTAAGGTTTTGTCGCAAACGGAGAAACTGCTAATGTTTTGAATAGAATCAATTCAAACCAGAGGATGAAGTGGTTGCAATAGAGTCAAACCTTCGGAGGTTGGCAAGAAAAAATAGCTTTCCTATAAACTTTGATAAGTTACAGCAGGCTCAATTGCTCATGCACCTTTCACGCAACAGATTCTATCAAAGAAAAAAGAAATGACAAGTGAAGGACCGTGCCCACAAAGGATACAAAGATACGTACAAAGCTAGAACCAAGACCTTTCATTGGCCTCATGTCTATTCCAATTGGCGGTCTTCACTCAAATCGTCTTAGGATGCTGCCCACTTTTCCACAGTTGGAGTTGCAATTGACACGTTTCGTAAATCCAAAAGATTTGCTGCAAAATTACACGAAGTAAATTACACGATGCAGAAGGACTGAAACAAGCTCTCTACGTTCAGGCATATGTAGTATAAAAATTGAAAAGTAATCACAAACTGGCTTCGACTACAGTCGTACCCACGTAACTTACAAGCTAGGGATAGCGAGCAAAGGAAACGATAAGTGGCAGTAAATATCAAATTCTAAAGACAGGATTTTGTACCAGAATGAATTGCCTCGTTCTGGGCTGCCGTTGCGTCAGAAAGAACCGCTACAGATGGATAGTCATGTGCAATAGCATCGAAAGCAGTTGCACGTATGCAATTTGGGGTCTGAATGCCTGCCAGCAAGTAAAGATGCATAGCATCAGCGATTAAAATGGCAACGGAATTGGTTCAGGTTAACAAGACTTGTTATGCTTAAGATGAGGAGAGAAGACAAATTTAGGATGAAATCGAGAGTGATGTAGCAGGCTGAGACAATGTAAAACATGTTCTCAACAATCATTCCCATCTTTGTACTTTCACTTCAGGTCAGCACCAGAATGTGCACAGAATTTCCTCCTGTGCATTTAAAGAATATAATACTCCGTAATACACAAGGAAATCATGCCTTGTTCCAATCAATTGAGTCCACCGACCTGGTCATCATGTAAGATTTCACTTACAAATCATAAGAAGCCATTGATTCACCTCAACCCTAAAGCCTAAAGCTCTAGGGTTCGAATTTGCAGCAAAGTCGGATCACGTCACAAGATTTCGAAGATAAGCACAAAACATACGTACGGCATAAAATATACCTGCAACGACAACGTGATCAATCCCCTCCCTACGAAGCACAAGATTCAAATTCGTTCCAAAGAAGGCACTGAATCTCGACTTCACAATTTTGTGTTCTCTAGGTCTTGGGACTAAACCATCTGCTAGAGCTGCACCACCTGAACCTCTCGTTGCTGGTCCAGTTGTACCATCGTAAAAGTGCTTCCGAAAGTTTTCGACATCTCTTCCAGATTCATGATGCTCCCGGACAGCCTGCTCAATCAACATTCATTTCTCACATGAATCAAATGCATCACAAGTGAGTTTACAACTTACGAGCAGCATCCAAAACACAAGTAGGCCACCTTGTAAAGTAAGGCGGTCTCCTGAATTAACGATTCGAATCCTTATCACAAACCCTATACGCTCCAGAAGGGTTCTGATTTACGAAGGTTTTCAAAGAGCACCCTGAATCTGGGATCTGGATCTTCATCTGCAAGGGTCTTCAAATCGTCGAGCCTGCTTATCCTCCTCTAGAGCCTCTATAGTATAGACTAGCGTTCTGACTTAATTAGTTCTCGGAGAATACAGAGCGGTTTGTCTTGAGTCAGAAACTGTTGAGCTCGTATGAGGAGATCAAGCTGACCAAAAAAATGTAATGACAAAAGTCATAGTTAAATGATAATGATCAAGGAGGAGCTCTAACACTGAAGTGATAACCAACAAGTAAAACCCCTGCTTTGTTTAACACAACCCCGAAAATGATCCAATAACTCGCGATACAAATAGAATTAAGCATATGAATCCGTGACAAACGAGTACCCAAACAACAAAGACTCCTTTCTCCCGAGCGATTTCGACCGCTTTCAACACAGCAGGAATGATTGACGGTCCTCCAGCTACAAACAAAGCAGCCTCCGGATTGAGGAAGTCATTCTGCAACCAGAGCACTAATTTAGAATCGGGTACAAAAGTATTGTACCTTCTATCTCCCACGAGGTACAATAATTCTGAAATAGCTAAAAATTCCAGAAGTAAAACGATACTAAAAGCAACTCATCTATTCATACACTTGTTTGGACTTGTTAGCAAGTGGTGTAACCATGAAGGGACTAAATTTCTGTGGTCACTTAAACTTAAGAAGATATGGGGTTGTCAGCTGTCACTTATAGTGGTCCACAATCTCCCACTTCAAAAGAGCAAAAGAATTCATACATAGCAATACATTATGATCAAATTGAACAGATTTGACTCCTGTACCAAAAGCTCTCACCATAGCTCTGTAGATCTCCCAATGAAAGCACATTCCCGCATACGTTCAAAAGCTTAAAGTGGCGTATCCTCTACCTTAACATTACCTTCAAATCGACACAAAGGTACAACAATTCTGAAAAACATAAACTTAGTTTAGTCCAAAACAGCAAACGAACAGGGAATAAATGGATGTGACAACAACCTGCATGCCTATCACCAGCAAAGCAGTTTTCCTCCATTTCGATGCCGGATTTTCGTCCACTCCAGCCATTAAACCAACTGCCACACATTAAAAATGGAACTAGGCCACTCAGTCATACATCTTTAAACGTGTCAGTGACGCCTGATGAATTCAAGTCATCTAAATAAATGTCAGCTACGAATTGAAAGAACTAATGCAATTCGAGTGTCTTGAAATTAGGGTTCCAACAGAGGAACTAGACGCGAAATTGCAGACTATTACAATCGAAAAGAGGTTTGATCCTTCGTGAATAGAAATCCTCTCAATTCCGGTAACACCCTCGTCGAAATAAAGAACCCAGGAGTCCTCAATTTTGGCAATGAAATAGATTCCAATAGAAACTCGCAGAACTCAAGTTCACAATTAGCTCAGACACCACACCAAATGCCCGCCTCTCCAAAATTCCAAAATTCAACCCCATCAAATTTTAAGCTCAACAATCGAAATTCTCAAAAGAAGACGCGAAATCCAGTGCAAAAAACCACGGGGAGTTCCCATACACTACCTACATACGAATTGGAAACTCTCCAGCTAGTTCCACACGCCCAAACCAGAAACCTCTCTGCAGAAAAGTAGAGAGCGCTTGAAGAATTCCAGTTTTTGATAACAAATTGGAAATCCTGCTCACCCACTTAGAATGAAATCTGGAACTGCAATTCTGGAACTGCAATTCTTGAAACTCCAACAAGCGGAGGGACACTCAATCCAACTGTTTGGGTTCTCACTGAGTAGGAACCTGATACCTCCTTTGATACCTGTACCATACCCGGGTGTAACATACCCGAACCGATCATTTACCCAACTAAAATTGTACTCCGCACCAATATCGCCATCTCTATGTCACGTGACTCACGTCTTCTGTTCTATCCAAGGCCCAGGAAATGGTCACTCAGTTCAAAACTCAGAAGTCACCCTGCTTTGTGTGTCACTAACTAAGTTATTATGTTGTGAGAGATCTTTCAAAATCGCAAACTGGGTTCATTTGGTGGTAAGTAATTTGAGTCTGGGACTTCAACTAAGAGATTGTCTTCTCTCTTTCCACTTCGTGCCCTTTGCAATTTCGACCCGTAAATTCTCGTAAGAAATACTCCGTACTTTGTTCTCGTGGAGAATGTCAAAAGAAATGTTTGAGAGTGCCTTTTCATCGCAGCAAGTCTCCCATGATCAATCTTTATGAGACATTGGCAAATGGAAACTTATGTATATGTTACACGACTATCTTCTTCGATTCTGTCACGGAGAAATTGTTTACAAATGTGATCGTTAAGAAGTCAACAAGTGAAAATGGTGTGCTGCACCACTTTGGTAGACCGACTACTCATTTTCTAATCGAAAACATAACAAATATCAAGCAAGACAGTTTCCATATTGCGTGAGTACTGAGAGTACTGAGAGATTTGGCTAAAAAACATGGCAACAAACCTTGAAGTTTTTCACCTAGAAACTTTGAATTAAGAAAATTTCTTGGATGAAATTGCCATATTGTGTATGAAAACAAAATTATGGACGTGTGATCTGCGCCCAGTAATGTGATATTATCTATCCAATATGTGAATGAATGTTGAAATTTGGAGCACCACTAGGACATTTGATTTTGCCACTTTGCCACTCCATAAAAATTGAAAACAAACGAAAAAAACTGGTATAGACCCAATTCTGGTTGATGCTTTTTTTTTCAACCGAAGTTCCTCTGCAGAAGTCAAGAAATACTTGAAACAGGAACCGAATGTCACCGTTACATTCATTAGTACCGTTTTCCAAGTTGTCTCAGAACTTTCAAACAGTACATAAAAGCTCTTGCATATGTATTTGTACACATTCTTCAGTGATTAGCAACTACACAATGTCTTATCATTTCCCAGAAAAATTTGGCCGAGGTTTCTGTTTTTCAAAGTTGGTTTATCAAAAGGTAGACCTGGCAGAAACATCAATTGAAAGAGGTAATCCACCCTGAAAACAACCAAACAGTCTCTTGACATACAAACAAAAATGAGTAGCAAATAGTGCCTCGCCTTCACAAGAATTCCAACCAAACAGTACATATCTCAACCCAGGCCAGTGCCCAAATTTGATGTTGAAACAAAAATTCAACTGACTATATATTTTGGGTTGTTTTCCCTATGCCAGTGAATTAAAACAAGCAATCTCCTTTGCGCTTGAACCCACCTTTCAAAACAAAGCTCTAAAGAGAATCCAGCCCATGGAGCTTCAAATTCTCAATTCATAAATATGGTATGATTGTGTTTCAAAACCTCTTCTTCTCATAAGATACAAGATCACGGATTCCACCTTCTATGTGTGCCCATACAGCACACCCGGTCGCAATTTTGCTACTCTGAAATATGATGTGTGTTGTAGAGGTAGAATCTCTCTTAGTGTAAGGTGTTGGGACTATGCATTAAGAGAGGGTTTTGCATGTCAGAGAGGTGCAATGAATGGCCATTTACAAATGTCAACTTCTAACCCTATTTTTTTGAGAGAATGTTCTTCAAATTGACCTACACCTATGAACTCTATTGTTGCAAGTTTGCACTAAGGGGTTGCACTACAAGAGGTTCTACTTGTATACAACTATTTTTTAACGATCTTTGACATCATTGATTAATACTATCTAAGTAGAGCTTGAAGTGCTTGCTTAAGCTTAGCTTCAATTGAATAATCTACACCTTAACCCTTTAGGGCCTAGCATGCCAATTTTGGTTCTTTTAAATTGAATTTTGGAAATTGGAATACTCTCTTGGCTTTAGTTGCTCTTGAGGTATGAACAAGATGTGAGGGCACAAGTATTCCACTTCCAATGAGCCATTGGCCATCAAATTTGGAGCAACGATGATTTGTCTATAGCAATTTGAAGTTGGGAATTTTAGAGTTTCAAAATGCACTGTGGAACATGTTTCTCTATTGAATTTATTTGTGTATAACTAAAGAGAACATTCCAACTTCACCATAATGTTCAATATAATTAACTCTATTTTCAATAAAAAATTCATGGTAAATTGAGCTTTTTTGTAATTACTATGATTTTTTAAAGACATAAACTTTAAATCATATAAATTTCATTTTTTTCCAAAAAAATATTAAAAACCACATTAAATAGAATATATGAATTCTTGTTTGTAGAAAAATAATAATTCAAATTAGATTATAAAATTTTAATATGCAAATTTGATTCTAGAAGAATTCAAGAGGTTGTTTGGGGCTCCTTAGGCCCTAAAGGGTTAAGACAAGTTGTTTGTTGGTTTGATTATTTGCCATGTTGAGATCTCTTAGATTGTGCGTCCCCTGGTCACAATCTTGGTACCATCAAAAAGCTCTTGGCAAGGAGGGATGTATAGGCTTTGTTTCGTGGCATCCCAACTCACGATGAAAAAGTTTTGGATTTTTGAGTTATTTTTGTTTCTAAAAAATTAGAAAATTACTTTTGCTTTAGTTTTGGTCGTGGCAATGGCATAGAGCACATTGTTCAAAGTTAATTTCATTACCAACATTGGCATCCTTACTTCGTCAAAGCTTTGTTAAGGCAAGAATGATTTTAACCCCTAAAGGATCGCAACTATGTTTCCACCAAAACTACTCCAAAACTATCATTTCTAGGACAGCTACCAAATTTATTTATTTTAAACACTTTTTGACATATGTAATATAGGATCTCTTAGTGCACTATTTTGGGAAGATGCAAAATAAAATTCAGAAATTTCCACCATGTAAATTGCAAGATATTAGTGTTTGAAGTTACAAAAATCATTTTTTCCCACTGCAAAAATCCGGGTAGCTGCACTTCAGAAGGCCACATTTGTATGAAAAAATGTCCAAAATGGTTGCAATTCTTTGGATTAATTCTCCAATTAAAGTTTTCTACATGCTTGAAAATTTTCATATCATTTGGAATTGTACATGTACAAAAAAATAGGAAGTAGAAAGAAATAGAGAATGATTCAAAATACAAAAATGGTAACAATTTATTTATTGAATTGAAAAATGTCAATCCCAATGGTTCAAATGTTGTAATAAGAAACCTACACACAATGTTTTCATTTTTTTTCAAAAATATTGAAAATTGAGTAAAATAAAGGACTTCAAAGTTTATTTTAGAGAAGAGAATCCATAACTACCCGCAAACTAAAATTCTTCATAACCTTTAACTCATTAATTCAAATGGAATGATTCAAAGCTTTCCATGTATATATAAATCTATAAAACCAATTTCAAATTTTTATTTCCAAAAAAAGATATTTTTTTATCTGTCCGAACTGCCCGAGTTGAGAAACAAAGAACATTTTATGCAATAACTTTTCAACCATGTAGTCAAAAGTCACGAAAATTGTTGGGCTTTGAAGATACTCCTTGTCCACACCTTCTATTAAAGTTTGGTTCTAAAATATGAAAATCTCTAGCCACACGTACTAGCCCAAAATCGCTATGTTGCCAAAAAGACATGTTGGTCCTTTAGGGGTTAAGCAAAAACAATTGCTCTTTGCACACTGAAAAAAATTTCAAACTATTGTAGCCTGTGTATGGTAGAGGTACCTATTGTTAACACCCCCTCCATTAATAACAAATAGGGTATCCTATTCCAAAGAAGATTGGAATGGATTTCTATATTTTCTTTGGAATGTGTGTCTTTGTACTTTTTCAAGGTTTGGACCAATAAGTTAATGACATATTAGTGAGCATAAATGTAGGAAGTAATTAGTGGGAAAGTATCCTTGAATGATTGAAATTGGATGACTCTAGATGTTGGTTATAGGTCAAGCCCAACTTTTGCCTTCCAAAATTCATAGTAATTTCAATTCAAGAGATAAAACTACCAAATTTTTTACAATCTCCATTATTTCTATCAATGCATCTCTAAAAATATTTGCTTTGCTTTGCCCTGATTATATCCAAACGTACTTATTTTATCGGTTATGGATACTTCTACCATAAATTGTCAGTTTCATTAATCTGGCAAAAATTCACTGCATTGGCAATTTTAAAGGCTAGTACCCTGGAGTGTAAATCTAAGGTAGGTACACCCAAAATGGCACCTAACCTAAAAGTGCCATTTACAATGTGCATACATTTCCAAAATCAGTCATGTACCTAGACTGTAGATGGCGCTTTCATAAACAACCTTTGACCGTTAGTAACTTTTGCATATAGTATCCATAATCTCTGTTCTTTGGTGCATTGGAACATGCTTTCACTCGCCAACAAGACTGTATAAAAATATGAACAATATGATAACAGGAACTAGGCACAATAAGAATAAGTAGCGCTTTTAGATGTACCCACCTTATGCATGTTTTCAACATCTATTTGTTGAATTGGCATAATCCACAACTTGACATTTTCAACTCTTTCTTTTGTGGGTTTTTGTGCAATAACATTGACTCAATATTAAGATGCTGAATGTCTTGATGTACTGTTTCATTCCTAACAACTTGATTACCATACACAGATACACTCACTACACTAAAAAATATATTTAGTATTGGATTACAGGTCATTGCAAGAAACATCTGTCCTATTTGTTGCGTTTTCCAACAGTACTCATGATTTTTTCAGTAGTACTATAAAATTAGAAAACTAATTTTAAATTTTTTTAAAAAATAGGAATAATTTATATACCTCTAAAATGAAGGTTTTCACTGAAGGAAATTGATAGAAAAATTCTCTAAGTAGGAGAACTTGAAAAGTGCCAAATCTCAAGAAAATAGGTACTTTGATTCAAAAATTAGGGAAAAATAGTAAAAATAAGTATTTTCAAAAAATAAAAAGTGGCCATTTGCAAAAACTTTATGGAGATAGTCATTCACAAAAGAACCCACCAAAATAATATTTTATATGTTTCAAAATACAAGCAGAAGGGAGCTCACTTTGTAGACCTCCACACCTCACAAAATTAACTTTTTTTTAAAATCCTTCCCTGGAGAGCTATAAATATACTAGAAGATCATCTCATCCAAATTTCATCTCAAAATCATTAAAAAAAGGTATAGCTCAGGTACTAAAAACCCCTAAACTGCCAAGTGTGACATCCAATTGGGGTCTATTTTTGGATAGTAAACTATTTTTTAAAATTATGAAAAAATCAAGGAAGGTGTATAATAGTTATAAGTACCTTCCCTATAAATCTTGAGTCATTTGGAGCTAAAATACAAAAGTTATGGCCAAAAAACTGATCAACATGCAACGTGTGACACAAAATAGTACAGGTGTTTCTTGCAATGACCCTTACATTTAGTGTAATTACCCCCCTACTCCACACAAGACTAAATCTCAACTTTGGAAGAATTAGTGGTGTTAAATATAAGAGGGTTTTTGGGCCCATTTTCAGATAGTTCCATGAAACTATTCCCACTGCTACAGACTAGCTTCCTATTGGTCTGGATTTTTGAATTTTGAAATTTTTTTTTAAAAAAATTCCAAAAAACTTTAGAATGTATTAAAAATCAAGAAAATGATTTTTTTTAAATTCAAATTCTTAAATTGTTTTTAAAATAAAATTTATTAAAATAATTTATTTATTAATATTTTCTGACATGGCAATCACTCGACCACATTAGCATAGCGTTCCCAATGTTCCTATAGTGTTCCCAGCATTTGGGAACTTCTATTCTAACGCTAAATGTAAACCTCTTCAAATTTTAGATTTATCATAGAGTACTTTTAGTGTTAAAAATGAGACTTAATATTACTTACTTTGGTAGGCTTAATGATATTTAGTGTCATAGTTTGTAAATAGTGTTGCTAACACTAAATATATTATTTAGTGTAGCTAGGATTCTGTTGTTTAGGTGAATTTAAGCAAATGCAATGTGCCTTATTATAATAAATAATGTTTTTTCAGCATTCATGGGGAAGCCGAGTTCCGGTTTGCCTAAGATGAAATTCGACCTTGCACAGCACATTTCTTTTTTCTTTCACCTCTTGATGCAATGAAAGTCATTTCCATTGCAAGAAATTTGTGACACATTTTAACCCCTAAAGGACCATTGTCCCTTTGGGGACAAATGCAATTTTGGGCAGGTACCTACGGGCTGAATTTTTGTCCTAATTTCTTGAAATTTTTTTTGGAGATAGAAAAGTTGAATATCTTCATGGGGATATAATTTTTTTCTCAATCGGTGCCCGGAAACAAAAGTTATGCCCAAATAAGCTCAAAACAGGGGACAGTGGGCAATTTGGGCAGCAGAGAAAAATTTTGAATTTTTTTTTGAATTTTTTTTCTTATATATTATATTTTTGCCTATCTAAAAAGCTTTGATTCATTTTATTTGGATTTGTTATGAGAAAGTTATGGACATTCTTGTTTTTTGGGCAATTAGAGCATTTTCTTGAAAAAATAACTTGTAGGATTCATTTATGGATGCAATTTTTGCAATTTTTCAAAAAAACAAATTTTTCATGGTTTAGTTTACTTGCTAGAACAATCTCACCATTAGGATTAGTGCATTTTAATTCCATCTGAAAGATATTAATATTTTAGATTTTCCTTCTATCTCATATCTACTTCTACTTAACATTTTTTTTAAGAATGAAAATTAAGTTTTTTTGAATTTTTTTTCCTAGATTCTCAACTCAATTTTCCACTATAAATAATTAAATCTCAAAACTTTTTTAGTGAAAAAATTTTAAGTTAAAAATGTTCAAAGTCAAAAAGTCCAGTCCCGCAATGTACTAAAAAACTTGTTTTTCCACTTTAAATGCAAGTATCTTGCAATTTGTGCGGTCAAAAATTCTGAATTTTTTTCCACACTATCTTAGACTAGTGAGGTATAAGATTCTAAGGTTAGATGTGAAAAAAAATTAATTAAAATGTTTTCTTACTCTTTGCTATAGAATTGACAGTTTTTAGTGTTTTGGGGTAGAAAACAAAGCTTGGTCCTTTAGGGGTTAATATGAAGCACTTTTCACTACATGTAGTACTAGTGTGCCTTGTGCGGTTGCTATAGTCAAATCCAAAGTAAAAGATATTTCCTAATTTTTTAATTCATTAAAACTTTGAAATTCAATAACTTTTTCACCATGAGTCCAAATTTCTTGAAACCAAGCCCATGCATCCCTCCTCACTGAGAGTGTTCCGACGGTACCAAGCACGCAATCAGAGGACGCATAGTCCGGGAGATCTCAACGTAACAAACAAACTATTGTCTCAAGGTATAGACTAGTAGGTCCTATGCCAATGTCATAGTCAGAACTAAAGTAAAAGTAATTGTCTAATTTTTGAGAACCATAAAAACTTTGAAATTCAATAACTTTCACATCGTAGGTCAGAATACCACGAAACCAAGCCCGTGCACCCCTCGTCGCCGAGAGCTGTTCGACGGTACCAAGCACGTGATTGGGGGACACACGGTCCAAGAGACCTCAATGTGACAAACAAAACAAAACAAAACAAACTACCTGTCTTAAGGTATAGATGGTAATTAATCATTCATGGAAGTGAAGGAGTTTCATGTGGTGTTCCTCTCTCATTTAGCATGTCAATATGAACTAGTGCCTTTGGAAAAATATTAATCAATTGGAGTGTGAAAATGAAGGATTTAAAACAAGACAAAAAATTGGACTAATCTCTAGGTTGTTGGAGGTGGGTATGATCTTGGACAAGGTATATTGCTTTTATTAGGAATGGTCATTGAGGGGCTTGAATACTCTCATTTAGCACCCATATGTGTGTAGAAAATGGTCCCAATTAGAACAGTGGATTTCATCACCATCACTTTTAAAGAGTAGGTCACAAGTGTTGTAGCTAGTAATTATTCTCACAATAATTACTACAATCACATTAGATAGGAAGAGACGAATAGAAAAGGAAACTATATTTTCTGTGGCCACAAAAAATTATGATTGTCAATGTCAGCTAGCTTGTGACTTTGATCACAAACTAACACATAGGTTTGCCCTAAGAAGGTTCAAAAGACATTTTTTCACTTCCATTTGCATTACAAAATTTTGAAATTCTATCTTTTTGTAGCTCAAAATTGCAAGTGCACGCCATTTTTGCATTTTTGGGAGAAGCTCATTCCAATCAATGGGATTCAATTACTTGCATCCATATTTTTTGGTCAATCTAAAATGAACATGGCTCAAATAGATATTCAAGTTGTTTATAATGCAATGTACCCAAAAGTAGCTACACACTCAGGTCAATTAATTAGCCCCCCCTCCTCTCTCAAAAAATTTACAAGCCATTGATTTAAGAAAAAAAAGCTTACCTTTGTAATCACCGTTGATTTCTCAAAAATTCCCAAGCCATTGATTGTGTAAGATTTAATCTGAACCGTTCAGATAGAGATACGATACGGATATTCTACACATATTATATGGATTGTATGGATACGGTCCAGATATGAACACATATACGAATACAAATATAGTTTCACTTGTCCCATAATGTTTGTCAATAAGTTGGTTTCAAAAAACTACAAGAGGAGAGGGGGGGAGGGAAATGAAGATTTAAAAATTTAAAATTTAAAATTTTTTTTGGATGCACAGTGATCATGCATCCAAAAGAAAATTTTAATTTTAAATTTTTTAATTCTTTGGTTTGTAAGAACATGCCAAGTGTACTAAATCCAAGTTTAAATTTTAAATTTTTTAGAATTGGTAGTTATTGTCACTTTTTGGTACATTGTATGAACAATGTACCAAAAAGTGCAATGATGCTAGAGTATGAGCGAGGAGCAATGAGCGTTGAACAATGAGTAATGAAATTTGAATGCTCATTGGAAGAATGTTTTCTAAAAATAGAAAATTAGAGCAATAAATAGTACTGTCAAATCCAAAAATAATAATGTCAAACAAATTTAATTTTAAAATTTTAAAAAAACTTTACAAAAAAATTATATAAAATAGTTGATATTATAATGAAAGGTTGTATGAATGAACACACATTCATTCATGTGTGAATGAACTTCATCCATATCATCCATCCATCATCCATCATTCATCATTTAATTTCCAAATTGTTAAAATTTTTGCAACTCATTATAAGCTTCTTTGAAACAAGGAGGCTTTGAACCATCCGTGCTCTCTAATATCATCTCCCTAAAAGCCTCTTTGGAATCCAAAAAAGGCTTCTCAATTCAAAGAGCTCTTCTTTGGAGCCAAAGGGCTCTCCTAGTATAAGCTTTTTAGAACCTAAAGAAGGCTCCTCAGATTCGAGGAGCTTTTCATTAGTGCCAAAAGGGTTTTTTTAATAAAACTTTTGAATTCATGAAAGACTCTTTGAATTCAAGGAGCATTTTTTGGTGCCAAAAAGGTCTTTCATTGAAACCACTTTGGAACTAAAAGAAGGGTACTTCAAATCAATGAGCCCTTTATTTGTGCCAAAAAGCTCATTAATAGCATCCTTGAATCAAAAAGGCTTTAAAACCATCATTACTTTTAAATATTGTCTCCCTACAAGCCTCCTCAGAATTCCTAAGAGCCTCCTCGGAACCCAAAGAAGGCTCCTCGGATCCAAGGAGCTTTTTTTGGTGCCCAAAACTTCTTGCAACAAAGGCTCTTTTAAACCCAAGGAAGAATCTTTGGATCCAAGGAACCTTTTGTTGATGCCAAAAAGTTCTTTCAATGAAGGCTCTTTACAACCCAAAGAATAATCTACATCCATAGTTTTTTATTTTTTCATCCACATTTTTCATCTACATTCATCTGGTATCATTTTCACCCATCTAAAGTAATGAATGAAATAAGGCATTTACATTTGAAGATTTACTTTTTATAAAATTAATTTTTGAATGTTCATTTTTAAATTTTAAGAAGAAAATTCTTTCCGCTCAAATCTTCCTACTCAATGCTCAACGCTCGCTGCTCATACTTTAGCAACCATGCCAAAAAGTAGCATTACCTGCCAATCTACAATAGGTTGACCTTTCAATGTATTGGTCTATTGGGAAGCAAAAAGTGTTTTTGGAAGTGAATATTAAGTGATAAAAAAAAATTTCAAGCCAATTTTCTTTAAACAACAACACCTAATTATGACCAATTTGCTATTAAAAGTGGATAACCTAGATGCTTGCCTAAATTGAAAATCCTTTAAATATAAAAGCCTTTGGTTGATTTTGGTTCCATCTATTTGGGGCACTTTGAAACCAAGCACAAGTTCAAGTGCTTTTGTTATTTGAACAACTATAGAATTGACATTAAAAATTGCCATTGAAGAAATCTAATAGATGAATAGGAGTGATTTTTTTCCCTTGAAGCACGACACACACTCTAGAGTGTAAGCAAGTCAAAAAATCATTCAATTATAATCATCCATTTTTCATTCATCTACAAGATTACCTAAGAATAGTAAACTACATCTAAATAATAGTAATTCTCATATATTTTTTAGAGATGGTATTGACAATTTTGTTCATTTTTTATTTTTATTTTTATAAATTTAATAGAATCACATAGAAAAATCAAATAAGATTTTGGCAATCATTTGTAAAGAAAACTTCAACAATTAATGGATCACAAAATTTGACTTAATAGAGAAAAGCATTGACTACTATAGGCAAGTACAATGAATAGTCACCAAGGATATTTGAACCACCACCCCCACCCCCACCCCCACCCCAAATTTGGTTGCATCAAGTTGAAGTTTGAGAATATGTAGGCAAAGAATTTGTACCAAAATTGCTTAAAGTAGGTACATCTAAAACCAACAAAATAAACAATTCAACATCATTCCATATTTTATTGAATAGGTCTTGTTGGTAGTTAAATAAAGATCTAGATTCTTTTAAAATGCATTTTTTAAACACCATATGAATAAACTATGAATTTTCAAAGCATTGGAAACATATATTTCTAAAATTGATATTAGACTCTCATGAATAGGAGTATACTATTTTAGGCAAGAATCCATAAATGTAGCTTTTAGAAAGATGATGGCTTTAGATGTAGTTACCTTATTATATTGCCAAATTGAACCTTGTAATGCAAACTCCATGTATTCAAAGAACAAAAGTTACTACCAAGTTTATACAAATGTTGTAGACATTAGAGTTAATGATGAAGGAGGAGGAAACTACATTTTTTTTCTCCCCAAATTAGCAAACACCATAGCACTAGGGACCAAAAAACTCCTTTTGGGTCTAAAATGAAGCTTTCTAGAGTTACATCCCTAGCTTTGCTTCCACCAATGAGAACTCACAAACATGTAATGCATGGGATAAGGCATTGTATAATCAATATCTAGTATTCTTTTATGCTTTTTAGTCCAATTGTAAGTGTTGCATGTTGAGATGTGTTGATTATGAGGGTACATACTTTACTTTACCTTTTTTATTCACCCATGTGCTCACAAATGAAATATCATTGAATGAGTGCACTCGGTGAGATTCCACCCCCACTCATACGTGATACAGTAACTTACAGCGTCCCCTTGGAATGCCACTTCCGAAAGGGGTAAGGTTCCGTCCTGTGCAGGGCATTGCAGTGCCTTTTCTTGAGCCCTCTCATTGCCTCTGGTAGTACACATACAGACGCAAACTCATGAATGGGCCCATATAACACTAAGTAGTAAGTACTGGTACAATATTGTCCACACTCTATGATGAATGGGTCATTTAAGCCAATCTCAGAAGAACAAGGAATACTTTTTTGTTAAAATGGTGTATTCCACATGCCATATTGAAACCACATGGTCTAAAACATAAAAGTGATACCTAGGATAGGTCTAAATTTCAGCTCATGCAGTCAAAACTGTAAAAATGACATCCAGGACTGGTATACATTTCAAAATGCATGGTCTAAACTGCAATAGTGCCAAAGTTGCAGAATGGCACCATTTTAACAAAAGACCGACATTGTGGAATTTGACATGATTTTCTTGCCAGACATGAAATCCTATCATTGAAGGTGAGCCCAGCATGATAACTTTGGATTTTTCAGGGTAAAAGTGGAAAAAAAATCCCCCTATTTCATGCCGTGTCTAGGATATGTTCTGGTTCTCTCCAAGCTAATTTGGGGGCTCTGATTGCAAGCATGAATTCAGAATTTGAAAAAAACAATTTGCAATAAATATAACATCCCTGCATTTTCTGTGTAAATCCACCTTCGATGGTAGGATTTAACGTCCTCCGTTTCTCTTGTCCACTTGAGTACTCCACAGTAGGGGTGAACTGGCCCCCTCGATGGGCCACTCCAAGTAGTTTCAAGGGTGCAAGTAAAGCAAAAAGCCCCTATTTGGGGCTTATCTAATGTACCTTGGATACGCTTCATATCTAACTCCTCAGATTGCAAATATGAATTCAGAATTTGCAAAAAATAAAAAATTCCAGCGTTTTCCCAAGTGGCCGGGCGAGGGGGCAATTCCACGTTCTTGCACCCCCTCTCTCTCTCTCTCTATATATAGTGGGACTTCAGGAGCCATGGAGCCCAATTCTCAGAGCTCTCAGAGCTAGTCAGGCTCACTGAAGTCCTGTGACTGTGAATTCTGAGTTGATTTCCGACGAGCTTGTTCACTTGCATTCGAATTGCGTGCGTGCTTGCTAGTTTGACGAACGATCGATCTTTGCGGCCATGGTGACAATGACGATGCCCTCTGTGGGAGTTTGGAGTGTACGTACGCTTCTCTTCTCGATCTGCAGTTTACGTTTCCAAACAAACTTATGCAGGCTCTCGAATCCTCTGGAGTATCGATATCAGTTTAAAGCCTAAATTTTTTTTGCTCATTTGAACTAGATACGATGTGCAACGATATGAATGTGTTGATCAGATGCCAGTTTAGTCTCATAATTGATGTTTGCTCAATCATGCAAAGGTAGTTAACTACGCTCCACAGATTGCTTTGTGCAGATTTCAGTGAAATCTCAAGAAAATCCTCAAACTAGATGGCTACACTATGATTGCGCAACCGTATGAATTAATGTGTGAATTTACTATGCTCACAGATTGCGTGTGCAGTTATCATTTAAATCTCGAAAAAAGTCTCAAACTAGATCTACACTATGACTATGAATGTGGTAGTGTGCTACAGTATGAATATGCGAATATTCGTTGAATGAGTCTCAAAGGAATATGTTTGCTCGAAGCTGTTAACACTGCTCCACAGATTGCTTGTGCAGATATAAGCTAGTTAAATCTCTAAAAAAGTCTCAAACTAGCTCTACACTATGCTTGCGAATGTGTGGGCCGGGTATTCGTTGAATGAGTCTCAAATGAAAATGTCTGCTCGAAGCAGACAGTTAACTATATATGCTCCACAGACTGCGTGACTGTGCAGATTTCAGTTAAATCTCAAAAATCTGCTCAAACTAGATCAATCTATACTATTAATGCACGACCATATGAATTAACGTGTGAATGTCAGTTGAATGAGTCTCAAAATGTTTGCTCAGATTAGTTGCTGTGCGCAACCGCATGACTGTACGTGGCGCTGGTGCTGTACATCTGTGCAGGTTGTGAGCGCAGTGGTGCTTGGCCTTCTTCTGCTTGCCAAGTTGCTCACAAGCAGCAAACACAAGAATTTGCCTCCAGGCCCACGGGGTCTTCCCTTCATCGGTTGCTTGCACTTGTTGAGCAAAACCCCGCAATGGGATTTTGCCAGATTGGCCGAGACTTACGGGCCGCTCATGTCCCTGTGGTTGGGGCCCAAGCTCGTCGTGGTGGCGACCTCCCCGGCCGCGGCGGAGGAGATTCTCAAGACTCAAGGCCCCAATTTCGCCGACCGAATCCCAACTTCTGTCGCAGATGTGATTCTTCCTGGAGGTACGTGCTCAAGACTGAGCTGCCTCCACTTCCTCAGTTCCTCCCTTCCCCTGGGAAACTAGATTCAAATTCCTCTGTGACGATGTAAGTTGTGAATGTAAGAAACCTCATTAATATGAGAAATGAGCTTGACATGCAATCCATAGCAGTGCTGAGGGTCAGTGATCTCCAAACTGGCTAAATTTCGCTTAGGTGCTGCTTAATTTCTTCACGACCTCACTGTAAATTCAAAAAAAATCTTCCCAAAATGAACATTTGGCTAAAAACCCTAAACCTGTTCTGAGATCGCTGGTGAGGGTTTGAGGTGGATGTTTTTTCCATAACAAGGCTACATTTTCATGTTCACTTGTTGGATGAAACTTCAATGATCAAGGTAAAAGCAAAAAGTAAAACAAAATATTAAACTGATCCCAAAATATTATATAAGTTTTTGAAAATAACACGCCTCTCTTTTTTCAGTGAGATTTGCCAAATTGAGATTATACACATGGTGTTTTGGATTGTTGCATTTTGACAGCAAATATGGAAGATGTAGAAGCTTGAGTGTCTAGAATGCTCAAAATGGTTAGCAATAGAATGATAGAGGTCAAGAAAATTTAGGTATCAATGAACACCTATAATCAACACTAGTGACAAATGGGTACAATTTATATATCTAAGCATGAATTATTCTAATTAGAACATTTAATGGAAACTAAAAGAGAATTGCAATGCACTTTAGCATTCACTATTTGGACAATGTATGACTTAGATATGAATTTTCAAAATAATGTCTTTGGATCTACCAAAAAACTAATAATAAGCTTTCATAGACTCTATATTTTGAGAGTATAATACATTTGGAGTAGTACTCCTGAATTTCAAGAATCCCAAAACTCACTAAATTTTTCTTGGTTGCTATATAATTTCTTCACGCCGTCAATGTAAATACAAAAAAAATCTTCCAAAAATGAAAATTTGGCTTAAAACCTTGAACTCATTTAAAGATTATTGCTAATAATTAATGTACATGCCTTAGACTAACGGACATTTCTAATCTAATATACTTTTAGTTTTTAGAGCTCTAGGCATTTTAAAATCCTTCATTTCTATCTGAATTTGTATTAAAAGTATATACATTTTAGACTTTTTAATTCAATTTTTGTACTTTGAAACTTTTTTTTTTAACAATTGTGATCTTATTTGATATCAGATATAGCTATGGTGTCAGACTCACCTGTGAGGCTACACTTGAAGAAGATACTCCACATACAACTCAGCACCAATAAACAACTTCAACTAACAACAAATGTGCGAACTGAAGAAATTGCTCATGTCTTGAGTGCAATTCCCCAAGATGGTGTCACAGTAGTACCTGTGAGGAATTACATTGAAGTGGTTATAACTAATATTATGTCACGAATGATTCTCAAAAGGCGCTTCATGGCGGTGGCTTTGGAGAAGAAACATGATGAACAAGAACTTGAGCAAGTGAGCAATTTTAAAAAGAATTTGTTCGAGATGACGACATATGTTCAAAATATAAATCCAGGAGACTTTATCCCTATATTCAAGTGGATGGACACCTTTGGGCTTGAAAAACAAATGCGAGAGTTGAAAAAGAAGATGGATGTTTCCATGTCCCAAATCATATCTAAGCATGTTGTCCAACGGAAAAGTAGTTCCATTTTTGTCAAAGACATGGTAGATGTCCTTTTGGATGAGAAAGAAGATGAGACATTGAAATTTGACATCACCAATGACAACGTCAGTAGTACATTGTGGGTAAGAATGCAACTCCTTTTCATTAAGATAAGGCTATATATTTTATATTTCTTTAACTCAAGACTTTATTGTTTGAATTTTTGAAGTTATGAAGTGAAAGATGGTGATAGGGTACTACTTGAAGATATTTTTATACTAAAGTTGATGATTTATTAACTAGAAAATTATACATAATGAAAATCATACATTCAGGTTACTATTCACTTGTCAAAGTTATTCAATTATATGATTGATCTTCAATCTTCAAGTTCATCTAATGAATAGGTTTTAAGAATGCACACTTATTTTCCTTCTCTATGGATATACAGGATGCTTTTGTAGGAAGTATGAGTACAACTACCGACACAATAGAATGGGCAATTGCGGAATGCATTCGCAATCCCATCGTGATGAAGAATGTGCAAGAAGAACTTGACACCGTTGTAGGCAAGTCTCGAAGAGTAGAAGATGCGGATGTTCCTAACCTCAAGTATTTACAAGCTGTCATCAAAGAAAACTTCCGTCTTCATCCAGTAGTTCCATTGCTACTTCCCCATATGACTGATAAACCTTGTAAGGTTTTGGGATACAATATACCAGAAAAAACAGTAGTTTTTGTAAATGTTGCAGCAATTGCTCGAGATCCAAAAATATGGGAAGATCCTATGGCTTTCAAGCCTGAAAGATTTTTGGATGGAATGCCTTATTCCCATCTACAAGTTGAAGGCAAAAATTTTGAGGTACTACCATTTGGAGCGGGGCGGAGACAATGTCCAGGCATCCAACTAGCTTCAACAATGGTTCACATTACGGTTGCAACTTTTATACAATCTTTTGATTGGTCTCTTCCTAATGGTTTGCAACCTATGGATTTAGATATGTCAGAGGGTGAAGGGGTTGCGCACTTGCTAGCTCACCCTTTAACTGCCATTCCAAAGGCTCGCATGTCGATTTGATAAATTAATCCTTTTGATATAGAAATTTATATACATAGGTTATTGTCTTCAATTTATTTGCAAGTATCACACTTTGTATAGATATGGAATAATTATTATCATTTAATTATATTATAATAGTATTAATTTTTAAAGTCATTATAGTATAAAATTATTTTTAAATCCTATTTATTCCTAAATATATTATTTATATCTTGAATGAATGGTAGTTTAATGTATGAATTTATAGAATCCTTGTGAATCTATTATTTGCATTTATAATTGTATTTGTATTTTTTTTCTTATATAGGTCATTGTAAAAAAACTAGTCACAAGTTGTATTTTTTTCACTGGTATTCTATGAGAATTCTATGTTCGAAGTTCTAGTGAAGAAAATACAATTTGTGACCAGTGATCTCAAAACTGTTAGTAGCAGAAAAAAATAGAAAAGAAAGAATTTTGCAAGTTGTGAAGGATTATTAGGAGTACTATAAAACAAAACTAACTAAATGTATGCTAATTCTACTATAGAAGAAGTTGCAAATTGGCTATCAAATTTTATTGTTTGTTGTAATTTTGACTAAAATGGCTCCATTAAAGGCCCTTTTTTACAATGTAATAGTAGTGTAAGGATTTTTTGGATAGAAACTAAGCAAAATTTAGCCAGTTTTAAGAACACTGCTTCTGACATTTTAATTTGTAAAAAATAAGATATAAAAAAATACATAAAAATATAAAACTTGAAAAAACTTTTTGGTGATGAGATTTGACCCAAAAACTCACCAAAATAATGTTTTATACCTTTGGAAAAAAATGCAAAATGAAGCTTTCTTTGTAGACTTCTACAATACATAAAAACAAATATTTTTAGAATTCCTTTAGACAATAGCTATAAGTCTACTAAGATATTATCCTCTCCAAATTTTAGGTCAAAATTCATTTTTTTGGAGATAAATGGTGCTAAAATCCCTAAATCAAGTAATATGAGAGATTTTTGGAGCTACTTAAAAATGATAAATTATTTTTGAAAAATCTACAAAATTCATTATAGATACATAATAGCTATGTGTAGCTTCCCTCTAAATTTGGAGTCATTTGGAGCTAAAACACAAAAGTTATGGCTAAAAAAAATCAAAAACTAAGGTGTGACAAAACGCAACAAATAGTACAAGTGTTTCTTGCAATCACCCTTTATTCCTTGACACAACTACAACTCTATGAGGCTGATTCTAAAATCGTAATGATGCTCCTCTCGGTGATAAGCACACCGACCAAATCAGTGTCTCCAGCAACCAAGCAACATAAGATCCTTTTAGGGTTTCATCCACCGGATGAACCTCATCCCATATATTCTTAGGGTTGACTAATTAGGTTTAGGAATCTGTACATCTAGGATGGAAGCTTAATAACCATCTGAGCATAGCTCCTCAACATGTCTATAAGATTGCAGTAGTGTATCTATATGTACAAATAGAGTTCCAGTTTGTGATACCAAGTTGGAAATCCTGCTCTTCTATTTAGGATGAATTCTCATCTATTTAGGATGAATTCTGGATCTGCAATTCTTGAAATTCCAAGAGGACTGGCAAGCTAATGAAATACTCAATTGAGAGTGTTCCAACTGTTTGGGTGGGGGGCCAGGAACCTGATACCTCGTTTGATACCTGTACCATACCCAGGTGTGACATACCCGAACCGATCATTTACCCCCCAAAAAATTGTACTCCATACCAATATTGCCTTCTGTAATGTCACGTCTTCTGTTCTATCAAGGCCTAGGAAATGGTCACTCAATTCAAAACTCGCTGCAAAAGTCACCTTACTTAGTCACTAATTAAGTTCGTGAGAGATCTTTCAAAATCGCAAATTGGGTTCATTTGGTGGTACGGTATTTGAGTCTAGGACTTCAATTAGGAGATTTTGTGCACTTTGCAATTTTGACCCCTGAGTTCTCATAAGATATACTTTGCTCTCATGGAGAATGTCAATTGAAATATTTGAAAATGCCTTCTCGTTGCAATAAGTCAATCTTCATGAGACATTAGCAAAGGGAAACTTCAGAAGTCAAGAAATACTTTAAACACTTAGAGCATCCCCATGCCTCCGCAAAAGGAGATGCAAACTGGGCAATTGGCCGGGCCCGGCCATGGGAATTGCCCCACAGCACGCACGGGGAAAGAAAAAATATGCCCGGCCCCAGCCAAATTTGGTGATGGCTCGGCCAAATGGCGAGCCATCAAGTGCACCCGGCATGTCTTTTTTTTTGCCTTTTTTCCAACTTCCGAGGCACTTGGGATTAGAAAAAGGCTTTCTCATGTCGGAATCTCCTTAGGTGGCACCTCGAAGTCCAAAATTCCTTGCTTCCCCGCCTCGTTGGCCGTGTTGGGGTGGGGCAAATTTTTTTAGCCGGGCCCGGGCTTCCTTAATGGCTCGGCAAGTGGTCCCTGGCCGGGCCATTTGCCCGAGCCAGGCGTGGGGATGCTCTTAGAGTACATGCACACCAAAAAAATATGTAGAGTGTTAACTCAAGAAAGAAGGTCCAAGGCTGGGGTTCAGCAACAGTATCACCTGGGGGCGATATCATCGGCAATATTGACCGCTTTAGTTTGTCAGTAGATCTATGATTGTTGGTTTAAAAAAAAATTTAATTTAAAAAAAAATAGTGGCCGTGCACTTTGCAAAGTGGGGAAGACTGAGGCACCTACCCATAAACGATCATTGAGGTAATTTTCGAACACACTGTAAGGCCTTCAAATTTTTTCCCATATAGAGTATTTCACCCATTTCTAACCACTTAAGCAATTACACATATGTAGAATGGAGATTTTTTGAATGCAAATTTTTTTCATGTATGGAGATAGAATTTGGAAGGATGTCATATTTTTCAGAATTTTATTACACAAATTATAATTACTATGAGTTTTTTAGTAGAACATTCTCTTTGACCTATAATGATGATATAGGTTGATAGCAAAACCAACCAAGGGCTAGTCGCATTTATAAGAGCCTTGCAACCAATTGTAATGTGCTACAATTGCTCCGAGAACTACATTACTACACCACAACTTCACAGAAAGAAAATAGCCTCTTGATTGGAAATGTGGGCTGATCAGAAATGGGTTGCCATCTTCTACAAAGAGTTTAGAACTTTCAAAATTGAATTCTTGAAATTGAAACTGTTAAGAATTTTGACAGCCAAATTGTATTCTTGAACAATAGATGATGCCTATAGTCTTCTTATTCCAATCATTCAAGAAATACTTGTCTTGTTTAGTACTTCCTAATTTCTTATTCACTAATTTAAAGATAGGGTTATATTCTAAAGATACAAAACCTTGAATTGCATTATAAAGATTTTAGGCAACTTCCTATGATATCAATTTTTATTGTGACTTTTATAAATGGTTTTGAATGTGAGGAAAAAAATTTAACTTTTTCAAAATACAATTTTAATTTGTATCAATGTCTAAGGCAAAAATAATGCCCTCCTAATTATACAATTTAAGAATCTCCATATTTCCCATCTTTGTATGTGGGAAAATTTTTCCACTACCTCATCCTATATACAATATCAATGATCGCTTATGGGTGCCTTAGTCTTCTTCACTTTGCAAAGTGCAAAGCCACTCTTTAAAAATAAAAATAAATAAAAAAAATAAAAACCCAGTGACCACAGGGCTGCTGACAAACTGAAGCAATCAATACTGCCAATGACATTGCCCCCAGGTGATACTGTTACCGAACCCCAACCTCGGACCTTCTTTCCTAGGTTAACTCTGTTAACTCTCTACATATTTTTTTGGTGTGCACGTACCCTTACCGAATTGATTTCACTTTTACTTACTTTAGTACTGTATTTCAAGTTGTCACAAAACTTTCAAACAGTAGATTAGAAAACACTTGCATATAGTGTATAGTACTTGTACACATTCTTTAGTGATAAGCAGGTATGGAACGTCTTATCATTTCTCAGAAAACTTTGGCTTAGGTTTCTGTTTTTCAAGTTGGTTTAGAGCATCCCCACCGCGCGGGTCAGAATTTGACTCAAAATCTGACCCTTTGCAGGGCAGATGATTACAATCCATCCCGGCCAGAGTTGGAGAGCCCCATTGCTGAACAGTGCAAGCAACTCTCTAAAAGATGTTTTTATTTTTTTTAATCAATTTTTCAGTTCATTTTGCCTTGAATTAAAACCCAAAAACATTGGGCTTTTTATTCCTTCAAGGTCTCATTCTTTTTCCTTGAAGAGATCTCAAAATATTTTGAGTTTGCAATGGAGCAAGGCTCTTTATATCCCCATGGGGTGGAGGGAGGGGCTCCAACCCATGTGGGATATATGAATTGCAAGTTGTTGGAACTCAAAATTCAAATTTTGAGTTCCAACAACTTGCAATTCATATATCCCACATGGGTTGGAGCCCCTCCCTCCACCCCATGGGGATATAAAGAGCCTTGCTCTATTGCAAACTCACTTCTTCCTACATATACTTCATAGTGAATGTAGGGAGGCATGAGTTTCCATGAGAAGTGGAACACCCTACATCCTCTTGGGGTGGAAGGAGGATTTCCAATCCATGTGGGATAAAAGAGACTACAAACTCATCTTTTTTTGAGATAAGAATTGTCTCATTTTTGTACATGAAATTGCTTTTAAGCATTTCATTTTGGAAAAAAAAAATTGAAATTGGGAGGTCAGCAGGGTCTGTACCTCGATTTCGGGGTCAAAAGTGCAGTCAAACTTCCTTCCGGCCCCTGGCTAAAACCCAGTATTTTCCCGTCTGCCCAGTAAATTTGGCCGCGCCCGGCCATATTTTGAGTCTGATTTTGCGTGGGGTGGGGTACAGATAGTTGGATGACCCGGCCAAATACCCAGTTTGAGCCAAATTCTGAGCTGCAGTGGGGATGGTCTTATGTAAAGGCAGACCTGGTGGAAACATCAATAAAGAGGTAATCCACATAAGGACTGGTTAGTCTTGAAAACAAGCAAACAGTCCCTCAACATACGAACAAAATGAGTAACTTAGCAAATAACTTAGTGCCTCGCCTTCAAAATGAGTAACTTAGTGGTTTTTAGCAAGAAAATGCCTTGGTCCTTTGGGGATTAGAAAACAATTTTTAAACACCATATGAATAAACTATGAATTTTCAAAGTGTTGATAATATAAATTTCTAAAATTGACACTCATTTCTCACATGTGAATAGTGGGAATTTACAATTTTAGGCAAGAATCTATAGATGTAGCTTTTAGAATGATGTTGATTATTCTTAGGTGTAGTTACTTTATTAGAATTCCAAATTCAATCCTATAATGTAAACTCCATACATTTGAAGAACAAAAGTTGCTATTGGGTTTATACAAATGTTGTGGATATGGTGGAAGCACCCAAAACCATCCAAATAAGAAATTCAACATAGTTGGAGGCAATTTTTCTAAAAATAATATCTTTATAGTATTAGCTAGTGAAAATCATGAATATTCAAAAAAAAAATTGGATGTTGTGTATAATTTCTAAGGTTTTTCAAAGTGTTGGCTCCCTAGACCACTAAAACTATTCAATAGATGCCCAAAAATTTGAATGCTACTAAAATCAACAATGAGCCAATCAGATTTTGGTATGGGTCTTTAATATGCATCAACAAATTAGATTCAAGCATTTGGCAAACACATTAATTGCACTCTAAAAACAACAGTTTTGGATGAGTCTAGAGTCCAACACAAGGGATAGGTGCAATATTGGATGTTTTTCTCTTATTAGAAGTAATCATACAACTGGAAGAAACACAAATTTCTTTCCCTTAGAATAGCAGAAAGTACATCACTAAAAATCAAATTGAAACTCTTTAATGATTCAAAATGAAGCTTTTTCAGCATTCCATCCCCAACTTTGCTTCCAACAATGAGAACCAGGGCTCTTTTTTTTGCTTTTTGGTGTTACAGACAACTTTGAAGTAAAGAAAAACATTAGATGAATTTGCCTAATTTTGGATGAAAATCACACTTACATCCAAGAAATGGATGAAGTTGCAATTGGGAGCATCCCTAGGACATTTTATGTCGCCATTGTGGCTATTCTCCAAAAATGAAAAAAAAAGCCCTGATGAGAATTCACAAGCATGTGATGTGTGGGCATTGATAAGGCATTGTGTAATGAATATCTAGTTGTTTTTTATGCTTTTTAGTCCAGTTGTAAGTGTTGCATTGAGGGATCTGTTGACTATGGGTGTACCTACTTCACCCATATAATGCTTATACAAATGAATTATCAAATGTTGAATAAGTGCACTGAGTGAGATTCCACCCGCACTCGTACCAGCTCGCCTTGCCACTTCTGAAAGGGTTAAGTTATGTCCTGTGCAGTCAGGGCCTTGCAGTACCGCTTGTTGAGCCCTCTCATTGCCTGATTTGCCTCTGGTAGGCAGGGCCCAACAGGTGGATTTACCTCTGGGGAAAATGCAGAAATTTTTTCTTTTTTGCAAATTCTGAATTCATATTTGCAATCAGAGACCCCAAATTAGCTTGGAGAGATTTAGAACATACCCTAAACATGGCCCAAAATATGTGGCTTTTTTTCACTTTTATCCAAAATTTACCCTGCTGGGCTCACGTTCGATGGTACGATTTAACGTCCGGCCTCTGCTAGTACACAGTACCTGAGATGCAAACTCATTCAATTGAATGGGCCCATGTAACACCAAGTGCCGATCAATATTGTCCACATTCTATGATCGATGGGTCATTTTCCAGCAACAAGGTCCGTATGACTCAAACTTGAAGCCAATTTCAGAAGAATAAGGATTACTTTTCAATCACTTGGGACAGAAAATCACAGCAACAAGGTATGAATGACACAAAAGTGCCAAAGTTGCAGAATGGTACCGTCAGTGTAACAAAGTTCCCCTGCCAGAAGAGCAGGTTGGGGAATCTGATCACACGTTTTTCTCGTCCACTTGATGTAATTTGCATTCTACGGAATTATGAGAGTTTGCGCACCCTCGCTATAAAATGGAACTGCGTCAACAGACAGTGCCAGTAGCTGCTATTGTTTCATGTATTGCTTGAGCACCAACGAGCACTTGCATTCGAATTGCGTGCACTTGCATTCTCAGAGCTCGTTAGGCTCATTGAAGTCCTGTGCTGTGAATTCTGTGTTGATTTCCGACTAGCTTGTTCACTTGCATTCGAATTGCGCGCGTGCTTGCTAGCCTGACGATCGATCTAGCCTTGCGGCCATGGTGACAATGACGATGCCTTCAATGGGAGTTTGGAGTGTACGCTTCTCTTCTCGATCTGCCGTTGCCAAACAAACTTATGCAGGCTCTCGATTCCTCTTGAGGATCGATATCAGTTTAATTTAGCCTCAAAATTTTTGCTCATTTGAACTAGATACGATGTGCAAGCATATGAATGTGTCGATCAGATGTCAGTATAGTCTCAAAATTGATGTTTGCTCAAAGGTGGTTAACTATGCTCCACAGAGTGCATGCATGTGCAGATTTCAGTTAATTCACAGAAATTTAGAATGCGTTTAGGGTTTAGGGTTCACAATCTGCAGTGTAGATTGATCTAGTTTGAGCAGATTGAAAATTTAATCTAATGTGTGAATGTCAGTTGAATGAGTCTCAATGAAAATGTTTGCTCAAATTAGTTGCTGTGCGCAACCGCATGACTGTACGTGGCGCTGGTGCTGTACATCTGTGCAGGTTGTGAGCGCAGTGGTGCTTGGCCTTCTTCTGCTTGCCAAGTTGCTCACAAGCAGCAAACACAAGAATTTGCCTCCAGGCCCACAGGGTCTCCCCTTCATCGGTTGCTTGCATTTGTTGGGCAAACACCCACAACGGGATTTTGCCAGATTGGCCGAGACTTACGGGCCGCTCATGTCCCTGTGGTTGGGGCCCAAGCTCGCTGTGGTGGCGACCTCCCCGGCCGCGGCGGAGGAGATTCTCAAGACTCAAGGCTCCAATTTCGCCGACCGAATCCCAACTTCTGTCGCAGATGTGGTGCTTCCTGGAGGTACGTGCTCAAGACTGAGCTGCCTCCACTTCCTCAGTTCCTCCCTTCCCCTGGGAAACTAGATTCAAATTCCTCTGTGACGATGTAAGTTGTGAATGTAAGAAACCTCATTAATATGAGAAATGAGCTTGACATGCAATCCATAGCAGTGCTGAGGGTCAGTGATCTCCAAACTGGCTAAATTTCGCTTAGGTGCTGCTTAATTTCTTCACGACCTCACTGTAAATTCAAAAAAAATCTTCCCAAAATGAACATTTGGCTAAAAACCCTAAACCTGTTCTGAGATCGCTGGTGAGGGTTTGAGGTGGATGTTTTTTCCATAACAAGGCTACATTTTCATGTTCACTTGTTGGATGAAACTTCAATGATCAAGGTAAAAGCAAAAAGTAAAACAAAATATTAAACTGATCCCAAAATATTATATAAGTTTTTGAAAATAACATGCTTCTAATTTTTCAATGAGTGATTGCCACTTGTAGAACCTGCATTTGTCAAATTGAGATTATACATATGGTGTTTTGGATTGTTGCATTTTGACAACAAATATGGAAGATGTAGAAGCTTGAGTGTCTAGAATGCTCAAAATGGTTAGCGAATGATAGTGATAAAGAAAATTTACGTATCAATAGGCACCTATAATCAACACTAGTGACAAAAGGGTACAATTTATGTATCTAAGCATGAATTATTTTTAATTAGAACTTAATGGAAACTAAAAGAGAATTGCAATACACTATAGCATTCACTATTTGGACAATGTATGACTTAGTTATGAATTTTCAAAATAATGTCTTTGGATCTAACAAAAAACCAAAAATAGGCTTTCATAGACTTCATATTTTGAGAGTATAATACATCTTGAGTAATCAATATCTATTTTTTTATGCTTCTTGATCCAAATGTAGGTGCTACATTTGGAGTAGTGCTCATGAATTTCAAGAATCCCAAAACTCACTAAATTTTTCTTGGTTGCTATATAATTTCTTCACGCCTTCAATGTAAATACAAAAAAAATCTTCCAAAAATGAAAATTTGGCTTAAAACCTTGAACTTGTTTTAAGATTATTGCTAATAATGAATGTACATACCTTAGACTAATTGACATTTCTAATCTAATATACTTTTAGTTTTTAGAGCTCTAGGCATTTTAAAATCCTTCATTTCTATCTAAATTTGTATTAAAAGTATTTTCATTTTAGACTTTTCAATTCAATTTTTGTACTTTGAAACTCATTTTTTTTGAACAATTGTGATTTTATTTGATATCAGATATAGCTATGGGGTTAGACTCACCTGTGAGGCTACACTTGAAGAAGATACTCCACATACAACTGAGCACCAATAAACAACTTCAACTAACAACAAATGTACGAACGGAAGAAATTGCTCATGTCTTGAGTGCAATTCCCCAAGATGGTGTTACGGTAGTGCCTGTGAGGAATTACATTGAAGTGGTTATAACTAATATTATGTCACGAATGATTCTCAAAAGGCGCTTCATGGCGATGGCTTCAAAGAAGAAACATGATGAACAAGAACTCGAGCAAGTGAGCAATTTTAAAAAGAATTTGTTTGAGATGACAACACATACCCAAAATATAAATCCAGGAGACTTTATCCCCGCATTCAAGTGGATGGACACCTTTGGGCTTGAAAAACAAATGCGAGAGTTGAAAAAGAAGATGGATGTTTCCATGTCCCAAATCATATCTAAGCATGTTGTGCAACGGAAAAGTGGTTCCATTTTTGTCAAAGACATGGTAGATGTCCTTTTGGATGAGAAGGAAGACAAGACATTGAAATTTGACATCACCAATGACAACATTAGTAGTACATTGTGGGTAAGAATGCAACTCCTTTTCATTAAGATAAGGTCATATATTTTATATTTCTTTAACTCAAGACTTTATTGTTTGAATTTTTGAAGTTATGAAGTGAAAGATGGTGATAGGGTACTACTTGAAGATATTTTTATACTAAAGTTGATGATTTATTAACTAGAAAATTATACATAATGAAAATCATACATTAAGGTTACTATTCGCTTGTCAAAGTTATTAAATTATATGATTGATCTTCAATCTTCAAATTCATCTAATAAATAGGTTTTAAGAACGCACACTTATTTTCCTTCTCTACGAATGTACAGGATGCTTTTATAGGAAGTATGAGTACAACTACCGACACAATAGAATGGGCAATTGCGGAATGCATTCGCAATCCCATCGTGATGAAGAATGTGCAAGAAGAGCTTGACACCGTTGTAGGCAAGTCTCGAAGAGTAGAAGATGCGGATGTTCCTACCCTCAAGTATTTACAAGCCGTCATCAAAGAAAATTTTCGTCTTCATCCAGTAGTTCCATTGCTACTTCCTCATATGAGTGATAAACCTTGTAAGGTTTTGGGATACAATATACCAGAAAAAACAGTAGTTTTTGTAAATGTTGCAGCAATTGCTCGAGATCCAAAAATATGGGAAGATCCTATGGCTTTCAAGCCTGAAAGATTTTTGGATGGAATGCCTTACGCCCACCTACAAGTTGAAGGCAAAATTTTTGAGGTATTACCATTTGGAGCAGGGCGGAGACAATGTCCAGGCATTATGCTGGCTTCAACAATGGTTCACATTACGGTTGCAACTTTTATACAATCTTTTGATTGGTCTCTTCCTAATGGTTTGCAACCTATGGATTTAGATATGTCAGAGGGTGAAGGAGTTGCGCATGTGCTAGCCCACCCTTTAACTGCCATTCCAAAGGCTCGCATGTCGATTTGATAAATTAATCCTTTTGATATAGAAATTTATATACATAGGTTATTGTCTTCAATTTATTTGCAAGTATCACACTTTGTATAGATATTGAATATGTTATATTTTTTTTATCTTTATTATATGATCATATTCATCTTTAACCCTTGAAGGATGGACCGGTGGTCCTGGAAACCGTGCATTTTGATACCGTGAGACACCACCTACTTTGAAAAAGCCAAATATATACATTGCAAGTCAAAGTACTATAGAAGATCTTCCCTTTCCACCTTCACTACTAAAGATGAAAAGTTGCATTTTTGTTCTGGAAGGAAAGACTCTTTGTTATTTAGTAAACGCCAAACGTCTGTGGTGTCCTTCAAGGGTGAAAGGTATTTTAGTATGAGTTGTTTTTTAATACTATTCATCTCTCTACATATTGTTTAGATCTTGAATGTCTAGTATTATAAAGTATAAATTTATGGAATCCTTTTAAATCTATTATTTGCATTTATAATTGTATTTGTATTTTTTTTCTTATATAGGTCATTGTAAGAAACACTTCACATTTTTTTCATTTTATTTTCTACACAAAATAATGTTTATTAAGTCCTATGTTAAAATAAGAGAAGTTGCAATCTTATTTTAATTTCTTCTATATTTAGAATAAAAAATATTTCATTAAATTGAGACTTAAAAATGTCAAAAACACATATGTAAAAAAGAAATTAGTACCTAAAAAGGTTAAAAAATCCACAATAAACATTTGGATTTTACTATTTAATTATAAATGAAGAAACAAACATAGTCCAAGATGTTATAAAGTGAGACATTTCATTAACCCCTAAGTTCCCAAGGCATTTTCTGGCTCTGAAACCACTGAAAACTGCCATTTCTGCTGCAATCACTCAAGAAACCTAAAAAAACTTTTTTTCTTAGAATCTAACCGTAGGATCTTGTACTTCACTTGTCTCGAATCATGTGGTAAAAATTTCATGAAGTTTGACCGTACGGATTGGAAGATATTAGCATTTGAAGTTGAAAAAAAAAGTTTTTTTCAACTGCGGCCTGCAATTTCAGGTGACTTTGATGGCCATTTGTGGATTTTTTTTGCACTACATACCATAAGGTTAAAATTTTTTATCTTGAACATTTGAGTTGAAAAGTCGGGCAAAAAATTTTAGAATGTCAATTCTTGATTTTCACATATAAAAAAATTGTTAAATAGAAGTAGGTCCAAAGTTGAACAAAATACTAAATTGTTAATAGCCCTTAGATGGAATTAAGAAATCATAATCCCAACGGTGGGATTGTTCTTGAAAACAAACTCAACCTTGTCAAAAAAAAAATTGAAAAAAATTGAAAATTGCATTCAAAAATGAATTCTATAAGTTGTTTTTTGAAGAAGATGCTTAAATTGCCCGAAAAACAAGATTGTCCATAACTTTTTCATTATTAGTCCAAATAGGATGAATCAAAGCTTCAAATGTAGACAAAAACATAATCTTTCAGGAAAAAAATTGAAAAAAATTTCATTTTTTTGTGTTTTTTTTTTCTGCCCGCCGAACTACTTTTTTGACTTTGGATGGCAAAACTTCTGCTCCCTGGCACCGATTGAAAAAAAAATTATATTTTTAGAAAGCTGGTGTGATTCCCTATCTTCAAAAAAAATTTCAAAAAATCAAGTCAAAATTTCAAGTCACACGAGCCTGCCCGAAATCCCAAGTGTCCCCCGAGGGGACTTTGGGACTTTAGGGGTTAAATTGAGACTTGCATATGTCAAAGCGCTAATCTAAAGATTGAGGAAATCAAACATACAAAGTGTGACATGGAAAGAATCTCACCAAAAAAGAATTTGAAACAAAATATTTAGAATATACTACATGCATACCCCAATAATAAGAAATAAATTTAGTATTAATTAATAGAAACAAAAATCTCTTTAAAAGCTACAATATTATAATAAAACCAATACATTTTTGAATATATACATATAGGAATAAGTTAATGCAAAGAGCACTCCACTTGAACTATAAAAACTATAGTTTACAAATGAAACTATGAAATAAAATAATTCATTTTTGCACCATTGATTAATTATTGATTGATGCACACACAAAGACACTTAGTGATGCTTTGATGGTGTTAATTTGTGTCTTTGAAATTGCCAGTTTGGGACTTGAAATGCACTCTCATAAACGTGGCTTCCAAGTTGTCATAATACAATTTGTGCTCAACCATGTGGGAACAATAACATACCCCTCCTACCACACATTCCCTTTTTGGGTGTCTCATCCATCATCCATCTTCATATTAATGTGCCAATCCAAAATAGACATCTAATATTGAATTTTGAACATATGCACGTGTTTTGGATCTCGGTTTGGATTTATAATTGCTCTTGTAAGCCAAAATGGCTTCAGGTTACCATGTGTAAGATAGACTATGACAAAATAACGTACAACCAAATCATGACTAATATAGAATAAAGGATGAGGACAATCAAACTTACACCCAACAAAGAATGCATCTTTTGCATCTTTTTAACAGAATGTGCCATCCCTTTGTGTGCCTTCAATCAATCTTGTCACAAGTCATCCTTGAAGACAGCCAAAATCCATTTTGTAATGTCTCATGGACTTGAAAGGGTGCATCCAAAGCAACTCTCATACCTTTCTAATAATCTTCTATGGAACCATTCTTTTGCCTAAACTCTCTAGATTGGTCATCATTTTTCATTTTGTTCCAATATGCAATGAAACCATTAAAATCATTGTTCACTTCTTTGAAGGATTTTATTGGATGTAGAGTTAGAGGTGGTAGACTCTAGCTTTAGTATCTTGGTACTTTAAATAGCCCATATTTAGTCTCAAACAACAAGTAAATCCCCTTGCTATGCTTTGGCAACCACTTCTTATTTGTACACAAAATTTTATATGCCATTAAAGGCCATTTAGTAGAATCCATGTAAAACTTGAAGTGTTGGGACCTAAAATGACTTCCTAAGAAGTCCCCACAAGTGCCCAAGTATCCATTCACAAATGCCTTGAATTCACAAACTTCTTCAGGAAGATGAGGAATTATGGGGTGCATTTTGCAGTCCATAAAGGATTTCATTAGCCTTAGAAGCATTAAGTAGTTGTTTGTCTTTGACTTACTACTATGTTGACCAAAAAGAGCATCAATGTCTTTGTGAGTTTGTACAACAATGTAGAAATTGATGTATACCTCATAGAAAATGCTTTTGCATACAAAGGTGATTACAAGAAACACTTTATGTTTTTGGCTCAAAAATGCAATTTTTGGCCACAACATTGGCAGTATTATGCGATACTACCAATATTGCACATCAACAATGCGCTTGTGAATCTCAATTGTCAATTCGGTCACCTATAGATCTAGACTGTCAATCAGTACTACGCAATACTATAGACTACTACAAAATACTATAGAGGTCGTTGGTAGGAGAAAATAGTATAAAAGGGATATGTGGACCTTTTCATTTTAGTAATTCCAAATTTTTTTTAAAAACTATTTAAATTAAATTTTTTTTTTAGAGAAAATCGCATTCACTTTGCAATAAAACATTTCTCTAACAAATTTTTTTCTTCTTTGTAGCCTTTGTGCAAAGGAAGGTCACTTTGACTCCACATGCGCAACAAACATGTTGCTATTTTCATAAAAACTCATTATCAATCCTTGTAATGCCCGTTGTAATGTTAGTAGACCTCTAAGTTGTCTAATTTACAACTTCAAATTTGAATTTTTGGGTCAAAAATATGACTACCTTCCCCCCCCCCTCGAAATGGCCAAGATAGACATCCAATTGGGGGAAGAATAGAAAACAGTAAACTAATTTGAAAAAATTTGAAAAAATTAGTCAACATCTAAAACTTTTGTATGCACCTTTATGTCAAATTTCAAGCCAAGAAGACATAAGGTGCAAAAGTTATGAGCAACAAAATACCTCTTGGAAGTCAAGGGGATTAAAAAAAAAGGACAAGTGTTTCTTACAATCATTGACAAGGAAAGAGCAAAAAGCAAAAATCCATTGATCCTTGTTGTCACTTAATGCATTGCCAAGCTGTATAATCAAAATTAGTAAGAGAGATTGAGTTGGAAGTGGTTTTTGTAAAGGTAGAAGGAGAGAGTCCAAACAAGTTTCAAATCCATTGAGAAATGCCTTTCATCAAGGTTGATTCACTATAATAAAATGTGGTTAAAAAAAGCGCACTCAAAATCGAGTGCGGTTATTTTTACCATAGTTCTATGCATGTGTATATAGAGGATAGTTAACTTTTTTTTGCAATTTCCTACTAAATTTTTTTGAATTTTTGGATGGAAGCGGGAACTAATGAAGTGGGGAAGCAAGTGACTTGATGCCATCCATATCCAATCTCCCATTCTTTGCTTCAAGTTCCCGACAACTTCTCCATCACCTATTGAAAATTCCCTATCAAAGAAGTGTTAGTGTCTTTTGGTAGGGCCTATAAAATTTTTTTTTTTAAAATACAAAAATTAATAGAACAAGTGATTTTAAATGTTACTATAGATAATCTACCATATTTAAATGATTAACAAATGTAGATTGAGAAGGACTTAGTTTTCACTTTTGTAGCAATTATAAATAACCTACTAGTGGATATGGCGACAACGTGCAACATACTAGTTGCAACTTTTGGAGAATGGCCATGCATAAGTGAATTATACAATAAAACATCAACTACGAATTCAAGATATAAAATTATTTTCTTAATTTCTAAGAAAAGACAAGAAAATTTAGAATAGAAACTTTCATCTCATTAGATGAAATTTGAGGGCATTAGGAGATTGCGGGTTCGCGAACTGCGGGAACGTTGTTTCTGCCCTGTGAACTCAAATCCTACGCGGTCGCGACCTTGCCACATAATAAAAAAATTCAAATTTTTTTGGACTTATTTCATATTTCAAGACCCCCATTTTTTATATTTTTTATATATTTTTATTTTATTTTATTTTATTAAAGCTGGCCAAACAGGGGCCGGGGGCATTGGGAGCCGTTTCGGGAACAGATTTGGCCCAAGACGGCCCTGTAATGCCCTCAAATTTCTTCTAATGCTAGTACAAGGGTTGTTGCAAGAAACACTTACCGTTTTGGGCTCAAAATGGCCTATTTTGATGAGTCCTATGAATTTTGGATTAAAATTTTTTTAATTAGAAAATAATGGATAATTGAAGAGAAATGAAAATATTGTGTCTTTTAAAATTTAGATCTAAGAAAATTTAACTCTAAAAATTATGCCCAAAAAAGCACAATGGAAAGTACAATGAAAAGTTGAAAACAGACACTTTGATGTTTGAATTTCTAAAATAGTAAAAATATTCAATAAAATAAAATAAAAAATCCATTTTTTCCAACTTCAAGATGCTTCTCTTCAATCATTTTCATTTTTGAGAAAAATGAATTGTATACTTTACATGTGCGTAAAGGTAGTCTATTTTGAACACATGTGGGTTTTTGCAAGAAACACTTGTCCTATTTCATGTCACAATTGAAACCACTTTCTCCTTTTGTACTCTAACTTTTGAATCCAAAAACTTTTCACCTTGAAATTTTTATTGGAGATAACTAACTTCATGCTTAAGGGTTCCATATTCTTTTTAAATTTCAGAAAAAACTTTTGTATTTAAAAATTAATTTTGTCCACTTGTCACACTAATGATGAACAATGATTCACTACGTTCGTAGTAATCAAAATGAATGCTTTTGAATTGATATTTTGGTGGTGTGTTTCTCTACCTAATAAACTTATGAATATGGTTTGGAATCCAATTTTTAGTTATTTTTGTATGATGTATATGCTACATAATATAGCTCAATGGCACACACATTTACAAATTCTAAAAATATTATAATTCTAATTTTTTGGATGAAAGTGATGATAAGGAGATTTGGAAAAATGTCCATAATTAAAAATAAATAAATAAATAAATTACTTTTGATTTTTTATGAATTAAAATTGGATCACCGTATTTTCTAAAAAAAACTGCAGTCTTCTGCTTCTAAATATTGCTATGTAGACATAGTACTCCCACATCTAAATTTCACTAGAAGAAAAACGTGCAAGAATGGTGTAAAACGCATCACCTTGTTTATGTTGAAAACCACGTTTGCAATGCAAGAAAAATGCAGGAAAACGCAGAAAAACGTAGAAAAACACGTTTTCCAGCGTTTTCCTGCGTTTTTCCTGCGTTGCAAACATGGTTTTCAACATAAACAAGGTGATGCATTTTACACCATTCTTACACAGTTTTCTTCTAGTGTTTAATCCTACATTCGTCCACTTGTCAAAAATTTTAAATGATACAATATTTAAGATAATGTCATTCAATGGCCACTATAACTCTTAACTCCAGTACACATGTGAAAAGCACAATGCATTGGCAATTTGTTGATAGTACTCGTAGTACTAGCAGTACTATGCGGCAAAAATGCAACCCCAAGTAAAACACTACGGAAAGTGGTAAGTGTTTCTTGCAACCACCCATGTGGAAGTTGAAAAATTTACTATTTCTAGAAAAAAATTGGATTCACATTTTGGATTCACTCATTTTTAATTGTCTTATCAAAACTGAATAGTTAACTTCAAATTGTGTGACAGAAGCTTCAAAATTGTTCTCATTTTTTTATTTCTTACATATTGATTGGCAAGTGCTACTAGTTTGATCAATTGTGGCAGGTTGAGGTGCGTTTCTAAAGGTACTACTTTCACTACTCTTTAATAGATTGCATGGATACTTCAGAGTCATTTCAAATGAAGTTTATGTAGGTCAAATATAGACTTGACTCAAGGAAAACACATACAATCATTCTTTATATAACAAGATGCTCTAAAAGTATGTGTTCACTCTAAAAATAACCTTAAAATGCAAATGGGTGCACAAGTTTTGTATGGCAAATGGTAGATTGAATCTCTTTTTTTTAGATGCACAAGTATGTATTATAAATGCAAAAGGGTGTTGCTATTGCAGTTTTCATTTGTTGGCAAGCATTTCTTCTTGTCCACATTTTGACATTGAGGCACATTTTCAGTATTTTGCACATTCAGTACTTTGATTGACTTTGGCTTTGTGTTTTTGAAGACATTCTTCATATGGCCTCTAATTCAAAGTACGGCTTTCAATTTGAATGTTTTGTGTTTGATTCATTAATGCTAATTGGTGTTTAAATGAACTTATTGTTTACATTTACATGTCAATGCATCTGAAAAGTATGTATGTTCAAAGTACTCTTTCAATAAAAACTACATTTCCTAAACCTTGAACATAGCATTGTTTGAGATTGCATAAGATATTGAGTTAGAAATTGAATTTTTTTTCTATGAACTTTTTTCTTATCACTTTTACTTTTTCATTACTTTTTCATTACTTTTTTATTACTTTTTTTACTTACAAAAAATATAGGCTAAAAAAATTGCACTGACCTACATATTATAAGTAATGATATAGGGGATTATATAGGAGATTTTTTTGCATTAGGTAATGATAAGGGCCTTCTTAATTGATGTTGCCTAGGAGGTAAATAGGCCCCCCAAAAATATCCATTTGTCGCATATGGGTCCCCCAAATGTAGTGAGTGACCCATTGAGATGTCCCCAAATTTGAATGTTGCTAAAATCAACAATGAGCCAATCAGATTTTAATATATGTCTTTAATATGCGTCAGCAAATTAGAGTCAAGCATTTGGTGAAGACATTAATTGCACTTTAGGGACACCAGTTTTGGATGAATCTAGAGTCCAACACAAATGATAGGTGCAATATTGGTTGTTTTTCCCTTATTAGAAGTAATCATACAATTGGAGGAAACACAAATTTCTTTCCCTTAGAATAGTAGAAAGTAGATCACTAAAAATCAAATTGAAACTCTTTTTTGATTCAAAATGAAGTTTTTTCAGCATTTCATCCCCAGCCTTGCTTCCAGCAATAAGAATTCACTAGCATGTGATGTGTGGGCATTGATAAAGCACTGTGTACTCAATATCTAGTTGTTGTTTGTTACACTTTTTAGTCCAATTGAATGTGTTGCATTTGGGATCTGTTCTCTAAGGTAGAACCACTTGTAACCGATCAACACCCCATCTTGAACATATAGACTTCATTCACTTCCAGTCAAGTTGAAACAGATTTCTAACCAGAGTTTGGAATGCGTATTTTCTTCTTTGTCAAGGTTGGAACTAATAAGTTCACAACACATGTCCCAAAGCTAGTGAACAAGTAAGAAATAAGTAATGAACAAGAATGGAGTTCTTCTATGGCTATAATTGAAAGAGTCTACATATTGGCTGTAAGTCTGTAGCACTTTTGGCCTTTCAAAATTCATAGTAATTTCAGTTTATGTGATAAAATTACCAATTTTTTTGCAATCCTCGTCATTTTTATCTTTGCACCTCTGAAAATATTTGTTTTGCCTTATACTACACCATATCATGTCTCCAATAGCTTAAATGATTGGTTACAGGTGGTTCTACCTTATGGGTGTACCTACTCACCCATATAATGCTTACAAATGAAATATCATTGAAATGCTCGCCTTGCAACTTCTCGAAGAGTTACGTCACTTCCTGTGCAGGGCATTGCAGTACTGTACCGCTTTTGTTGAGCCCTCTCATTGCCTCTAGGCAGGGCCCAATGGGTGGATTCACCTCAGGGGAAAACGCAGAAATTTTTTATTTTTTGGAATTTTTTTTTTGCAAATTCTGAATTCATATTTGCAATCAGAGACATGAAATTATCTCGGAGGGATCTAAAATATACCCTAGACACAGTCCAAAAGAGGGGGATTTTTTCACTTTTACCCAGAGAATCCAAGATTTTCCCCTGCTGGGCTCACCTTCGATGGTACGATTTAACGTCCAGCCTCTGGTAGGACACAGTACCTGAGATGCAAACTCATTCATGAATTCAATCAAATGGGCCCATGTAACACTAAGTGCCTTTCAACATTGTCCATATTCTATGATCAATGGGTCATTTTCCAGCAACAAGGTCCTTGTGACTCAAAATGTAAGCCAATTTCAGAAGAATAAGGATTACTTTTCAATCACTAGGGACAAAAAATCACAGCAGCAAGGTATGAATGACACAAAAGTGCCAAAGTTGCAGAATGGCACCATTTGTAACAAAGTTCCCCAGAAGAGCAGGTTGGGGAATCTGATCACACGTTTTTCTCGTCCACTTGATTTAATCTACATTCTGCATAATTATGAGACTTTGCGAAACCTCGCTATAAAATGGGACTTCAGGAGCCAACATACATACATAGCCAGTAGCTGATATTGTTTCATGTATTGCTTGAATGTCTGAGCACCAACATGCACTTGCAACCAAGGTTAGTTCTCAGAGCTCGTCAGGTTCACTGAAGTCCTGTCAGTGACAGTAAATTCTGATTTGATTTCCAACGAGCTTGTTCACTTGCATTCGAATTGCGTGCGTGCAAGCTAGTTTGACGATCGATCGATCTTTGCGGCCATGGTGACAATGACGATGCCCTCTGTGGGAGTTTGGAGTGTACGTACGCTTCTCTTCTCGATCTGCCGTTTCCAAACAATCTTATGCAGGCTCTCAATTTCTCTTGAGTATCAATATCAGTTTAATTTAGCCTAAAAAAGTTTTGATCATTTGAACTAGATACTATATAATTGTGTCGACCAGATGTCAGCTAAGTCTCAAAATTGATGATTGCTCAAAGGTAGTTGACTATGCTCCACAGAGTGCATGCGTGTGCTGATATAAGTTAAATCTCAAAAATCTGCTCAAACTAGATCAATCTACACTACGAATGTGCGACCATACATGTGAATTAATGTGTGAATGTCAGTTGAATGAGTCTCAATGAAAATGTTTGCTCAAATTAGTTGCTGTGTGCAACCGCATGACTGTACGTGGCGCTGGTGCTGTCTGTCTGTGCAGGTTGTGAGCGCAGTGGTGCTTGGCATTCTTCTGCTTGCCAAGTTGCTCACAAGCAGCAAATACAAGAATTTGCCTCCAGGCCCACGAGGTCTTCCCATCATCGGTTCCTTGCTCTTGTTGGGCAAATTCCCACAACGGGATTTTGCCAAACTCGCTGAGACTTACGGGCCGCTCATGTCCGTGTGGTTGGGGCCCAAGCTCGTCGTGGTGGCGACCTCCCCGGCCGCGGCGGAGGAGATTCTCAAGACTCAAGGCGCCAATTTCGCCAACCGAATCCCAACTTCTGTCGGAGATGTGATTCTTCCTGGAGGTACGTACTCAAGACTGAGCTGCCTCCCATTCCTCAATTCCTCCCTGGAAACTCGATTCATGGCAAATTTCATTACAATGGTGGTATCCCATGTGCCATCTTCAGACTCTGCAGTCTAAATTGTGAAAGTGACATTTAAGACAAGTTCAGACTTTAGATATCTAAGACCTGTATAGATTTCTAAAATCTATTACAATCTTATATTTCAAACTATGTCATTTGAACCACCTAAGACTCATATAGATTTCAAGCGTGTAGGATTGGTGTAGATTTCAAAAACCAATGATTGGCTTACATTTCAAATTGTTCTTTCTTAGCTCTAAAATGTATCAAAGTAACGGAAATTTGCCTTTGTAATGGAATTCACCATATTCAAATTTTCATGTGAGAATCTTGTAAATGTAAGAAACCTCATTATTAGAAATGAGTTGAACATACAAGCCATAGTAGACATGAGGATTTGAGGTGGATGTTATTTCCACGTACAACAAGGCTCCATTTTTCTATTGTTGGATGCATGAAACTTCAATGATCAAGCTAAAAGCAAAAAAATAAATTGAAATGTTAGATTGACCTCCAAACATATAAGTTTTTGACCTCTCCTTTCTCAATGAGTGATTGTCATTTGTACAAACTACATTTGCTAAATTGAGATTGTAGAGATGGTGTTTTGGATTGTTACATTTCACTTTGGATACGGAGGAGACAGAAGCTAGAATATCTAGGATGCTCAAAATGATTGGGTAGAAATAGAATGACAGAAGTCATAAAAATTTAGGTATCAATCGGCATCTATGATCAATGCTAGTGACAAGTACACATAGTTTATATTTCTAAGCATGAATTATTTTGATTAGAACTTAATGGCAACTAAAAGAGGATTGCATTGCACTATAGCATACATTATATGTGAACAATGTATAAAACTATGAATAAGTTATGAATTTACAAGATAATGTCTCTAGGTCTATCAAAAAACAAAAAATAGACTTTCATAGACGTCATAGTTTGATAGTATACATCTTGAGTAATCCATATCTAATTATTTGTCTTTTATGCCTCATAATTCAAATGTAGGTGTTGCATTCGAGATGGTGCTCATAATGATTGTACATACCTGAAATTGACTAATATCTCTAATTTAAAGTACTTCTAGTTTTTAGAGCTCAAGGAATTTGAAAGTCCTTCAATTCTAAAATTGTAATTAAAAAAATTTCATTATAGACTTTTCAATTCAATTTTTGTTGTTTGAAACTCATTATTTTTGTAACAATTGTAATTGTATGTGATGTCAGATACAGCTGTGATGTCAGATTCACCTGTGAGACTCTACTTGAAGAAGATACTACACATACAACTCAGCACCAATAGACAACTTCAACTAACAACAAATGTGCGAACACAAGAAATTGCTCACGTCTTAAGTGCAATTCCCCAAGATGGTGTCACACCGGTGCCTATGAGGAGTTACATTGAAGTGGTCATAACTAATATCATGTCACGAATGATTCTCAAAAGGTGCTTCATGGTAGTGGCTTCAGAGAAGAAACATGATGAACAAGAACTTGAGCAAGTGAGCAATTTTAGAAAGATTTTGTCAAGAGTTGCCAACCACATTCAAGGTATAAATCCAGGAGACTTTATCCCTATATTCAAGTGGATGGATATCTTTGGACTTGAAAAACAAATGCAGGAGTTGAAAGAAAAAAAAGATGCTTTTATGTCCCAAATCATATCTGAGCATGTTATGCAACGCAAAAGTGGTTCTATTTTTGTCAAAGATATGGTAGATGCCCTTTTAGATGCAATGGAAGATGAGACATTGCAATTCAACATCACCAATGACAACATCACCGGTACATTAATGGTAAAAATGCAACTCCTTTTGTTTAAATTAAGAGCTTATATATTTTATTTTATTTAATTCAAGACTTTGCTTGAATTTTTGAAGTTATGAAGTGAAAGATGGTCATAGGGTACCACTTGAAGATATTTTTATGCCAAGGTAGGTGAATTCTTTGCTAGAAATTATATGATGAAAATCATACATTAAGGTTACTTTTCATATGATATTTATTATTTTCTTCTCTTTGGACATACAGAATGCGTTTATAGGAAGTATGAGTACAACTACCGACACAATAGAATGGGCTATTGCGGAATGTATTCGCAATCCCATTGTCATGAAGAACGTGCAAGAAGAACTTGACTCCGTTGTAGGCAAGTCTCGAAGAGTGGAAGATGCGGATGTTCCTAACCTCAAGTATTTACAAGCCGTCATCAAAGAAAACTTCCGTCTTCATCCAGTAGTCCCATTACTAGTTCCTCATATGAGTGATAAACCTTGTAAGGTTTTGGGATACAACATACCAGAAAAAACAGTAGTTATTGTAAATGTTGCAGCAATTGCCCGAGATCCAAAAATATGGAAAGATCCTATGGCTTTCAAGCCCGAAAGATTTTTGGATGGAATGCCTCATGCTCATATACAAGTTGAAGGCAAAAATTTTGAGGTGTTACCATTTGGAGCGGGGCGGAGACAATGTCCATACATCATGCTAGCTTCAGCAATGGTTCACATTATGGTTGCAACTTTTATGCAATCTTTTGATTGGTTTCTTCCTAATGGTTTGCAACCTATGGATTTAGATATGTCAGAGGGTGAAGGGACTGGGCATGTACTAGCTCACCCTTTAATTGCCATTCCAAAGGCTCGCATATCCCTTTGCTGACAGAATCTCACCGATGAGTAGATTATAAGATTTAATCAAATAGGGAGTAGCATTGTCTACTATATGTAGGTACAATGTTTAACCTCTAAAGATTTTAAAAATTTTACAAAACATTTAGTTGCATCATAATGAAGTTCCAAAATCAGTAGGCAAAAAATTTGTACCAAAATTGCTTCAGATAAGTACATTTAAAACCAAAAAAATAGACAATTCAACATAGTTCCATTGTTGTATTGAATCAGTCTTAGGTGGTCTTGTTGGTAGTCAAAAGAGATTTTAGATTCTCTTAACCCCTAAAGGACTAAATTCCCCTTAAAGGATAGTTGCGATTTTGGGCAAGCTTGTATGACCTCAATTGTTGGCATGATTTTTGAATTTTTTTAAAGGTAGGAAATGAAATTAGTTTTCTAAAAATGCATTTTTTATTTCAATTAGTGCCCAAAAGAAAGAGTTATGTCATGTAAAGCCCCCAAAGGGGTTTAATGAGCAAAACCAAAAAAACATTGAAAATTAATTTTTTTTTCTCAAAGATTAGGTTTTTGTCTACATTTGAACCTTTGATTCATTCTAGTTGGACTAATAATGAGAAAGTTATGGACAATCTTGTTTTTCAAGCAATCTAAGCATTTTCTTGAAAAAACAACTTATAGAATTCATTTTGGAATGCAATTTTGACAATTTCTTAATTTTCGTTTCTTGGCAAGATTATTTCTTTTTTCAAGAAAAATCTCACCGTTGGGACTATGTGGTTCAATTCTACCTTAGAAGTATTAAAAATTAGTGTTTTGTTCAATTGTGGACCTACCTCAACTTAACAATTTTTCTAATAAATGAAGATAAAAAGTTTTTTATTTGCAATTTTTTTCCTTGACTCTCATCTCAAATTTTCAATATAAAAAAAATTTGATTTCAAAGTTTGTAGTACAAAAACTTTCCACAAATGGTAGTCAAAGTTATTTAAAATTGCATGTGAGCATTAAAAAATTCCAACTTTGAGTACTAATATCTTCCAATTAGTGTAGTCAAAGTTTATGAAATTTTTGCCACATGATTTAAGACAAATGAAGTATGAGACCTTGTGGTTTAATTCTAAAAAAGAATGTTTTTTTTTGGTTTTAGGGTTGAATGTAGCCACTATGGCAATTTTGAGTGTTTCTTGAGTAAGAAAATACCTTGGTCTTTTAGGGGATAAAATGCAATTTTTAGAGACCATATGAATAAACTACGAATCTTCAAAGTGCTAAGAATATACATTTCTAAAATTGACACTCAACTCTCATGAATAATAGGAATTTACAATTTTGGGCAAGAATCTATAGATCTAGCTTTTAGAAAGATGTTGGTTTTACTTAGATGTAGATACACCTTATTAGATTTCCAAATTTGACCCTATAATGCAAAGTCTGTGTGTTTGAAGAACAAAAGTTGCTACTAGGTTTATACAAATGTTGTGGATATTAGAATTAATCATACAACAAGAGGAAACAAGAATTTCTTTTCTTTTGAACAATAAAAGTAGATCATTGAAGTGTCATTCATTTGTAAGAAACACCAATCCTATTTTGTGTCACGATTGAAGAGACATTGTTGTTTTTTGCTATAACTTTTGAAGCATGAACCCCATAAATTTGAAATTTTTATTGGAGATGCCTTACTTGATGTTAATCATACCCCTTTTTTTTAAATTTTAAAAATAATTTTATGTTTGAATTATAATTTAGCTAATTTGTCACAATTAGCAATTTTGGGTTTTTTACTATGTTAGGAGTCTACAAGTTTAATAATCTACAGCTCAAAATTTCAGGGTCTATTTTCATAGAAGAGAATCATGCATCTACCAAAGGAAATTTGAAAATTTATTAAATTAATGTCCTCCACATGAGTACAAACAGCTCAATTTTTGAACATTGAAGATGGTTTTAAGATAATTCTTTTAATGAAATCTTGTAATCATCAAATTTTCCAAATGTCCAATTTTCAGTTTTTCAAAAAGTTTTTTTTTCTTCTATATTTTACAAATAAAAATGTCAAAGTGCTTGTTTTTATGAGATTTTGCACTTGGGCAATTGCAAGAAACACTTGTCCTATTTTTCGTCACATCTAGTGTGCTGATTTATTTTTTGGCCATAACTTCTATGTTTTGGCTCCAAATGATTCAAGATTTATAGAAAAGGTACTCATAACTATTATAAACCTTCCCTAATTTTTTCATAACTTTCAATAATATTTTACTATCCAAAAAAAGACCCCGTTGAATGTCACACTTGACAGTTTGGGGGATTTTTAGTACTATAGAGTACCTTTTCTTTTAATGATTTTGAGATGATGAGATGGTCTTCTAGTAGACATACAACTCTCCATGTGAGGGACTTTGAAAAAAGTTATTTTTATGTCGTGTGGAAGTCCACAAAGTGAGCTTCTTTCTGCTTGCATCTTGAAACCTATAAAGTATTATTTTAGTAATTTTTTTGATGAATGACCATCTCCATAAAGTTGTTGCAAATGGCCAATTTTGATTTGTTGAATTTACATAATTTTTCTATTTTTCCCTAATAAAAATATCAAGGTGTGTATTTTCTTGGGACCTTGCACTTTTATGGTTTGTCCTACTTAGACTATTTTTTTGTGCAATTCCTTCCATGGGTACCTACATCTTAAAGGTGTATACATAAGTCATATTTTTTAAATTTAAAAAAAAATTCTAATTTCAAAGTACTCCTGAAAAAATCAGCCAAAGGCAACAAAATCAACAAATGTTTTTTGCAATCACCCACTTTTCTAGTTCACCTATATAGACGCCATTTTCTGCACTTTCCCTTATAAGGATACCTTCTTCTTAAAAAACATATACATTAAATTAAACATATTTATCATATTTTTGAAAATTTGTTTTTCTATTTTTAAAGTACTTCCAAAAAATCATGAGTACAATGGCCAAAGTGACTGTACACAAAATGCTTGATGTTTCTTGCAATAACTACGGGTGTACATACTTTAAGGGGAAAACACCCATTTCCATCTCTGTACCTATTTCTGGACCCTAGAGTATCACTAAATATGTCCATAAGTGTTCATTAAAGTGTCTGACAAATGCTTAATTCTAATTTGCTAATGCAGTTGTAAGATACATGTATAATTTTCATTCACTGACTACTAATTTCAGCAGAGTTCAGTTTAGGGTACACCTATAGGACAGTTCCAGTGGTCTAGGGAGCCAAAACTTTGAAAATTTGTAGAAATTACATACTGATTTTGAAAATTTTAATTTTTTTTTTAATATTCATGATTTTTACTCGCTAATACTAGAAAAATATCACTTTTAGAAAAAGATGCCTCCAACTATGCTGAATTCCTTATTTGGACGTTTTTGGGTGTACATACTTTACTTTACCTTTTGTTCCCCCATATAATGCTTATACAAATGAAATATCCAATGTTGAATAAGTGCACTGAGTGAGATTCCACCCCCACTCGACCCAGCTCGCCTCAAGTGCCACTTCTGAAAGGGTTAAGTTACGTCCTGTGCAGTCAGGGCCTTGCAGTACCGCTTGTTGAGCCCCCTCTTTGCCTCTATAGGAGGAGGCTCTTGAATGGAGCGGGTTCTAAAATGGTGCCCTATCTTAAATGTACAGTACTTGTACATGTTGCATTTTCATAGCCTTCAGCAGTGTACTGACAGTGTACATTTTAGCTAGGGCACCATTTTAGAGCCCTATGCCCTTTCAACTTCTGAATTTGATAACTAATTCTAGAGAACTCCAAAAAATATGAAACGACTTGGGTTAGATGCCTATTCAAGCTGTCTTTCAAGGAAAATTCTCTGAAAAATATTTCAAGATGTTTGACCTGCCCAAAATTCTGTTCCAGCCCTTAGATGGTCGGTTTCTGGACCTCCTCCCATACAGTACAGATGCAAACCGCTGGTTCTGAAACTATAGTAGAGGGCTCTAAAACCGAGCGGGCATTTTCAACCATCCAGTAGGGGCTCTGAAATGAGCATGTGAACTTTGGGAAAAAAAATTCTGGATTAACAATGGAGTTTGATGACATTTGTTTTAACTTCTTCAATGAATGGATTAAGAACCACAATTGGTTCATTCTTAACTAAGTGACTAGGTGTCTACTAATATAATTTAAATTAGAATCCGTTGTTCAACTACCTTCTTACAAGTATTAAAAAATCTGAAATAATGATTAAATCAAGCATTCATTTCAGATTTTGAAAGGGACACTTTTAGAAACCATTTCAATTACTTTACACATGTTGCAATGCTAGTTTTGGAACAAGGACTGATTTTTTTTCAAACTATGCATGGACGGGTTTCCAACGGCCTATGATTACATATAGGGACCTATATCAGATTGTGTTTGAAAATTCATAACTAATTCAATAATGCTTCAAAAAATATGAAACAACTTGTGTTAGATTCCTCATCTATTTCTCTGTCACTGAAAAATAAAATAAAAGTATTTTCATATCAAGAGATACACGAAAAAGGCACATCAGTGCTTAGATGCTCACTTTTTGAGCCTCTTACCTTATCATTCAGTATGAAACATCGTAATCATCAGTCGTCATCATCATCAACATTTGTCTTGTATCCTCAGGTAGAAGATATTACAAATCAACACTTTTGGAAGAGAGACCTAATAGCTGTGAAGGTTGTTGCTACATTTGCTAATGATAAGGTAGAAGGCTCAGTAGTCACCCATCTAAGGGCTGAAACTGAATTTGGGGGAGGTGAAACATCTTGAAATATTTTTCAGTATATTTTCTTTGAAAGACAAGTGGAATTGACACCTAATCCAAGTCGTTTCATATTTTTTGGAGCTATGTAGAATTAGTTATCAAATTTTGAAGTTGAAAGGGCATAGGGCTCTAAAATGGTGCCCTAGCTAAAATGTACAGTGTCAATACACTGCTGAAGGCTATGAAAAAGCAACATGTACAAATACTGTACATTTAAGATAGGGCACCATAACATTTGGTAGGCTGAGTAAGGGCTGCCTTTCCTCTCCGAAGCTCCAACTAAACAGAGTTTATCCTTGCAATTAGAAAAGAAAGAAGGTAGGAATTAGTTTATAGTAACTTACTTGAAATGGTGCATGTTAGCTTGCCTTGGGAGCGCAATCTGTCATTGTACCATGGCAACAGGCCACTGGATCAACTTGATTTACTTTGTTAAATGCTAAGTCAATTATAGGCAACTGAATAAGCAAGGGTCTGCCCAACCTCAAACTCTAAAATCAATAGTTACTGATATGGTGCAGAATATTTCCACACCATATCATCTTTTGGATGAAATGATGTGGAATATTCCGCACCATTCCATCCACATGAAGGTAGGTTTGCTTACTGCTACTAAATGTTATGACCATTTTAGAACCCACTCCATTTAAGAACCTTCTACCCTAATATTTGTGATGAGATTTTGAATGTCGCAGCTATATTCCATGCAAAGGTTGTTGATTAATCCAGCCAAATTATAATTCTTGAGGTTTGTTTATAAAAAATATCTCAAAATACTACTTGTCCATTTTTAGCAATATGGAATTGGACCTCGAAATGGACACAATATGGATGAAGACTAATTTTCTGATAGTTGCATGTGCAAATGTCCTTCAAGGTGTGAAGGTTTGTCGTAGCTGTTAATTTCTTACCCAATCGTGAAGATTTTCTTATTGGCAGGCAACCATACAGGCAGTCACTAGTAGATCACACATGTATCTTTCTACCTCATTGGATATGTTGATTGTTAGGTATAAAATTTGAAGCTTTTACCAATCGTGATGGACAACAGAGATGATTTTGGAGCTCTAAATATATGTGTACTTGCAATGTAAATGTTTGAACAGATATAGCCATTTGTTGGAGCTTTGGTGCTGCAATTCAGCTTAAAGGTGTAGCAACCTTGTCTTGGAGCTTTGTGGAAGGCCATGTGTACACACTTTTTTCTTTTCTTTTGGTGCATTACTATATCAACTGGGATTAGCTTAGAGATTAGACTTGGGGTAGTCTTCAACAATTATTCTACTTCAAGGAGATAGTATGCAAACAAGTGTTGTTGAAGGAAGAATCTAGGAACATTGATTCCTACTTCATGTAAATTGTAGTCACTGTAATAAATCTTGTAGTTCTCAACTATACTTTTTTTGTCCACTTAGTTGCGAAGTAGGAATTTGACTTTATTCATATCCTATTTTGATCCATTGCAATGAAATCAAATATATTTCATTGCAAAAATACTGGATTTCATCCCATTTAATAAAAGTCCTCATCCAATATTTAAACATGAATCATCTATGTACTCAATGAAATTCATCCATGTATTGTGTGGCATCCATCCAAAACAAGATGACTTCATTTACATTAATTTTTTTTAAATCATTTTTTTGAAAAGGAGAAAAGGATTTGGCCCCTGATGAACAACACATTTCAGCCCAGGTGGGTGGTTCAAAAAGGGGTCTGAATTTTTTACACCCCCCTTTTCCAAGTCATGCTAAAAGGGGCTGAAATAAGGACTGAACCACCCTCTTCAGACCATGCTGAACACAAGAAAACTTCCAGTGAAATAGTACACGCAGGGCATTGCAGTACCTTTTGTTGAGCCCAATCATTGCCTCTGGTAGTACAGAGTATAAGTTATATATAAACTTGTAAATTCAATCAAATGGGCCCATATATATAACACTAAGTACTAGTACAATATGATTGTCCATATTCTATTGTTGATGGGTCATTTTCCAGCAACAAACGTAATGTACGACACAAAAGTGCCAAAGTTGTAGAATGGTACCATCAGTATAACACAATTCCCCAAAAGATCAGGTTGTGAAATCTGACACATTTTTCTTGTTCACTCGATTTAGCCGTTGAAGGACGGACAGGTGGCTAGACCAGTGGCTCTGAAAACCATGCATTTTGATATCATGTGACAGCCCCTACTTTGAAAATGCCAAATATATGCATTGGAAGTCAAAGTACTGTAAAAAAATCTTTCCTTTCCACCCCTAATATTGAGGATGAAAAGTTGCATTTCTGTTCTAGAAGGAAAGATTTTTTGTCATTTAGCGGATGCCAAATGTCCACGGCGTCGTTCAAGGGTTAATTTACATGAATTCTAGCCCACAACGAAGGTGCATTGGAGCAGCCCAAACTGACTCACCCCGTCTGGCATCTCGGTGATGACAAGGAGCTGACTCTCATTTTTAACTCCATCTATGACAGCTTGTAGGTTAGCTCAGTGGTTTGGTTTGCTTGTCCTTTCTTTTGGTTTTGTTGTTCTATATAAGAGGATTTTCAGCTGGTTTACAAGATTGTGAGTTCTCAAATGCTGGGAACACAGTGCTGATGTAGTCGAGTGATTGCCATGTCAGAAAATACTAATAAATTAAAAATTTTAATGAATTTTTTAATATTTTAAAAATTTTGAATTAAAAAAAATCATTTTCTTTCTTTTTTAAACATCCTGAAATTTTTTGAAATTTTAAATTTTTTTTTTTTGCAAAATTCTAAAATTCAGACCAGCAGGGGGCCGATCTGCAGCAGTGGGAACAGTTTCTGGGAACACCCCTGAAACAGTCTTCTTGGGGCCCAGACTGAATCCTCTTATGATTTCTTCTGGTTCAGCCCTGGGTTCTTTGCCCTGTGCCCCCCTCGTGTTCGCTTCCCCCCGCCCTCCGGGTGCCTCTCTTCCTCCGTTTGGTGCCCTCTGGGCGTTCCCCTGCCTTCGGGCGTCCTCCTGCCTCTGGGCGTCTTTCTGCCCTCGGGCGATTATTTTATAGAATTCACCCTTTCTGGGTTTTCATTCTACATTCATTGTACGGAATTATGATGGTTTGCGCACCCTCGCTATAAAATGGGCCTTCAGGAGCCAACATGTAGTGCCAGTAGCTGATACTGAATTGTCTCATACATGATTTGTTAGAGCAACACCGTGCCCACTTGGAGCCTAGTTCTCAGAGCTCGTCAGGCTCACTGAAGTCCTGTGACTGTGAATTCTGAATTGATTTCCGACGAGCTTGTTCACTTGCATTCGAATTGCGTGCGTGCTTGCTAGCCTGACGATCGATCTACCCTTGCGGCCATGGTGTCAATGACGATGCCTTCAGTGGGAGTTTGGAGTGTACGCTTCTCTTCTCGATTTGCAGTTTCCAAACAAACTTATGCAGGCTCTCGATTCCTCTGGAGTATAGTATCGATATCACTTTAGCCTCAAAAGTTTTGCTCATTTAAACTGGATACGATGTGCAACCATATGAATGTGTCGATCAGATGTCAGTTTAGTCTCAAAATTGATGCTTCCTCAAAGGTAGTTAACTATGCTCCACAGATTACATGTTCAGATTTCAGTTAATTCTCAAAAATCTGCTCAAACTAGAATCAATCTACACTATGAATGCGCTACCATGTGAATTAATGTGTGAATGTCAGTTGAATGAGTCTCAATGAAAATGTTTGCTCAAATTAGTTGCTGTGTGCAACCGCATGACAGCTGTACGTGGCGCTGGTGCTGTCTGTCTGTGCAGGTTGTGAGCGCAGTGGTGCTTGGCATTCTTCTGCTTGCCAAGTTGCTCACAAGCAGCAAATACAAGAATTTGCCTCCAGGCCCACGGGGTCTCCCCATCATCGGTTGCTTCCATTTGTTGGGCAAACACCCACAACGGGATTTTGCCAAATTGGCCGAGACTTACGGACCGCTCATGTCCCTGTGGTTGGGGCCCAAGCTCGTCGTGGTGGCGACCTCCCCGGCCGCGGCGGAGGAGATCCTCAAGACTCAAGGCGCCAATTTCGCCAACCGATTCGCAACTTCTGTCGGAGATGTGATGCTTCCTGGAGGTACGTGCTCAACACTGAGCTGCCTCTTCTTCCTCAGTTCCTCCCTCCCTACCTTGGAACCTAAATTCATGGCAAATTTCATTACAATGGTGGGTATTCCATGTGCCATATTCGGACTATTCAGTCTAAATTGTAAAATTGGCATTTGGGAAAAGTTTAGATTCTAGATATCTAGGATTTCTATAGATTTTTAAAGTCTAAGACTAGCTTAGATTTCAAACTATGTCCTTTGAACCATCTAAGATTGATCTAAATTTCAAGCATATAGGATAGGTCTAGATTTCAAAAAACAATGACAATCTTACATTTCAAATTGCTCCGTCTTAGCTTTAAAAAGAGTCTACGTAACGGAAAGTTGCCATTTTCATGAAATTCACCACATTCAAATTTGGATTTGAGGGATTGGTGAATGTAAGAAGCCTCCATATGAGAGATATGCTTAACATACAACTATGCAAGCCATAGTAGTGGTGAAGGTAAAAGCAAAAAAAAAAGTCCAAATGTTAGATTGAACCCATAGTAAGTTTTGGAAAATAACATGCCTCTCCTTTCTCAATGAGTGATTGCCATTTGTACAAATTGCATTTACAGTCAAGTGAGATTATGGAGATGGAGTTTTGGATTGCTACATTTTGACTTTAGATGTAGAAAAGACAAAAGCTTGAGTGTCTAGAATGCTCAAAATGGTGAGTAATAGAATGATAGAGGTTAAGAAAATTTAGGTATCAATGGGTACATGGAATCAATACAAGTGACAAATGGGCACAATATACATAACTAAGTATGAATTACTTTGATTAGAACTTAATGGCAACTAGAAGAGGATTGCAATGTACTTTAGTACACATTATATTGAAAATGTATAAATAAGTTATGAATTTTCAAGATAATGTCTCTAGGTCTACCAAAAAAACAAGAATAGGCTTTCCTAGACTTTATATTTTGATAGTGTACATGGTGAATTATATATATGTATGCTTCTTTATCCAAATGTAGGTGTTGCATTTGTCATAGGCTTGAAAATGTATATACATTCCTTTGATTAATTGATAATCTCTAATCTAAAGTACTTCTAGTTTTTATAGCTCTAGGCATTTGAAAGTCCTTCATTTCAAAAATTGTATTGAAAGTACTTTTATAGTGGACCTTTTCAATTCAATTTTTGTTGTTTAAAACTCATTAACTTTTTTTACAATTGTGATTGTACTTTATATCAGATACACTTATGATGTCAAATTCTCCTGTGAGGCTCCACTTGAAGAAGATACTACACATACAACTTAGCACCAATAAACAACTTCAACTAGCAACAAATGTGCGGATGGAAGAAATTACTCACATCTTAAGTGCAATTCCCAAAGATGGTGATATAGCAGTACCTGTGAGGAGTTATATTGAAGTCGTCATAACTAATATCATGTCACGAATGATTCTCAAAAGGCGCTTCATGGCAGTGGCTTCAGAGAAGAAACATGATGAACAAGAACTTGAGCAAGTGAGCAATTTTAGAAAGATTTTGTTGGAAATCTTCAACTTTACTCAAAATATAAATCCAGGAGACTTTTTCCATATATTCAAGTGGATGGACACCTTTGGGCTTGAAAAACAAATGCAAGAGTTGAAAAAGAAGATGGATGCTTTCATGTCCCAAATCATATCTGAGCATATTGTGCAACGGAAAAGTGGTTCCATTTTTGTCAAAGACATGGTAGATGTCCTTTTAGATGAGATGGAAAATGAGACATCACAATTTGACATCACCAATGACAACGTCAGTAGTACATTGTGGGTAAGAATGCAACTCCTTTTGATTTAGGTGAGGCTATTAAGAGCTTATATATTTTACTTTTCTTTAATTCAAGACTTTGTTGTTTGAATTTTTGATGTTATGAAGTGAAAGATGGTCATAGGGTATGACCTCAAGATATTTTTATACCAAAGTAAGTGATTTCTTTGCTAGAAAATTATATGATGAAATTCATACATTAAGGTTACTATTCACTTGTCAAAGTTATTAAATTATATGATTGATCTCCAATCTTCAAGTTCATCTTGTAAATAGGTTTTAACAATGCACACTTATTTTTTTCCTTTCGACATACAGAATGCTTTTGTAGGAAGTATGAGTACAACTACCGACACAATAGAATGGGCTATTGCGGAATGCATCCGCAATCCCATTGTCATGAAGAATGTGCAAGAAGAGCTTGACTTTGTTGTAGGCAAGTCTCGAAGAGTGGAAGATGCAGATGTTCCTAACCTCAAGTATTTACAAGCCGTCATCAAAGAAAACTTTCGTCTTCATCCAATAGCCCCACTATTACTTCCTCATTTGAGTGATAAACCTTGTAAGGTTTTGGGATACAACATACCAGAAAAAACGCTAGTTTTTGTAAATGTTGCAGCAATTGCTCAAGATCCAAAAATATGGGAAGATCCTATGGCTTTCAAGCCCGAAAGATTTTTGGATGGAATGCCTCATGCTCATATACAAGTTGAAGGCAAAAATTTTGAGGTGTTACCATTTGGAGCGGGGCGGAGACAATGTCCAGGCATCGTGCTAGCTTCAACAATGGTTCACATTATGGTCGCAACTTTTATGCAATCTTTTGATTGGTCTCTTCCTAATGGTTTGCAACCTATGGATTTAGATATGTCAGAGGGTGAAGGAACTGGGCATGTGCTAGCTCATCCTTTAATTGCCATTCCAAAGGCTCGCATGTCCATTTGTTAGATTAAGTCTTTTGATATTATACTTAGCCATTATTATATAGGTTATTGTCATCACTTTGTTTGCAAGTATCATACTTTGTAATGAAATAAGTAATATTTATATCATATTTATTTTCATCTTTAAGTCATTAGAGTATGAAAATGTTTTAAAATCCTATTTATCCATATATATAATTTATATCTTGAATGTTTGGTATTCTAATGTGTAAATTTATAAAATCATTATGAATCTATTATTTGCATTCAGAATTGTATTTGTTTTTTTCCTTGTATAGGCCATTGCAAAAAAGGGCTTCACATTTTTTTAAATTCTTTTTCTATTAAAAAAATGATTAATTTTTTATTTTTACTATTGGTTTAGCTCTTACTAGTGGCTCTGTAGAATTCCCATTTTATTGTATTGATTCATTTAAAACTATAGAATCTACACTAACGCAAGACTTCTATGTTACAATTTGGAGCTAATTATGCCATGTAGAAGGTTTTGAGTAGGAGTTCATGATGTAGTCATGTTGCTTCAAACTTGAGATTTTACCACTTCAACTTTAATATTTTTCAATTGACAATATTTTGTGCTTGTTGTGACTACACTACATATGATCCTACTTCAACGGATCACCTTTGACTTACAAATCATAAGAAGCCATTGATTGATGCCCGGATTGATGTCTACAAGATTGTATTCAACATATCATCAACAACATGTTACTTTGGAACATGCCTCATACTTTGAGAATTTGAACATTTTTACGACATGTTTTGGCCAACTCAAAAATTCATAAAGTCAATACCTTCAACAACCAATAGCATGCTCATAATCCTTTAATGTTGGGAAGTCTAATTTTGTATATTCGACAATGAAGGTGCATGAATTCACTTGTAGTGTAGTCATAAAAGTTTGTCCTCACTTTAAATCAGATTGAGTAAGTTTACATGGGACTCAATTTGGATCATTGTTGCACCTCTTTGTCTTTGACAAACTATAATGTTGTCACATATTATATGCATATATACTTATGTAGCCTTATTTGAACATTATAAGGTTCAAGTATTTAAATGACATCTACATGAAAGAAACTAATCTTGAATTTTTGATCCAAGGATGTACAGCTTACAATGTTATAGTACATAATTCACATTCTAAAAAATGGAATTGATTGTTTCTTACAACCACTTAAAGGAAAAATTAGGATAGACTCTATAAGAAAGTCAAATTTCTTTTAGATGTCTTAAAAAATGTTAAAGGAAATTTGGTTCAATAAGGAAATAATCACTTTGATGTCATCCAAAACCCATTATAATTGACGGGCCAATAATATGGTAAAATTAGAAAAAACATGCCTAATTTAAGCTTATTTTTTCTAACATCATAGAGAGTATGACCTTCCAAGCTTCTTGCTAATGCAACATGTAGAGTTGTGGACACTATATAAGTAGTTAAGCACTACATGAATTTTTTTATCTAATTGGTCTATAATGCAGCACCTAATGTGGTGGTAGGAAAAGTGACAAAGGAGTCAACAATGATGAGATGGCATGCTTTGTCACCATACCTTTATGTCATTTGAAAATTTTGATACTACTTTTTGAGACGTCAAATTAGATATTTCTTGAGACATCAATTGATGCATAATTTGCATATCCTATCCATAAGGCAAGATCAACAAAAAATAATGATTTGAAATAAATTATAAATTAAATTAAATAATTAGAAAAAAGTATTGAATTCAACAAAAATAGAAGAAAATTTATCGTCTACTATCAAGAGAATTTTGATGGTAAAATGAAGGTGCTTCATCATTGAAAGTTTATGAGAATGAAGGTTTGAAAGGTTATATTTATATCCACTCTCTATCTATAAGAGACTAAAAAAAAGGAATAACTGGAATATAAAAACTTGATTATATCTAATATTTAACTAATTATGGACAAATCCATAGTCCAGAAATAAATCGGCCGTCAGCTGATATAGTCGAATGTATAGTTTTGTGTGCCATAAGCAGTGAACAAAAATGGATGCAACCATTAAAGAAACCAAAGTACCACAACACCTAGCCAATAAAAGAGTTCAGAGCTAATAGTTTATGAAAAACGATAATTTAATAAACATGTATGTTGTGTCCTAATTTGTGACAAAGTATCGGCTGGCGCTTGATACTGGCAGCCGATTCCTAACATCATTAACTAGAGCACCTAGATCTATGAAAGTGTCCTAACTACGTAAAGTATGACAAGTGGCTACGGCATGCATCTGTAAGATGAAGAGCCACGAATTGTCGTCCTTAAACCCTAAACCCTAAGTCCATCCAATCCAAGTAATTAAATCGGGAGTATTAGCTGGCAGCCGATATCCCCCCCTCGAAAACTCCAGAGAGTAGGTCTTGCAGTGAAGAGGCAGTGGACTCGATAGGACTGGCACTCAAAACACAGTTGTTCCAATTTCTGAATAAGGGGACGAGACATGAAGGTCCTGTAGCCCCCCTGATTCCACTCACACGTTGTATCGACTGGCGGCCGACGCGATGTAGGACAAATCACCAGAATATCCCCTACCAATTCGGCTTGCCATACTTGATTGATTGTGCAACCTCATAGTGTAATTGTCCCGGTCTGTGTGCGCCTTTGATGTATTCTGAGACTGACTCATGCTCGTGCATGGGATAAATGAATGGAATAATATCTTTTGAAATGTTCGGAATAACTCTACTACTGTTCGGGAAATTGAGATCTCCCTTAAATGGTAGCGAAATATAGCACGCCGTATCTGGCGTCCTCCTGAGCGAAAGCGGGCACACATCGACCATGAGCACTTGGTCCGTGAAGCATGTAATCTTGGATGGTCTCTTAGTATGAAGTATTGAGAGCATTTTGTAGCACCACGGGAATTTCAGGCTATCTACACAGTACTCTCTGCCATAAACGAACGCTAGGTTGTCTCTGACATGTTTTGGAAGCAAGTGCGCAAGCAGAGGCCTAAGATGAAGTATTGGCAACCTTGACCAAATTCCAACGTGAAACTTTTGAAACAATGTCATGAACATAGCAACTAGCCTCGGCTTTTTAATGACGTTTCTGTGGGGGTCTGACTTGTCCACCTTGATATTCGCGTCGAGATAATAAAGTAGTCCCATGACGCCTAGAACCACACATTTCTTGAACAATTGTGGATGCCCAACGTTGGACTCCTAAATAGAAGATAAGTTAGTAGTTACAAGATTACACAACATAAGCATCCGATGAAAGAAGACCATGCAGTAGGTATCGGTTGGTAGCCGATACTGAGGCCTGACCCAATACAACAGGCAATAATTTTTGTTGAGAAAGAAACAGGTGCTAGATAGACTATGTAGAGATGACTGAGTGCCTGCCCCTACATTATTGCAATCACTTGATTCCAATGCCCAAGACCTAATGATGAAACTCTCAAAGGAAACATTGGAATGCTTTGAGAGTGGGTGTCCCATGTGCACGCTTTGGGAAAAATCTGACTATAATGTCTTCATTACAAAAAAATGTTTAATCCATACAGAAGAAAATAATGTACACAGAAGATCCAGTCTGTATCCGTCCTGTATCTACAGAGAATATCTACAATCTATAGAAGAGTGTGTCGGCTGGCAGTCGATACACTACGCCTCCTCCAGTAGGTCGCGTGGGCTATGCATTTCCCAAGGCTTCTAGCTCCTCTTGTGAATATGGCACCTCGAATCCCTTCTGATACTGCGGTGTCACATTCACGTACTGATTATGAAGAGGGGTGCCCGGCATACATCGTGTAATCCCAACGGACGAGTTCTTTTCACAGAACTCTGGGATCGTGAGTCCCGAAGACAAGAACCGTTCAATGAACGGGATCATCGTCACCTGGAGATAAGGCAGTTTCCCGACCTTGAGCAATTTCTCCGAATACATGGTCACGGGGGGCGGATGAATCGCATTATATGGCAGATTCAAAACGTTCCTATAGGGCTCGTGGTCCACGATCAATGAGTTGTTGATCGTGGCCCCATTATCATACAAGGAGGATGATCTGAGAATTCTTGTGAGACGCTTCAGAAAAATTGGTCGTGATGAATTCTGAGGGTCTCGATAAGTACTCTCGTCACAGAACTCCTCTCCAAAGGCTAGGTAATCCTCTCCGATCTCCGGCGCCTTCCATTTAAGGTTATGAAGAAGCTGCTCGAGAGTCTGCTTGGGTAAAATTGACCAATAGACAATCACAATGTCTTGACCCTTACAGAACATGATGAACTCCCGAAGACCTGGTCGCTCTCTCACTTGCAACCTCTGATGCATACTCTTCCCTTTGAAAATGAGCGGCTCATAGAAAAATAGAGTTCCCTGAACTTCAAGGAAAAGAAACAACTTCGGAGTCGCTACCTAAGCAAGGCCAGCACTGGAAGGAGTCCCTGCTGTGTCTTGTGTTTCTGGCTGGTCATTCTCATTCCCAGCTTCAGATACGGTGTCGGAGGAATTCTCAGAATTGTGATAGTCATCATCTGCATTGCTAAACGAAATACATAGAACATGAGATGCTATGAACTTAGGTAGATGACAAAACATTTCTGCACTGTATCGGCTGGCAGCCGACAGAGTCCAGAAGTACTCTAGTCTGCCCAGGTAAAGGCTCCTACTGACATGTCTACGCACAAGTCTAAGCCAGGCAGTGCTACTTATGAATGAGCTATTTTAGATACTCCACAAACATCACGGAGCATGTCTATCGCCTACGAACCTCCAATTTGAGTCCTCTTTTGAGATCGGACGGGAGACATCTCTTCATTTGGGAAGTCCTGTGTCCGCGCCGCCGCGCCACCGTCCTTCTCCTCATTTGATCGTTTCCGCTTCGGGTAGATCCAAGTTGAGTGGCGCGAGTCCGCCGACTCCGACTCCTTTTCAAGCGGTGCCCCCTTGCTTCTTCCCCGTCGCGGTTCCGGCGGGGAAATCTCCATGGGTGTCGGCTGGCCGCCGATACGAATGTCGGCTATAGTTGCCGGGCGGCCAAGTGCAGTGACTCCCACCGGAGGCTCCGTCGCCGCGACGACCACTTGAGCTGGAGGGAGCCTGCTTATCTCCTCCGACGGTGGCTCATCGTGCAAGTCCACGACCATTGCGAGCGAGGAATTTTTGTGTGGGAGCAGCACGGGACGGTTCTGATTTTGAGGCGGGGGTGGATTGAGAGAAGGCCTCGGAGATGAAGGACGTGGTTGCCGTCCCCTTCGAATGAGTGTTGCTTCCGGGGAGCTCTCACTCTCTGAGTCAGTCTCAAATGTCGGAAGTGGTGATTGCTCCTGAGACTGACCCTACGGCCGCTCAGTTTGAGCGGCGCCCCCTGGAGTCTGCGGCAGAACGAGGGTGGACAACGGCCGCGGTTGCTGAGGAGATGGCGCAGGTGCCGGTTGCCCCCCCTGGTCTGTCACCGCAAGTGTCCCCTGAGAAGGTCCCAGGGAATCCGTGGAAAGGAGGTTCATTCCCCTCACACGTTCCTTGGCCTTCTCCAATTCGTCCTCCGAACGAACGAACTCCATGACAGCCCGTCCATTCCTCTGCGAAGCCAAGGAGTGCAAGTCAGCAATCTATTGTATCGGCTGCCAGCCGACAGAAAGTGACTTCCTCTGAACAATGCAAGAGTGAGGATGGGATAAGAAAACGTACCAGAGCGATCTCCGTGATGTTACCGCCTCCCCAGATGTTGATGACGGTGGCATCCTTGGCTTTGAGGGTCGATAGCATGAGTCTCTCGAGCAGTCCATGGCCAACCCCGCACATCCCGCCATTCCAGTCTACCTCTCCCTCGATGTCGAAATTAAACAAGTCAAGCTGCTTGTTGATCCCAGTAAAGCGCTTGAAGACCGGGAAAACATTGAGCCTGTCCTCGGGCTTCGGGAAGGTCAAGGACAGAGTGACCAAAGGCCTAGACTCAATCTCTGCCTTTTGAAAGCCTCCTCGGGGAGATGGCTGGTAGTACACCGCATGGTAGTACCAGGAGGACGAGGATGAGTGTGCGGTCGTCGCGACTGAATCACGGAAATGCGAGTTCCCGATGAGGAGCATTGGCAGGGGGATGTAAGGTTCGCTGTCTTCGTCATTTGCCCCATTGTGAGTCCCCGATTCGTCACCGGGGACTCACGGGTTCTTTTTTCGAAATTCCTATATAAACTAAGGCGTAATTGGGCTTATAAAACCCACAAAAGGGCATTAAATCAGTATGGGCATTACACATACCAATGTGCCATTTGGTCATTAGGTGGGATTTAGGATAGTTTACATCCAAAACGGGCCTTGTCTTAGTTAAATAAACGCCAAACTAATAGAGATGTGCAGGATTAGGGTAAGAAGCCTAAAAAGGCCCTGTCTTGGCTAGGAAGTCCTCATAGGGGGATCTAGGAGGAATCCCCCACCCCCCATAGCATCGAAGAGAATACGGGCAAAATACTAACCTTGAAATGCAGGTACCGGGCGATTTCCTAATTCTAGGAGCACGCAGTGGGGATGCAGATCGGCATCTGAGTGGGGGGATCCCATGGGTGGTCCCCTCTAAAGTTTGGGAATTTTCCGACATTGTTTGGATATTGTCCCAGACGGTCAACCGCGATGGACTTTGGGTGGGAATTCGAAAGGATATCCCAAAGTGCAGTAAAATCCCACTAAAAATCCGGCAAGGCGGTCTCACACCAACGGAGCGCTTCCCCAAGTTTCAAGACAAATCGATAGTTGGAAGATCCTGAATCGGCGACATTCCTCCCCAACTGACAAATTAAATGACGGAAGCTGCAGTTGACCGGTGTACCGGGGCCATACGACATCGGAACGAAGCCTATTTTGGGTCTATTCCTACCCCCTTCCATCTACTTAGAAGATTGGTGAAGGTTTGGGGTCCAAAATTGCCAAACTCCAAAAGTTGGGAATTTATCCCAACTTGGACCCCAGCTTACACCAAGATTCCTTGAGAATTTGGACATAGTTTAAGGGGTAAGGGATGCCTCCTAGGCTAATTATGGCCTTCCGGACCCAATGGCACAATCCGTTTGCCATTTGGAGCTAAACTCCAAAAGTTAGCCTTTTGAGGACAGCACATGGAGAAGAAATGGGGGTTTAAGGCCCCTCAATGCTTTTTTGGGGAGTTTGGACCCCAATGGCCGTGGGGAATGCGTAGGGAACGTGTGGGGAACTCCGGGCACGTGTGGGAGCAAGTACCACCTCAAAAAGTTAGTGGAGGTGGCTCCAAGTGCTTGGTGTAAGTAATTTCAAATTAAGTAGGTGGGAACACATGGGAACTTCTCCCATGTGAGAACTTGTAGATTTTGGGGAAGGTAAATTAGGTGGTTTTGCAAGTTCTTGTAAGGTTAGGTAAGATTTGAATTTCTCAATTCAAATTGTATAGATTTTAGGTGGATAATTAGATTTGGGATGGGTAAACATGTACGGACCTCCTAAATTCCCTCATCTAGTTATTCTTAGTAGATTAAGGGGGGGTGTTGCTCCCTTTTGAGTATAAAAGGGGCGGCATTCTCCTCTCATTCTCTCTCTTTTCTCACTCCTACCCATTTAAGGGAGGAGGACTATTGGGCCCGGGTTATGTCGGATTTCCTTTGACTTGTGATGCCAAGGGAGCCTTTGATGGTCTTTTGGGGTTTTTACACCCTTTGATAAGTGTGGTTTGTACTTGGGGACTTGAGACCCCCCCAAGTGGTGGAACTTATTGCAATCTAAGTTTGGTTTACTCATTGTATTGTGCCACTATTGAGAGGTGTTGTGGGAGAGACTTGTGAGGAACCGAGGGATGACTTGGGAGGTGACTTAGAGAGTATGTTTGCAATTTGTACCTATCTCTTCTCCCTCTTCTCTTAGTCACGGGGGTAATTTAGTCCCATAGGGGACGGCGAAGCTTTGACTATAGTATTAGATAAATTGTGTGGTCACCCTCTTCTCCCTCTTCTCTTAGTGACGGGGTTAATTTAGTCCCATAGGAGACGGCGAAGCTATGGCCCCCCACCCTTCCTAAGAAACTAAAAGTTTTAGCCACGTGTCAAAACGCCTCACTCTCACGGCGAAGCTTTGAACCCCCTAAGTCTTAGCGGGGTGTCAAATAATTTTCCCCTTGAGTTAGAATCAACATTTAGTGTCCAACACGGTTGGCACTAAGTCAACGTTTAGCATCCAACATCCATTGGATTAAACCCCTTGGGCCACATCAATTGTTCTTTTGTTAGGAGGCTCCTAGTTTCCACTTAAAAAGCCAAAAAATCTCAAGTTTGGTCCCAGCTCTAGCGTTGGACCAGCCAACTAGAGCCCACAGCCAGCTAGGAGCCCCAACCGGGTACCGCAGCCAGCCAGCCGGGCCTGCAAACCAGGTACTGCACACCGGGTACTGCAGCCAACCAGCCGGGCCACCAGCCGGGTCCGCAGCCGGGTTTGCAGACCGGGTATCGCAGCCAGCCAGGGGTCCGGGGAGCCAGGGGGTTCGGGGGGTCCAAGGGCCTTCGGGGGTCCAGGGTCCTTGCAAAAAATCAGTGGAACTTAGTTGGTTTAGGGGTTAGTATAGAAATTAGTTGGGTTAGGGGGTAGTATAGAAATTAGTTGGTTTAGGGGGTAGTATAGAAATTAGTTGGGTTAGGGGATAGTATAGAAATTAGTTGAGCTAGGAAGTAGTTGCAAAAAAGACCTACTTGTAAGAAACACCCGGAAGGGGATAATTAAAAGAGCCGGGGCCAAGACATGGCAATGATGGACGTGGCGTGGAGTGAAGAGGACTAGATGCACGGAACGGAGGTGGGCCTCTAAACCTTCCTCTGATTTGAATTAATTGATGCAATAGGGAATTAGTTAGTGAAAGGGACTACATCCCAAGTAGGATTAAGGTCCGGTGATTAACAATCACGAATAGGAAGACAACCATAAAGAGAAGGAAAATAATGAATACCCAAATGTAGAAGTGGAAGAATACATAGAGTAGAAGAGTACAAGTACATAGAGTAGAAGAAGACGTAGATTAGACTAAGCCAAATACAAATACGTAGAGTAGAAGAATACATAGAGTAGAAGAAGACGTAGATTAGACTAAGCCAAATACAAATACATAGAGTAGAAGAAGACGTAGATTAGACTAAGACAAATACATATACGTAGAGTAGAATGAAGTGAAGACAAATACATAGAGTAGAATCAAGTAAAGACAAGGACGTAGATTAAAACAAATACTTAGAGTAGATTAAAGGAAATACGTGGAGTAGGCCAAGATGAATACTAAGACGTAGAATAGAGTGAAGGAATACGAATAACATAGAGCAGTCTAAATCAAAAACGTAGAATAGGACAAGAGAACGAAACACATAACGTAGGAAGTAGTTAGAAGTAGGACAAGAGAACAAAACGTATAAAGTAAGGAAGCAACTAGAAGTAGGACAAGGGAACGAAGCAAGTACCCACCTAGGGTAGTTAGAAATAACCAACTCATGCGTTAGAATAATTATAGTAGCAAAAGATCCATTGCTTGGAAGGCACAGTGGGTTTGACGCTTAGACACCCGTAGGAGTAGTTTTGTAAACAAGAGCCTAGTTGTGATCGCTTAATTCCAAGGGTGGGAATGAAGCGCCCACACCCGTCCATGTCAGGAATTTTTGTGGCGAATGATAGATCGAGCAGATCGTTCCTGTTCACCCCAATAGGTTCCCCCATATCTGTATACCCAAAAAGGACCAGGAATTTCTTGTCCTCGGGTTCCAGCGCCATCATCCCCTTGGATTGACGAACGAATTCAACCACCTCTGCAATACTCTGCCCGACATGACATTCGTATTGCAGTTCGCTTGACTTCCCTACTGTGGGAGGCAAGTGGACTTTGACGTAGTTTGCTAACGTCGTGAAGAAGACCCCCGGCGCCTTGCCATCCGTCGACTTGTCCGTCGTTGGATTCATGGGGTTGACTCGCCCCTTCAACCAGTTGCTTGCGTCCGTGAACTTCATCATGTCCTTCCAGACGTTCCGGACTACGGCCGCTAAGTACCCCTCCTTGTCAGCTATCTCCCTCCAATCCTCATCCGTGTATGGGGTCCAGCTTGCGTCCTTGCAAGGAAGGGGATACTTCTTCCTGGTCCACATGATCTTGTTCATGACAATCCTATCGAGCTTCTTGTCCTTGTACCAGTCGAAGAGAGTGATCTTCCCTGAGGACTTTGCCTTCGCGGTGTTCTTGATGCTAACGCAGAGGGCAACAATCTCCCGCCCTAGCTCGCACAGATCTGAATCACGAAGCCCCAACGTTGGCGTGAGATCCGTTTTCATGATGTGGGTGAGCGGTTTCCAGTTGACCAAGAGATTGGGCACAGTCCCATCATCGCCAATGAGTTCCCCATTCTCCCACGCATCGAACACCTCCGTCCACAATACCTAGGTGCTCTCCTTGATGAAGATGAGTGGCAACTTCGAGGACACCTTTTCCTCCACAAAGTGCGCCATCACCTTCAGCTTCGCAGCTTGACAGAGTTCCACCACAATGTTTAGAACAGAGCACACAGGTATCGGCTGGCAGCCGATACATAACGTATTTAGCAAATAGCAGAACAAAGCAAAGAAGCGTGGGTAATACCTTGAATGCTGTTGTCGGCTTGCCTCCTCCACGATGCGGCTCTAGGCATCCCGCCTTCACCCATGCCACTCTTCCCATCTCGGCGCAGGATCTGAAGTTTTCCTTCGCCACTTTCTCTGCGATGTTGAAATTGAGGGCATTGGAGACTCTGACGAGTGTATCCGGGTCTCTACTGAACACTGGAATCACCTCGAACTCCAGGAGGTCGATTTTGGCGTCAAAGTCGTTGGGATACTACTCGGCTAGTTCTCAGCAGGCCGTCACCGTGTGTTGCCCACCAATGATGTACCAATGCACATTTGGCGCCTTCCACCACGGCATTGAGATGCCATTGACAACAGTGGTTTCCTCTTGCCCGGGACACTTGTCCATCACAGCGTCCAGCCCTTTGTTCGTCGGCAATGGAGCCCGCTTCAAAGGAATCCCATGTATTTCCGGCTTCTTCCTAATGGACCTATATCCCTTATACATGGTCTTCACCTGAAATGATAGAAGGCCAAAACATGAATGACCAGCTACACATGTCGGCTGCCAGCCGATACAAGAAATCAAATGACTTTGATCAACGAACGATGCAAGTGATCTTCCAATTACTTGTCCAAGCCGGTCCTTCGCAATCTTCCGGTACTTCAGCTCGTCCGGTGCAATGTGGAACTTGTCCAAGTGAATGACCCCCGGAAGACGCTGCTTCTTGTAAGGAAACCCGTGCAGGAGCCCCGTCTCCAACGCTTGGTAAATAGCGTTCATCTCGTTCTCCTTCGTCTTCGTGGTGAGGTGATTCCCACGCCGGAGTGTTTCGTCCAGTGTGAGCTTGAGCAGCTTGGTCGGGTCATCCTTGGCCTTCGCTTTTTGCTTCAGCTTGGTCGGGGACCCAATCTCCTGAAGATCGGTTTCAGCGACCTCAGCCACTGTCGCCGCCACCAGCTTCCTCTCCGCGGGTACCTTCTTCTTCCCCTTCTGCAGCTCATGAGCGACGAACGCATTCTGGTCATCGCGCTCATGCTTTAGGCACTCCCACCCCTGGATGAGCTCCTCTGCAGTCGATGGTGTATTTCCGGCAAATGTCATGCCCATGGACATGGACTTCTATCCACAGACCTCCTCCGTGCACTTGTTCACCGGCAACTCCACCGCGAAATAATCGGGGACTCCGTCCGTGCTTGCCAATGGCATCAAGCACATCATGACATGCACGGAATCGCCAACAGCCATGACAGACAACACACTTCCCTTGCCAGGGATCATGTTCCCCTTCAACTTGAAGGAGCATACGATGTCCACTTTCTTGTCGGGTGACTGCCTCCAGCACAAGCCCCATTCCTGGATGGCCTCGATCCCTCACCATGTTGCTCGTGGTGGATAACTGTCCCCCAAAATCCGAGAGTTCGGGATTTGCTCACCCAGAATTCGAGCCAAGAGAGTCGGTTTCCTACAAAGCAATACATTTGAATTCTCAGTAAGTTCTCACTATGTACCTTCACTTTGTGCATCTAGTGTATCAGCTGCCAACCGATACAGCCACTATGTCCCTAAACCCTACCTTCACAAGACATTTATAGAACATCGTATGTCTATTGTCCCAAAATTATATCGGCTGCTAGCCGACATTGTATGAGCTCAGGATTTTACTGAGTGTTCCCATGTCTGTCGGCTGCCAGCTGATATAGCAACCTACAGGTGCCTCAGACTCTCAATGGCTGTCCTACAAAATGATCGAGAAAATGATAATGTATCGGCTGGCAGCCGATACATGTATAGAGAAGTACCTCTCTGTCGCCAAATCGGAGGACGCCATCGCCAAAGGACTGTCGATTGTCGGCTGCTCAAGTTAACTTATCGGTTGTTGATGAAAATCGCTAGCCTCGCACTCCTTCTTTGTCGGTTGCCCACAAACGCATATCGGCTGCTCCTCTGTTCTGCGAGGGGGTGTCAGCTGCAAGATGGAAGGCAAGAGGAGAGAGGGAGAGGGAGAGGGAGAGAGGGAGGGGGAGAGGGAGAGAGGGAGGGGGAGAGGGAGAGAGGGAGGGGGAGAAAGTGAGCAAGGTGAGAAAGTGAGCAGGAGACGCAAATGGCAAATGAGAGAAAATGAAAGTGGTCTGGGGGATATACCCCCTAAACCCTCGGCTGCCAATCAAGGGGCGCAATCATGACAAACCGAGTTCGTTCATCCAAAGATTTCATCCATCGCCGGGTTCCATCCGCTACCGTGTACTCCACATCCAGCGAAGTACATGCAAGTGACGAACACTCATTGCTGAGATGCGTACGTTTCCCAACACGATCTCCTGATGCACGGACTTGTCCCTCTTGCAATCACCACAACTTCATCCTCTTTCAGATTCAAATTTGAGGCGCCAAATTCAGTCACAAGCTTGCTCACCTAGGATCTGATCTTGGAGGACTTCATTTTCCATTTTCATTTGTCCCACACACGCACTCAGAGCGTCCAAGAACCGTCAGGGAATTGCAGTGGCTTGTTGTGGAATGTTTAGGAAGGATGCAACGTTAGAGAGGGAATTTAGTAGACCTCAACCCAGTGCAGAGCTTACGCATTCAGTAGTCCTCGGGTTCAGGAAGCGCTCTCGGACAGTTGTTATTTGGCGTTCAGGCTTATGTAGGAATTGTAGTAGGATTTGAATTGCTGGGAGCCAAATTTGAATTGCAATAGGATTTCAATTGCATTTTCGAAAATTAGTTGCCTGTGAGAGGTTCTTGATTTCCTATTTGGTTGCATTTGTGCTTCCATTTCATGATTCAAACTGGTCCGAGCATCTATGGACAATGCGTAGATCATAGGAATCGAAAAATCTAGCTTCGTGCATGATCCCCGGAGTTCTAGCTGTACAATCCTGCCCCTGTGCTTGACCGTACGGACAGTGGTATCGGTTGCCAGCCAATAAGGTCATCATGGGTTTGACGGAAGCAGAAATTCCCATATTCTGGGTTCTGATCCCAATTTCGAATCATGAGTGGCTCTGATGACTGGACCTCAGGTGCCAGTCCTATTGAGGCATTTACAAGAAATGGCGGGTCGGGAAGACTGAAACTACAGAAGGGAGTTGTTGTGGCTCTCACACTGGAGGGATTATACTACGTTGGAAGGGCGGTCGTAGAAAGGGTGGTGAGCCGCGATCCATACCTCGTACGCATTCATGTCCTAGATGTTCCAAATAACCTCGATATGCCTCTTCCGTTTCCTGAGGGAGACATGGTTTTCCTCAGACACTGCTCGGGAAGGTCAATCGTGTGGGAGGCAGGCAACGTTTATCCCCATGCAGAGGCGGAAGGGTCTTCTGATGCTGCTGTCGGTCGGCAGCCCATACAAGTGGTCACAGATGAGAAACCCATACAACAATTCCTATCACTCATTGTCAATATGGATGTCTCACTTCTCCAAACTGTGGGCGAGATTCTATTCTATGCTGGTGTAGGTACAATTGTACAATGCTCTCCGAAGGGGTACTGGGGAGGCTTCCGCGTTCCACACAGCTTTTTCCTCGTTGTAAAGCTCTTGCATGTCGTCGATGATTTCAAGGATCACACTACCTATTGCGAGATTCCTGATTTCATCATACTCAAACGTTGTGTAGGATACAAAATACTCTAGAGTGGTTACAAGGTCAGACCAATCGAGACCTCTGTCCCCATGACCAACATTGTCGGCTGCCAGCCGACATGAGCACCTGTGACCAATTTCATGCAGGCTCAGGTCAATGGGAACTGTGAGAGTGGTGGAAGTTCGAACAATGTGTAGGTTGAATTCGGTGATCCGGGAATATAGCGGGTACTTCCTACTGCATCAGACGAAGACGAGCGAGATGATAGACTCTATTCGTCCGACGATGACAGCCACGGGTCTGCAGAGGACCACCGCAATGTTCATGGTTACAGCACCTCTAGCACTGGCGTGTCCGACGCAAGTGTTGCTGACAGCATGGATCATTCGGACGCGTTTAGAGATGATACTCAAAGGGGAGATAATGGCGATCCGAATGGAGTGCAAGCTAGACTTCCAATCCCAAATAGACCGCTCTGGAGAAATCAATACTATGAACTTCTCAATGACGACTTCTCGGTATTGGGAAGAGCCATGATCTAAGTCTGCCTACCAGATGAGGCTTGCAATGATGGCGTCCTGGGCGACACGGATGTTGGGGTCATGTTCGTATCGGATAGTGACAAACTACAAATGACAACCATGCGTTGGAGGCTCACACACACAAGATTGGAGGGGGGAAGGATACTATCAGAAATTGTCACGCTTTGCTCACAGGCTGCTCTGTTGAATGAGTCGGACGATGACGGAATGCAGGGGGTACCGAGGAATCCATACCGCTCTGTGCACAGAAGGGTCATTTCCAAGGATCATGAAAGCCAATCTAGGTTGTAAATCAAGACCTCGGAGACGGAGGTACGTAAGGTCAGCTCACAGAAGTGTTGTAAGCTCAGATGCTGCCAGACGTTTCCCTGGGAGGACACCAGGTCTATACGACGAAAGTTCTTCGCTTGCACATTCGAGAGTAGGAGGGAGGTAGCGTATGTAGTGTAGAGTCAACTTCATGCAGGGATTATTCCAGGAAAAAAATTCATCACTCTTGCTAATAGAGACATTTGCGAGAACGCATGGTATATCATTCACGGGGTATCAAGGTTGGCCTATCATGTTTACAAGGCTGCGGCCGTCGGAGGATCCGTCAACGGGTCGCATAGAAATGCGAAGGCTCAACGACCACGTCCACAAACAATACAAGATCAAGCAACCCTCAAAATGATCATCGACGAGAATGCAGACAAGATGCCAAACGAGTTCAGAATGGTTGGAAATAAACGCGTCGACAATCTCAAGGTCCTACCCTCTACAATGAATTGGGATCACATGCGCGAACAAGTCAATTATGTAAGTCCAACATCTGCCTCTTCGTCTACAATATAAATGTCCCTCTATCGGCTGCCAGCCGATACAATCAAGTCTGGACTTAAAATCTAGGAGCCATAGATCTTTCCTTTCTGTAGGCCGGCATTTGCAGTTCTGTCAGCTACCAGCCGATACAACTCTACCGTCTTCCATGGAAACTCATCCATGTAGTCATGTTCTTCAGGTCAATGGAATATGCAATATGAAGCCGGTCTCGTAGTCTGCTATCAGCCGACTTCGAAATGCTCATTTAAAAAACGTAGAGGTCAAGGCAGTTAGCAGTAGGGAGCAATTTCTCAAAATGCACAGAATGTGACTTCCTCGTAGAGTTCATTGCAAAGTATCCAAGAGGTTGTGATGAGTGGCAGGCACTCATCGACGACAGAGAGAGACATCTCAATTACCAGTGCGCTTGTAGAAACGTATATAGTAGATGGACCACGCAGTCAGTGCAGAATCCATCAGAGTTCCTTTGCATTATTCATGACAAAATGGACACCACAAAGACTGCCATTCCGAGGATGCAGCGCATCACTAAGGCCACTGCAGGCCTAGGGCAAATTCCAATCTCATGTACTGGAATGCTCATACATGGACATGGAGATGGCGCGTACGCACATTACTCCACATCACTCTGGCTGGGGGATTCAAATTTCACTATTTCATCCATCTGTAGGGTACTCAGGGCCCTCGAACTACCTCCTGTGCGGGAGTCAAAGATCCTCTTCTCGACTCCACCGCTAAACAGCTTCTTCGAGGCTCTGCTGCATGGGAAATCGAGATGCAACTCGTCAATCCCGCAGTCCTCAGACAAGGTCACAGACGCACCAACACTAGGTCGACCTCAGGTCCCACTACCGAAAAAACTCTTCTTGCAACTTGACAATTCAGCAAAGGACAACAAAAATAGATTCCTCATGGCTTTCTGCTCACTGCTCACTGCCAGGCGCATATTCAAGGAAGTTTCGGTGGGATTCCTTATTGTCGGGCATACGCACGAGGACATTGACCCGCACTTCAGTTACCTCTCGAAACTCATCAAAAGGAAGAACACATACGTTCTTGCGAATCTCATGAAGGCGTTCATGGACTCTCAGAAAACGGTAGCCTTCATTCTGGAGTTCGTGCAAGAGGTGGCGGACTTCAAATCATACTTCAAGGGATTCCATCATGATGGGGTCAACAAGATCATAGGGCTCGGAGATAAACACCTCTTCAAGTTCTACGTCGCAGAGGGTGGTATGGATCGGGGATGGCCGGTCATGAGGTACAAGGTCAGGGCCACGGATTCTTCATGGCTCCCTCCTAGACCACCCGTCAAAATGTGGACAGCGGACGAAAATGGACAACCCAACATTCCTCAGGGGGACCCTCGACCTGTGCCTTTCAAGGCACTTTAGGGGAATGTGGACATTAATCCAAGAAAGAGAAACACTGAAAAGGAAGTCGCAAGGGCTACAAAGTGCAATGAGAAACAGACATTTATCAAAAACGGAATCGCCAAATTCATTGAATTCTGGAAATCGGGAATGGCCAGAGACAGACGCTACGCACAGAAAATGAAAGGCTATGTAGCTTACTGGGAAAGAATCAGGGTTTTCTTGTCGGACATATTTTTGGGTTTTGGTGTCGTATAGGACGTCTGACGTCGCGTGTCGCAGGTGACAACATGTCGCTACCCCGTCGCAGCCCGTCGAGTAAGGTAAAAAAAATTTACCCTACGGTAAATGGATTTGGCATACGTGGCAGATTGTTTAGAGTGACGTGGAACTTTAAGTAGGCGACTTCGGGTGGGGCGACTTCGCTTCAAGATAGGGCGACCACGTGTCTAATTTTGAGGGCGACTTCGGGAAGGGCGACCGCGCTTCAAAATAGGGTGACCACGTGTCCAATTTTGAGGGCGACCTCTTGTCGAGGGGCGACCTCGGGTGGGCGACCTCTGGTTTGGGGGCGACCTCTTATCAAGAGGCGACCGCGGGTGGGCGACCTCTGGTCTAGGGGCGACCTCTTGTCAAGAGGCGACCGCGGGTGGGCGACCTCTTTGTTGCAATTGTCAAAAAAACACTTAAAACTGCCATTTTTAGTACAAAAAACAAAAAAAATTAGAAATGAAATTTTTTTCATATATAATGGTAGGATCTTGTAATATTATAGTATGAGAATATGTGAAAAAAATTTCAAAAATTTTCACCACATAGATTGCAAGATAATTGCATTCAAAGTGAAAAAAAAATGTTTTAGGGGACAATGACAAACTAAGGTAGACATGCCTATTTGCAATCTAGCTATATTGGAGTCAATTCTAAGAGGGGTACATATTTATTTGAAGTGTGCACATGTTTCTTGAATCAAACCCAAATGAAATTATAATTTTTCAATCAAAATCGTAATTTCTATGAATTTTTGAAGTAGACAATCCTAAATTACAAAACCGCCTTTAGGCTAGGATCATAAACAACTTATAAACATTGTATAACCACCTAATCAACAACTAGATATTTTCTATTTAAATAGTGACACATTACTCCAACTTGTCATAAAATCCTTGATTTTGTCATAGAATGAAGGGAATTTGGGGGGGGAGGTAGAAATGGGGCCAAAACTAGAGTGACGGAAATAGGCTAGTCTAGTTGGTGGAATAGAGTTACAAATGGAAATGGGTTGGTCTACTTTAGCTTAAGAGATTTGATTTTCTTAACTTAAAAAGTTTTCACTTTAGATCTTAACTTAATATATCATTCAAAATTAAGTTGAGAATGTAGGAAAAATAATGTGGTTGTCATTTTATTTTAAATTATTAAGTAGAAGGTACATCATAGAGGAAAAAAAATAATAGCTCTAAGGTGGAAATGTGGAAATAGAAATTCTAATCCCAATGGTGAGATTGTTTGATTAATCAATACTAATACTACAAAACTGCTTTTTTTAAAATTAAAATTGAAGTAAAAAATGAATCCTATCTCAAACAATTTCAAAATCTTATTATTATTGCCCACAAAACAAAATGATTCATAATCTTTGCATCACCAATCTAAATAAAATGAATCAAAGTTCTAAGAAGACAAAATTACAATCTATAAGAAAAAAAATTTAATTTTTGTGGATTTGTTTTTACCTACATAATTTAGATCTAAGCTTATTGTGATATGACTCTTGCTTTTAGGCACTAATTCAAATAAAACTACATTTCTAGAAAGCCAATAAGATTCTCTATCTTATAATAATGTTTCAAAAAGTTCCATAAAAATTTGACATTATAGGAACTTGTACAAAATCCACTTTACCCCCTTGTAGAGACAATGAAACTTTAGAAGATTACAATCTACTAATGTATTACTTATCAAAAAGATTTTGAAATATAAAATTATGGATTGTGATTTTTTTTAAATCATCCCCATTTGATTTTTTCTAATCTCCAAGCATCATTATATTCTTATATTTCTTAGCAAGTTAGCATCTTCACCTAAATTTAAAAATTAGAAGAAATAGATTTGAATTAAAACTTCTCCGTGTAATTTATGTAAAAGTCAAAGAATCATTCTAAAACTGTATTATTAACTAATTCGATTTCAAAATACAAAATAATGAATGGATATTTGTGTAAGAACTTCATCACTTCAATTTTTCTATTTTTCAAGCATCATTATATTTATGTATAATTTACCACCTTCACCAAAAATTTTAAAACTAGAGGGAAGAGATTATTTTAACTTAGAACTTCTCTTTTGTTTATATATAAATCTCATAGTCATTCTAATTGTGTGAAATTTATAACTCAGGAGGGGGGGCACTCCTGGTTTATTTAATTATAGCGTGCAATCAAATGAAAGGTGCTTTTAATTCCCTTAGCCTAAATTTTAAACAATTTTTAGAAATAAATTAGCATCACTAAAATGAGCTATTATCATTATAAATAATGAAGGGTAGAAAATAATACACAACTTTATCAAATTTGTTTTTCTAAATAAGGGTAGCCAAAAAGGATCTCTAGAAATTTGAACTTTTATGAAGTATACTAAGTTTGAAATAAGGAATCCTATGAGCTAAATACTATGAGAGCATGAGCTCTACATGTAAATGAGAGTGACAACTAATGGGTGACAACTAATGGTGACAACTAATGATGACAACTAATGGTTGTGCTCTTATGAGTACTCACACTTTGAATGTGTTTGAATGAAATTGTTTAAAATGGAAGTATTGCTTATCTAGTCTCTAGCCTCTACATGTATCACATGTTTAGTCAAAGTTTTAATGACAAATTCTTTTTTCTTTGTAATTATTTGCAAAAAAAATGCAAGTCTTTCTTATGTATAATGAACATAGTGTATAATTAATTATCACCCAAGAAAAATTCAAAATAAAGATAGGGTTATTGAAATTACCTAAGTTTAAAAATTTAGGTAAAGATAGGTCTATTTTAATTCACCAAATGTACCTACATTGCCCCCATCTTATAAGGGCTTGAATGCACGTCATGTCCTAATATATTACAAAGTGCATCCCCGGGGAGGACACTTCTTGTATATTTGGAGGATCCACGTGCGGCGGTGGGGTATTTTTAGGGGGGCTATCAATTACTTGTAATCATTACTTGGCAACATTAAAAGAGCTCCTATTTTACCATAAAGCGGAAAAATCAGCCATATTATAATCCCTATTTTATTTTTAAAACACTTTGCCTTTTTAATGTCCCCTATTTTATATGTAAATTTCTTATAAATTTTACCTAAGATTATTTAAATGTACCCTATATTCCGCCGCATGTAGGTTATTAAAAAACGGGAAGTGTCCTCCCCTAGAGTGCATCCCCCAAGATTTATAAAGTGAATTATAGGATACAAAATAATTATTAGAATTTTGTGTAACTAAAAACTTCTCCATTTGAATTTTTCTATTTTCCAAGCATCAACATATTCATGTATTCTTCATTACCTTCACCAAAAGCTTAAAAACTAAAAAGAAGAGATTCAGATGAAAACTTTCCCTTTTCATCTAATCAAATCTTAAAGTCATTCTAATGATGTAATATTTATTAAGTGAATTTTAGAATAAAAAAGAATGTATGGATATTTGTGAACAATCTTCTCCATTTAAAATTCTCTATTTTTCAAGCATCATTATATTTGCGTACTATTTATCAATCTCCACCTTCAACAATAAATAAAAAATAAAAATGAAGAACTTTAAATTAAAAAAATTTAATTTTTATTTCTACAAATGTTATTTGAAGGCTCATCCTAATGGCAAATTATTTATCAAGCAAATTTTAGAACTCAAAATAGGGGATGGAGACTTTAATAACAACTTGCCTATTTCAATTTTTCCTATTTTCAAACCATCATCATTGTCATGTCTTATTTAGGCACCACCTTGATTTTATCCTAAAAATTAGAGGGAAGAGATATAAGTGAAACTTCTCTTTTTTATTTATACAACTTTATTTTGAAGGCTTATCCTCATGGTGGATTATTCTATCAAATAGATTTTAGAACTCAAAATAGTAGATAAAGATTTCAATAACAATTTGCCTATAAGTCCATTTGAATTTCTTCATTTTTCAAGCATCATGATACTCATGTTTTATTTAAACACAACCTTAATTTTGTCTTTAAAATTAGAGGGAAGAGATTAAAAAAATGAAACTCTTGTTTTAGATTTATGCAACTTTAATTTGAAGGCTCATCTTTTTGGTAAATTATTTATCAAGTGGATGTTAGAACTCAAAATAGTGGATAGAGATTTCAATAACAATTTACCCATTTGAGTTCTCTATTTCCAAAGTACCACCATACTCATATCTTAATATTTCACCACCTTCATCTCAATCCTAAAAATTAGTGGAAAGATATTTAAATGAAAACATTTGCTTTTTGACTTACAAAAATGTCAAAGAATTGTTGTGGTAAAAAACATTTATCAAATAAATTCTAGAATACAAAATAATAGATTGAGATTTGTATAAGAAGATATCCATTAAAATTTTCCATTCTTGAAGCATCATTCTACTCAAGTATTATTTACTACTTCAATTTAAGATTTTAAAATAAGAAGAAAGAGATTTAAATGATAACTTCTCCTTTTAGTTTATGTAAATGTCAATGAATCATCCTCATAGTGTATTGGATTTCAAAATACAAAATAATAAATAGAGATCAATGTAGATTGTTCCCCATTTAATTTATCAATACATTAAAAATTACAATTCCATTTACATAAACATTCATACAATAATAAATTTCCCTTTCCGCAAAATCTGAATCCTCAATGAAAGTTGTGACCTTATCACTCCAATTATCCAGTAGAAAGAACTCATAGGTTAAATTAGATACACAAAAATTAAAACCTTACTATAGACAATCGAAAGTAAACAAATCTTGAGAAGAGCTTTGATATTTAGCAAATGAGATTAGACATTTAGCCATTTAGGCATTGAAGTCTAATTTCAAACATAAACATTTTCTTAGGTCACCAAACATAGAAGGTACATTAATCAATTCAGAAATTGAAGCAAGTGTAAGTACTCACAATGAGCTAGACTCTTCTTTCTCTTCATTTTTCAAAAAAATGCCATACTCTATGTTTCTTTCGCGACCACTTCTCAAGGGCAACCTCTTGTGGGCGACCGCGGGTGTGGGGCGACTGAAGGTAGGAGAATGCGGGTCTAAGACGACCGCGGGTGGAGGTGGGAGCCATTCCCTCAACCAAGTTCAAAAAAAGTCATTTTGGGGCCATTTTGGGCCATTTTGGGGCGACTTCGGGTCTTGGGGCGACCTCTTGTGGGCGACCGCGGGTGTGGGGCGACTGAAGGTAGGAGAACGCGGGTCTAGGGCGACCGCGGGTGGAGGTGGGAGCCATTCCCTCAACCAAGTTCAAAAAAAGTCATTTTGGGGCCATTTTGGGCCATTTTGGGGCGACTTCGGGTCTTGGGGCGACCTCTTGTGGGCGACCGCGGGTGTGGGGCGACCGAAGGTAGGAGAACGCGGGTCTAGGGCGACCGCGGGTGGAGGTGGGAGCCATTCCCTCAACCAAGCTCAAAAAAAGTCATTTTGGGGCCATTTTGGGCCATTTTGGGGCGACTTCGGGTCTTGGGGCGACCTCTTGTGGGCGACCGCGGGTGTGGGGCGACCGAAGGTAGGAGAATGCGGGTCTAGGGCGACCGCGAGTGGAGGTGGGAGCCATTCCCTCAACCAAGTTCAAAAAAAGTCATTTTGGGGCCATTTTGGGCCATTTTGGGCCATTTTGGGGCGACTTCGGGTCTTGGGGCGACCTCTTGTGGGCGACCACGGGTGTGGGGCGACCGAAGGTAGGAGAACGCGGGTCTAGGGCGACCGCGGGTGGAGGTGGGAGCCATTCCCTCAACCAAGTTAAAAAAAAGTCATTTTGGGGCCATTTTGGGCCATTTTGGGGCGACTTCAGGTCTTGGGGCGACCTCTTGTGGGCGACCGCGGGTGTGGGGCGACCGAAGGTAGGAGAACACGGGTCTAGGGCGACCGCGGGTGGAGGTGGGAGCCATTCCCTCAACCAAGCTCAAAAAAAGTCATTTTGGGGCCATTTTGGGCCATTTTGGGGCGACTTCGGGTCTTGGGGCGACCTCTTGTGGGTGACCGCGGGTGTGGGGCAGTTGGAGGTGGAGGTGGGAGCCATTGCCTTGCCTTTTGTAACATTCTCTTTTATTTTGGATTTTTTTTGGCATTAGATTGAGATTTTTCAACTTGTTTACTATTTTTCCTAAAAATTAAAGAATTGTTGGTAGATGACTCTAAAATTATTCTCTGTGAACAAGTGATAACATTTAAAGAAGAGTATAGAGAGAATGCAAGCAAAGTATAAATATACAATGGAATCTATTTTGTTTTCTATTGGAAAATTTGCCAACTTGATGAAAATTAATTAATAATATGGAAAAATACAATAGTGAAGTATTTGAAAATACATCAACATTAAGGTGCTTAATGAGGAAGTTGGGTGTATTGCTTCGAAGAAGCAAATGACAAATGGATAGTTGGTGAATTTGCTTACAGATAAACTATGGTTGATGAAGCTCTTGAAAATAGTTTCCCCCACCCATTATTTTGTAATAGGACATGATATTCCTATATTACCATAAATGGGTAGGCCACATTGCATGCCTCTAAATTTCAAAAACTAATGTAAATAAATTAACAAATTCTTTATGATGTGCCATTTAGAAAAATATGTTGAATATCTTGTATGCAAGGTGATAAGGTGTTGAGATCTATGCATAGAATCTCAAATTTGAATTCTCTTGTGCAAATATTTTGTAATTTTTGTTATAAAATTTACTCTCATTTGTTCATTCCTAAATTATTGCATGAAAAAGTCTACAAAATGAAATTGAAATATAACATGTAAAGAATCAAGAATCCCCTTGTCTACATATAAAGCTATGATTCATTCTATTTGGACTAATGATTAAAAAATTATAGATAATCTTGTTTTTTGAGCAATTATAGAAACTTCTTGAAAAATAACGTATTAGATTTCATTTTGAATGCAATTTTTACAAATTTTCTAAAAAATTATTTATCAAGTTAAAATTTTCTTCCTAGAAAAATCACACAATTAGAATTTATGTGATTCAATTCTATCCTAGAGCTATCAATAATTTATTTTTTTGTTCAACCTATTTCTACTTAACAATTTGTAAACCCCTAAGTACTCACATGGCTTTTTTTAGTTGTTGCTTGACTTTGGGTAGAATTTTTGGGCATTATATTTTTTTTCAATTTAAAAAAATTGGATTGTCTTTCAACATTTACATTCAAAACTAAGATCAATGTGATCAAACAAAAATTATAAGAAAAATAGTAGGAAGTGTTTAGAATTGCATAGTGTTGAAAATTTTAATATTTGGAGAAAATTTTGATTCTTTCATTATTAGATCTTTTTCATTTTTTCACAAATCAATAGAAACCACAATTTTGACCAATCCAAAAAAAATCAAGTGCTAAAGATGAAATTTGTATTTTTGGTGATTTTTTGAAGTTATATCTTCAAAATTCATTTGAAAATAATCTAAAAACAACTTTAAAACTCTACCTATATAGATACTTTCTATTTTCTGTGTTTCATATAATCTTTTTTGATGATAACTTCAAAAAAGTTATAGAACTTGTATTTTATCACATTTGCATTTTGTCCTAACCTTTTGGGCTTTTAGGGGTTAGAGATTGAAAACAAATTTGTTTTTTTGGAATTTTTTTTCTTAGACTTTTAAATCAATTTTTTAAAATTATAATATAACATAAAAAACAAAGTCTATAGTGCAAAAAATTTCCATGAATTACGGTCAAAGTCATTGAAATTGTAGTCCAACATTCAAAATTTTATTTTTCCAACTTGAATGCTAATATCTTCTAATGGGTGATTGCAAGAAACACTTGTACTATTTGTTGCGTTTTGTCACACCTTAGATTCCGATTTTTTTTAGCCATAAATTTTGTGTTTTAACTTCAAATGATTCAAAATTTATTGGGAAGCTACTCATGGCTATTATGTATCTATAATGAATTTTGGAGATTTTTCAAAAATAACTTATTATTTTTAAATAGCCCCAAAAATTTCTCACAATACTTGATTTAGGGGTTTTTAGCACCATTTACCTCCCCCCAAAACGAATTTTGACCTAAAATTTAGAAAAGATGGTCTCTTAGTATATTTATAGCTACTGTCTAAATGAATTTTCAAAATAGACTTATTTTTATGTATTGTAGAAGTCCACAAAAAGAGCTTCATTTTGCATTTTTTTCCAAAGGTATAAAACATTATTTTAGTGAGTTTTTTGGTCAAATCTCATCTCCGCAAAGTTTTTCCAAATGATGTATTTTTATGTATTTTAAGAAAAAATGCAAAATGAAGCTCTCTTTGTAGACTTCTACAACACATTAAAATAAGTATTTTAAAAATTCATTTAGACAGTAGCTTTAAGTCTACTAGGAGACCATCCTCTCTAAATTTTAGGTCAAAATTCGTTTTTTTTTGCAGGTAAATGGTGCTAAAAACCCCTAAATCAAGTATTGTGAGAAATTTTTGGGGCTATTTAAAAATAATAAATTATTTTTGAAAAATCTCCAAAATTCATTATAGATTTATAATAGCTATGAGTAGCTTCCCTACCAATTTTAAGTCATTTGGAGCAAAAAATAAAAAGTTATGGCCAAAAACAAATAAAAAACTAGGGTGTGACAAAAGGCTTTAAGTGTTTCTAAATTTTTATTTTTTGTATTCTTAGATGAGTGCAATTTTTTTAATAGCATTAGAAGAGGTCACCCTCCTTTCTTTTTAATGCAATGGGGTTTCCCCATTTGCTAAAAAAAAAAAAAAAAAAAAAAAAAAAAAAAAAAAAAAAAAAAAAGAAAAAAAAAAAGGAAGAGGTCGCCCCTACCCGAGGTCGCCCCCACCCGAGGTCGCCCCCACCGGAGGTCGCCTCTACCAGAGGTCGCCCTCTACCCGTAGTCTCCTATCTTTTTTAGACCCGCATGCGCCTCCCAAATGTAATACGTGGATGCCACATGGCATCCAGGTGGCGTTATTTACTATGTGGTAAATTTTTAAAAGTCAAAGGTAACTTTGACTCTATTGGACGTCGCGAGGGTAACCACGAGACGTCGTGTGACGTCTGGTTGTCGCGATGTCGCCAGAGAAAACCCTGGAAAGAATTCAATCAGAGATCAATTCGACGCTGCCTCAAACTCCTGCATTGCTTCAAGAAGGATTTTGGCCGCTCTCTGACTAGACAAGAGATCACACATCCACCTCTCTAGAGAAGGGGGCGCAGGAGAATTATTCAATGGACACCACTCCGGAAGACGAAGGGAACCCCACTCCATACTGCGGACCTGCCAAGGACAAGCCGCGATTGAGATTCAATCCATTCAGGGATGTTCTGCTCGGAGACTTTGTGCTCTGTCGACCATGTCACAACAATCATCTGTCTGTCTGTCTGTCTGGGACGGGTACTCAAATGTGTGGACATGTCTCCAGGGCCCACCTATGGAAACTTTACAATTGAGTGGTGGACTCCGATGAAAGCAAAGAGGGAGTCGAAAGCGCTCATTGCGAGGGAGTGCTGGACACGAAGATGGCACAAGGAACTCTGTCTTCCGCAGATGGTCCATGTCAACATTGTCTTGTACTCGCACAGAATGCCCTCGCATACAAAGAAAGGACCTCCCACATCTCATGTTATCCCGGAGGCATCCGTTGCTACTGCTATTGCGAATCTAGAGGCCGCGGGCGCAGCTTTGGACAGAGATGCAGACAATGCCGGAGACAATTAAGGAAACATCGCCTCGGACCTATCGGCTGCCAGCCGATACAACATTTGTGGCCTGGAGTTGTGTCACCAACACATTGCAACACGGATACGACTTCTCGATGCAGGTGTCGGTTGCCAGCCAATACTACGGGCTTGGTTGCATGACGATCGCGCGGTTCGTCAACAGAATGTTCAGTTCACGATGATTACATGCATGTCTTCAATTTTTACTCATTTCAGGATGTGCCTTCATATCTTTTTCGGTGTGCCTTTATGTTATTTTAGGGTGTGCCTTCATATTTCATAGGATGTCACTATAAGTCTTATGACTAGGCAGTTCTGACATTTTCCGTATTTGTCGGTTGGCTGCCGACAGGTCTAGCCGGAGTACGTTACTCTCTTAGGCGATACTTTGTCCTCGTTGGTCGTTAGGTCCTTGCATTTCTCAGTTGCCGCAAGTTTATGTACTTTCATTTCATATTTATCTGAATCTCCTATGGGGACCATGTTGCAACTGTTTTATCTTCAGTGCACAAACGGTTTAGGCATTTCTCTACCTATCATGCTCATTGTCATGTTTTCCTGTTCTTGCGCACTTTACTTTGCTCTCTTATCGGCTGCCAGCCTATACATGTCATTGGCCACGGGATGGGTGCACGATTATAGGCACCGCTTTTGCTATTGCAGAAAAACCGGTCCAACATACAACAATCCTCTTTTTTCTTATGCAACCAGTTATTCTCAACAAGGTGTGGGTGGGCTGCCGACACTTTTCCATCATTTGAAGCGTGTTTTCCACGTTCTCAGGTGGCTATGGACTATGAATTCGTCCATAACTCATGCAATTGTCCATAATTAGTTAAATATAGGTTTTATTGTATAACTCCACATTGTTTTAAACATCTCAATGTTGTTTCAAATATATAGATCATGTTGTTTCAAATATATAGATCATGTTGTTTCAAACATTTTACACTGAAGACAATTTTGCTTTACATATCTCATATAGATTGTTTTACTTCCTACCCCCCACCAAAGTGTAAAGACCATCTTTTTTCATCTATGGTGCACATCTATCCATTTCCCTTTTTTTGCAAAGCATGCCATTTTGGTTGCCTTTTCCCTGAAATTTTTCATGTATGGTCAACATTTTTCTTTAAATTGTAATGACTTTTATTAATCTATCTATAGATAAAATAGGTCTATTTTTTGATATGGCAATCTATATTCTTTTGGACATCATAAAAAACACCAGAATATCTTCAATTATATCAAATAAAACATGTTTAGCATCAATGATAACATCAACTTAAATTTATGCTAATGTACCAATTTTCTCTTCAAAATCTACAAAAATCTACCTTGTTGGGCTAGAAGTCTTTGACATTTTCACACTAAAGAAGATTTGAGGCCTATAGAAAATTACAAGTTATAGATTATAGGAATGCTACCATGTAAGCATATTCACATGGTCAAGAGATTGCCATGTCAAATAATAATAATAATTTATTTTGATTTTCTAATTTTTAAAAACATTTTTTAGTTTTTCAATACCTTTTGAAATTTTTAAAGTTTAAAAAACAATTGAATATTTGCATCAATAGTGGCTAGTTTATTGTATAGGGAACATTTACAAGGAACAAACCAAAAATAGTCTTCCAAAGACCTCAATTTTCTTCTAATGTGTTTTCTTTGACATCATACGTTAGTCTTCAATCACAACCTAAATGTGGATTTCTTTTAGTAAAAAATACCTACTACTTAAAGGAAAAAATGGAATAGATGTACCTATGTAAATCATTTGAAGATATAAATGCTTACATATAATGTGTATTTTGATGTTGTTTTAAACAAAATTCAATGAACTCACACCAAAAGTATATTTGGGTATAAGTTGATTACCATAGGTACATCTCAGATCCCTTATAAGAACCCTCTTCATTTAAGCTTCTATCTTAGTCCAAGATTGTTAAGACATCCATGTCCGAAGTTATTTCTAGACATCCAGTGTCTACATCCGTTGCCCCTCAAATATCATTTGACATTTGGATTTTTGTAATATTTCTATTCAGAGCTTGGGTGGATGGATAGACAACAAAGTTGTGGACGGGTGGGTGAGGGCGGATCGACAACAACAAACCGTTCAATGTTTGCTTCATGTGTCTACCAACTTGTATGCTTGTCCATCTATTTGCTAGTCCTCTTGTCCATCCATTGGAGAAAAAGAAAAAGAAAATAACTTTGTTGGAATATACTTAGAATAAGGTGTTTATTTAATCTTTTTTGATGCTAACAAGTTTCCTTTACATGAATTTCATGTAGTCTAGATTTTGTCTATTTTCCCAAAACCTAATTAAGTTATAGTCCAGTTATAGTATAGGGTTTCAATATCTAAGAAATGATCAAATAGTCTAACGTATATATAGCTAAAGTCACACGTAATTTAAATTAGAATAGTAAATACACTCCAATGATACATATTTTTATATCAATTAGTCTCCACTCTTATTCCCAAAGGTATAAATTTGGTGGCCAATCCTTAATCTCTAAAGGACCAACATGCCTTTTTTTTGGCAACATAGCAATTTTGGGCAAATACTTGTGACTATAGATTTCCATATTTTAGGACCAAACTTTAATAGAAGGTATGGATGAGGAATATCTTTAAAGACCAACAATTTTCGTGATTTTTGGCTTCATGGTTGAAAAGTTATCACACAATATGTTGTTTGTTTCTCAACTTAGGCAGTTTGGGGCCTCGAGCAGATCAGAAAAAATCACTTTTTTAGGAATCAAAAATTTGAAATTGGTTTTGTAAATTTATATATACATAGAAAGCTTTGAATCATTCCATTTGAATTAATGAGTCAAGTTATGAAGAATTTTAGTTTGTGGGTAGTTATGGATTCTCTTCTCTAAAATAAACTTTGAAGTCCTTTATTTTACTCAATTTTCAATATTTTTGAAAAAAATAAAAATATAGGGTGTAGATTGTTTATTACAACATTTGAATGGAATTTTTCAATTCAATAAATAAATTGTTACCATTTTTGTATTTTGAGTCATTCTCTACTTCTTTCTACTTACTATTTGTTTTGTACATTTTGGACAATTTCAAATGATATGAAAATTTTCAAGCATGTATCCAATTTGAATTGGAGAATGAATCCAAAGAATTTCAATAATTTTGGACAATTTTTTCATCTAAATGTGGCCTTCTGAAGTGCAGCTGCCTGGATTTTTGCAATGGTAAAAAAATGATTTTTGTAACTTCAAACACTAGGAACCCTTTTTTTTACTTTTTGAAAAAGTGCCAAGATGGCGATCACTTCAAATTTGGTGAAGCATTATATTTTTACATTCATCCATCTTTTGGAATTAAAAACACTTTTATGTCATATTCATACACTTTTTCATCCAAATTTGGCAACTTCATCCACATTTTAAAGAGAACTCAAAAAAATTTGGCAAAAAAAGAGTACTTTTATCTGGCGAAAAAAAGACATTTTTTTGAAATAGTGCAAGTAGGCCACACAATGCCGGAAAAAAAAGGCTAAACACTAGTATCTTGCAATCTACACAGCGGAAATTTCTGAAATTTTTTCTACATCTTTCCAAAATAGTGCACTAAAAGATCCTAGGGTTACATGTGTCAAAAAATGTTTTTTTTTGTGAAATTTGGTAGCTGTCCTAGAAATGACAGTTTTGGAGTAGTTTTGGTGGAAACATAGTTGTAGTCCTTTAGGGGTTCATAATGCTATGAACGCATGTGTGTAGTTCCAAATCTAGACTACTAGGAGCTTACTTTAATAGCAATTAGTTGGGTTGACCAACAAGTTGTCATATTCATGCTCTAGAACCTAATATTGTCTAATATATTTATATATAATAAATTTTGTACATAGTTCATTAATTATTGTTGACATTTATTATCTAAGACAATTTAGCCCAATCACTATTTAGCTAAACTATTTATTAATTAGGATGTTCAATGAAATAGTCACAATCTTATATACAACAATTTGCAACGACGCTAGGATGTGAGCGTGTGAGCATGAGCCCAAAAGCAGTGAGCGGGGATTTTGTGAGCCTAGAGCCCAAAATTTTAATATTTGATATATTTTTAAAACTTTTCTAGTTAAAAGATCAAAAAGATTGATTTTTTTTCACCAAAATGTACTATATTTTGAAAATATGACCTTTTACCGTGGGACCTATGACCGTGAATTTCAGATCCAAAAGCTTGACAAGTTGATGTTATTGCAGGTTTAAAATTTATATTACATTTTGAGAGGCTGTCTCAAAGTAGGTTAAATATAAATAATTTAGAAGCACTTCTAAATATGAGAAGAAGATAAATGTGATGATGATATTACAAGGAGTAGAACATTTTATAAATAATAAAAAATTCTTTCATTGCAAGAAAGAATACATATTGAAATTTGAATAGAATATATTGCTACTAGATCTTGGGAATTTCAAAAATAATATATCATGGGTATTATGTATGTACTTTATATGTGCTAATATCTTTCAAATAATTCTTGTTCATTCACATGTCCTAATGATTACAACAATAGCAAGCACTTGTTTTCACTTCATCTGAATTGAGGGTGAAAACACAAATGAACATGTCTAACTTACAATCTAATTACAAAATGCATAATCAACAAAAAATGTAATAATGGTGTTTGTAGCTTAAAAATATGCCACACTTTCAAATGGAAGTCCCATTTATTCTTCTAAAATGGAGACAAGTATAAGTTGAAAAATTACAAAATATAATGTTAAAAATCTTCTAATTAGGGTCTGTCCCAAACAAAGCGTATTATGTTAACCAAATCTATGTAAGGAACAAAATTCACCTGAATAACATAATGTTTGCAATAATATTTCTTGCACTTTCCCAGTGATTGTATTGATTTTAGTGGATGCCTTACTACTCCTATGAATTTGCTTGCCATTCAAAATAAAAGGGATTTTTTCAACATATATTGGTTAAAGATGAATCCACTATATATAGTCAAAAAGCCTAAACAAGGTGTATAGACATCAAAGTGAAATTGGCTTGATGGATTGTAAGTTGAACCCAACTTCTTTAAACTTAATGATTTTGGTATATGTAAGATTTGTATTAATAAAAACATGTTAGTTAAGGATCTTGGGTTGGTACCTAAGAACATAGAAATGCTTAGATTCCACGTTGTTGGGTAAAGAGGAGTGCGTTGTCCTGTTGTAAATTCCTACATAGTGTACAAACATATTATAATATGTTTTATTGGGTAGCTTCAAGGTGACGTTAATTCTTTGAATAGCTTCAAGGTGACGCTGTTCTATTGAGATGTACAACATCCATATAAGAACACGATTTTGCCTTAAAGTTTCATTGGATTTCGTTGGTGAGTTTAGTTTTCACATTAGAACTATAATGTCGAACTGGAGGGTTTTTTCTGAGTCTCAAGATGAAGAGCCTCAACCGGAGGCTGAATTTGAACTTTCATTGTCACAACTGCCGGATCAACCTCTTCTGCTGCGAGATATTGTATTGCCGCATGAACATCCACGAGATGAAGCTGGACCTTCTCGATTGTCGAAACAACCTCATGTGGAGCAACGGTGGCACGGGAACCTTCAGCGAGATGCTCGAGCTTTAGTGATCTTACTACAAGTTAGGTGTGTTGAGCCCGGAAGTCGTGAAGTGACGTTTGAAGGATGTTTTGAAGGTTTAAACGACGAACAATACTTTGGTATGGTGAGGCCTATCGAAGGGAGTCGCGGTCACGAACGATGGTTAGAAGGACCGGTGAATCCTTTGACAAAGGCAGAACGTGCTGATTATGTCGCCGCGACAATCAAACGCATCCTCAAGTTTCTGCAGATGGAGTGAAGCTTCGATTGGAACTCTAGTTTTTTACCTCTAATAGATGTATGTTGAGTTTTAGTTCTTCATTCCATACTTGGAGTGATTTTTCTATAATAAATTTGTGTTTGTGAAGTAGTTGGAGGGAAATATTCAAATGGTTTGCCTTTTAGGTGAACTTGAGAAGAATTTCCTTCAAAGATAAAGATAAAGAGATAGGTGTGGGGCCAAATAAGTGCTCAATTATTGTTAGAGGAGTTTGGGGAGTGAGTTAGGGGTTGACCCCACTTGTTTGTGTGGTTAGAGTGAAGATAGGGTGGAGAGAAAGGAGGATACTATTCATCTTCTCTCTCGTTGTGAGTTTAGGATGGACCCGAATGTTTGAGGGGCCATTGTGTTGTGGGTTTTTGGAATTTTGAAATGAAATTTGGAGGAGTTGTGTATCATGGTGTGTAGTTTTCAAAATGGTCTCACTTGCCTGATTTGGAGTTGTAAATCAAAAGTTGTGCTTGTTTGAATGGAGGGAAGTTTGTTGCTATTAAAAACATAAGGCAGAAACTTCGACCGACCATAGAAAACGGACAGGTTGTTGGTTTGCAATGAAACTTAGAGGGAGTGTAGATCATTGTTTTGGCTTTCTATGAAGCTATCATTTGTTTTATTTGGAGCTTGTATGAGAAAGTTGTGAGTGTGGGAGTGAAAGAGGGTCTGCTGCCCTTTGTTTCTCAAGGCCGAACTTTTGAACGGCCATAGAAGTGGGACAGAGTTTTAGATTCACTTGAATTTTAGAGGAGAAGTAGAAATTTGTGATACCTTTCCAAAAAGCTATCATTTGATTCATTTGGAGTTGTGAAGTGACGGTGGCGCTCTCTCAAAGTTCAGCTTGGGAATTGAAGTTGCGGTTGGAGGAGTTTTCAAGACTTTTGTGTGTGTGTGTGGCTTGTGGCTTTGTACCCTTTGTTGTTGCGGGCGGCTTGGCTTACACTCAAGCTAGCCTTATTTTGTGTCGTGGTGACGAAGTGGGGTTAATGGCCCACATGGTCGAATCTTGCTTGTTTTCACGGTGAAGCTTGTTTCTTAAAGTTGGTCACCGGGAGTTTGAAAGTTTAGGAGCCAATCTTTCGGACGGCTCAGCTCGTGGTCTGGCCGTCCCGTTTTACCCGTCCGAGGCCTTGTTTCTTATTACACACCCTTACCCTTGACCCCATAGAACCACCACCAGGATAGGCCAACGGAAGACCAAGTGAAGATTAAGCGAAGATTCAAGTGAAGATTCGAGTTCAAGCGAAGACTCAAGTGAAGATTCAAGGTTTAAAGACTTAACCACTTTCACTCATCAAGCTACAGCCAGACACCCTGTGTGTTCCCTAAACGCGCTCCTCTCTACCCTACAGCGCTTAGGGAACACGCGGGGTGTCTGGCTGCACGTTGATGAGTGAAGTTGGGTAAGTCTTCAAAACTCGAATCTTCTCTTGATCTTCACTTGAATCTCTGCTTGAATCTTCACTTGTTCTTTCGTTGGCCTATCCTGTGGCTGGCTCTATAGGGCCAAGGGTGAAGGTGTGTAATAAGAAACAAGGCTTCGGACGGGTAAAACGGGACGGCCAACACGAGTGACCGTTCGGATGATGGGCCTCTAAACTTCAAACCCACGATGACCAGGAAGTGCCTTTCATCAATGGGAACAACATAAAAGATCGACCATGTGGGCCATTAACCCCACTTTGTCGCCACAAACACAAAATGGAGCGCTTACTGGATAACCACGACTCGCAACGGTTTTACAATGCAGAAATTGAATTTTCAACTAGCCTCCAAAACTGGCTGGGAATAACAGAAATGAAATCGAGCCACAAGTCACAACACAAGGCTAGGTCCTCGGCATGTACGGCCTTTGAATCTTCAAGTCTTCAAAAGAACCCCAAGAACCCAAAAGAACTTCAAAGAACCCCAAAGAACACTAGAAAACTTCTCCTCTTAGTAGCTGCGACCTTCTTTCTAGTGCTACAGATGGCTTAAGTCTCCAAATACTTAGTGTAATAGCATTTTGGAAAGATGACTTTACAAGTAAAACACCCTCCAAATCTCAACTATATCTAAACTACTGTCCAAAAGTTATTAGAGTGCAAAGTAGCGGTTCCTCAAATCCCTTGGCAACCAACTATTGCCTCTATATTTTTCTATAACTTTTGAACTACAAATCCAAATTGCAAGTGTGATAGCAATTTAGAATCCTCAAACTAATATCTACAATATCAGAAAGTTTCATGAGAAACTAAGACTTTGTCCAAAAGTTATTAAGGAACAAAGTCTTGGGTTTCTAAATTATAAAGGCTACACTCCTTCCTATCTTCTACACTCTATAATTTTTTCAATAAGAGTTCAAATGAAGTGAATGAACTCATTATGAATAGGAAATTCTACAAACTAACTCCACAAGAATTTTCAAAGACATATGAGAAACACACCCAAAGTTGTGGTCGTTTCAAGTCACGACCTTTCTCCTTCCAAACTCCAATTTTCCTCCAGACCTTCAACTCCTCATAACTTTCTCCTCCAAACTCCAAATCAGATGAGTGATGACTTTTTGGAAAGCTACTACAATGATATACAATCCATCAAAATCTCAAGACAAGATGAAAAATATTTCAAAAGTTATGGCTCAAAGAAGCCTCTGCTCTTCTCAATGGAAGGCCTTAGGTCCTCTCAACTTCAAAACTCTATAACTTTTGATTCACAAGTCAAAATTCAACTTGCAAGCACAAATTGGAAAGGTCTAATCACAAGGAATCAGATGCCAAAGTTTCAATTCCAAAGATTCAATGCTCAATGAGCTACATCAACTCGAAAATCGGCCAAAACTCCCCAAAAACACACACACACTTCCCTCTCTCCACACACCAACTAAGCATCTTTTCCCTAATTTCCTCTTCATCATAAGTGAGGGGGTGAGGCACATCAGCCTATACCCCTACCAAGACCCCACCTAAGATTCCAATCACTTCCCCATTCACACTCTCCCTTATCACCAAACCTCAAGCTAATTTTTCTATCACAAAAACTTCATTCTACATTTAATCACACATTGCGATTAAAATAATATACTCAAAATATAAAATTAAGAACTAACATTCAATGAATGTTTACTAGAGGTAAAAAATTAGAGCTTCAATCGAAGCTTCACTCCATCTGCAGAAACTTGAGGATGCGTTTGATTGTCGCGGCGACATAATCAGCACGTTTCGCCTTTGTCAAAGGATTCACCGGTCCTTCTAACCATTGTTCGTGACCGCGACTCCTTTCAATAGGCCTCACCATACCAAAGTATTGTTCATCGTTTAAACCTTCAAAACATCCTTCAAACGTCACTTCACGACTTCCGGGCTCAACACACCCAACTTGCAGTAAGATCACCAAAGCTCAAGCATCTCGCTGAAGGTTCCCGTGCCACCGTTGCTCCACACAAGGTTGTTTTGGCGGTCGAGAAGGCCCAGCTTCATCTCGTGGATGCTCACGCGGCAATACAATATCTCACAGCAGAAGAGGTTGATCCGGCAGTTGTGACAACGAAAGTTCAAATTCAGCCTCCGGTTGAGGCTCTTCATCTTGAGACTCAGAAAAAACCCTCCAGTTCGACATTATAGTTCTAATGTGAAAACTAAACTCATCAACGAAATCCAATGAAACTCTAAGGCAAAATCATGTTCTTATATGGATGTTGTACATCTCAATAGAATAGCGTCACCTTGAAGTTATTCAAAGAATTAATGTCACCTTGAAGCTACCCAATAAAACATATTATAATATGTTTGTACACTATGTAGGAATTTACAACAGAACAACGTCCCATCTTGCAATTTGGTTTGAACAAAACTAAAAATCTTGAGTTTGAAATGTCATGCTCTTATACTCTCACTTTTGCCTTTTCTAAATAGGGGGGAGTAGAAGGTGTACTAGGCTTAATAAACAATAATAATCTTGTATTTGGCCTATGTGTATTTTTGAATGGCTTGACATTGTTTACTTGGTTTGTATGAAATTCTTTCTATACACACATATACACATATACACACATACACACACATATATATATATATATATATATATATATATATATATATATATATATATATATATATATATATATATATATATATATATATATATATATATATATATATATATATATATATATATATATATATATATATATATATATATGCAATTTTGATGTATTGTAATCTTTTTATAGATCCACTATGAAGCATAACCGTATTGAACTCTGACAATTACAATCCTTAGTTGCACTTTAGCAATGGCCAACTTAATTTGAACCCGAGGATGAGAGAAGTTAAATTTATTGGGGTGATGAGAATCACTTTTAGAACTGATCAGAAGATCCAATTTTCTTATGTCAGACCAAAATACTTCTTATCCTTTCAAGAGTGGAATTTAAGTAAAAATGTGCCCCATTTGAAGCATCTCATTGAGTGCATTTGCAATTTTTTTTCATCTCCAATGCCATTGTAATTTAGAGGGTTTCATATCCTATTTAATTAGACAGGCCTTTTCTAAGAATTTCTTTGCAAAGTTAAGCCTTATAGTTGCTTATGTACATGAAGGCTTAAACCTAGTCATCACATAGGGCAATTAATAAGGCCAACCCAAGTTTTTAAGAAGCTTGCATTCATCTATTATGGATTGTTTTTTCTTAATCGTATATTGGAATGTAGACCAGCTAGTTTTTTTATTATCAATTTTTGCAAAGGTGTAAAGGAAGGAACAAAAAAACATGACAATAAAGGTAATATTGTTTCTATAAATCTATCCTATTGATGGTATCAAAAGTCTTAAAATGAAAACAAATCATTTAGCTTATAAAATTGAAGATTATAATGCAACTCTATGGGAATACCACCAAGTTTTGATTTCAAACTATATACATCTTATCTACTTTAGATATCAATATTGCATCCTTCTATTACCTACAAAGTTAAATATTTTAATTCTATAATTCTTTGGTAATTAGCTTTTCTACATCCTTATTTATTTTTGTTATTTAATAAAACAAACAAGCTCTTTTACAATCTACCATTGGAACACATAGATCCTTTGACTTATACACAATGTAAATTGCAGTAAAGTTAGCTTGAGCATTATTACAAATGAGTTCTTTATACATTGAATTTGACCCCTCACTTTCTACATGACCTTATTTAGACTATGCCAAAAATGAGTTGGCATTCAATAACCTCACTCTACTTATATCATAAATGGCAACTGTTATGATTTTGCAATAGGTAGAGTTATAGATGTCTCACGTGATAATTGTCCATGATTTTACTCTCTTCACATGATTAAACATAACAAATCAATTTTTAAAATTGTCGCCTTGTTGCATCTGTTATACGAGATTGATTCTACTCCAAAGTTCATTCATGAGCATTTTAAACAAATTGTAGACCTTCTCTTGCCCTTGTCTTGAGAATACACTATTATAAATATATTTCATTTTAGCATGTGCATCTTTTCATGTGAGCAATTTAATCAATCTCACCACCATCGTTGTTATTGCTTTAAAAGAAGATATAATGTTGTATACATTGGACAAGCTAATGAGTTGGAATTTATCTATAAGAATCACTAATGCATGATTGTAGATCATCTCTTTTGATTTGGATTCATTGTGATTAAACAACAAGACAAGGAACTTTGGTTATTTGCCACAATACTAATACCATATTCAAATATCAATTTCAACTTAAATTAAGTTTAAAAAAAAGTACAATTTTTAAAAAAAATTCTAGGATCAAGTAGACAAATCTACAAATAAGCTTATTGAGGGTTTATCATAATTTAAAAAAATCTTATAACACTTTGTTGAATCAATTATCAACTATCATTTAACTACCTACCATCAAGAATATTTTGGTGGCACAATGAAGAAAATTACTTCATTAACATTTGAGAAAATTTGAAGATGAGAGTTTGACTCTACTCATTGTCAAAACATGAGAATTGTGTTAAGTGTAGAACTTTAGACCCTCATTTTGGCATAGTAGAATAATTTTTTTCTTAAAACTTAAAAATAATAAAAGTTGGTAATTCAAGTTAAATTTTATTTTTAAAAATCAGTTTTAGATTTTAAGACTCCAATCAAAAGTTATGGACAAAATTCAGAGAGGGGTTGGAAATGCCAAGGAAATTTGGCATGTCCAACCCCTCTCTGAATTTTGTCCATAACTTTTGATTGGAGTCTTAAAATCTAAAACTGATTTTTAAAAATAAAATTTAACTTGAATTACCAACTTTTATTATTTTTAAGTTTTAAGAAAAAAATTATTCTACTATGCCAAAATGAGGGTCTAAAGTTCTACACTAAACACAATTTCTGCATTTAAATTAACTAGATATGAGAGGTTGAGCTTTTAGTAATCTTAATTTACATATCCCATATTAGTTGTTGTACCTCCTACCATTCCTTTTGTATAAAGAGTTTGTCTTCTCAATTAAATTCACTCACAACAAATGGGTTTGAAATTATGTAAGGTGGTGGCTCAACACTATTACTTCACTATAAAAATGCTAAGATTTTTTACAATGCATTTAATTTTTTTGCCTTCCCAATGGACAGCTGTTGACAGCCACACTATTTTGGATCCAAATTTGTTTTCAATAAATGTTAAAAATTGATTAACTTCTACAATTTTTCTACCCTTTCAATGGGTAGCCGTTAACGGCAATGCTTTTTGAACCTAACTTTGCTTTCAATACAAGTTAGGAATTGATCAAATGCTGTAATTTTCTTACTTTCTCAATGAGCAGCCGTTAATGGCTACGATTTTTAAATCCAAATTTGTTTTCAAGGAATTCTAAAAATTAATCAACTACTACAATTTTTCTACCCTTTTAATGGGCAGCCGTTAACGCCTTAACGGCAATGCTTTTTGAATTCAAGTTTGCTTTCAATACAAGTTAGGAATTGATCAAATGCTATAATTTTTTTACCTTCTCAATGGGTAGCCGTCAACGGCTACGATTTTTGAATCTAAATTTGTTTTCAATAAATGTTAAAAAATTGATTAACTTCTACAATTTTTCTACCCTTTCAATGGGCAACCGTTAACGGCAATGCTTTTTGAATTCAAATTTTCTTTCAATACAAGTTAGGAATTGATCAAATGCTGTAATTTTTTTACCTTCTCAATTGGGCATCTGTTAACGGCTATGATTTTTGGATCCAAATTTGTTTTCAAGGAATTTTAGAAATTAATCAACTACTATAATTTTTCTACTCTTTCAATAGGCAGCCGTTAACAGCAATGCTTTTTGAATCCAAGTTTGCTTTCAATACAAATTAGGAATTGATCAAATGCTGTAATTTTTTTACCTTCTCAATGGGCAGTTGTTAACGGCTACGGTTTTTGGATCCAAATTTGTTTTCAAGGAATTCTAAAAATTAATCAACTACTACAATTTTTCTACCCTTTCAATGGATAGTTGTTAACGGCAATGCTTTTTGAACCAAGTTTGCTTTCAACACAAGTTAGGAATTGATCAAATGCTGTAATTTTTTTACCTTCTCAATGGGTAGCTATTAATGGCCATGATTTTTGAACTCAAGTTTGCTTTTAATATATTTTAGGAATTGATCAAATGTTACTATTTTTGATCAAATGTTACTGTTTAGGGTTGCTTCCAATCATGTGGCCAATCCCTTGCACAAGCAAAGATGTTTGAATATTTTGGGTGATTTACATTTCATTTTTGGATTACATTAGTCATTTTTATAGTGCATGACAACTAATTACATTTGGACATCATTTCAAAGATTTTTATCAAGCAAATCTACAAACACAAAGATCAAATGTTACACTTTAACCTCTTTATTTTAATCAACTATAATTATAATTGCATGACTTTTTGAAGAAGGAAACCATGAAGACTCTTCTTATCTTGAGTAATTGAAATATCAATTGAGGGCAATTTCAAAAATCAATATTCCTTTATGTCATATGAAATCTTTTCAAGTTGTAAGGTTTTTTTCTATGTGGCCTTGGAGAACAATGAGGGGAAGATAATAGATGTTATAGATGTTATTATTAAATCAAGGAGTACCAATTGGATGCAAGCAAAAGTTACAATTCATATAGAATTGAAAAAGGATGAAAGTCTCAAAGTTTCTTTAGCAAGACATTTATGGGATGGGATGGCAACTACTATCTGCAAAGACAATTTACTATTATCAATTGAGATCATATAGATTATTTCACATGACATTGTACTATTGAAAGTATTGTTTTGGAAGTCATGGTAGACATTGCAACTCTGTGAGTAACATTTCATAAAGTCAATTGGTAATTTATTTAGTTTATTTTATTTTATCAATTTTCATTTCATTTGACTTCTTAGTCTCTAAATCTTGTTTAGTTTGAAGCATTCCCTTAGAAGCTTATAGTTACTGTAAATCCTTTAATTTTTGAAGTTGATTTAGGAACACACAATATCTTCTTTAGTTCTATTTCTATGACAACTTAGTTATGTAGAAAGATAGATGGCAAGCTATAAAGGAGTACTCATGAAAAGTTTGAGATTTTCATGAAGCTTTTTTTTCATTCCTTGAACATTGTAGGTGGTATTGTGGCAAACATGACTTCTTCTACATGTATTGTAATTTATAATATTGAAAAATTGTGTTTTCCATTTTTTTATTTGATTTTTTTAATCAACACTTCAATTTTGATGTTTTCAAAATTTTAATATTGTACTTCATCTAAATTCTTTTATTAAAGCAGCCTTTTCATCTAATTGCTATAACTCAGTATAAGGGTGTAAAGCCAAACTCTTTGATGAGGTACTAAAGCCTCTACAAGGAATACAAGCATCTACAATTGTTTTCAAAACTCTTGATTTTACAACCACACATGATGATATAGAGATTGATAATGGGTCTCTAGTTCAAGACATTACACTATTTGACTTATATGAATAAGATTTATCTATATGTTTTTTTTTAAACAATTTGATTGTAAGTCTATACTTTGTAGTTTAAGTTGTTATCACCTACTCTAATATATGGTTTGTTGTTTGTACACTTGGATAAATCCATTGCTAAAGCAATCCCTATCTTTTTATTGTCATTGTGGATTTTTTGGAAGTTCATCTCTCAATTTTTGCAACTTCTCTATTTATGTTGAAGATTTAGCATCAGCTTATGCTAATGTTTCTTCTTATTCATCTTTAATTTCTCTATCACCTCATAGATTTTAGAAATTTTAAAGTATGTTTTTTATTTTGAAGTTAGTAATATGAGTTAAATGATATTTTAATTTATTTTCATGATTTGATATTTGATTTCTATTGCCTTTGCATATGTATAATGTGGCAACCATTCCATGCCATGGCTTAAAAATTTAACTTATGCCCAAATTAAACAATAAATCGTGTATGAACCTTGAATTGCACTACACCACTAAAATTCAAAAACTTTCTCAAAGCAAAGTTCAACTTGGAATTCAATGAAATACTACCATTGGACTCATTATATAATCTATTTTCTTAAAATGATTTTTATCTTTAGAATTGATAAACTTGAAAAAGGATAATTCAATAAGGAGGGGCATTGACTTGAAAACTCGTTGTTTAGGTCATAGGGATTAATACATTTATTTGGTATATAGTATATGACTACTATATTTCAAATAATTAGTTTCTAAGATATTTTGTTTTTATTTAAAAACATATTTATAAAAATAAACAAAATAGATGGACCACTTCATCATTCAAATTTACATGAAGGCCAATGATGAAGACTACATTGATCACTTAATTATTCAAAAGCATTGTTTATGATTTAATGCTTGTAATGTTTAGACCTTTTACTTTTCTATAGATTTAGGTTTGGCCACTTCATAGCCCATTCTTGTTTTTCTTTATATTTTAAACTTCATAAATGTCACCCCTACCATGGTATTACAATGTATTGTAGTTTTACATTTATATGCCCTACAATGAGACATTCTAAACAACTTCACCTATTTTCATTGTGTAGTAGCTTATATACACTATTTATACTAATTATATCTCAATTTTAGGAAATATATTGGTTCAATTTTTTGGTACGAAATTGTATAGTGGCATATTCATTTATTGTTCATTTGGATTATAGATCCTTACATTTAATCCCACGGTCATAGGGCCCCAACAAGTTTACAAATTTTAAATGGAAAAAAATGGAGGCTTACAGGCTCACAGGCTCATAGGCTCATACTCACAGGCTCATGCTCACATGCTCACATACTAGCATCCCCGAACAATTTGTCTCTATCTAAATGTAGGGCATGAATTGTATAATGCAAGCTCTTTTTTAATTTATTTTTCTTACATATAACAACTGTTAATAGAACTTGATACATGCCTTAACTAGTTCATCCTATGTAAGTTCCATAGTTGTCACCTAGGCCTCAGAATTTTTTTTCTTTTGCTTATTGCTCATTTTTAAAGTTATTTTGGTAAAAAACAACAAAAAAGAGTGGTCATAGAATGTTTGAAGGGATTCCCTACAAACAACGGGAATTGGTCAAAAATACCTAGGAGTGCTCTAAAAACTCTTTAGTACTATTTTTTAAGGTTTTGATAGGTGTTAGAATGTGGATTAGGAGTTTGAGAGAAGTTTGAAGCAAATAAAGTCTTAGTGACAAAATAGTGGAAAAACACTAATTTGGGCCTCTTATTGAAGTTTCTTTGACATAAAGGCTTGAGCATGTTCCAAGTTCTAATAGTGATTGTACAAGTCCAATAAATTCCTAGGAATCTCTACATGAAATTTTCCTAAACATTTTTCCGATTGAGGAAGTTGGAAAAAAAGGCATTTGTACACACCTAGAGGTAAAATCCCATGGACAAAGACAATTTATGACCAAGGAATAGAGGAGGTGTTTTTAGCATAAGAGCATGCTAGGAGTGCAACGACAAAGTAGAATTGTGAAGATTCTTTGACATGAGGATGATTATTTTTCAAAGAAATTAATTCAATAGGTGTTAGTTTAATAATTTATTTTAAAAGCAATGATGCTAGTATGTGAGCATGAACATGCAAGCATGCGAGCTTCTAATATGTATATAAGTAGATATACTACCACCTTTGAAGGTGTTAATAGTAAAAATACCTATAATATAGGTACCTATAGTATAAATATACTTTTATCATAGAAGGTTTCTATAGTATAATTAAGCACCTATACTATAGATGCATGATCTTTGAGGCTCATAAGCTTACATTTCTATGCTCACATACTAGCAACCCTCATTTAGAAAGTGCAAGTTCTATGTAAAACTTTGCACTTGGCCTCTGAAATCTTTTTAGAAGTTATGCAAAAAATTTCATTATTTTATGAATTATAGAAGTTTTTCTATAGGAAATCAATTGTTTTTATCAGCATTTGGAAATTCATATAAAATTTTCTTAATGATGGTAAAATCCCACTAAAAATTAGGATAGTGTTTGTTAACTTAAATAAGCGCCTCGTCAAATTTCAAGACATTTCAATATCAACAAGTATCAGATACGGCAACAACGACTTTTAATGATTTTGCCAAATTCTTTGTGAGTTGATTGGTGTACGAGGAGCATACGGTGTCCAATTTGAGTCAACTTAGATTCTTTTCTTACATTCTTGGACCTTCTCAACAACCCTACACTAGAAAAAATCTGCGTTTGCCTCAACAAAATCCACTTGATGTGTTTGTTGAGGCAAACACAAAAACTACGTTGAAGAATGCAGAAAAACACAAATTTTGCGTTTGCCTCAACAAATACATCAAGTGGATTTTGTTGAAGCAAATGCAGTTTTATTCTAGTGCTAGCTAGTCAAAACTTTTTTTTTTTAAATCTCCAAAAGTTAAATTTTCTACCTTTTCCATTGATTCTTAATCATTAGCGTTTGAGCACGATTTGGCCTCAAAAGTGGAGGGGTGGATGTCATGGAGGCTATATTAGGTCTTCTAAGATTTGACCATTCCTCCCAAAGTTAGAATAGGCACAACAATAGAATAAATTTCTTAAATGTTAGTTTTTAGTTTTTTCACAGATAGTTAGTAGGTAATTTGAGGGAGAGGAGGCCTTGAAAATGTATAAAAGGCCTCCCCCTCCCCTCACTTTGCACATCTTTCTTGCATTTTGTTATGTGTGCCATACTCAACCATATTGTCAAGATTTTTTGGTATTGTTCCAGCCAAAACTTCTTGATTTTTTTGCAATTTGAGTCTTCATTGTGTTTTTGAACAATTTCTTTGTGTTCTAAGCTTTCTTTAAAGAATGTGCAGGTCCATTTGAATTTTGCATGATTTAATGAATGATTGAATCCTTTTAACCTTGTTGATTGCTATGATTATTTGAGTTTGTACTAACCTCAAGCACATTCCAACTGAATTATGGCAATACTGTCAGTTGGAAAGCCTTGGCATTTGTTTTGAATTTAAAGTTGTGAAGTTCCAAAGTTTGAAAATACTAACCATTTTCATCGAGCTTTTGCATGAGATCTCACAACAATTGTTGGAGAAGATTTCCTTGAAGCCTAAACGTGGAAAAAAGTGGTCCTAAGTGTTTGGAGTCATTTTCCGGAGAATTTGAATTGGATTCAAGTTTATACTAACAGAAGTGGGCCAAAGTCTTGTTCATAGAAGTAGTACTAATGCACTGTATGACAAAGCTATCGCCTTACAACAAATTTCCAAAAACCTTTTTTCATTACTAGAAAATGACATACAAATGAACAAAATATCAATAAGTTTTTGTTAAATTATGTTGATTTCAGTACTAGCATAGATAGCTTAGACCACTTTTTGTTGATTTTGTACAAATTAACATAAATGTAACATTGTTTTTGTTGATGAATAATACAATGATGAAATCAACAAAAATATGTTGAATGTTTTGGGAATGTTTTTGGAATCTTCTAGGATTTTTTTTGGAATCTTCTAAAAATCTATTAGAATCTATAGATTTGAAAAGTTTTGAGATATAAAATATTGAATCCAAATTTTATTCAAATATCTCATATAATATATATGATTTTGAACTAAATTTTGAATTTAATTAGAATTCTAATGAAATTCACAATCTATATCAAATTTCATGCAAATAATTTAACCATGTTCAAGTTTCTAATTGTGTAATATTTAAATTTGAATAGTTTCAAATTCAACTTGAACTATTCAAATGAATTATTCAAATTTAAAATATTCAATTTCTTTTATTCTATTATATATTGAGGATCATGTCATAGCCACTTCTAAATATTAAATTATGTATCCAAAATATACTACAATCATTATGATATCTATCTATCTATCAATTTCTCTCTCTCTCCTTGTAACCTAGGTAGAACGAAACTTCCTAAAGTAGGACACAAAAGATACAAAACGTGATCTACACAAAAGGAATGACCAACTCACTCAATTATAAAAAAGGTCACGATAATATTTGTATTAAAGTATTGATATACAAAATAAGAGTAGTTAAGCACCAGAGACATCATGAGTGTATATACAATAGGGCTCAGTTGAGGTCCAAATTGGAAAAAGATACTAGACCATTTGATAACAATGCCAATTAGATGCCAAACAATTGTAACCAATTGTGTATCCAGTGGATGGGATGTATACTTCCACATCAATCTTGACGTCACGGGTACTATACCAAACAATCATGATCAAATACATCATTGCAGCTCTACAATGTTGCTTGGCTTCCGAGCTCCAAGAAACCTTGGTGTCAAGAGCTTTCGACTTGGTTTTGTACTCCGGTAATGCCATGAATATAAACATGGTCTCACAAGTGCTCCTACCACACACTACATAGAGTAGAGTAGAATGTTGTAGGAGTGTCAGTTGTCTTCATCAATACTCCAATCTATTGGAAATACTATGTGCAACGTAGTTCTCGTATGTTTTAATATGTGATTTGGATAACAATACAATGTATTGTCATGCTAAAAAGACCTTGTGTACATCCACTAACACACTCTTGTTTGTTTAGTGGATATAGGTAGAAGTGAGGCATGACTCCTTCATATTCAAGCATATGTATCTTATTTGCACAAGTTGTATTTGAAATTGTGAAATATACACTACCATGCTTTAAGTCAATCGTTACTATCAATCTATACATTGAGTAGTACAATAAAGATCTATGTAAGGTCTTGATGAAGGCAATGGATCATGTGCTCATTGTGTTGTATTGAGTTATCCTACATAACTTCCAGTTGTTGGTCTGAATTGATAATCTGGACAAGGATAGAATAAGAAAAGTGTCCTACCCTCCTTCCCGATCAAGAATCAATCAGATGGATAAGGGGTACAAAACTGGATAGATGGGGTTACGTGGTCGTGTGTGAGAGGGATAAACCCCAATACGATGGTTCAAGTGTACATGATCTCGAGCTGAAGAAACAAACCTTAGAATGACTAGTTTTACATTTGGACAACTCGTTGAATGAGAATTGCAAATGTTAAAATAGTAGAGCAAAATGGACCATATGAATAAAATGTTGTGTACCTTCATTGACAAAACTTGCTTAAATTTGATGTGACAAGTCAATAGTCTTTTTTTTCCTCTCTCTCTAAAGAATGTCCATTGACGTCTCCAAGGTAAAAATGGACACTATTCCAAACACTTATTTGAAGTATTATGTCCACATAACACAACGTTATTGATAATTTTACACATGGTATGGTAACTTGTTTCATTTGCTAAAAATATGCATGGGCATATAGAAAATTGTGACCAACCCTGCGAAGGACAACAAAGGGCAAAAAATGATGGTTACAATTATGGTTGAACCAAAATTAACAATGCACCTATCTATCCAAAAAATTTGTCGTTTTGGATGAATAACCTTAATAATAGAATTGGTCCTAGCTATAGTAATCATTTGTATACTCTTCCTCCAAAAACATAGAAGTGTAGGTACCATCCTGCATGGCTGAATCAAGTTGAAGGAAAATCCACTATCCAAATGAGGTCCCTTACAAGAAATCACCAATTGATTTTGGTAGTCCCTCAAGTAATCATTGCTTGGGATGGCTTCAAGACACAACACCCAATCAACTTATATCCATGATGGTTACATTTAATCAACATACATCCAACCATGGTAATATGGTGAAATTAGATGAGGCTCATTGACATATCGATAGCTCCTTTTGGGGTTTGCTCCAACAAGTAGCAAACTTTGAGAAGATAGAGACCTCATTTCTAGATTGGATGCATATTGAGTGTTGTAAGAGCATAAGGTTTGAGTGTTTGGTTTGATTGAGAAGTTTAGTTGCTTTATTTATATTCTATACATCGTGAAGCTCAACTTCAATGGAAAATATCATGGTGGATAAGGTCTAGCAGGAAGAGAGAAAACTCTTACTTTAATGGTATTTCATTACAAGTGATCTTCATTTTTTTGTAAATGCTTTGGTTTGTGAAATGGATAACAAGTGGTCTTTGGCTGTGACACTTCACACACATAATCCGACACACTTTTTGTTTTTTCGCTTGCATGGGTGTAGATGAGACCAAGACCCTCAAACTTTGAGCATTTTATATAGACTTCAAGAAATTTGTATTTCAAAGTTTATTCTAAACTTTTGACTCTTTAGTTGTTGCAATCTTAACTTTGGTACTTGGCAAAGGCTTGAAAGAGCTCATCTTGATGTGGTGCTCTCTATCTCTTTCTCTCGCCAGACAATGAGTGATTTGCAGTGTTGATTCTTCCATCGGATAAATCACAAGATGCAAATGAAAAAGAATATATCATGTACATGCTACATGATGCCTTTAATTTTCTCAACTTGATAGGCTAATAGAGGAGCTAACATACCTTGCTTCTCATGAATAATGGTAGTACGGGTCTGCCAGTTATGTATAGCTAGACCGTTTAAGATCCATGCATGTAGGAAAATTACCTTTAAATACCTATATGAGCGCAACCTGTGAATAATGGTGGTACACACCCTAGGTCCCTAGCTGATGTATTGAGAAAGAGAACTCCTTGGTTACCTTTCTTTGTTAGTTTAAGCAACCTTCCATCTTCAGTGTGAGCTTCATCTCATCTCAACTAAAACTAACCAGATCTTACTGGAGTACCCTGATTCACAAGCATGGTATTTGCAACGGTGAACGTACTTCTCATAGTATGGATACAAATATGTTGATGGAGGTCCTATCCTTAACCCTTACTTTGGATGTATTCAAAAAAAATCGACAGCCGTTGAGTGATGTTGCATTTTTTGCAACTTCATATCTACATTTACATTTCTAATATTTGATTTTATGAGCAGTAATCCTAGGCTCTGATAACAAAGTGTAGCCATGCTGAAGATGCCTTGCATGCATCGCAGAATTGACCTTGTATTTGTTGTCGGATATGGATGCAACTCATGCAAGTGAAGCATGACTACTCGAGATTTGTTAGTGTTTTTTTAACTTGCTATATTACAATGGTCTGTGTGGTCATGGCATTGCCTGAGTGCTTGTAGGATGTTGAGCTTTATCATGTGATGATTATAATACTTGCGTGAACCACTTGTGTAGGTAGAATCTAATAATCCAAGTAGGTGTTAGGGTGCATACAAATACGGTTGCATGTTCATTATGTGAAAACGATACCGGTAACAATATAGGTTACAATGCGTTTTCTTAACTTGAGTCAAATATGTATACACCGGTTTAAATGTTGGATGTCATTAATATATACTTGCAATATAGTATACCCTCCCTCCCTCCCAACTAAGGTTTTATTGATCCTATAAAATTTAGCCTATGAATTCAATTTATTGATTTGAATTCTGAAATTTACTCATAACTATCAGTTCAATCTCGTAATATGTCCAAGTTGTGTACGCAACTCTATTGTGACAAGCTCCATGAAGCATTTAGTACAAACAAATTTCGGATGCTTAATTAATTAGTGTGCTTGCACACATGATTGCTTAATGATTGTTTGCAAATAATACATGTATCAACATACTTGTCTACATGTTTTCTTAAACTTAATTCAAATGTGTACACTAGTTTAGATGTGGGACTTCATTAAAATACACATGCGGTATAGAAAGATGCCCTCCCTCCTTCCTAACCAAAACTTTATCGATCTTGTGAAATTTAGTTGGCATATGTCATTCATTGTTATGGCTTGTATTGAACTAGCTTCAATATGAATCAAGAATGTGCTCAAATAAAATATCATTAACCTGTATGTGAATGTGGAAATAGATCATGAGCTTATAGAATAGGCCTTTGTATTGGGGTATAAAGAAATGATCTATCTCTCTCTCAACTCAACCATAGGGTATGGTTTGACTACATGTTGCATAAAAATGTCAAAAGGAAAAAAAAATCAAATTACAATTGTAAATACATGACCAAAAATGCCGTAAAACTTTGGATTCTAAATTTCGAATTACTAAAATATAGATAGTTACTATCCATCTCCTAGAAAAATGCTTTCCAATTTTATATAATATGTTAAATTATATTAAAATTTTCACCACTGGAACTAAATTGAAATACAAATTTCTTCTAATAATTTCTGTTGAAAATGGACATTCAATGATTGAAAAATTTGACTCCAAAGTTTGTTGATTTTAACCAAAAATTGTATGTGTGCATATTACTTGGAAATGTTGTTCAACTTAATAAAAATTTGATAAATTCCTTTTAAAGTAGATACTATATTAACCATAAATTTAGTTGATTCAACACCAATCAACAGAATGCTTACAAAAATTTTGTTCATTCTAGTAGTTGAACAACCAAATTCAATAAAAAGAAAGTTTATAATTCTTTTTCCATTTTGACTTAGAAGAGTTTGAAATGTTTTTTGTTCATTATTGGAAAATCTTTTAAATCATTTCTAAATGAGAAGGTCCATTTTGAAATAGGTAAAAATTGAACTCTAAGGTATATTTCCCTTCAGATTGTGTTCAAATACCAATCTTATATATTCACAACCAAAGACTACATATTGTCAATCATTACAAAACTTCTTAGTCACTTCTTTTGTGAAAAAATTTCATAATTATAATTTTTTGTGAATAAATGTGAAAATGAATTTGAAAATAGTTCAATAGTAGTTCAAACGTCTTTATATTTATTTAATAACTACAAATAGAAATGAAAAATTACTTTGAACATTTTCAAAATATTTTTTTCATACACCTAAAACACCCATGGTATTGAACCCTAAGACAAATTTTACTATTAAATTATATTTATCCTATTATATAATTGATATATACAAATTTTATATTTTTGCTTTAGAATTTTTTTGTTTTTTTGTTTTAAATGATCTTTTTAGAAAGTTTTTTTTTATATATACTCTACATTATGTAAGACACATACTTGCAAATTTGTATGAACATTGGATACTTTTGAAAAAATTTGCAATTTTTAAAATTTTAAAATTTTAAATAATAAATAAATAAATTTGGAGTTGACTTGCCAATTTCATAAGTTAATCTACTTGTTTAGGATTTATTGCAATCATACTACTAAAATCATAACTCCCTCTCTAATGTCACAAATGCTACCATTAATACTAGGGGCTGGTGCTTGGTATGCTATGCATTCACTGTATCACATATTAATAAAAAATTTATATATTTGAATAGAATGCATGATATCGATTTCAATAAGTCCTTAAAATAATTATTTTAAATATTTTATAAGAATTTTTTCAATCATGAATACATGAAAATCTTATTGTCACACAATGTGATATTATAGAAAAGGAGTAGCAATTTGCAATCACTTTTGTAATATCACTTTTTACAAAGAGTGATATTATAAAAATAATGTAGTTGTTGCAATGAAGGTGATATTAAAGAGGATCCACAAGAAGATATAATAGAAGTAGCAAATTCATTGGTTTTCTTGGCTTAACGCTTCTTTGCGCTTCTATGATTTAGTGTTTTTGTAAGATTTGAGCTTTCATGATATCAATTTTCTAAATTCTAATGATGATTGCATAGCATAGCAAGCACCAACCGCTAGTCATACTACTAAAATCATAAGACCCTCTGTAATATCACAAATGCTATCATTAATACTAGGGGCTCGTGCTCGCTATGCTACGCATTCATTGTATCACATATTGGTAAATTTTTGATATATTTGAATAGAATGCACGATATTGATTTCAATAAGTCTTTAAAATGATTATTTTAAATATTTTGTAAAAGTGTTTTCAATCATGCATGTATAGAAATTGTATTTTCACACAACGTGATATTATAGGAATAAAGGAGTAGTTTGCAATTACTTTTCTGATATAACTTTCTACAAAGAGTGATATTAGACAAATAGTATAGTCATTGTAATTAAAGTGATATTAAAGAGGATCCATAGGGTGATATTATAGAGGTAGCAATTCCATTGCTTTTCTTGGCTTTACACTTCTTTGAACTTCTATGATTTTGTGCTTTGGTGAGCTTTGAGCTTTCATGATTTCAATTTTCTATTGCTACTACCAAATGATTTGAGAAATTTATTGAACAAAAGTGATTTTTGATTTCACAACAATTATATTGTTCACAAAGTTTTTGAGATTTACAAGTTCTTATTTTCAATTCTTCCATTTGGGTTGCCATTGTTTGTAACAATTGAGTCAAATTTCTAATGCATTATAATGTATATGTATCTTTTATAGTATTCACCATTGGGTTTATTTTATTTATCATTCAATAAATTTCTATTGTGCATTTCCATATATGCTTACTTATAAAAGAATGATAGTAAGCTTTTAAGATTTTAGTAATTTTTATTTAAAGTTTATTGAAATTTTTGTTCTTCATTCTATCTAATACATCAAAAGTATAATAAAATTATAATGATGAATGTGTAGTAGAGCAAGCACCAACCGCTAGTTTCTATAAAAAAATTGCATTTAAAAAAATCAAGAGATAGAATTGTGGGAGATTTGCTTGATTGTGACTAATGTGACTAATGCTTAAAAGGGTCATCGATCACATTAGTTATAATGTACAAAATCTTTGACAATTTTCTAGTCAAGCTAGATTTTCATTGTAATACAAGTTTGTTTATTGATGTTGAAAATAACCCTCATTGAACTTCAATTATTCGTTCTTTTGAATTGATTTTTTAAAGATTTTATTCACTCTATTCTATCTCTTAAAGCCCCCCATTTGCCCATCTGTCCATCCAACCCTCTAGCCTTTGCCTCCTATTCTTATGTCTCCTATAATGCACTCCCATTCGTCTGTCTGCTCTCCAATCCGTCCGCTGTCCATCCATCTGACCGCTCTTCTAATGGCCCATCCAACTATCCATCCACCCTCATCCAACCACCTATCCCTCCGACTACTTGATGGCCAATTTTCCAAATGTCAAATGATGTCTGAGGGGCAATGGACTTTGATGTTGGACATCCAGACGTCTTGTCAATTCTACTTGCCACATCAACAAAAAATTGCTACGTAGGTAGGCCAAAGAAGATGCCACTATGGCAATCTGGTGAAAAAACCACCCATTCAATCAAACCAATGAACAATTGTCATGTATTTAGGTGTGTTGCCAAGGTTTAAGCCCCTAACCTTGTTGGCTCCCAAGTACATGAACTAACCAATGCACCACACAAGCTTACTTGAGTACCAAACGGTGTCGTATTCTATTTACATAGTTTCTTCATTATCTTCTAATACCTTTGTAAACTCAGTAGACTTTGGAGGGAATTTTGGCATAATCAACTAAATTTTCTAAAAAGACTTTGAATTAAGAAAAGTTGAGAAAACAAGCTAACTTCCATCTCAAAAAAACCGTTTGTCATTTTGAGCTTCCAATCAAAAAGTTATAGACAAAATTCAAAGAGGGTGTTTGAAAATGTTTAAAAAAATGTTCTTTGGTACCTCTCTTTGAATTTTGTCTATAAACTCAAAATCACAAATGGATTTTTAGAGATTCAAATTGACTTGACTTACCAACTTATCTTACTTCAAAGTGTTTTGGAAAAAGTTGAATTCTTTCTAGATCATTTTTGCATTACTTCATGAGATATTTTTAACAAAAAAATGTGCATATGAAAGCTTCCTATATATCTATACAATTGAATGGAAAAAATTCATGATCAAAGTTAAAACTTCAGTAAAGAATAGAAACTCAAAATAATACAACAAACCAAATCAAATTTCAAAAGTTTGATTATTAGAAATCGACGAATGAAGTTTTAAAGATTAGATTTAGAATTAAACTTCATCCACAAACATCTTTTCGAAATCAAGGTCAAATTTTGTGTTCTTAATCTTTTTGGAAGGGTGTAAGAAGCTCTACAACTTGCAACTTCTAACTTTTTTGTCTCCCCAATTTTAATTGGACTTGAGCAGAATATAGCCAGAACTAGATATCTTTTACCAATTTATTTGGATTTATCACTTGCAGTAGAGCTATTTAGAGAAGGACACTCCAATTACAAGATTCATTGCTTGGAAGGCTTATTTGGATTAACGCTTTAACACCAACAGGAGCACTAGTAGAAAAATCAAAGTTTAAATCAATAGAAGAGTGTTGATTTTTAAAAATTAGGAAGTGTTGATTTCACTACAAGAGATGAGGGTATTTTGAGTAGAGGAAATAAGTAAGGAATTATTGAAAAGACGTTAGAATTCCTAGAAGGTCATGTTGTGAAGTAGAAAAGGGTACATTGAGTAGCGGATTGTTGTTTGGTCAAGGGAACTTTGTTTTATCAGTCGCTCTGGACTCAAGAAGTGCTTTCAGTCACTAATTTTCTAAATATCTTACATGGTGCTACAGTCATATCTTAAGAAGGAACATTTGTCATATGAGATCTTCACGTTCATTAAATATGAGATCTTTATTTTAGTAGATTTCTTTGTGCATGTGACGATTCTTCTTCTTTCCGCTGGTTCGCATCTCCATAACGAGTACCTAGCGAGCTGTCCAGGGTTTGTCCGCATTTTTCCTGCGTCAAAGGAAATCCTCCAAGTTACATTTGCGACTGGGTGGTCGTTGTGGTTTCGTATGCTGTCGAGATCTCGTTGTCGTTGGGATTCTACGGAGCTTCTCCTTTCAAGTTTTGGTGTAGTATGGCGTATGCTTTCAATGCTCTTTGTTGAAGCTTGTCCGCATTTCTCACTGCCGATGTTTATTGCGTTTTTTAATCTCTTTGACGTGGTGGGATTTTTGTGTTGCAGAGAAAATGTCATGTTGTCATGGTCGAAATGTTGTCTATGTACAAGGTCACTTCTACAAGGTCTATTTTCGGTAATCTCCTTCCATTTTTTTCTATTCTTTGTCTATCTGTGCATTAGGGTTTGAAGAATGCTTACCATTAACTGTGGTATGTGATGAATACAAGGTAACACTCCACCGCCTCGCCACAAGGACAAGTATGAATTTCTTTTGATAACATTTCATATCACCTACTTTGCAGTAGAATGCCGCTCACGTGCCATCTAGTGTAATAATGCTCTTTGCAGAGAATGCTTAGGAAGTGGCTGACATCTCTTGTGTTTTTCATGAAGGTATTCAAGTTCTCTCTCTACAAGGGAGAGAGAATGGCTAGAGCGTTCACGTTCTCATACATCTCCACAACGGTTAGTCTTTGAGCCACGGTAAAACACTTTCATGGGGTTACAAACGTTTAATTATACTTCCGAGCATCTTTTTTTTTACAATTTGTGGACGCTTTATTCCCACCCTTGGAATAAAGTGTACACAACTAGGTTCTACTACTTTTGCAACGATCTCTAATGGGTGTCTAACCTACGTGTAATCCAGTTACGCCTTCCAAGCAATGGATCTTCCTACTTTCCTACTCCTAATTGTCCCTCTTGTAATTGCTAGGGTAAAATAACTTTACTGTCAAGTTTGATTGAATTTGGCTAAGTCTTTGAGGTTGTTTTCTAACTCTTTAATGTTTAGAGGAGTCTGAGCTTCGCTTGATTTGGTCAACCCTTTTTAACCTCCGTGTAAATGAACGGGGTTTATCTAAGCATGCATTCTATACTAGGGTATCTGATGTTTGATCAAATTCAAAGTGGATGTGGTTTTTTCTGTTCTAAGATATCTTTTATAGAATCTAATCCTAAGTTGGTTCTAGGTTATCTCTTGATCTTCAACAATGGTTCATTTCACTAATTTTTACTACTTGGGTTTAAACATGGTTCCTAATTTCGGGATAAATAATTGAATTCTATGCAAAAGAAATTATGAAAGAAAATGATAACAAGGGAATTTGTCAAAGACTAACCGCCATCATCACGACTTCGAGGTCTTCATGCGACTCCACAAACTCTCCAAATTGCTCTCGCTCCACTTCCATCCGATGTCCTTGCGATTGAGTTTGATTATAATTTGAATACTTCAGGTGAAGTATTGTCCTTCAAAGCCTTCTCCTTTTCTTTTAGCTCTTTTTTGTGGTTTCCTTTATCCTTTGGGCCTTTTCCTTTTCTTTTGAAGGGCCCCCAAGGTCAACCTTTAAAATATCCTAATATAATCTAATTTTTGAATTTATCTCTAAATGGTCTTGAAAGTCAATACTAACACAACTAAGGCTTCCCAACTTTTCTCTAATTTAGCAAGGCTCTAAACTTCTCTAAAGTCAAACTATTCTTTTATTTGTTTTTTCTACATTGACTTTCTAACAATTCTAAACTATGTCTCCAAGGAAAAAGAATCAAATGGTTCCTAAAGTCAACCAAGCCTATTGTCTCTAATACTTCTTCTTCTCCCAACTCCTAATGTGAACCTTGAGCTTCTAATACTTGCCTTCCTTCTTCAAATTGGAACCAGTGTGTTTCTTGTTCAATTTGTGTTTCAATTTGATGAGCAAAGTTTGGTTGTGAGCACCCTGTGAGCCCTGGAATGCAGGGTTATTTTCTGTACAACCAAGCCTGAACACCAACCAGAGGGTCAACTTGGTAAGCCTACCTTCAAATCTGAAATTTTTATGTGTAGACAGACCTCACATCTCTCTGGATTTCTCTCTCTGGTCTCTCCCTGGCTTGTTCACTCCTTTTCTAAAATCTGAATTTTTATAAAGGCAGCCCTCACTCTCTGGATCTCTCTCTCTCTGGTCTCTCCCTGGCTTGTTCACTCCTTTTCTAAAATCTGAATTTTTATAAAGGCAGCCCTCAATCTCTGGATCTCTCCCTGGCTGTTCACTCCTTTCTAAAATCTGAATTTTTATAAAGGCAACCCTCACTCTCTGGATCTCTCCCTGGCTTGTTTACTCCTTTTCTAAAAATCTGAATTTTTATAAAGGCAGCCCTCACTCTCTGGATCTCTCTCTGGCTTGTTTACTCCTTTCTAAAATCTGAATTTTTTATAAAGGCAGCCCCTGGCTTGTTTACTCCTTCCTAAAATCTGAATTTTTTATAAAGGCAGCCCTCACATTCTAGTTCTCTCTCTGGCTTGTTTACTCCTTTCTAAAATCTGAATTTTTTATAAAGGCAGCCCCTGGCTTGTTTACTCCTTCCTAAAATCTGAATTTTTTTATAAAGGCAGCCCTCACTCTGTTCTCTCCCTGGCTTGTTCACTCCCTTCTAAAATCTGAATTTTTTATAAAGGCAGCCCTCACACTCTAGTTCTCTCCCTGTTATTCACTCCTTCTAAAATCTGAAATTTTTATAAAGCTACTTCTCATTCAACCAAATAATTTTTCATTCAAATCTGGGTTTGGTGGCATCAACTTCCACGTGCTTTTTTATTTTAAAAATCAAAGTAGGGACCCGTAGGTATCATCCCAATTTCTGGATAACCAGATGTATGTGGAGAGTTAATGATCTGGGTACCAGTTGATTGATGGTTACTCGGCAGTTGGACAGAGCCTCCTTGGGCTGTGCGGTACTCAAGCCGACTGGCTGGTCTCCAAGCCGGTTGGCTGGCTCTCCAAGCCGACTGGCTAGGTCTCCAAACACGGATTTAATCCAAAATTTTGGATTCAATACCCTTGGTCGTTGCTCGCCAACTTTGGGTCCCTTTTTGGGACCCCTTAACTAAACTCAAATTGGAATTTGGGTTATCTAGAATGGGGGGTAAGGCCCAAGCAAAAACAAAACAAAACAATGCTATAGAAATTTTAGGAATTTTCGCTATAGGAGCGAAGCTTCGCCGTCTAAGAGGGATTAACCTCAAATTCTAGGATAATTTGGCCAGAGTTCTGTCTACTCACAGACTAGATAAAATTTGGATCCTACCCAAATTTCTGATTAGGACCTCAATCAAATGTTTAAGCCTAGGGGGATCCTCGATAAGCCCATCCAGGCTGTGAATCCCTTGTCCAAAGACTTTAAATCAATGATTTTGGTATCAAGACTTCCACACAAGTTAGCAAGTGGTTCCAAGGGACCCCAACGTCCTTGAAAGGCACTCAAAATAAGAAGGAAATAGAAGGTAAGCAAGTTCAAACTCAATTTAAGCAAAGTTTTGGCTCAATGGCCAAAGAAACAACAAGTTGGCCTCGTGGCGGCCTAATGGAAAGCAAATGAAAAAAAGGGGTTTGATAATGATAATAGAGGTATGATGAAAAGAGGTGCAAATGAAGTCGGTGAGGCCCCATTTTATACATTTCCAAGGACCTCACTTACCCTCAATTACGAGCTAAAACTACCTACGCAACCAAAATTGTCAAAAACTCTAATTCTACTAGGCCTAATTCTACCCTACTGCTGTAGCTATTCTAACTTTTGGAGAAATGGTCCGATCGCCAAACGGATAGCGCCATTAGCTCCAGAGGACCCAAATTAGTCTAAGGCAACCCGTACCCCTTACTCTCGGAGCCCAAATGCGCTCCAAAGCTAACATTCACGAACCAGTAAAAAGGGTGGAAAATCTATCTTTTGGAATTGATTTTTCCCAAAGGTTTTGACTAGCCTAGGTTGTCGGGAAGGTCCAAGAATGTTGGAAAAGAGTCAAAGTTGACCCGAATCGGACTCCGTATGCTCCTCATGCGCCGGTCAACTCACAAGAGTTTTGGTAAAACCATCAAATCTTGTCTACGCTGCCGGTTCTGGTACTTGTCGATGTCAGAATGTCTTGAAATTTGGCGGGACGCTTATTTAGGCTAAAACATACTATCCTAATTTTTAGTGGGATTTTACCATCACCGTGGAATTTTCCATGAATTTCCAATTGCAGGTGAACGCGGTTGACTTCCCATGGAGTCATTTCCGTAATCCAGAAAATTACGAAACTTTTAGGAGATCTTCTAGGAAGCCCCCTAATGACAAGTGCGAAGTTTTGCTAAAAACCTACACTGTCTAATCAAAGTAGAATTTGCACTTATGGCGGAATTAATTCCTCCGGGGAGGAATCATTCCCGTACAAGGGAATCTCCACTAGTTGGCTTCGCCGTGACGCTCGTAGGAGACTGTCGGACTCCCGTGGTGCTAGTGCAATCTCCTGTGAATCACGTAATATCATGTCTAATCTCCTGATAAGTTGTAGAAATCGACTCTAAGGAGTCTTTTAAGGTACTCTGAAATAGTTAGACCCAATTCTCCATCATTGGCAGGAATTACATCAATCCTACTATGAACACTCTTTTTAGTTGATTTTAAACCATAATAACCCTAAATATGAGCAATAAGCGAAAAAAAGAAAAATCCGAGGCCTGAGTGACAATGATGGGGCTCACACAATTCAATTGGGTTTCGCATTCTCTATCTCGACTAGTAGTTTTGATTCAATTATTAGGGTAAAGTTTGGACTTGAGAACGATAGGCTCGATCGCTCCAAGTCACGGACACAGCCTCGTCAGTTAGTCCTTCAAGCCTTCCTCTCCTTGTTTTGTTGTTCATTTTCCTTAGGAAATTTGAGCTATTGTGCGACTGGGTGTGTCTCTTTGATCCTGATGTCGTTGGTCGTGCATCTTCTGCAGAAGTAATAGGAGGGAACTTGATGCTTCGAACCCAAGCAACAATTTATATGTGACTGGTTTATCGACCCATGTGAATGAAAAATATTTGCAAGAGGTGCATTTGTGGATGTGTTTGGGCCTTATTCACTTCACTTTACCGGGTGGTCTATAGTGCATTTAGCTTTAGTGGCACCAATCGAGCCTTTGAATTTATTTAGCAATTTAGAGTTGGTTATATTGGGTGTTCTCTGTGTCTTATTCAAATTAGAATTTCAGTGTGAGCTATTTTGTATTGTTCAATGCTGGTGGTCATATTAGCTCTATCTCCATTTGAATTCTGTTTTTTCCAGTGTGATTAAGTGACATTGATCCACTTAGAACCATGCCCCTCGGTGCTTCTGGATTTGATGGAGGCACCTGAATGGTATATTCCATTTGGACCTCTGAATTGTCAATTTGTGACTCTGGTATTCTTCGTGTGTTGTCGTTTTTTCAGGTGTTGGAATGCTGTTTATTCTCCTGTACATGTGAGTTATCAAAAGTAACTAATTCTTCTATTTTGCTTCAGTTCTAGCTTTTGAGAAATTTTAGTTGCTGTATGATGAAGCCACCATTTGTTTGCTTTGCAAACTCTTAAATTTTTTTCCACTGTCAAGACACAAGACTAACCACATAATGCTCTGTATTGGCCTGACCTCAGAGTGGACATAATTGTCTTTCTCGTTGTATGACTACGTTGCACTGTTATTATTTTCGTTGATAGCGTTTATTGATGGCTACAATCGACATGGCTTGCTCTGTGTCTTTACAATCCCGAATATGAACCATAATTGGGATGCTTTGTTATAAGTGTTGTGTACCTAATTCTATGGGATGTTTTCTTTTTTGGTTGCAGACGGTTGGTCCTCTAGGGTCTAGTGCAATGCAAGTGCATCGTTCTTGGGTTGCTGGAGTATAGATGTAGATTTCTTTTATAGATTTAGATTTGTTCTTAGATTTTAGATTTTTTCCTTAGATTTTAGTTTTCTTTATAGATTTAGATTTGTTCTTAGATTTTAGATTTTTTCCTTACATTTTAGTTTTCTTTATAGATTTAGATTTGTTCTTACATTTTAGTTTATTTTGTAGATTTAGATTTGTTTTTAGATTTTGGATTTTTTCCTTAGATTTTAGTTTTTTTTGTAGATTTAGATTTGTTCTTAGATTTTAGATTTTTTTTCATAGATTTGGACTTTCAATAAATTCAGACTTTATCATATGTACATTTGGACTTGTCAAAAATAAAATTTCTTGTTGATTTGGCTCTTTGAAGTGTACAAATTCTTACAAAGTAGAATGTCTCCTAGAGAAGATTTTGTTTTTTAGGTAATGTTGTCTTTTAAGAATGCTGAAAAGACATGCAAAATTCATTGAGTTGACCTTTTAGCAAGGTATTTTAATGCAAGTCCTAGACCAGTATTCCCTAAAGTGGCTAAATTTTGCTCCGATTCTACCAAGTTTTCGGATGTGCTAAATGTACATTCTGGAATTTTGTGAAAAAACAAAAATTTGAGCATTTTTTCGAACATTATGAAGACAAAGATGCAAAATTGTCTATTCATCTACGAAAAACTAGCATTCATCCACTCCAATAATGAATTAGGGTTAGCAATTTTTTTACCTGCGCCGCTGGATCTTCGCCACGTGGCAACATCCGCTCCGTTGGTGTCGCAGCCACTGCCTCCCTTGCCTGTCTTGTTTTTGCCAGGGTCTGCTCACCTGTAGCAACCTGTCCACTCAGAAATTAGCAAAGTGATTATCAGTGATGGCAGGGTTTAGCGCTTTGGAGTTTGGGCACTTGGGCAGCTTTGAGTTTGAGCATTGCTGTGAATGTTGTCTTCACTCTTCAGCATCTGCTCATGCACTCAGTGAGTTCCAGCGATCCTGCATTAATTTGATGTTTGGCGCATTGAATGCGTTTCTTTTGATTCCTCCTTCCTTGAGTGCCCTCGTTTGAATGAGCGTCGCCATTTTTTGAACCTGGGAGAATGGGAAACTGGGAGCGCGCCAACGCGCCAATTCTTTGCTGAAGTGAAAATTTGAGAGACGTTTCTTGGAAATCTGAATTGCCTCCTGCGCATTCACTCCAATGGGGAAATGGAGGCTGTACAAGTGTGCAATTGTGCAATTGTGCATTGCGTAGATCGTAAGCGCCGCAGGGCGCTGTGAACGCTCCTAACTCCACCCTCGAGCTAGAAGTTTATCACACGGGTCCTGTGTCTAATTGAGTTTTCTCTCTAATTGGATATTAAAAGAGAGCCTTCCAAGTAATGAACTCTTTTAGTCACGTCTTTTAAGTGTTTCTAATCTAATTTTATGGTTAAAATTCAACTAATCTATTCTATCCTATTCTACTTGGTCGATTGAAAACATACCTAGTCCTAATTCCAAACATTCGGTAAAAAGAAACTTAGTAATAAAACAATGAGAATGAAAATTAAATGGGAGCGGTTTACCTTCTTTACGTAAATCTCCATGGTCCCGTCGTCAAACATCATCATGTGTAGATACTCTCCCACAACCTCGCCATCAAAATCATCCCGGCTCCCCATCTAATCCATAGTAATTCTCACGTTGTTGGTCAATAAAATCTACCTTGATTAAAAGAAAACTAAAGGTTATGTAGCGCTAATTTAATTGCGTAATTCTTTTAATTCCTAAATCTCCGGTAATTAAAAAATACTGCAATTCAACTTAGTCTACCTATTGTCTATAAAGAAATCAATGGAAGTTTGATGGTTAGTTATTTGTTCTTTTAGTTTTTCTTTTGGTTCTAAATTAATATTCAAGATCCAAATTCATTCAAGTTGAATTTAATTATTTTGAATTGGAAATTATCGTCAAATCTTTTCAAATCTAATTTATTTTTGAAATTGCGTTAATTCCTTAAAGAAATTAGTTGTCAATTTGTCCCTTCCCTTTTGTCTTATTAAAGTATTTTAAATCAAAACTATCATCAAATCTTTTCAAATCTTATTAATTTTGAATTCGCGTTAATTTGTAAAGAAATTAGTTGTCAATTTATTTGTTTCCTTTTAGGCTTATTAGGCCTAATAAAACAAAACCAACAAAATCCAAACCTTCTAAGAATCTAATTAATGACTAACTACCAAAGAATGTAGAACATTCCTAAAGAACGAGAATAATCTTAATAGTAATATTCTAAAAAAATTGGTTTTTTATTCCCAAGGGTCAACCCCCCCAAGGAATAAGAATCAAGTTCAATAGTGTTATTCCGTGACAATGAATTTTTTAATGGAGATTGCCTCACTTGTCACCTTCGCCTTTCTAATCCCTCCCTCCTTCTATTTCATTTGTGTTCCGGAGTGTTTTGCAACAACTTTGAGAGGGATTTGGCTATGGCGTTGGAAGTTTGAGTGAGATTTTAGTGAAGAGTGTTGAGATTTCAAAAATTAGATGCTTTGGGAAAATTAAAAAAAACACGGAAGGGTTGTGGCTCCAACTGCCAACCCGGAGATTTTCTCAAAAATCAAGTTTTTGAAATGTTAATCAAGGTCTGTGAACTCACCGAGTTCTGGTTTGTTCTGAACCCAGTGCCGCCTGACTCCCCTGGACTTCCCAGGCACCCCGCAGTCGCAGCCCAGGTACCCCTCAATCGCAGCGTAGGTCCCCTCTGATTGGCCGAACCCCTCGCCGGGCCACGTCAGCTCCGCCACATGGCGTGGCGTGATTGGACGAGTGGGGGGGTCGCAGTGAAGGCTGAGTCGACTGAGCAGTCCAATGGTGAAGGCTGGTTGACTGAGCCAGTCCGATGGCTAAAGGCTGGTTTATAATCTCAAGTTTTATGGTCTGAAACTTAATTATTAGGCAAAGGCTAGTGTGGAATTTGGAATCACACTTAACCACGAGTAACTATAATATTGACTTTTTTCTAACTAACGAGTGTGACAAAAGAAATGAGTAGTAAACTACTACTATGGAGTGATTAAGGGCTTATCAAGAGAACATCTAAATTGGTTTATCCTTGAACTTCAAGCTTTAGGAAACCACGAAATGTCACAGAGAGTGTGATAAATGTTAATCTTTTGGCCTTGTTCCCTAGATTCGCCTTTGATCCAATTATGAATTTTGGGTGGTCAAATTGCCACCGGTTTTTTCCCAAAATTGAATGAAGGCTATAGCTTCGCCGTGTGGGGTCTTCTTATGATGGTATTTTGAAAATTTTATTCGCAAAAGGAGGTACACATGACAGTGTTTAACCGAACTTTCACTTTAAATTCTCAAAATTTCTTAGTATTTTAAGATTTCGTCACCAAAGGAGGTACACATGACAGTGTTTAAACCGGACTTTGGCACTTAATACTCAAAATTTCCACAAGAGAGTCACAAAAAGTAGATGAGGCTTGGCCTCTTCACAGAAAAGAGAATGAGAGTCAAATGAAGGGGCCCTAACCCTTCGAAGCTTCAAAACTTAAAACACAAAATAAAACTTGGCCAAGATCTTTGGTCCAAGAGGTGCCCCGACCACGTCGGTAGCACAAAAGAAGAACAAAGTGTCAGTGCGAGAAATGAGGGTATTGGCAACCTTGAGGGGCCTTTATATACCCGTGGCCGGGCCCCTCTCGGTAATTGCCAGTGAAAACACTTTGTTACTTCTTATCCTAAATGGCGCAGATGGTTTTCCATTTCGAGTTGTTCCCTAAAAGATAGAGAGGGTCAGCTCTTAGTTTGACTTTTTAATCGTTAATTGCAGTTAATTAGAAGTGATTTGGGAAATATCTCTTGGAAAATCAAAGATTGGATTTGGTCAAGATCTCTTTCTTGCGTAAAAATCCAATTAGCCTAAGGGACCCCTTACCCCTCACTCCTAGGCCGTTTGCACTCCCGAATTGGAATTACAGTAACTCCAATTAAAAGTCAAAAATCTAACTTTTAGGATTTGTGCATTTTGATGAATCTGTCAGGTCAGGGTTGTTTGGAATGTTCGTGAGAGTAAAGAATGACTCCTTATTTGTGACAATCGGACATCATTCGCTCCTGATACGCCGGTCAACCCGCCGCCAACTTGTAAATTCCATTGAGATTCAATGTCGATCCGAGTTCTGGTAGTTGGGAATGTCAGAATGTCTTCAAACTTGACCGGGCGCTTATTAAGTACACAAAAACCTATCCTAATTTTTTGTGAGATTTTACCGCATCATACGTAATTTCTATGAATTTACGAACATTTCTATGTGCGGTTGACTTCTCATGGAGTCAACGTGGAATTTCGAAAAAATCCGAAATAAATTGGGTAATATCTAGGGAACTCCTAGATTCTTAGCGTAAGTTCCACGCACCCTTGCACTAATCTAGTTTTAGTAATTTGGAATTACTTTGCCCAATTGGACAATTTAATTCTCGATGCCCGGGAATCTTGGACAATTGTTTAATTCTTGTTCGATTCTGGCATGCTCCTACCCTTGGAACACCTTTTTGTAGTCTTCAATCTCCAATCCCCCATCTTTCATCTTGTGAAATATCCAATCTCCAAGTCTTTTGTAATTGTTTTACTTTTAAATCCAATTTATTCCGAAATTGAATTTAAGCCTTGGTAACTCTTCTAGGCTCGTAGTAGACTCTTTTGGCTTAGTCAGTATGTCATGTGCATCCTTAAAAGGTTGATTTTGCACCGACAGAGACTAGGACTGACTAACTCTCAATTCCTCAATTCTGTCGGAACTACTAAATCTTCACACAAACTTACTTTGGAGACTTAGAATGATACAAATTCCTAGAATTAGGAATTTTCCACCTTCTAAGTTGGTTTTCCACCATTTTGGCATAGACTGACACCAAAACTCCTTCAACACTCTTTTTATGTCCTTTTCTTGTATATTTTGGCTAATTTTCGATATTAAATCGCGAAAAATGGATCCAGAGTCTTGAATGCCATCTTGAAGGCTCACAGGCGCAGAGCCGTAGAGAAACCAGCGCAGTATTGTCAAGTTTTTTTCCTGCGTGAAGCCGTTTGAGAACTTCATGTGTGCAATTGTGCATCGCGTTAGTATTTTAAGCGAGCTTGGCATTTGGCGCCTTGCATCTTGCGATTCTTCAGCACCACAGTACGAGACATTTGCGATTTAGGGAGCTCTCTCACTTCTTTGCTTTCCCTGTGCTTACAATTTCTTCATTGTTCTGCAATTCATGACGATCTTCTTGTTGTTAAGGTTTGCTTTGTTGAGGACTTAAGCTTCTCCTGCTGCAGTGCTGTTTTGGCTTCGATTTTTGCTTTGTTGCATTGGATTTTGCCGTGGGGGTGGCTAGTGGCTGGGTGGTTGGTTGGAGTGGGTGCAGATCTACAGGAGCACACGACCAGCGATGGCACCGAGGTTGAAATTACCTGAGAACTTCCGCGTCAGGACCTTCGGTCTTTCACGTAATTCTCATAGTCGGGGGAAGTATTTGCCGGTGCCCACTGAAAGCTTGATTTGCATTTCCGAGACACGTTTGTCCGATACTTTACCTGGACCATTGCCCCGTTTTCCATTGCTCTCGGAAGCAATGGTCGTGTCTACGGAGCTGCCAGATCCTACACCTGAGGTTGATGTCGAGAAGTTTTGCAATTCATCGAAGGCACGCAAGCGCAGAAAAGTTGCCTCGAGCACCGTCACCAAAAGATGGCAAGAAGTCTGGGCTTGTAAATTCACCTAGGCGGAGGGCGAGTTTGATGCTGCTGATAATCTGACTGGAGTTGTGTGTAAGACTTGTACTAGCGTGAGTGGCCGCAAGAAGATCATTGTGCCAAAGGGCGACAACCTGGAGAAGCACAAAGGAAAACGCGCTTGCAAATTTGATCGTGAGCCTTTCAAGCATTTGAAGAAGGGCGACACATACACGAAGCAGACTGCAAACATCTTCAACTGCAGGAGGTGTGGGCGGGGCAACATCTAGCCGGGACTGTGGCAGAGCAGCTCATTGCTGGCTTGGATGCAGAAGCAAGCCGCAAGGGAGTACAATTCTCAACCTTGTTCCAAGTCCTCAATTCTGGTCGTCCCATGTGCAATTACGAACGAGAACAGTATTTGCTAAGGCACCTTAAGGTGAAGAATGTTCCTAAAAAACATTGGTCTGAAACATCAGGCTAGGAGATGAGTGAACATCTTCATAGTATTGTTATGGTTGCTCTAAAACTTGTGGTGCAGTCTGCTCGATTTGTGTCCATTAGCGCTAATGAGGTGACGGCTATAGATAACACCTCATGGATTGGGGTTCATGTTTATGCTGTAGAATCATGGGAGAGAACCCCTCACCTACTTCATCTTTCTTGCGTTTCTGACTGTGGGACTGCAGATCATCTAACAGATGTTATCATGCATGCCTTACTTGGAGAGGGTGGCCTTAGCCGTGAGCACATTGCAAATAAACTTGTCTCTTTCGGGGCAGATGGAGTGAGCACATTTCAGGGTCCTAAAACTGGGTTTACTATCCAGATCAAGGAGAAATGGGCTCCATTTTGCCTTGGAGCGAGTTGTGCTAGTCATCGCATCAATTTGGTGGTTGAAACTCTATCAAAGTATCCTCTAGTCTCTTGGCTGGAAGCTTTTTGTCAGTCTCTGTATTCGTATTTTTGTCGCAGCCACAAGCGGCATTTTGAGTTACAGAAGCTAGCTGATCTCATGGAAACTAAGGGTCTGAAGATGTTGAGAAATGTTGAGACCTGATGGATCTCAATGTGGAGCCCTGCTCAACGCATCATGTTGGAGTACATAGTTCTTCTCTTGAAAATGGGCCTTAATATGTCGGCAAAAGCCAATGCTGCAGCGGCCAGTAACTTTGACTACTTGTCTGATATAGAGGTCCTCTTGTCCCTGGCCTGCTTCATTCCACTCTTGAACGTCGTTCACTGCCTTATTAAGCTTTCACAATCACGTGACATCTTCATCTGTGATTTCTTGCAATCGATGAAGGTTTGCCAGGCCGACTTGGCCAGGATGTTTATAGATCATGCTACGGCATTCACAACGCCTGAGTTTGTTCGTTACCAAGAGCTCATCTCACTGTCTTGCTATGAAATTCCTTTGGAGTGGAGGGTGATGCCTGAACAGGATGGTCCTGCATACCTGCTCTTCAACTTTGGAAGTAGCAACGTCTATGCACGATATCACTACAAGGTCACGGGAGAGCAGTTCTTTGTAACAGAGGACAATTTCTTGTTGACCTAGAGTAACGTGCAGCGACAATTTGCAGGTATGTAAAATGACTTCCCTTCTCAACTTTTTTTTTGAACTTCCAATTTTTTTTCTGAATTTGGCAATTCCATTTGTTAATCTTTGGCTTGTTTTTTAATCCTCCCAATTTTTTTGTTAATCTTTGACTTGTTTCTTAATCTTCCCATTTTTTTTTATCTCCTAGTTTTGATTGTTAATGTTATGTTCTTTCTTAATCTTCCCATTTTTTTTTGTTAGTCTTCTAGTTTTCTATGTTAATGTCTTCTTTTGATTCATCTTAATCTTCAAATTAGTTCCTTGAGCTTCCAATTGTTTGTCTTAATCTTGTACTTGTTTTTTATTGCTCTCTTTGTTAATCTTAGACTTTCAATTTGATCTTTGAGTTTTTGTTGGATGATTTGGATCATTAGGTTAGGCCGACTTCTGTTCTGATTTGTCCAAGGTAAGTTTGAACTTTTTTTGGGCTTTGCCTCCTGTGCTCGTTTTTAAGGTAAACGCTGCCTCTGCTGAAATTTTTAGGAAGTTCAGGTAATGCTAGCTTCTCTGCTGAATTGTCTATCAACTTTTTTGGCTTAACTGTGCCTTATGTAATCAGTTTGGCTTTTTTCTTCTCTTGCTTAATTAATCTGGTTGTCTATGAAGGATTCAAGGTTGTTTGCCTGAACTGTGCCTCCATGTAACCAGCTTTGTTTTATGTAATCAGTATTGTTTGGCTCTTGAGCTTTCTTATATTGTCAAGGTTCAGACTTCTTAGTTCTTATGGTTGTTGAGTGGTCTAATTTCAATATCTCCGATTTGGCAGAAATTGTGTAGTCTTTGTCGGATGAGCTCGATAGGCGCTTCCCGCAGCAGGACTTGCTTGACGCGTTTGGCATCATCTATCCGCAATATTGGAAGCATCCAGGGGTAGATGAGAGTTTTGTCCATCACTTAGCTGTTTTGAAACGATTTTACTCTCACCCTAGAGTGCTGAATGCAGGCAAGTCGTTCCAAGAAGGATTGTACACTGCCCCTGAAATGTTGTTTGGTTCCAACCTTGACAATCAGCAAGGGTTGTTCAAGACGACTATGAAGTCAAATTGTGACGCAGCTTGCTCATCAGCTTCTGATGTGAAACCTGTAATTCTCCTTTGGAGGAACTTGTCCCAATCACGGCACTTGCAAAAGCTTATCTCTGAGTACTTTAAGCTGACCAAAATTGGCTGCTGTCTAGTGCTTGGCTCGGTGGAGGACAAATGGTGCTTCTCTACGCTCAAATTTCTGAAGTCCTGTCAGAAGAACAGGCTGGGCAAACACTTGCCTATAGTTGTTCAGATGTTTGGACAAAAGTACTATACTTTAGAGAACTTCCCCTATAAGGAAGCAATTCAGTCTTGGAAGGATGCAGTGAAAGTGGGGTGACATGGAGATCTATGATTTCAGGCTGCTTGATCAGTATCCTCCCCCATCGCCAACCCTTAGTTTTCATGAGATTAGGCTAGCTTTTTAACTCAAGATTTATTGATTTCCTTAACATCGAAGTCATTGCTTGGACGTGTTTGGTGGTGCACACTTGCAAGGAGGAGTGCTTAGAGGCTTGGAGCGTTGGAGACTTGGAAGTGGCGGCAACTTGGGGCGCTTCAACAGCATTTTGTTTACACTCTAACTTGTGCATTTAACGTTGCTTGCTTGTTTTGTGGTGTGCAGATGACTAACACTGCAGTAGGGCAGACTTTTTCTTAGAGCAAGGAGGGTTCAAATCCCTTGTTAGTGGTATATTTTAATAAAGTTAAAATACTTTGTCTACAAGTTTTCAGTGTTCATGCTTCAATGTTCTGTATCTCTTGGTTCACTTTGGATTTCAGTTCATGCTTTGGATGCACCAATGCAATTGCTTTGTGTTTGTGTGTGTTATGTGTGTTTGTGTTTGTTTGTTATGTGCCTTTATGCACTTGCTTCATGTTTATGTTTGTTTGTTATGTGCCTTAATGCTTAGGCTTGTTGTGAGTTCTGACTTCTGAGGCTTTTTTTTGTTTTCCTCCGTATGCTCTGGTGAAAATTTTTTTACTTGCATTCAGTGGCGGCAAACAAAGAGAGATGCAAACTGTCAACTAAAAAGAAGGCGCATGAATAGTTGCAAAGCCACCAAATACAGTAGATGAGATTTAGTTGTATTCATGCACCATGCTTTTACATATATCGCAATCTGTCTTCTACTCAGAGAAAGCAAATTTATCCAAATATCCACCGTTTCTATAAAAAAATATCAATTGGCTTTTACCAACTTTCTACACACTGTGAAAAGCAGCTCTTTGTCTGACAGGACAGGAGCCACACCGCGAATTCTGGAATATGTATTCCGGGATCGCTGTCCTAGATACATGATTTTAAGCAAATTTTACTTAAAGTACATGACCTTTCAATATGCATTTTTTGACTAAAAAACCTACTTAAAACACCCCTTTCTCTTGTAGTATTTGGACAACATTTTACTAGAGAGGATTGATTTGAACATTGAAATTGACAATTCTATGCTAATTTTGAACAAGAAAGTCTTGATTTTGTTGATAATTTTCGCACATTTATGTTGATATTAATTAGAAAGTGTTAATTTTTGTGATAATTTTTAATCATTTATGTTAAAAATTCTAGATCTACCATTGTAAAAATGCCACGTGGCATGCCTATTGGACCATGCCACCACATGGCATATTACCTCAACACCACCATCCACATGGACCAACCAAAATGGCACACAACTACAATGTACAAACCAAGGGATTGAATCCCTCACCTCTTAGATGCCATTTCAAAGTACTAACCAATCCATCATTCCCTTACACTTGTGTATGAACATAGTGTTTTTTTTCCATCTATCTTCCTATTGGCTAAAGGAGGTAGAACTTTCATTTATTCAAACTGCCATTTTTGTAGTCAATTTAAATATATTTAGAATCAGTTTTTCAAAATTGCAACTATAAGATTTTGTTAAATACTATAATTTAGTTAGTCTACCATTAAATTTTCAAAACATTTTACTATACAATTTTTTTTTCAAGATTGGGTTTTAATACAACGGCAATTTTTTTTCCCTTAAGAAAAATTTAGAGTTTAAAAGTATAAATGACATTTTTAGAAAATTCACCCAAGGCAAAATTTTTGTCCAAATCTAGATATATTTTTTGTTTATCAAAATAAGACTTAAAGAACTACATGACAAAAAAAAATTCTAAAAAAAGTTCTTTTTGAATTTAAGGCAACTCCCCAAAGGGGTCAGCAACCTCAAAATGTCAAAATTTACTTGATAAAAATTTGATATATTTCAAATATCTTTGATCCTAAAGTGCCCAAAGTATTTTTTTAGCTTCTAAAAATTTCTTCTAAATTCATCAAAACAACATTTTTATAAGTTATATCAATTTTTTTGGAATTGTAACCGTACACATTTAAATTAGACATGTTAGAAATTACATAGGAAAAGTGAACACAACAATATCACCTATGCATTAAAATGTTTGATTATGACGGTGTGAAAAGTGTGAAAGTGATTGAAAGTCTTCCACTTCTAGAAAATTTAGTTATTTTGTTGATTTGGTTGCATTGATTTGGTTCTCTTTTCGGTTGCTTTCTGTCCAAATCAACAGGTTACTATCTAAATCAACAAAAGAATAAACCACATCAATACGACCAAATCAACAAAAAAAACTAAATTGTCAATTGGAATTCCAATCCACTTTTTATATGTAAAACCCTAAAAAGTTGATTACCAAAAAAATATCGATCAATTGTCATCAATTGTTTACATTTTTATCATATTTTCAGCTTATAATCTATTGTTCATTCAATTGCCCTGATGTTTTCACACATATGTAAATAAAAATAAAAATAGCAAAAAAATTTAAGCTTTTTCTTCCAAAATCTATGGTAATTATACAAATTCTTTAAATAGGAAAACATTAAGGAAAAACACAAATAATAATGATGAATAACAAGCTATAAGTAGGACACTTCTTGAATTTACATAAAAGAATTCAAATAGAAATTTAAATGTTTTGAGCTTTAACCCCTAACTACCCAAGTGTTCAAATATTGAACAATGGACAGATTTCATCCACATTATTTCATTTATTATGCAATTTTTTGGAGCTAGATTTTTTAGAATAGGCTTTGTAGGAAGTGAACTTCATGTTTGTGTAATGGGTTAGAAAATCAACAATTTGTAAAGATTTTGTGCCTCATTTTGTGTTGTAATGTTTCACCAAAAAATTCTAAGATCTTATTGCAAAATTCATCATTAGTGTCCGTTAAAAAGTTAATTCATAAAATTAAGCATCCAAAAAATCTCTAAAATCATTACCCTCAAAATATTACATTTCAACCAATTATAAAAAGTTTCATTCACAAATTGTCAATATTTTATCCATAATTGAATTACAAAATCATTTTGAATTTTATATTTTACATTTTATACAAAATATTGTTCATTGCAATCATACATCTAACCTTATGGATTGAATCCAAAATTCATAATGTACAACTTTTGTTCATATATCAAATTCAAAATGTTCCTTTTAGTTACATTTTATAATACATCTTTGCAAAAGTAACAAATGTAGGAAAATCCTTGAGCATTTTGGAATTAAAGCATTCTACAATAATAACAACATGTGAATGATATCTAATAATAACATTTGAATTGTATTGTATAATACCAATAATTTATTACAGTTATCATATATACAAAATAGATAAATTTATTCTTGAAGTTTGTGATATTATTCCAAAAATTTCAAAAGACTATGAGTTGATTCAAAAGATTCCAAACAAATTATACATATACATAAAAGAATTATTTATATTCTCAAAATATTCCTAAATAATGCAAAAGATTTTCCATACATCTAAAAAAATTACTCTTATAATCTAAAAAGAATATGCAAAGATTCTAAAAGATACATATTTTCTAAATAGATTCAAAAGATTCCAAACATAATCAAAAGATCCTAAATACACTTATAAGATTTCAAATTCAAATTTTTTTTTAAAGATACTCAAAAGATTCCAAAAAGATCCTCCAAAATCATCAATAGAGAAGTATTGATTTTTTGTTGATTTAGAAAGAAGTTGTTACTAGTATTACTAACATTGTCCAAATTCACATGGATTTATCAAATAGGTCATTAGAATTATTCAAATTAATAAAAAAATCAATACTATTTTGTTCATTTGCACACCATTTTCTATCACTGGAGTTATATTTTGATTAAGAATTTAGTTGTGTACACTTTATTCCAAGGGTGGGAATAAAACACTCACACCCTATTGTATAAAATAAGTTCCAAAATTAATTACCAACTAATCCTAAGTGTGAATTGCCTTCAACAATTCACACTTGACAATTTGTTTATTTGTAAATGGATTTAGATTCAAGCTATCTCCTCACACAATCCAAGGTATTGTTTTCCTTTTCATAAACAAAATCATAAATGGCTGAGTTTAAATTCTACAACGTAAACAATCAACAATTTATTTATAATCAAAAATCTACATGTTTCAAATACATACTAAATTGTCATCCAATATATTCAATCAAGAATAACTCAATCCCAAATCATTCAGACTAGTAGGCTGTTTCTATTTCTACCTCCAATGAACATTACTATTCCCTACATTTAATTTTCATATACAAAATGACCACTTGTAATTAACAAACAAATAATAATAATCATAATAATAATTCGCTTCTCATCAATCCTTGTCATTGCTAACTCCAAGTGGACTTATGCAAGAGCCACCAACCACAACAATTAGTCTGTTTCAACTTCCTACACAAATACTTATTCATATGTTCTAAATAGTATTCATCTTAAGGATTAAGCAGAAACATTAACCAATTGTACAATTCACATAGACGAATTGTTCGAGCACCACATACTCTGACTATCCATTCTAATGACCAGTGACAAAACTACACTTTCTTTCTACTTGGCTCCTTGTTGAGATTTGCACAATTATTAAGTTACCAATTCAAACTTTGTAATTTAATCTTTCATGGGTTTACAAACCATTTTGACATAAATAGTTTATTTGATTACAAAATTGACACTTATCTTTATCCAATTTCGTTATTTTATTGACATTCATTTCCACAACCGTAACGCCTGAAACAAACTTACATCAATCTCATAATTTCATATTCAAATTTGAACCATTATTCACTCTCACAATCAATTCTAACAAATCATACACAGAAAATTTTATCATCATGACACACCTGAATCATACCGTATTGACCATTGCAATCACATTCATCCGATGCAGAGGATTGTTGAAGCTGGAACAACAGACACCAATTCGCGACTCCGTGCTCCAAATATTTTAGTTCCACAACTTGGTGATCAGTACATTGCCAAGCACAATCTCACAGATTCTTCAAATTCCCAAAGCTTCCAATTACAGACTCTCACCTAACTCCTATGTCAACATCGCTTCTCACCTACATCACAAATCTCAACATATCTATGTAAACTTGTTCAGAAATTTGTCTCTCCTATGGCAACAATAAGAATATACTTTACAACTTGTCTGGACTTCCAACAGCGCTACATAATTCAAGATCGAACAAGAAAAGAATCCAATCACTGGTCTATCAAAATTCAATCAATTAAATTTACAATACTAACACCGTACACAACAATTTGTAATTACGGTTGCATTAAAATGAAGGAGTTCAAGGTACAAGTAATTAGAACAACTACTTGATCACCGAAAAGAAGACCGAGAGAGTGGGGCTCAAACACTACGAATTGTCTGGCTATATAGAGATGAGCTTCAAGTGTCTGTAACTGCCACATGACAATTTGTATGAAGAATCAAATGCATCACAAGTGAGTTTACAACTTACAAGCAGCATCTAAAAGACAAGTAGGCCACCTTGGGACGTGAGGCAGTCTGCTGATTTAACGATTCGAGTCCTTATCACAAACCCTATGCGCTCCAAAAGGGTTCTGATTTACGAAGGTTTTCAAAGAGCACCCTGAATCTGGGATCTGGATCTTCACCTGCAAGGGTCTTCAAATCGTCAGGCTTGGTTCTCCTCTTCTAGGGCCTCTATAGTACAAACTAGCGTTCTGACTTGATTAGTTCTCGAAGAATACAGAGCGATTTGTCTCAAGGCAGAAACTGTTGAGCTCTTATAAGGAGATCAAGCTCACCAAAAATGTGATGACAAAAGGCATAGTTAAATGGATAATGATCCAGGAAAAGCTCTAACATTGAAGTGGTAACCAATGAGTAAAAAACCTGCTTTGTTCAACACAGTCTCGAAAATGATCCAATAACTCGCGGTACAAATAGAATTAAGCATATGAATATGTGACAAACGAGTACTCAAACAACAAAGGCTACTTTCTCCTGAGCGACTTCAACCACTTTCAACACAGCAGGAATGACTGACAGTCCTCCAGCTATAAACAAAGCAACCTTCGGACTGAGGAAGTCATTCTGCAACCATAGCACTAATTTAGAGTCAGGTACAAAAGTATTGTACCATTACCTTCTATCTCCCACAAGGTACAATAAATCTGAAATAGCTGAAAATTCCAGAAGTAAAACGATACTAAAAGCAACTCATCTATTCATACACTTGTTTGGACTTGTTAGCAAGTAGAGTAACCATGACTGGACTAAATTTCTGTGATCACTGAAACTTAAGAAGATATGGGGTTGTCAGCTGTCACTTATAGTGGTCCACAATCTCCCACTTCAAAAGAGCAAAAGAATTCATACATAGCAATACATTATGATCAAATTGAACAGATTTGACTCCTGTACCAAAAGCTCTCACCATAGCCCTGTAGACCTCCCAATGAAATCACATTCCTGCATACGTTCAAAAGCTTAAAGTGACGTATCCTTTAAATCAACACAAAGGTATAACAATTCTGAAAAACATGAACGTAGTTTAGTCCAAAACAGCCAACGAACGGGGAACAAAAAGATGTGACAACAACCTGCATGCCTACCACCAGCAAAGCAGTTTTCTTCCATTTCGACACTGGATTTCCGTCCACTCCAGCCATTACACCAACTGCCACACATTAGAACTGGAACTAGGCCACTCAGTCATACATCTTTAATTGTGTCAGTAACGCCTGATGAATTGAAGTCATCTAAAGAAATGTCGAAAGCTAATGTTCTATTCACACTTCTTGAAAAATAATCACAATCTGCACACTTTTCCCCTATCACAGTACTAGAACCAGCTACGAATTGAAGAAACTAGTGCAATTCAAGTGTCGTGAAATTAGGGTTCCAACAGAGGAACTAGACGCGAAATTCAGACTATAACAGTCATCAACTCGAAAAGAGGTTTGATCTTTCGTGTATAGAAATCCTCTCAATGCCGATAACATCCTCGTCGAAATAGAGAACCCAGGGGTCCTCAATTCTGGAAATGAAATAGATTCCAATAGAAATTCGAACTCAAGTTCACAATTAGCTCAGACACCACACCAAACGTCCACCTCTCCAAAATTCCAAAATTCCACATAATCAAATTTTCAGTTGAACAGTCAAAATTCTAAAAGAAGACGCGAAATCCAGTTGCAAAAAAGTACGGGGAGTTCCCATGATCTACCTAGATACGAATTGGAAAATCTCCAGCTAATTCTACACGCCCCAACCAGAAACCTCTCTGCAGAAAAGTAGAGAGCGCATCAATGTCCAAAAAGAATTCCAGTTTGTGATACCAAGTTGGAAATCCTGCTCACCCACTTAAGACTGAATTCTGGAACTGCAATTCTGGAAATTCCAAGAGGACTGGCAAGCGGAGGAATACTCAAGTCGGTAGGAACCTGATACCTCGCTTGATACCTGTACCATACCCGGATGTGATATACCCGGACCGATCATTTGCCGACTTCGAGTAAAATTGTACTCGGTATCAATACCGCCTTCTCTAATGTCAGTCTTACTACTGTAGTGGGCCGTGTGCTGATGCCACAGTCAGAACCAAAGTAAAAGTAATTTTCTAATTTTTGAGAATCATAAAAACTTTGAAATTCAATAACTTTCACATCTTAGGTTGGAATGTCACAAAACAAAGCCCATGCACACCTCCTCGCTGAGGGCTTTCCGATGGTATCAAGCACGCAATTGGGGGACGCACGGTCTAAGAGATCTCAATATGACAAACAAAACAAAACAAAACAAACTACCTGTCTTAACCCCTAAAGCCCTAAGCTTCATTTTTTGGCAAACATAAGTTTTTTGGGCAGCTCACTACAAATGGATTTTTTATTTTTTTATTTGAAAATTTTACACAAGATGTGCCCAAGGAGTAGCTTTAAGGCCCAACAATTTTCATAACTTTTGACTTTTTGGTTAAAAAGTTATGACATGATATGTTGTTTTCTTTACTTGGAGGGCAGCCCGGGCAGCTGAAAAAACTTCTTTAAACTTTTTTTTTTCAAAAGTGAAATTTCAAATTGTTTCTTTAGGTTTATACAAACACGGGAAGCTTTGAATCATTCTATTTGGATTAAGGAGTCAAAAGTTATGAGGAATTTTAGTTTACGGGTAGGTATGGTTTTCAAAAACTCCACACCTACCTACAAATATACTAGATCTTGGAGAAAAAACGACATTAGAAATTCATTTAAAAAAATTGTAGAGTAGATTTTGAGAAGCCATAAATTGATTGGAATTATGCATATTAGGCCCTTTCATCTAATATTTTTTGGTTACCAAATTTTTAGATTTGACTTGTGAAAAGACAATTAAAAGACTTCACATCACTATGGGAATTTTATCACCCTCATGATCAAACATTATAATCTTTGAATCTTTAAGTGATCTTGTTGTGTTTTCTTTTCCAAAGTGATTTCTAACATGTCTAGTTTGAATTTGTATTGGTACATTAAAAAAAAAGTTGCTGAAGCTCATTATAAAGTTGACTTTTGTTCACTTTAGAGCAAATTCCTAGAAGCTCAAAGAAGGCCTTGGGCATTTTAGGGGTTAGGTTAGTGAGAGATCTTTCAAATCACAAAATGAGTTCATTTGGTGGTATTTGAGTCTTGGACTTCAACTAGGAGATTTTCCTCTCTCTTTCCATTTTGTGAAACACTCTATTCTCATGGAGAATGTCAAAAGAAATATTTGAGAATGCCTTTTGACTACAGCAAGTCTCTCCTATTACTAATCTTTATGAGACATTGGCAAATGGAAACTTATGTACTCCCTTTGTCCCACTAAAAGCTTCCCAAATTCTTCCTACAAAGACTATAAATCAGCCTAATTAGGAAGCTTTTAGTGGGATAAAGGGAGTATATGTTACACGACCATCTTCTTCAATTCTGTCATGGAGAGATGTTCCAAATGCGATTGTTAAGAAATCAACAAGTGAAAAAAGTGTGTTGCACCACTTTAGTAGACCAACTACTCATTTTCAAAAAAACAAAACATAAAAAACTGAATTCGTTATTTTTGCACTTGGCCAAGTGCAATCATACAACACTAACAAACATCGGTTTTTAAGACCTTTGTAAATGTGGTATACCATTTTCATAAAAATTTCTCAGGCAATTCTTTTTGCAACATTGCTATGCAAACAATTCATTCTAAAAGCAAATAATAGTATATTGGCTTAAGATAGAACAAACGTACATGTCCATTACGTACAAATTACATATTCTTTATTATAAAACCATCCAAAAGATACATGGCATGTCTTATGTTGATAATCCTCAAACCTTGTTGTCTTCTATACTTCAAAAGTAATCATATTTTAGAACATTGCACAATATAAACTTACTATTATTCACTCATAACACTCAAATACATAATTTGCTAAAACAAACTCATTTACTCAAACTACACTTTCATAAATAAAACTAAATATATTACTACATATTACCGTAACTTTCCATACAGAACTAGCAGTTGTCTCCCTATTTTAATCCATTGCCTCTGGTGTTTCTGCTATAATCCCTGATGATTGAGTGCCAACTTATTAAGTGTAATTTCATACATCAAACCAGTTTTGATATTGCAAGAAGACAAAGTGTTTTTTACACCTTGCCCACAATGCCAATGCAACAGTATCCAACGAGTTTTGAATGTTAGGGCTTTTTTTTCCTGGCTTTCTAGTATTAGATTGCACCCAAAAAATAATAATTTGGTTAAAGAAATGGCAACAAAGGTTCCATGAATTTTTCACCTAGAAACTTTGAATTAAGAGAATTTCTTGAATGAAATTGCTAGATTGTGGATGAAAACAAAATTATGGACTTATGACGTGCACCCATAATGTGATATTATCTATCGAATATGCGGATGAATCTTGAAATTTAGAGCACCACTATAACATTTTATTTTGCCACTTTAATTTGCACTTCATAAAAATTGAAACAATCAAACAAACTGGTATTGATCCAATTCTGGTTGATGCTTTTTTAGCAACCGAAATTCCTCTGCAGAAGTCAAGAAATACTGAAAACAGGAACCGAATGTCACTGTTACACACATCGATCAGTACCGTATTTCAAGCTGTCACAAAACTTCCAAACAGCACACCAAAACACTTGCATACTTGGACACATTCTTCAGTAATAAGAAACTACGCAACGCCCCTATCGTTTCGCAGAAAACTTCGGCACAGGTTTCTGTTTTTCAAAGATGGTTTATCGAAAGGCAGACCTGGCGGAAACATCAATTGAAAGAAGTAAATCACACAAGGCCAGTCCTGAAATTGAATGAGTAGCAAATAGTGCCTCGTCCTCAGAAGAATTCCAACCAAACAGTACATATCTCAACCCAGGCCAGTGCCCAAAATCGATATTGAAACAGAAATTTAACTGACTGTATACTTAGGGTTGTTATATTTAGGGTTGTTTTCCTTATGCCTGGAAAGCAAGCAATACCCAAGTTTGTGCTTGGACCCATCTTTCACAACAAGACCAGAGAGAATTCAGCCCATGGAGCTTTAGATTCTCGTTTCGTAATTACAATAGATTGTGTTTCAAAACCTCCTCTTCCCATTAGAAATAAGAGCATGGATTCCACCTTCTCTGTGTGTCTGTAAGGCGCCGCCGGCTCCTGTCACAATTTTGCTGCTCTGAAGCTTTCCATTACAATGAATATGGCCGTTCTTTTTTAATGATCTTTGGCATCATTGATTGGTACCATCGAAGTAGAGCTTGAAGTGCTTGCTCCAGCATAGCTTCGAGTAATCAGAGCCGCTAATTTCACCTCCGACATCGGCATCTTTACTTTATCAAAGTTCTGTGAAGGCACGCAGGAATGGGTTTCAACAAAAGAATTGCTCTGAACATGCCGAAAAGACTGAAACGAATGAAAGGCAAAGAAATATTTTGAAACCATCCTGTGGAATTTGTCAGTTTCATGAATCTGGCAGAAATCAGTCACTGCATTGGTTCTTTCGAAGGCCAGCATCCTGAAACGAAAATCTATGCCTGTTCTCAACCTCTATTTTGTTGAATTGGGTGTAATCCACAACTTTAACTCTTTCAACTCGTTTTCATTCCTACATTATTTTGTGAGTTTTTGTGTAGAAACACAGAATCTTTACATTAAGGAAGCTTGGTATATTCTTTCTCGTTTTGTTTGTTTGTTTGTCGTGTTGAGATCTCCCGGATTGTGCATCCCTAGTTGCATGTTTGGTATTGTTGCAAAGCTTTGGGCGAGGAGGGGTGCACACTGCACAGGCTTTGTTTCGTGGCATTCTAATCAATGTCTTTAGAAAAAAAACTAGTTGGAGTGTGAAAACGGAGGATCCAAAATTAAACAAAAGAATGGGCTAAAATTTGAATTGGTGGAGGCCAATAAGTTCTTGGACAAGGCGAGTATTGTTTTTTGGTTGGTCATCAAGGGGCTTGAATACTCTCATTTAGCACCCCTGCATGTGTGAAAAATGTGTAGATTAGAACAATGGTTTTCATCACCATCACTTGTAAAGCATAAATTACAAGTCTTGTAGTAATTATACTTGTAGAGTTGCAATAATTACTACCATCACATTTCATAGGAAGAGATTAAAAAAAAGATATTACATTTTACTTGGTCATAGTAAAGTATAATTGCGAAAGCTAATTAGATTACGACTATAATCATTGATAAAGACATAGGTTCTCCTTGCACAATTAGTTTGGGATAATTTAAAGAATTGTCATCCTAAAAGGGGTCGAAGTTTATTTTCACCCATTTTTGTATTTAAAAGAGAAGACTATTAAATGAGAGTGAATTGTTTGCAATCATATTTTATTGTCAATCCAAAAAGAACATGGTTTGAATAGACATTCAAGTTCTTGGTGAAAGTTTAACCTTTCAATGTAGTGATTCATTGAGATTTTGGTTTCACTTGTCTCAACCACTTTGAAAAGTCATAGATTCATAGTTTATCCTTACAATGTCCCAAAAAAGCATACAAAGAGAACTCAAATCTTTTTGAATCCCAACAAGAATTTACAAAAATTTTAAGTGCTTTAATTTTGTTATTTAAACAACCACCAAGTTGACATTGAAGATTTTCATTGTAGGAAATCTAATAAATGAATAGACTTTTTTGGCTTGAAGCATAGCACATATTCTAGAATGCAACCAAATTAGACAAATGATTCAATTATAGTGATTGATCATTTTTCCTTCATCTACAATACTACCTAAGAATAGTAAAACACATTCTAATAATGGTGAACTTCATATTTTTTAGAGATGATATTGATAATTTTATCCATTTTTCTTTTTAATGTAATAGAAATTAAGGGTGATTGCAAGAAAGGGCTGTCCTTTTTGGCGTCACAATGGAAGTGACATTTGTGCCATTGGTTATAACTTTTGGGGTATTAATCCAATGTACTTGAAATTTTTATTGAAGATGGCCAACTTGATAGTAAAGAAATTCCTTATTTTTCATAAATTTCCAAAATTCATTTTCTAATTAAATTTTAATTTACCTAATTTGTCACACTTTGCAATTTAGGGGTTTTTAGTACTGTGGAGTATCCAAAATTAATGATGTAGACTTGAAATTTGTATGATATATTTATACAATAAAGATTTATGAGTTGACGAAATTTTTTTTAAAAAAAACATTATTTTATATCCTCTACATTGATGCAAACAGGGGCCCCTTGCGCATACAATTCTGAACATCAAAAATGGTTTCAAAATAATTCTTTTGGTGAAATCTCATCATCATCAATCCTTTCCAAATTGACAATTTTTAGTTTTCTTAAAAATTTCTTTTCCTATTTTTTACAAATTAAAATGTGAAAGTACTCATTTTCATGAGATTTTGCACTTTTCTAGTTCTCCTAGTTAGAGAATTTTCTTGAACTTTTCCTTCTTAGGGTACCTTCTTCTTGAAGGTATATTCATGAAAATTATTTTTCACATTTTTTAAAAATTGTTTTTCTAATTAAATAGTACTCCTGAAAAAATCATGAGTACTATTCAAAACGAGACAAAAAATGGGAGGCCTTTCTTGCAACTACCCTTAAGTGAAAAATTGAGTAATCTTTTGGTGATTATTTGCCAACAAATCTCACCAATGAATAGATTGTAGAATTTGACCAAATAGAGAGTAGCATTGGCTACTATAAGCACATACAATGTATAGCTACTAAGAATTTTTGAAACTATTAAAAAATTTGGTTGCATCAAATTGAAGATTGAAAATGTGAAGGCAAAGAATTTGTACCAAAACTTCTTCAAGTAAGTACATCTAAAACCAACAAAATAAATAGTTGAATATACTCCTATTGTTGTATAATTAAAAAGGTCTTTTATGGTCTTCTTGGTAGTCAAAAAGAGATTTTAGATTTTCTTAATTGTCCTAGATAATTATGAATAGGAGTGTATTGAAGAATATACTATTTTAGAAAAAAAACTATAGGTATTGCTTTTAGAAAGGTATTGGTTTTAGGTGTAGTTATCTTAATTATTAAATTGCCAAATTTTACCCTGTAATGCAAACTTCATGTGTTTGAAGAGCAAAAGTCGCTACAAACAGTACAAAATTTATACAAATGTTGGGGATATTAGAGTTAATGATAACAAGGGACTTCAAAAATTGTAGGTCTTTTCCTTTAGACTAGCAAATATCATAGGACTCAAGATCAAAAAACTCCTATTAAGGGATTGTTGCAAGAAACACTTACCATTTTTGACTCAAAATGGCATGTTTCAATGAGTCATGTGACTTTTGGAATAAATTTTTTTTTAAATAAAATAAACTATGGATAATTTGAAGAGCAATGGGAATATTGTGTCTCCTAAAATTCAAACCTAAGAAAATTTAACTCTAAAAGTTATGCACAAAAAAGCACAATGGAAAATACAATGAAAATAGACACTTTGATGTTTGATTTCTAAAAAATTCCCAAAATTAAAAATCCATTTTTTCTAACTTCAAGATGCTCTTCTTCAACCATTTTCATCTTTGAGAAAAATAAATTGTGTTCTATACACGTGCACAAAGGTAGTTCACTTTGAGCACATGGGAAAGTTGGACAATTTACTATTTTTAGAAAATTTCTTCATGGTCTTGTATAACTTTAGTTAAAGTCTTTGCATGCCAATTTTGAACTTAGAATTTGCGTTTTTGGGTCAAAAATAGGACTAAACACCTCCAAAATGGCCAAGGCAGACATCCAGTTAGGGGTTGTTAAAAAATTTGAAAAAAATTTGAAAAAAAAAATTTGAAAAATTACATTATGTCTAAAACTTGTATATGTACCTTCATTTCAAGTTTCGTGTGAAATGGACAACCGACGCAAAAGTTATGAGTAAAAAAACACTTGTCCAAGGCCAAGGGGACAAAAAATAGGACACTAAGAGTTTTTTGCAATCACCTTGAATGGGTCCAAAATGAAGCTTTGTAGAATTACATCCCTAGCTTTGCTTCCACCAATGAGAACTTGCATGCATTGTATGGGACAAGGCATTGTATAATCGACATCTAGGAATATTTTTTTTACGCTTTCTAGTCCAATTGTAAGTGTTGCATGTTAAGATGTGTTGATTACGAGGGTACATGCTTTGCTTTACCTTTTTCTATTCCCCCGCCTGCTTACAAGTGAAATATCATCGAATGAGTGCACTCGGTGAGATTCCACCCCCACTCGTACCAGCTCGCCTTGCCCCTGTCTTCTGAAAGGCGGGCTTAAGTTCCGTCCTGTGCAGGGCATTGCAGGACCTTTTCTTGAGCCCTCTCATTGCCTCTGGGAGGATAGTACACGGCACAGCTGCAAACTCATTCATGAATTCAATCGAATGGGCCCATGTAACTCCAGAAGCCGTTCAATATTGTCCATATTCTATGATGGGTCAATTTTCCAGCAAGAAGGTTTGACACGAAAGTGCCAAAGTTGCAGAGTGGCACCATTTGTAACAAAGTTCCCCAGAAGATCAGGTTGTGGAATCTGACATGTTTTCTTGTCCACTTGATTTAATCTGCATTCTACGTAATTATGAGAGTTTGCGAAACCTCGCTATAAAAATGGGAAGTCCCAGGAGCCAACATACAGTGCCAGACTTAGCTGATATTGTCGATCTCATGATTTGTTTGAGCAGCACCGGGCCCACTTGGAGCCTAATTCTCAGAGCTCGTCAGGCTCACTGAAGTCCTGTCAGTGACTGAATTCTGAGTTGATTTCCGACGAGCTTGTTCACTTGCATTCAAATTGCGTGCGTGCTTGCTAGTCTGACGATCGATCTAGCTTTGCGGCCATGGTGACAATGGCGATGCCCTCTGTGGGAGTTTGGAGTGTACGTACGCTTCTCTTCTCGATCTGCCGTTGCCAAACAAACTTATGCAGGCTCTCGATTCCTCTTGAGGATCGATATCAGTTTAATTTAGCCTCAAAATTTTTTGCTCATTTGAACTAGATACTATATAGTTGTGTCGATCAGATGTCAGCTAAGTCTCAAAATTAATTGATGATTGCTCAAAGGTAGTTAACTATGCTCCACAGAGTGCATGCGTCTGCTGATATAAGTTAAATCTCAAAAATCTGCTCAAACTAGATCAATCTACACTATGAATGCGCGACCAAATGAATTAATGTGTGAATGTCAGTTGAATGAGTCTCAAAATGTTTGCTCAAATTAGTTGCTGTGCGCAACCGCATGACGGTGGCGCTGGTGCTGTACATCTGTGCAGGTTGTGAGCGCAGTGGTGCTTGGCCTTCTTCTGCTTGCCAAGTTGCTCACAAGCAGCAAACACAAGAATTTGCCTCCAGGCCCACGGGGTCTCCCCATCATCGGTTGCTTGCACTTGTTGAGCAAATTCCCACCACGGGATTTTGCCAGATTGGCGGAGACTTATGGGCCGCTCATGTCCGTGTGGTTGGGGCCCAAGCTCGCTGTGGTGGCGACCTCCCCGGCCGCGGCGGAGGAGATCCTCAAGACTCAAGGCGCCAATTTCGCCGACCGAATCCCAACTTCTGTCGCAGAGGTGATGGTTCCTGGAGGTACGTACTCAAGACTGAGCTGCCTCCTCTTCCTCAGTTCCTCCCTCTCCACCTTGGAAACTAGATTCATGGCAAATTTCATTACAATGGTGGTATTCCATTGTGCCATTTTCAGATTACGCAGTCTAAATTGTAAAAGTGATATTTACGCTAAAATTACGCTAAAATTTTAGGACAACTTAGATTTTAGATTTCATGGTCTAAATCATCTTGGACTAATATAGATTTCAAGATTGGTGTAGATTTCAAAAATCTATGATTGGCTTACATTTCAAATTGCTCCATCTTAGCTTTAAAAAGTGTCAAAGAAATGGAAAGTTGCCATTTTGATGAAATTCACCATATTCAAATTCTCTTGAAAGGATATTGTGAATGTAAGAAGTCTCTTTATGAGAAAGAAGCTTAATATGTAAGCCATAGTAGTGGTGAGGGTTTAAGACTTAAGAGGATGTTATTTTCACGAGAAGTCTTCATTTTCATGTTGGATCTATAACTTCAATGATCAAGCTAAAAGCAGAAAAAGAAACCTCCGAAATGTTGGATTGAACCCATAGTAAGTTTTAGAAAATAACATGCCTCTCCTTTCTCAATGAGTAATTGCCATTTGTACAAATTGCATTTGTAGGCAAGTGAGATTATGGAGATGGAATTTTGGATTGCTACATTTTGACTTTAGATGTAGAAAAGACAAAAGCTTAAGTGCTTAGAATGCTAAAAATGGTTTGCTATAGAATGATAGATGTCAAGAAAATTTAGATATTGATGGACACCTAGAATCAATACAAGCGACAAATGGGCAGAATTTACATTCTAAGTATGAATTACTTTGATTTAGAACTTAATGGCAACTAGAAGAAGATGTAATGTACTTTAGTAACTATACATTATATGGACAATGTATGAGTAAGTTATAAATTGTTAAGATGTCTCTAGGTCTACTAAAAAGCCAAGAATAGGCTTTCATAGGCTCCCATGATTTAATACTATACATGATAAGTAATCAATATCTATTTTTCTTTTATGCTTCTTGATCCAAATGTAGCGGTGTTGCATTTGGAGTAGTACTAATAATGAATTTATATCCCTTTGATTGGCTCACATCTTAAATCTAAAGTACTTTTAGTTTTTAGAGCTTTAGGCATTTGAAAGTCCTTCATTTCTAAATTGTATTGAAATTTTTAAAATTTTGGGCCTTTTCACTTCAATTTTGTTGTTTGACACTCATTAATTTTTTAACAATTGTAATCATATTTGGTATCAGATATAGCCGTGATGTCAGATTCACCTGTGAGGCTCTACTTGAAGAAGATACTACACATACAACTCAGCACCAATAAACAACTTCAACTAGCAACAAATGTGCGAACAAAAGAAATTGCTCATGTCTTGAGTACAATTCCCCAAGATGGTGTCACAGCAGTGGATGTGAAGAATTACATTGACGTGGTCATAACTAATATCATGTCACAAATGATTCTCAAAAGGCGCTTCATGGCAATGGCTTCAGAGAAGAAGCATGATGAAGAACTTGAAGAAGTGAGCAATTTTAGAAAGATTTTGTCAGAAATCTTCAAGCATGTTCAAAGTATTAATCCGGGAGACTTTATCCATGTATTCAAGTGGATGGACACCTTTGGGCTCGAAAAACAAATGCTAGAGTTGAAAAAGAAGATGGATGCTTTCATGTCCCAAATCATATCCGAGCATGTTGTGCAACGAAAAAGTGGTTCCGTTTTTGTCAAAGATATGGTAGATGTCCTTTTAGATGCAATGGAAGATGAAACATTGCAATTTGACATCACCAATGACAACATCAATAGTACATTGTGGGTAAGAATGCAACTCCTTTTGATTAAGTTGAGGCTATTAAGAACTTGTAAGTTTTATTTTTATTTAATTCAAGACTTTGTTGTTTTGAATTTTTGAAGTAATGAAGCAAAAAATAGTCATGGGGTACCACTTGAAGATTTTTTTATACTAAGATTGATTATTTATTTATTAAAAACTATATGATGAAAATCATACATTAAGGAAACTATTTAATTGTCTAAAACAGAATAGTAAATTATATGATTGATCTCTAATCTTCAAGTTCATCTAGTGAATAGATTTTAATAATGCACACTTATTTTTTTTGTTCTCTTTGGATATAATACAGGATGCTTTTGTAGGAAGTATGAGTACAACTACTGACACAATAGAATGGGCTATTGCGGAATGCATCCGCAATCCCATTGTCATGAAGAATGTGCAAGAAGAGCTTGACTCCGTTGTAGGCAAGTCTCGAAGAGTGGAAGATGCAGATATTCCTAACCTCAAGTATTTACAAGCTGTCATCAAAGAAAACTTCCGTCTTCATCCAGTAGCCCCATTGTTAATTCCTCATATGAGTGATAAACCTTGTAAGGTTTTGGGATACAACATACCAAAAAAAACAATAGTTTTTGTAAATGTTGCAGCAATTGGTCGAGATCCAAAAATATGGGAAGATCCTATGGCTTTTAAGCCTGAAAGATTTTTGGATGGAATGCCTCATGCTCATATGCAAGTTGAAGGCAAAAATTTTGAGGTGTTACCATTTGGAGTGGGGCGGAGACAATGTCCAGGCATCATGCAAGCTTTGACAATGGTTCACATTATGGTTGCAAGTTTTATGCAATCTTTTGATTGGTCTCCTCCTAATGGTTTGCAACCTATGGATTTAGATATGTCAGAGGGTGAAGGGACTGGGCATGTGCTAGCTCATCCTTTCATTGCCATTCCAAAGGCTCGCATGTCCATTTGTTAGATTAACTCTTTTGATATAGATATTTATATATAGGTTATTGTCTTCAATTTGTTTGCAAGTATTACACTTTCACTACAAGAAAAGTAGACCCTAATTTACAATCTTAAGTTGATTCGGACATCTTGATTTGGCAATTTTCAACATAGTTGTGTTAAATCGGACATTTTGTGTTGGTTCGGACATCTTGATTCGGGCCCTATTTTCTTGTAGTGTTTGTAATGAAATTAATACTATTTCTTATTTATATTATGATCAAATTCATCTTTAAAAGTCATTATATTATGAAATGGTTTATAAATCTAATTCATCCTTATATATATTTCTTAGATCTTGAATGTTTGGTATTCTAAGGTGTAAATTTACGGAATTGTTATAAATCTAATATTTGCCTCAATGTGTGTAGTTTGTAGAAAAAAAATAAGGATACACATGTGAACAGCTACTAATTTATAGGGGGGGTACTATTTTTGTCTACTATTTTTTTTGCACTTTATGATTATATAATTTTCCAAATTTGGATCATTGAAAAAGGGGCATACATTCATTTTAATTTCCAAATGCCATGAATATATCATATACTATCTTATTATAAATTTTTCTTTCCATTGCATTTTTTTAATCCATTTTTATTCAACTCCATTTTTTCTAACCCTATTGAAATTCTACACATTTCTAATTGAAATTAATAAATGGAATTTGTAACCTAAATCTAGAATCCTAAAGCGGCATAAATGCACTTACATAGTAGAATTTTGAAAGTTTCTAATACCAAATTTATATAAGTCAATGTATTTGGTTAATTTTGGATAATGTCAAATAAAATGTAATACTATAAGATATCAACTAATTCATTTTAAAGAATGAAGATTTTAACATGTTAAAACTACAAAGCCAAATGGAATTAATCAATTGTGGTGAAGTGTAGTAATCCAAGTATCATTGGCCTTGTAACCATTAGCTCATATGAGATTGGTCCTCTTATAAAATCTCGTATTGTGAATTCCAATCTTTATGGAATACATGATTCTTCTTAAACATACACCTAATTGGATTCCTTCTTGAACATATACAAAACTTTATTTTAAAAGTTCCTCCCTTCATCATATTTCTTGACTAAATACACTAATTGCAAACATAGAATAAAAGTGTTAAGACAATATACATTTAATGCATGGAAACATGAAATGAAACTAGTAGACTATTAACACATTCTCATAACAACTCTAAACATAGTGTGTCCAATGTTTATAAATTGATGACTTGCCAATTAATAACTTGACTAATTGATGACCTAACCACCAACCCAATTCATAAGGAAACAACACTAATTAAGACTTTTGGTTCAATAAATGAATATTAAAGGGGGTATCCTGAGTCTATTTTTTTCTAATGCACCCCATTAATTTGTACCACATAGTATTTAGAAGACACCCTATAACATTTTCTATATATTATAGTATATAAAATCAAATGATACTAACCTCAAATGTTTATTTGGCACCCTATATTTATATATATATATATATATATATATATATATATATGTATATTTCTTCTTCAGATATTTGCATTTATAACTGTATTTATATTCTTTCTCATATAAACCATTGCAAAAACACTTTATATTCTTTTTCTTTTTCCACACAAAAAAATATTTATTTTTTATTATGACTATTAGTTCAACTCTTACTAGTGGCTTTGTAAAAGCTCCATTTTATTGTATTGGCTCATTTAAAACTATGGAATCTACACTAATGCAAGACTTATATATTACAATTTGAGACTAATTATGCCATGTGGACGGATTTTAGTAGGAGTTCATGATGTAATCATGTTGTTTCAAACTTGAGGTTTTACCACTTCAACTTTAACCCTTTAAGGACCAGTTGACCACTTTTTTATTGATTTTTGCACTCTTAGTCTAATATTGTTCAAAATACATTTGATCACAAAAATCTCAAAGAATAAAGCAATTAGAGTGTCTTCATGCCCTTCAAACAAAACCAATTTCAAGAGAATTGGAGCATTAATGCATTAGTTATATATGAGGTTACAAACTCAAATGGCCTAAAGCTTAAAATGGGAAGAGTTCAAGAAAAATACAAAAAAAATATCAACCAATTTGTGAGATTTTTTTGTATCTTGATGTCTTAACAAGGCATAAGTGTTGCTTTGTAATCTCATGAATGCCCAAAGTAAACTTATGCATTGAAATTTATGTAGCGCAAATTCTAAAGGGTCATTCAAGTCATTGATTTTTGACAATTAAGGGAAACAACTCAAATTCCAACAAGGCTCTAAAAGCAAACATGATTTAGAGGTACATTTTTCTTTCTTCAATGTACCAAATTTGCACATTTTAGAAGGGTATTGCTTTTGTTGACCACAAATGGCCATTTTTTGTGAACTTCAAAAATTTGTAACTAATTCTAAAAAGATTTAAAAAAATATGAAATGGCTTGGGTTAGATGCCTATTCTACTTGCCTCTCGAGAAAAATTTATTGAAAAATATTTGAAGATGTTCCACCTCCCCAAAATTCAATTCTAACCCTTAAAAAGTTGATTTATAGACCTTCTATTTTATTTATAGCAATTTGTATCGTTAAATGAGTTTGATTTTTTGTTAAGTTGAAGAAACTACCTTATGGAAACACTTTATATGATTTGATCTAAGATTACATCCTTAGAGTGGCCACAAAAATGACTTTCTTGAAGAACTACGCCTACCCCCCAAATCAACCACAATCCTTAAAGGGTTAATATTTTCCAACTGACAATATTTTGTGCTTGCCATGACTACACCACATATGATCCTACTTCAACAGATCACCTTTGACTTACAAATCATAAGAAGCCATTGATTGATGCATACAAGATTGTATTCAACATATCATCAACAACATATTACTTTGGAACATGCATCATATTTTGTGAAGTTGAACATTTTCACAACCACATTTTGGTGGACGCAAAGATTTATGAAGTCAATACCTTTAGCATCCAATAGCATGCTTAACCCCTAAAGGTTTTTCACTATGTTTTCACCAAAATTGCTCCAAAACTGTCATTTCTAGGACAACTACCAAATTTTAGAAAAAAAACATTTTTGGAATAACATGACCGTCGGATCTTTTAGTGCACTATTTTAAAAAGATGTAGTAAAAATTTCAGAAAGTTTCGCCTTGTAGATTGCAAGATATAGGTGTTTGAAGTTGCAAAAGTCTTTTTTTTACTACTGCGAAAATCCGAGCAGCTGCAATTCAGAAGGCCACATTTGTATGAATTTTTTTTCAAAATGGTTGTTACTCTTTGGATTCATTCTTCAATTCAAGTTGGCTACATGTTTGAAAATTTTCAAATCATTTGGAATTGTACAACATGTACAAAAAATATAGTAAGTAGAAAGAAGTAGAGAATGATTCAAAATACTAAAATGTTAACAATTTATTTATTGAATTGAAAAATGCCAATCCCAATGGTTCAAATGTTGTAATAAACAATATACACCCAATTTTTTTAAATTTTTTTTCAAAAATATTGAAAATTGAGTAAAATAAAGGACTTCAAAGTTTATTTTAGAGTAGAAAATCCATAACTACCCCAAAACTAAAATTCTTCATAAATTTTGACTCATTAATCCAAATGGAATGATTCAAAGCTTTTGACGTATATATAAATCTATAAAACCAATTTCAAATTTTTGTTTCCAAAAAAAGTGATTTTTTCTCGTCTACCCGAATTGCCTGAGTTGAGAAACAAACAATATATCATGTGATAACTTTTCAACCATGTAGTCAAAAGTCACGAAAATTTGTTGGGCTTTAAAGATACTCCTTGTCCACACCTTTTATTAAAGTTTGGTTCCAAAACATGGAAATCTCTAGTTACACGTACCTACACAAAATCACTATATTGCCAAAAAGGTACTTTGGTCTTTTAGGGGTTAATTCTAATTCTATGTTGTCTTTTAAATCTAATTGGCTAATCCTAATTTGAATTGCTAATTCTAATTTAATCTATTAATTTATTCTAATTTAATTATAATTCTATTTCAAATTTCATGCCTAATTTTTTAATGCTAATTCAAATTGTTAATTCTAACTTAGTCTACTAATTCAAATTTAGTCCTCCTAACTTTTCCTAATTTATATTTAATTATGTTCCAAATTCTAAACTTAATTTGCTAATTCTAGTTCGAATTGCTAATTCTAACTTAGTTTGCTAATTCAAATTCAATCTTTTAACTTATTCTAATTTCCAACCTTAATTCCAATTCTATTTTAACTTCTAAATCTTATTTGCTAATTCTATCATGCTTCTAGTTTGGCCTTCCTAATTTGACTTCCCTAGCTATCACTAGTTCTACATTGGTTTTGAAGCCTAATTTTTCCAAAACCCAACAATGGAATATGGGGAGTTTTATAAACTTACCTTCCAATGGTAGTGGTCACAACACTCTTTTTTCCACTTCTTCCTATGCCATTGTTAGTGGTTTTACTAGTCAACCGGCTCTAAATAAGGCATATAACTTTATTTTCGTACATCACATAGTGAATTATTTTGGCTGGTCCTACTTCTACCTTCCTTTGGTCTCCATCCTTCTTATCTTATTTTTCTTTCTGCCTTGATTTCTTCTTATACTTTTGACTGGATAGTTGGCCCTCCTCCTTACACCTCAACTTCCTTGGTTGAGATTCTAATGATGACAATTTTTACTCATATTTATATGAGAATCTCAATGCACTTCTATTCGTAAGATCTACAACATATGCCCCACCTAATTGTTGACTTTCCAACTCTAGTTCCCACTAATTCACGGGTCAAGGCTAAATCTCAAGATTTCTTGTCTTGTATTAAATATCCCCCCTTTTCTTCCCTCCTTCCTTCACTTTTTCTGTAGAGTTTCACGATGCAATGGGATTCGAGGTTAGGATTTGTAGCATGACTATTTCTATTTTGTTTCCTTTCCTATCTCTACTTCTCAACTCTTCTATCTCTAGTCTATACACTTCTACTTCTATTCTAATCTTGATTATTTACTTTTGTTCTAGTGTGCTTTGTTTTCGGCTTGGCCCTATTGCTTGGAGTTGCTACCTACTACCCCAGACCCACCAGTCCTTGCAACCACCTAGTTCCTACAATCTAATCCAACCCTGATCCCAACCCTTGGAGAAAATGTTGGCTAATGGCTAAGGTACTCTTGGAATACTGATCTTGGTATTTGGGCACTCACAAAAAAAATTCATTCACATTATTTGCTAGAATTTAGGAAAGTTAAGAGGAGAGAATGTAGGATGGAAACCCCTACATACAAGGCTTTCAACTTCTTCCCAATTTATCCTCTAATACGACACCATATTTTGGATAGTTTCCAAAATGTTTTGAAGATTAAACTTTGAACAAAACCAGTACAAGGGATCAATACCTTGCCACATGCTTTGGTTTGACACCCAACCACTATAAAAGAAAGGGATGTTTTAAGTATAGTCATAAAAATAAGATTTTAAGAAATGGCCTTTTTAGGAGATTTTAAGTAAGAAAATACATGTCTTTGTAAAGTCACAAAAAGAAACTAGTCTAGATGGGCGGTTGAGTAGATGGGCAGTTGTGAGCCTTCAATTCATCACCTCATATTTATTGTTTATTTTTCTTTCTAATTCCCTAAAAAATTAAAGTAGGAAAAATAGACAAAAAAATCTTGAAAAGAGTGTAGAAACAAAATAGGCATATTATATGCCAATATAGTAGATTAGATTATTGAACACAATATCAACTCAAAACTACAACCAGATAGGTTAGAAACAAGGAATTAGGGTGGAAATTAGAATATTGAAGTAATTGGGCTACACAAGCAACTAAGTTGGACCAAATGGTATGTGAGAGTCCTAATGAGGTTGTTAGAATAGAGTTCCACTAAGAGATTTCAATTTCAACATAACATCAACAAAAAAGAAGGAATCTCAATTGTTGGCATGCAAATATTACTAACATAAGATGGGCCAGTGGAAGGAATCCAATCACCAATTATGGTAGTCCAAGGTTAAAGTTGCACTAGTGAATCAATAGTTAGGTGGAGTCTCCAAGATTCCCCCTGGTAGAAAAGATTTCCTAATTGTCAAGACCATTTAAGGGGATCAAGATTTTATCCTTCTTCTCTAGAGGGATTGGATGATAATAAAAGCCTATAGCTATTTTGTGAAATTCTATAAGAAGTCCTACAAAAAGTCTTAGGGTTTTTTGATAGTCACATAATGTTTTCCCAAACACTCAACTACTAAAATCTTCGATGGGAAATTCCTAGAAATTTTCAAAGCTGCAGTAAAATCTCACTAAAAATTAAGGTCTCTTATTTTATGCTAATAAAACACCTCGATAAGTTTCAACACATTTTGATAGTCAAAAGTATCTAAACCGACAAGAATCTCTAACAACTAGCGCACTTAAAAGTTGCGGTGGGATTGACCAATATGCCAGGAGCATGTGGAATCGGAATAAGGTCAATTATAGGTCTTTTTTTATTTGCATTTGGAATTTGATCTCCAAAAGTTAGAATTTAGGGTCAATATAGATTATAGAATGTAGGAACACGCTTATAGAAGTCTTTAGTTTGAATTCAAATGAAACCTATGGCTTTGAGTAGGAATCCATAAATTTGGATTAGGAACCTATGGATTTAGATAAGTTCAAAAAGACAAATGTAAAAATCAAGTCTATAGGTAAGAACTACAATCTATAGTGCAAAAGCTAAATCACTAGAAGAGATTAGAAGATATTTGAGGGCATTGGAAGCCAATGAGTTATTTTGAGTTCCCAAACTGTGGAAACGTGACACATTAGCAGTTTGATATAGCCAAGAGAGTGCCACGTCAAAAAATATTTTTATTTATTTATTATTTTTTGAATTAAAAAAATTTAGCTATAGGTTTCTTAACACTTTCTAGAATTTTTGGAATTTTTTTTAATAATTCAATCAATAGGGCTCATTTGTAGTTTCTAGACAGCACAAGGAACAAACTGGGGAACAACCTTGAAATAGACTTCTGTTGCCCTCAAATCCATTCTAATGTAGTAGATGAGATTTGAGACCTCCAGAAGACCATGAATATTCAAACAATGAAAACACAATAACTGTTGTAAGAATGTAGAAACTACTGCAGGGAACGCAAAAGTTGACATGGCCAAGATTGTGCCACATCATTAGTTTTGTATTTGGACTTTTTTTACATTTCAGGATTTTTTTTTCTAATTACAAACCTGACAATGGCGAGGAATTTTGGGAACTATTTCAGGAACAATCCCAAATTAGCCCTTTGAAGGCCTCAAATCCCTTCTAATGCATTACCATTTAGTTACATAAATACATAATTAATGATGCCGACCCAACTAATATTATCAAATTCAAATTGGCCTATTACCACATAAATTCCTTGGATGCAATATCCAATGTTCTTTCGGTACTATATGAAGATTTCTTTTTTCATTTGGCTCCTCAAAGAAAATGATTTTAGTTTTGAAGTACAAAATCTCACATTCTTCCCTCATCAATTTTATAAGTAGTTCACATTCATCTTTATAACATGTTTTTCCCATATTTTTCCTTTTCAACAACATTCCTAAATGAAGAACTGCAACCCATTTGTCAACAATGTGTGGAAACATATTTCGATAAACTTCAAATTCTTCATTAGTACTTATCAATTCTTTGATTGCTTCACCATAACATCGCACAAGATACTTATCAAACCTTTCATCCTCATGTATTGGCAATACTTCTGACAACCACCTTTGTATTCTCCTTTTTCTATACCTTTTTATATCATAATCCTTCACATAACACAATTCGGGATCATAATACCAATCTGCATAGTCCGCACAAACACGTATACCTTTATTAACACAAGCATGGCGAATTAATTTATAAGGGCCACCGGAGCGAACATAGTTCTTCAATTCAATATTTGAATCAAGGAGGTGTTCAACTTCCATACTCACTCGTGTATGCAAAGTACATTTTTCCATCCACTTCCCTGCCCAATGGAATTATAATTGTTGTCAATGAATTCATGGTTGTAGAATAAGATGAATATACTCACTACAAGAATCCTGCATTTAAGTGATGCATTTTAGGTGACATCTAAGGTGATCCAATTGTTTTTATGTCAAGAGTAATTTTCAATGTAACATCATGTTATATGATTATATTGAATGTCATCATATTACGTTGATCATTATTGTTGATATAAAAATAGTTTAATCACCTTAGATATCAACTAAAATATGTCACCCAAAACACTTATTTCTTTTTGGTGCACCTTTCTTGATTAAAATTAAATGAACTCTCTACTTGGAAGTTGATTCTAAGAAGTCATTAATTTTGGTAGTAACAAAACATCCTAAATTTACAAAAATTCAGAAGTGTTGCTTCTTATAATAAAACATAAATATATTATAATTCATTTATGTTGATCTCCATATTTTTGACCTACCATTTTCTTCAAACAATGTTCCAATAAGGCCAATTTGATTTGATTGTGGTCGTTTATCTAATCTTCTTTGTTTTTCTTTTTTTAGCTCTTCTTCTGTTAAAAAACTAAACTTATCTTCAAAAGTAACATCTTTTGTAGAATTGCTATAATTTTCTACACTATCTTTATTATAATCATTGTCATGATTTTTTCCTAAAAAAAATTTCATTTATAAAAAAAATAAAAATTTTAAATGAAAATTTTAAAATGATATATTCTTTATAGAATAATTTATTAATTTACATTCTTAAAGTACAACAATATCTTTAGAAATCTTATGATTTATCTTTTTAAAATTTTAGAAATACATCTTAATATATAATTAAAATGGATGCATTTTGATATTTATATTAAAACCAATTATTTTTGTAATTGTGATTCATTTCTTCAATTGCTAAATATTTCAATTCCTATTTAACACCCAATCAAAAATAAATCATTCATAATAACCTTTACAATGCTCAAAGAGTGTTGTTTATTAAATGGATAGAATATCAATTTGAAATCTACTTATATGTAATTGTAATAATTCTTTTAGACTATATATTAGAGTAATTTAAACTATGCAATGATAACCACATAAGCATAATTTAAGAATATATGAGGCAATTTACTAAGTCCAATAACAATTTTTTGGAAATTTTTTTCACCTTCAACTTTGGGATTAGATTCAAGAGCTTTAGGCTTAGACTCAACATCAACTTTATCATTAAAAGGCATTTTGTGAATTCAAAAAAAGTTTCACAATTTTGTCAAATGACAATGTAATTAAAATCTTATTATTTGATTGTTCAAGTTTCCCAATTTGTATATATCTAATAAAGAATTTCCTTACTATAGTATATATCTTTATGAGAGTATAATTCTAGATAGACAATTCAAGTTTTCAAATACTTTACTTTTACTTTTTAGTATACAATTGAATATTTTATCAATTGATGTAAGCTCTTTTACTTTATTTCAAATTTTTAGTCATTGCATAAAATACAATTTTATTAGAAATGGATTAGATTTATTTTGTGAGGAAAATTGGATATTAAAATAAATCTTCTTGAAGAAATAAACTACAAGGTTTCATTCAATAATCTAATCTAATTTATTTAGACAATCTATCTATATTTGAAGGTCTAATAATAAATTTACAAAGCATAAAATTATAAAAAATTTATGTGACAATTTTAAATTTAATTTAGTTCTTGACAAGAACCAAAGATATTGAAAAGAAAAAAGTGTATCAAGAAAACATAGTACTATCCCCTAAAATTAAATACTTGTGTAATAAAAAATATTAATCTACTAAAGATACATCTTATGTTTCATCAAATTCAATTTTATAATCTATAAATTGTTGTATGATTATATATACTAAAAGATGTGAAATCAATTTTTGAGAGGTTTTCGTCACAAGTGCCTACCAATAGTATAGATCATATACTCTAAAAATATTAGATATCGATTTCAATTGAATGACATTTGCATGATTTATAATTAAATTTTTTTTCTCATTCATGTTAAAGATGAAAATGGGATTACATTTATCTATTCAATCCAATTGTATATGTTATTAATACATCAAATAATATGTAAATGATAGTACAATTTTTATTTGACTTCTTGTTTCATTTTGAATTTATATATAATTGATAATATAATTTTTATACTATATGATATGATATTGCCAATTGTTTACTAATTGAATTTGAAAATCTAGTATTATTTTGAAATAAAAATTTCAAGATAATTATAAAAGATTATAATTGCATAACTTTCTATTCCTAATAAGTTACATTATATATAATTATATTAATCATAAACAACAACAAATTCATTTCTTTTGAATAGTAACACATTTCTATTTTGTTGTTTTGTTTCAACTGTTATAAATATATTTAAAACACCTAATGACTATTATTTTCTTTCATTTCAAATGTATCTTGTAAGAATTTATAATAGATATTTTAAGATAAGTTAAAATAAAAAATAAAAAATATACACTTAAAAATGTTTAACTTAATTATACTTTTATGAGATTAACTTTTTAAATTAAGATTAATTTTTTCATATATAATTTAAAAATATTTTATTAAGAAATGATTCATAAAAACTAATGACTTTAATGATTCAAAAAACAAATTGAAAATGGTTAAAATATAGTTACAAAAATAAGGCTCATTCACATATTGAGTCTATCATTTTTCTACTATATAATCAAATTTTACATGAAAAATTGACAATACTAATACATTGTAAATTTACTAAATTGAATGATAATCTCATGCATAACAAGAGGATCAAATGTCATTTGAAATCAAATACCTATATTTTCTATAAAATTAGTCATACTTACAAAATGAAATGAATCAAAATAAAATAAAATCTATTTTGTTTTTGAAGTTTTTACAAATATTTGGATTAAAGAAGATAATAATTTGTGTTGATTACAAGTCTTTTGATAATGTCTACAACTATGCACTAAAAAATAACTTTAAATATTTTTAAGCATAGACCAAAAAAAATTTAAACAATTCAGAAAAACTCCTTTATAAAGTTAAAATAATTCTTTTATTCTAAAAAAATTGAAGGCGTAGTTGAATTTATTAAATGATTGAACACCATTGTTATTCTATAAAATTATAAAACCTAATTAGAATATGGTATGTGAATCCAAATCTATTAATTTCATGGAAAAATTGTGATTATGGAAAAAAAAATACAAATAAACTTTGAAGGTGAAAATTAATAATTTTTTAATTACTATAAAATATGCCAAATTTATCCTTTCAAAAAGAAATTGCTAAATTGTAAAGTAATAATACAAGTTGATCACTTTATTTGATCACTAAATTTTTTTAATTGATATATAATATAGTAATCCTAAATTGATTGTAGTGACACAATGATTACATAGTTTATTAAAAATTTAACCAATAGTTGAGTTGTACAATTAAATAAAATGTAAAAAACAACCACATGAATTGGCCATTTATATAAGTACATGTAATAATATAAAATTGTAATCTTAAATGTCCCAAATTTATAACTTATGTAAACACAAAAGTACTTTCTTTTCTAAAATGCATATTTCATTATTTTAATGAAAATTATTTCATAGTATTATGAATGTATTCTTTTCTTTAACTCTGAAGCGTCTCAAGTCTTTTTTGAATTTTTGGTCATATTCGCTTATTGCTTTGTATAGATATATCATTTACAAGAATGAAATGAATTTGGTCATTAACGAAGGTTGTCTTTTCTAGACTCAAGTGTTACATTTGATAAATGATAAGTTAATTGGATGAAATAGTGCCTTGAAGCCCTCTGTTCATCGTCCATAATATGGACATCAAAGCACTTCATGGTTAATTGATAAATTTCCATCATGTTCATATTTAAATTATTTTTCTTTTCTATTTATAGCTATATTATATATTTTTCGTACAATCTATAACTGAAATGAGTTTGATATCAACAATAGAAATTTTTAGAATGAGATTTTCTACTAGCACTTTCATTATCTTTGAAGACATTATATATCATGTACCTATAACAAATGTAGTAAGTTTCACATTGAATCATTATACTCATGTTTAAATTTTTGAAAAAGCTACATGGCCTCAATTTCAATTCCAAACTTATTAATATTTTCTTTTGAATTGCAGATGATTTAAGTTTTATTAATTTTTTATGTGACTATCAAGATTATACAATTGGTTTTTTCTTTAAAAAAATTAATGCACTCATTTTTATAAGTAAAAGATATAAACTTAGTACATATAACAAAAAGATTTTAAGCTAATTTGAAAATTATTCTAAAGGTACAATGCAATATAGATATTCTTTTATATGCACCTTCAATTTTCATGTTATGATTTTTCAAATGTAAAAAAATTATGTATATTAAATAGTCTATGAACCACCCCTCCATCATTCATATGTTCTTATGTTTTTAATCAATTTAAATATATAATGAATTTAATAATAAATATGGACAAGAAAAGTTTATGGTGATTGAAAAGTTCAATATGTCTTTTTTCATGATTGTGAATGCCACCTTGCAAAATTCAAACAGTGAATCCATTTCAAAGCCCTTCAAAGTTATTTGAATCTTTCATAATTTATCTTGTATTTCAAAAAATTGGGCTTATCAAAGCATGAAATTCAATATGAATTCATTTGATTTTAATTTTATATTTCATTCCCTAATTTTTCTTGGTTTTATTCTTTTGCTTTTTGCTAACAAGATGAATAGGAAAAAGAAATTATCTTAAGAGGGCTTTGAAATCGAATTTACAATAGAAGGAACACAAAAAATCCATTTAGTGCAAATCCACTTTTGTCCTCCTATTTAATGTATGAATATAAAAATTTCAAACAAATTTCTAAGGAAAGAGAGATGAGAGCCACATCCAACTTCAATTAGATGAACACATATTTAGTTGCATTGTGAATTCTTAAACTTTACAATTGTATGGTGCAATTCACATCCAAAGTTGCTACTTAGTACATTCTAATCTACAAATAAAACCAAATTAAGAGACTCCAAAATAAAGGTACAATACCCAAAAGTCAATTAGGAAGGCACACCTCAATGCCTAAAATAAAATGGAGCATGCTACATTAGCCAAGGTGATGTTCTTCACTAAAATGTGACAAAAGTAGGAGCATTAATTTCAAACTTTGCATTCATTTTAACCCCTATAGGTTTTTGACTATATTTTCACCAAAACTGCTCCAAAATTGTCATTTCTAGAACAACTACCAAATTTTAGAAAAAAAACATTTTTAGAATAATGTAATCATGAGATCTTAGAGTGCACTAGTTTGAGAGCATGTAGAAAAAATTTCAGAGAATTCCGCCATGTAGATTGCAAGATAATAGTGTTTGAAGTTACAAAAAAACCTTTTTTACTACTGAGGAAATCTGAGCAGCCGCACTTCAAAGGGTCACATTTGTATAAAAAAAAATTCCAAAATGGTTTTAACTCTTTGGATTCAATTTTCAAGTCAAGTTGGATACATGCTTGAAAAACTTCAAATCATTTAGAATTGTACAACATGTACAAAAAAATAGTAAGTAGAAAGAAGTAGAGAATGATTCAAAATACTAAATTGTTAATAATTAATTTATTAAGTTAAAAAATGCCCAAATCCCAATGGTTGTAATGTTATAATAGACAATCTACACCCTATTTTTTTTATTTTTTTTCCAAAATATTAAAAATTGAATTAAATAAAAGACTTCAAAGTTTATTTTAGAGTAGACATTCCATAACTTTCTACAAACTACTCACAAACTAAAACTCTTCATAACTTTCATCTCATTAATCCAAATGGCATGATTCAAAGCTTCCCATGTCTATATAAATCTAAAGAAATAATTTCAATTTTTTATCTCTTAAAAAAATGTTTTTTGAATAAGTTTTTTGAGCTGCTCGAGCTGCTCACCGAATAAAGAAAATCACATATCATGCAATAACTTTTTAACCATGCAATCAAAAGTTTTGTTGTCTTTTTTTCTAACACATGTTTCCCAAAAAGGATATTGAATATTGTTACAAAGTAGATGGTAGTTATAAAAATTGTTGGGCCTTAAAGATATTCCTTGGGCAAATGTTTTGTTAAAATTTCAAAGAAAATAAAGAAAAACTCCATCCATAGTGAGCTGTCCAAAATTGCTAGGTTGCCAAAAAACGCAATTTGGTCCTTTACGGGTTAAAACTCAATATTATATTGTGCTTAATACTTATTCACATCTCATTTAAATTTCATTATTATTCATTGTTTAAAAATTTGTTCAACATTATACTCAATCTTACACCACATCAATGTTGCACTATTTTATATTTGTACAACAATCATTTTAAAAATTATATTGTAGGTGCACCTTTCCGAGAGTAGATAAGGTAAAGGTACCAATAATCGATCAAATAAGCAATTTTAGACATAATTTGGGTAGTACAAGGCAAAGCAAATATCTTTAGAGCTATATAGATATAAATGATAGGGATTGCAAAAAAATTGGTAATTTTATCTTTTGAGTTGAAATTATTACAAATTTTGAAAGGCCAAAGTTGGGTTTAATCCTTGACTAACATATAGAGTGATCTAATTCTAATCATTCAAGAATATTTTCTTGCTAATTACTTTTTACATTTATGCTCACTTATGTGTCATTAACTAATTGGTCCAAACCTTAAAAAGTACAAAAACACACATTCCAAAGCTAGAAAAGATATTTGTTCTAACCATTGTCGAAAATGCATGCCCCTATTGATTGCCAATTGGAGGGTCGTCAGTAATTGAGGCCTTCACCTTAGTTTTTTCCCTTCTTGCTTTACCTTTGAATTTGCAAGGTAGCTACTAATTTAATTTAATATATTTTGCTTTGCTTCTCATGCAATTTTATATGTTACATAAACTAATTTAATGTAATACATTTCACTTTGTTGCTCTTGTAACTTTCATCATCTTATAAACTCATGATCAACTTCTAACCTCTCTATCTTTTAGTTAAAACATCCATAATTAAGTTGATTTGAAAATAAATCTACATGATATCAACTAGTATAGTTTGAACTAACTACACAATTTAGTGAAATTAGATTGTCCCATTCTAGTTTTACAAAATTTGACACTATATAAGCATATATTGTTACTGTACAAAAATGTATTCTTTTTTAATTAATTTAGGTATTGTTGTAATGAGTACTTATGAGCCTCCATATATACAAATGGAACAATTTGTAGAATTATTTATTGACTTTGATGGCTTGTGAAGTAACTTTTGGGGGTTAGGCAAGCTAATTATTAGGGCAATCTAATTTCACTATTTTGTGTACATTAAATAATTTAACGTGTTGGAGGGCAAAATAAAATCCTAATCTACAGTAAAAAATTGAACATTTCTATTGAACAACCTACAATTGCAAGAAGTACCTAATTTTTTTACAAATGATTTTTGAAGAATCTTTTTTTCTAAACTATGGAAAGAAAAAAAACTTGAATTTTTCATGTTTTATACTCCTAGTTTAAATTAAATATAAGAAAGATTAAGTTCATTAAAATGCTCTAACAGTGAATTTTAATAAGGCGCATAGAGTTTTGGTGCGCACCCATCTTAGACGAGAGTTAAAGTTTGTTTGTTTTTTAACAAATGGGGAGATCCCACTACATTAAAAAAAAGATACAAAACCAGCCACGCTTGAGGGATGGCCAAACAAAGAAGAACCAAAGAACCAATCAACCAAAAGAAGAAAGAACTAAAAGCAAGGTCTAACTAAACAAACAAAGGCTATGTCCTTTGCTACTCCAATGAATATGACGAGGGTTAAAGTTTCATGACCCACTTACAACTTAATTTCATTGTTGAAGTTCCATATATGTCTTGCAACAATATTAGATTAGTATATAATTTATACTTGATATTTGTGAAGTTATTTTTTTATTTTTTTATTATACCTTAATTAGAAAATTTCAACTCAATAATGGGTGATTGCAAGAAATACTTGTCTTTTTTTTGTCCCCTTGACCTTCAATAGGTAGTTTTTTGCTCATAACTTTAGCATATTTTGTCCTTTTGTCTTCAAATTTAGAATGAAGGTATACACAAAAGTTTTGTATGTTGAGTGATTTTTTCAAATCTTTAAAGCTTAGTTTACTATTTTTAACATGCCCCCAATTGGGTCTCTACCTTAGCCATTTTGGGGGGTTTCAGTCCTATTTTTTACCCAAAAATTTGAATTTGAAGCCACAAATTGAACAAGTTGGAGTTTTACTAACATTACAAGGATTGACAATGAATTTCTATGAAAATAGCAACATGTTTGTTGCACACATGGGGACAAAGTGGCCTTCTTTTGCACAAAAGCTACGAAGAGGGAAAAAATTTCTTAGAGGAATTTTTTATTACAATGTGAGTGCAATCTTGTTAAGAGAAACAAATTTTCTTAAAATATTTTTTTTGACTTTTTTTTTAATTACTAAAAATGAAAAGGTCCACAGACCCATTTTTTGCTACCAACGGCCTCAATCTGTAGTACTTCATAGTAGTTTGTAATACTACATTGTATTGACGAACGGTCCAAATTTTCAAGCACCCTAAATTGATGCTTAAGATTTGCGGGTATAGTGTTGACGTGTGATACTAGTAGTTTTACGCAATACTACTAGTCTAATGGCCCAAAACTACGTTTTTGAGCCAAACGTGAAGTGTTTCTTGCAATCATCTTAATTCATAATAAATTCCATGAGGGGTCAAAAAATGTAAAACAACTATTATTAGATGTCATTTTCTTTTGTCCTTCAAGACTTTTTTTGTTAGGAAATATTTCAAGAAGCCAATTTGATAAAACTCCTCCAAATTGTGAATTGATTGGAAAATGGTCATTGTTTTATGAAGTAATAGAATCCAATGGTGTCAATCACCTAGTTTTGACATAAACTAGACCTTCCCATTTGCATTGGTCACCCACCCATTACTGCAATCTTAGCAACCCTTCAACATCATGACAATGTACTCGGCAAAGAGACACATCAATTTTAATAAGGCTTAACATGGTTTTACCCATGTGTAGTCTGAGAGCTATAGTAAATTTTGTTTAATTTCTTTTTGTTATGGTAACTTCACACATTTTCTATAGTGTGAGAGTATTTTTGGGTTAACTTTCTATTGTTGGTAGTCTATTTCTGCTATGGTAGTATTATCATCTGTAGTTTCCAATCTATGAGATGAATGGCCATTGTCAGTTGAAGGCGGTTACTATTGGAGGTTGAAATGGTAGTTAAAGCTATTGTCAGCGGAAGGGAAGGCAGTCTGGAGGAAGCCAGAGCTCCTGCGGTAGTGGAGGCCGGCAGTAGGTGGAAGCAATAGTTTTAGTGCAATCAGTGTGTGCAGGAGCAAGTCTATAGTTGCGGTGTTAGTGTCTGTGAGTGTGAGTCAATAGTTTTTACAGAGCCCGGTGGCTGTGAAATACTATGCAAATCAATTGTAATATTTTTCCGGAAATGAATACAAAGTGGAAATTCAATTGTAAATTGCAATGTGTGCATGTGTGTGTTTGATGGAGTCTATGGGCTGAATTTATTACTTTGAATGAGTGAGGTCAATTGTGTGTTACATGTAGATTGCTGATTTTTCTATTGTATGCATGTATGCTATGGCATGTGAGTCTATCGTAGTGGATGTGCTGGTTGGTGTTTGCAACCATGGTGGATATGGTTGGCTGTGTTTAGGTCTATAGATTTTATTTTGCAATTGTGTGTGTGTGTAATGAAATGGCCGTAGTGAAGTAAATCGATAGAATCAGTGAAAGAGAGAGCATCCTATAGTTCTGAATTGTTGTATACCATTGAGAGTTCTATTATAACTATGAGGTTATTTGAGTGAAAGAGAGAGCATCCTATAGTTCTGAATTGTTGTATACCATTGAGAGTTCTATTATAACTATGAGGTTATTTGAGAGAGACCGATTGGTGAATTAAAGAAAAGGAGATTTGGTGAATCAATTGGTGTTAGAATACATGCTGGAAAGAATGGAGCAATGGTGATGCAATCAAGCTTCAAAGAGAATCAATTGAAGATTATGTTGGTTGTAATTGGAGAAAGCTAGAGCTATAGAAGAAAGATTCAAAAGTTGGCTAAGTTTCCATGTCTCAATTATAATATAGCTATGGGTTATGTCTATTGCGAGATTGGGATTGAGTGTTTTCTTCATTTTCTATTGTGCAATCCTTAGGAATTAACGGCAATAGTCATCCTTAGATTTATTTATTGGCCGATTCCTTCTTCCTTGTGAACGAACTCTACTATAGGTATTTTCAATAGTTTCCATGCTATTAAAATATCCATCTACACCATGCATAGCTGGTTTAATTCCATCAACTTTTGAGGAATCACAACAAATTCATTTCTTATTAGAATGTCTTGATTCTACTTACAAATGGCTTCTTACAAACTTCTCAATCTCTAGAAGTATTTGAGCTAACAAACACCTTTTTCCAAGGTAACTAGATAGCAAATTTCCTTGGTAATAAAGTGGACACTCCCAAATGGGCCATGGATCCCAAACCACCATCTCTTCTATCCATACATCTCCAAAATCAATTATGTTCTTAGCTACGTGGAAGAACTTGTTTCAACTTAGAACCAAACTTTTGTTCCATCCTAACTTCGGCATGCAATATCCAAATATCACATTCTTTGGTGTGTTCGAACCTCCTTTCTCATGCCAACAAGAAAACATGAAAAACCTAATTAGTCTAATAATGGTAGCTAGGCAGCATAGTTGCAAAAAAGTGTTGATTTGGAAGGTACTCACCTTACAATAGACATGTTTACCTTTCATCTCCCAACTAGGTTTTTTTCATATTTGAAGAAGTGCCACAATGGCGATAGAAAATGTTCTAGTACTGCTCCAAATTGCAACATTCATCCACTTATTGGATGTGTACTATGCAATTTCATCTAACATTTTTTTCTAATTTCAAAGTTGTCTGGTGATTCATAACATTCAATAGCCCATGGAAGGACTGCCTTCCCCTTGGTGAAGTCTCCATCACCTAATTTCATCTGACATTTCTTGGAGTTGCAACTTTAGTTATTGAATGGCGTGGAATACCATTGGTGCTGGATGGAATGGTGTGGGATATTCCACACCATTTCATCCACTGGGAGGCAGTGTGACAGGCTGCTACTGAATGTTATGTTTCATCCAATTTTTTTGGCATTTTTTGTAGTGTTTTTTAGCCAGATTATTTCTTCTGGTGCAATCTGGCACTGAAAATCCCCCCAAAAAGCCCTGTTCCCAACTTGCGCAATGCCGGCCTCATGTTTGCGAAGTAGGCGACGACATCGGTTCCAATGAATCTGGAGATTTCCGTCGAAGCGCCCAAGTTTCCGTCGATCATCCGAAGTCAGTTCTGTGGCTTCGGTTTGTCTTGCGGATTGATTTCAAACAAGTTTCCAAAGAAGAAATTTCGAAGCGCCAAAGTTTCCATCGATCATCCGAAGTCAGTTCTGTGACTTCGGTTTGTCTTGCGGATTGATTTCAAACAAGTTTCCAACGAAGAATTAACTTCGAAGCGCCAAAGTTTCCATCGATCATCCCAACTGAACTCCCAAGCGACTGACGGCATTCGATCCGTCTGTCGGACTTTGCGGATTCGATGGATGTGCTTCGTCTTTCCAGGGTGCACATGGAACTTGAGGCTTGCAGCAATCATAAATCTAAGAAACCCCAGGTCAACTTCCTGGCTCGACCTGCTCCAAATACAGAACTGGCTTTCAGTCGAGTGGGTCCAAACTGACCTTAACTTAGAAGCCCCAGGACTCCAAGACTCCAAGAGTATCAGATTCGATTTATTATTGGAAAGGAACTAACTTTAATACCTTCAGTTTGTCCGGATTTAAATTAAACAAAAGTCAAGAGACCATAACTGCAAGTCTGCAACCTCATTCGCATGCCGTCCGAAGTCCGAACTTCACTCCTGTACTGAAGAACCAGGGACCGTTGTCCCCAGTTAGTTTAACTTTTACTGCCCAGGTCCCTGGAGCTGACAGCACAGGCAGACGAATTAAGAACCCACCCACAAAAAATGATAGAAAAGGAGTTCATTAATAGAGGATGCGCGAACTGAGAACCTCAATCAACGGGACAGTGGCCGTGTGGACTGTGGAGCGAGCTTTTCAGAAACTGAGCTTGAATTCAATATTGTTTTTAACCGTTTATTTAGTGATGATTTTTTGAAAATGATTATTATTTGTATTTAATAGATATACTCATGGCCTAAAATAGTATGATTACTTTTTGAAAATTTTGCAGTAAAGAATTTAACCCCTTACTGACTAGATCCATTGCCAAGTGGTCACACATTGTACTTGAGCTAAATTTAGCCTACTAGAATGTGTTCAAATACCAATCTTACATGTTTTGATTATGAAACACATGGACAAATTCCATTGATAAGGGAAAGAGTACATAGAACTAGAGAAGTGAATCCCGGAAAAAGTATTTCTTGTTTTTAACAAAACTACCGTTGAAAGACCCGAAACCGTCCAAAGAAGGAATTCAGCATAGTTGGAGGCAACTTTCCCTCAAAAATAATATTTTTCTAGTGTTAGTTAGTAAAAATCATGAATATTCAGAAAAACAAAAAGGTTTTTTGGATGCCGTATTTAATTTCTATGAATTCCTAAAGTGTTGACTCCCTAAATCACTGGAATTGTTCAATAGATGCCCCCAAATCTGAGCGTTGTTGAAATCAGTAGCGAGACAATCACATTATGGCATGTGTATTTAATGTGCATCAACGATTTAGAGTGAAGCATTTGGCAAACACATTAACTCCGGTCTAAGGATGGTTTTGGATGAGTCTAAGGTCCAATGCATAGGACAAGGACGGTTTTGGGTGTTTCTCCCCTAGCCAACGAGAACCCAAACACAAAGGACACCGAGTCTAAGCAGTCCGACCCAGATAGCAGCGAGAAGAAAAGCCAGATGCAAAACAATTGCTGTATCCAAACCATCGAAAGATGAGTTCTTTCTCCAAAGGAATCTAATTGGTACCAAATCAATCTTACTTGGAATCTTATCAGTTTTGCTGTGAAAATTAAAAATAGATAAATAAAAATAGCAAAAACAATCTATATCATTTTAATTTTTTTAAAAAGATATTAGTGGCAATGAGGATTAGTGTCAAAATTTCTCAATTGATTATTTTATTTTTTACACCCTAAACAACCACAACAAGGACCTTGAAGTCAAATTGGGCTATGGTAGGAGGTCCTTAAATGGAGCAGATATTAAAATGGACCACCTCCTTAAATGTATGCAATTTGTACATGTTGCTTTTTCATAGCCTTCAGCAATGTACAAATTGTGTGCATTTTAGGAGGTGCTCTATTTTAGAGCCTATACACTTCAACTTTAGAATTTTATAACTAATTCCTGAAAATTCAGAAAAATATGAAACAACCTAGGTTAGATGTCAATTCTACTTTTCTTTCAAGAAAAATTTACTGAAAAATATTTTTAGAAGTTTTAACTCCTTGAAATTCAGTGTCAACCTTAGATAGTCCATTATAGGACCTCTTACCTTATCAAATCAAATTTTCCTTCTTTTTAACAAATGTATAATATTTTGAAACTTTTTACTTGTGGAAAATTGTATTTTTGACTTAATACTATTTTTTCAAAAATTTCGATGAAAAATCAATTTTTTAAGATTTTTTAAATTTGAAGGTGAAAATATATTATATTAATTATAATATATATTAGAATAATCTAAAATTTATACTGTTAATACAAGTTAGAAGAGAAACTTGTTTTATAATTTGAATTGAAAATACATTTTAAAAGAAAAAAATGTGAGTGAAAAACACACCACATTGTGTTTTGGGATTTTAACATGTAGTGCTTGCAATTGCAATAACTTTTTCAATTTTTGTATTTTTTCAAACTTTCAAGAGAAAGTAGAAAGAAAATTTGTCAAGCTTTATTTCCTAAATTTTAATTTTACCAAAAATGGTCATACTAAAAGTTAGAATCAAGGTTGACCAAAACACATCCACTTTTTGGATTTGTGGATCTTTTGAGGTTAACCCCTTCACCATATTTACATGATTTTTATTTTTAATTTGGATAAAAGATTTCTTCTTTCCATTCATATATTATTAGTGTGCCATGTAGTGCTGCCATAGTCAAAATCAAAGTACATTCATTTTCTAATATTTTAATTCATAAAAAATTGAAATTCAATGGTTTTCGCATTGTAGGTTTAAATGCAACAAATCAAAGCTCGTGTACACTTCCTTGCTGAGTGTTTTCGACTATACCAAAATTGCAACTCAAAGATCCATAGTTTGGGAGATCCCAATGCAACAAACAAAACAATTAGCATGTTGCAACTTAAGGTCCAAATTAGTGTAACTTAAGCCATTGCTACAACCCATTAAAAAATGGATTTTCCAATTTTGTAATTCATAATTTTTTTGTAATTCAATAACTTTCACACCCTAGGTTTGAACACCATGAAACAAAGCCTATATACCTTTCTTTGCATAAAACTTTTTTGATGGTTACAAAAAGGTGATTGGAGGACCCTACATCCTTCAAATCTTATCACAATAGTTGAAATTCGAAGACAAGGAGAGACCATTTTAGGATTGTTTCCCTGGTAGTTTCCTACAATGTCTAGAAACTTTGAAACAACCTTGTCAAGCCAATTTTGGGAATTTCTGGAAAAAAATTAAAACAATTTATCTTCAAAAATTTCAAAACTTACTAAGATACTGAAAATTGAATTAAAATTAATTATTTTTTTAATTAATAATTAATTAATTAATTTAATTTAATTAAAATCTGACATAGCATAGTTGTGGCCATGTTAGACTATTGATGTTGCACTGTTCCTAGAGTTCCCACAATCCAGGAACTTGCAATCTCTTCATGCCCTCAAATTCTATCCAATGTAACAATCAAACAAAACAAATAGCTTGCCTAACTTAAAGGTATGGATATTTGCATCTATATATAACAAACTTATTTAGTTGGACTTTTATTTCCATTTTATTTATTTCTAAGCCTACCCTCCAACTTTAGAAGGTGTTTAGACTAGTATTTTTGGATAAATAGTCAAACTACCTCCAATAAAATCTTTATTCACAATTGTTGGAAGATCTTTGTTGCTCTTGTTACATTGTCATTATTATTATTATATTATTTTTTTCAACATGTAATTTATTCTATCCAACCAAAACTCCAAGTCAACATTTTTCATTTGTGAATTTTTTAGAAAGATGCCCAATTAGCTCTTGCATCATTCAAAAGAGATCTCTTTTATATTTCTTATATCTTTGGGCAAATATATTGTTTATTTCAATTTCATTAAATTATCATAAACTATCACTTTGGATAAATGAGAAGTCTTTACAACCAAACATTCCCTTGCTATGAACTTTGGGGGTCCCTAGCCTTCAAATGACAAGGTTAGCCCATTGGGCATGGATTTGAGAAAATCATTGATGAAAAGTGTTTGTATTTTATAGTAATGTTTTAATCTATTAAACTTACCCCAATTATGAATATGGCTTATTAAGCATTGCATTTAGGCTAGCATTATTCATTATTCCATTTGTACCCCCTAACTATGCAAACTTTAGCCAAGCAATAAGCCCCAAACTTTGCTTTATCCTTTAAACAATGTAATGAATGTTTGTTGTTTGATAGATGACCAAAAAATTAAAGGAACTTATTATAGAAAATTGTGGATGTTTGAAGCACAGTGTACAACCCCTAGACTCTTTACTAACACCACTATTCACTACAACTAATTTGATGCCCCTAATTGCAAACATAAATTCAAAATTTGTAGATTTTATCATGTGTGGAAAGTAAAAATTTCAATGTCTTCTCGCGGGCCATGTGAGGGGATTAGGAGTTCACCCTGGCCCTTCTATGAGCATGACGTAAAATCCCACTAATGGATGTGAGCCTAAGAGGATGGATTTTGGGTTCTTGACGGTAAAAGTTTTAAAAAAGCCCCCTATTTTGTGTCGTGTCTAAAGTACGAGTATGTTTAACCCCTAAATGCCCAAGGCACCCCAATGTGGTGTTGAAAAAACTTTGCAGTCAAATAAAACTTTACCAAATTTCTATTTTTAGTAGTTTATATTTTTGCAAGATTCTTTTTGAAGTCTAGTTTTAGCATCAATAATCCAATTTTGAAAATGAATGATTATGATTTTTCTATTCAAGAATTAGTACAAGGGTACCCATTTGCAATCTTGAGTCTTGACAATCCGTAGTGTTAAGGACTCTTTGAAATGAGCCTCAAATATACTAGATCTTAGAGAAAAAATCACACTAAAAATTCATTTAAAAAAATTGTAGAGTAGATTTTGAGAAGCCATAAATTGATTAGGGTTATGCTTGTTAGGCCCTTCAACCTCATTTTTTTTGGTGATCAACTTTTTAGGTTTGACATGCAAAAAGAGAGCTCAAAGATTTTCGTAGTTTTTACACCCTCATGATCAAACATTATAATCTTTCAATCCATAAGTGACATTGTTGTGTTTTCTTTTCCTATGTCATCTCTAACATGTCTACTTTGAATTTGTACGGTTACAATTTAAAAAAAAAATTGATTCAACTTATCAAAATGTTGGATTTTTGTTCAATTTGGAGCAAATTTCAAGAAGCTCAAAACAGGCCTTGGGCATTTAGGGGTTAAAACCTCTCCTGGCTAATTTTGGGGTCTTTGATTGCAAATATGAATTCAGAATTTTCAAAAGAAAAATGTTTGAAAAAATAAACGTTTTCCCTCAAGGTAAACCACCCTGTTGGGCCCACTTTCGTTGGTAGGATTTGGAGGACACTAAATCCTCCATTCAAATTGGACCCCGCTGGCGCAGATTTACCTTGGAAAAAATGCAGGAATTTTTCATTTTTTAGAAATAATGTTTTTAGCAAATTCTGAATTCAGATCTGGGTGGATTGGCCCCCTCGCTCGACCTTACCATGTTTTACCAGAGGTGCAATCAAAACAAAAAGCCCCCTAGTTTGGGCCGTGATCACCCCTACTTTCTTCACCTCCTAGCTAATTTGCAGTCTCTGATTGCAAATATGAATTCAAAATTTGCAAAAAAAAATTAGTGTGAAAAATAAAAAATTACAGTGTTTTACCCAAATGGCTGAGCGAGGGGGTCAATTCTCTCCCCCTTATTGCCCTAGTCAACAGTAGATTGACTAAATTGCCCCCTATTTAGTGCCGTATATTTCGGATTTTTTTCATGCCTCCAAGCTAATTGAGGGCCTCTGATTCCATATATGAATTCAGAATTTGCAAAAAATGAAATCTGCAGAAAATGAAAAATTCCAGGGTTTGCCCCGCCGGGGCACTAAGGGGGTCAATTCACCCTGCCCTGAATTCATATTTGCTATCACGGACTCCAAATTAGGTAAGGGGGTCTCGAACATATTGAACATACCCAAACACGGCCCTAAAACGGGGGCTTTTTTACTTTTATCCCTGGTGAACCAAGAAATTACCCTGTGGGGCCCAGTTCGACTGGAGAATTTACTGTCCTGCGTAGGACTAGACGTCCTGCCCTGGCTCGAGGCAAGTGAATGACTATTCCGGGTTAATTAGAGGTTGTGAGAATCTAGGGTTGATAACGATTTCCCTGGCAAAGAGCCCCCAGCGCCATCAACCCTACTTCGCTTGATTTCGTGCTTTGCTTAATTGCCTCTTCCCTGACCAATGTCGGTCCTGCTAGCAAGCAGCCACAGACCCGCGAGGAGCGCTCCCGCCCTCGCCCTCCCCCTCTCCCTCGGCGGCTGGCCCGCCCAGCTCGATCTGAATTTGGCACCACCTCCACCAACGCCACTCCATCATTAAACGCAAACAAAGAACATGTGGATCCCAGTGCCTTCAATCCACGAATTAATAGCCTCATGCAGCAGTGTTTCCACTTTCCAGCCCCCCGCCTGGCGCTATTTATGAAAATCAAATTCCGGGCCAGCCTCTCGGTGTGGAGTGAGGTTCATTACTGGGGTGTCGAAGTTGCAGCTATGGCACCCGCCCTGCCCTCCGAATTTCAGGCCTGAAGGTTCTTCAATTCGTTGCTTTCCACGCCCCTTGTAATAAATAGCTGAAACATGCACCTGGAGTCCGCCAGATTAGCAACCCCGGCTGCCTGTTTTTATCCCGCCTTGCTGCGGTGCCAACTGCCAAGCTGCTAGCGGCACGTCCTCCCCATGACCAACCCTTCGCTGCCACAATTGGCCTAAACGAAACTTATTAAGTTTAGTTTATGCCGCTTGAGCACTTCTTCTCTTAGCTGCTCATATCCAAATTCCCGTCTTTTCGAAATCCTAAACATCCACGCACTACAGTTCTTCTCGATCCATATTCTCACAAATGGTACTGGAGTTTTTGAATTTAATTTCAAGGGACGTGTCCAAGGTGTAGTGATTCCCACATTCTCACATTCTCACGAATCGCACAGGAGTCCTTTTGTTGATATCGAGGGGTTTAATGATTCCCACATTCTTCGCGTTCATGCAAAACGTACTGGACTTGTCGTCGACGTAGTGAGAAGTACGTTTAGGGTTGAGTGGGGTTGCCTCTGGAGCTGGAAGCGTCTTCATTGCGAAAGTTTGGACACTAGTGAGAAGAAGCGAATGCGAGATTGCAGTTGAGGAATTGCAAGTCGGAAACGGTGGTGTTGTGGGAGCTCCGTTGTAGTGTAGATCTGTGTGTGGATCTTTCGATGTGTTGTTTGTTAGGAGCCGGTATGAGGCGTCCACATTTGCCTGGACCTTGAAGGAGGTGGAGTGACAGAGTGCGCAAGAGTTTGGAGTACGCGGTGTGTGCTGTTTTTGAATAGCAGGGTAGTGGGGGTAGTGCGTATCAGACGTAGTGGAGTATTTGTTGTGGATGGTTGCATTCTAAGAGCGCACAACCATGGGTGCCACCACTTTAGATTTAGACTCCATCTTACGCATCCCACCCTTGTCCCCTTCGCGTCGCGATTACGGCATCCGCACCCCTCCTCGCAGCCCAAGTCCAGTGCGTCACGACAGTCGGCCCGAGTCGCCATGGCAAGCAGCCGAGCAAGCCCTCAGCCCAACCAGCCGTGAGGTGGAGACTTTTCGTCGCTACGAATCCAATCCACCACCACTAGTGCTTGATCGCGGCGCTTACTACAGTGGCCCTCTCCCCGCCGCCCCCGGACGCACCTCTCTTCCTTCCTTTAGTGGACCTCTTCCCGGTTCCACCCCTACTGTAAACGAGAGCTTCGAATTCGCAACATGGGCAAGGATTTACCACCAACACGTCAACGACGGAACTTCTCATCCCGGATCGGGAGGCTCCAGCCGCGACAGCAGTTTCCGCAAAGAAACGGAAGAAAGTGAGCTTGCGAAAGAGGACTCGACATCTACGTTCTACCTGGCGGCGCCGCAGTTCAGTGCGAGAGCGGGGATGCATGGTCGAGTGGGAAGCGTAAGTGGGGAGCTTGGGCGAAGTGACGATGTGGAGAAGCAGAAATCGCTCATTGCGAGGGGTTACAAGAGCGGAGAGCTTGACGTTGGAGCAATGTTTGGGTTCGACATTGTGCGACAGCAACGATGGGAAAGCTTGAGCAAGGACACGAGTTCGGGTTGTGATGAGGAACCTATGGTAACTATTCCGTTCAGGTGGGATGAAGCGTCCTCAAGGTCGCGCGCTTCCTCGAAGTCTGGGGGAGCGCAGATTGGGAATGGCATTGGCGATTTCAGCTTCGGGAGCTCCCAAGCGAAGTCTGGATCGGAGAAGACGGAGAGCTTATACGGGAGTGAAACGAGCGTTTCGGTTTCGTCGAAGCCGGTGATGAAAGCGGCGGTGGTCGCGCCTGCGAAGGCTGCACCGAAGAAGAAAGCCACCGCGGCGGTGGTCAGGTCCGCGGTGCCGTTCAAGTGGGAGGATGCGCCCGGAAAGCCAAAACTCGAGGAGAATCAGCAGATCAAGGCTAGTACGGAGAAAACAACGGCATTGCAACTGCCTCCGCGGCTCGCCTCGGCGTCTGTTAAGCGCACCAGCTGGTCTACAAGCACGCCGAGCACAGCATTTAGGAGCCGCAGTAGCAGGGCCAATGTGTCGCACACCCCGGCCAAAACTCGACCCGTCAAGACGCATTCACAAAGCTCGCCGGACTCCAGCAAATCAAATGCTTCGCGCGAAGCCGAGTCAAAATCTGCACGACAACAACCACCTCCGCAACCTGCAGCGCAACCGTCACCGCAGCCATCACTTCAGATATCGTTATCACCACAGCCGCCTTCTTCACCACGGCCGTCGTCTTCTCCACAGCCACCGTCGTCACCATCGCCACCACAGCCGTCACCACAGCCATTGTCACTGGATGTTGCGCAGCCGCGGCACACTCTTGGACCCAACTTTTTGTCTGGGCCATTAGACGCCACCGCAAAGCCCCCCACTTCCACAGCTTCCAAATCCGGCCCAATTTCGCAACTAGGCCTTTCCCAGTACGATTTCTTCTCCATCCGTTCCCCCACGAGCACCCTCCAAGGTCCCAGCAGCATCAGCAGCGACGGTCACTCCCACACTTCCGATAATTGCAGCCGCAAGTCTCCGAGCGTGACGTACTCACACTCGGGAACTTCCGCTGAGTCTCTTGAGCACTGGTCCGACCAAGACCATGCCTTCGAATCCCAATCCCACGCCACCACTCAAGCTTCCGATTCCTTCGAGCCCACACAGGCTCCCGAGACCACCATGCGCAAGCTGCGTCGGAGGTTACCGAAATCCTCTTCGTCGAAGTCCAAGCCTCCCATGAGCCCCATCAGTCCCTCCCCATCTTCAGCTGCCTCTGATTTCGACAAAACGCCTGCAGCTGAGGATTCAAGCAGACGTGACCCTCCCACGCGACTTCCTTACAAAATGCCGGAGACGAATCAATGCCAGGAGATTGTGGTAGCGAAGCCTGTGGGCCGTGTGCGCTCGAATTCGAAGTGTTTTGAGCTGCCGAGGTTTAGGTCTAAAAGCTCAGGGCTAGAGATGGATCCCGCTTGGACAGCGCCGTCGAGAGCTTTGGAAGATGGGTATCGATCGCCGACGTACAAGGCGACGCTGGAGCTTCTGTCGCCGTCGCCATCGACAAAGCCGTCGACGGCGAAGACGCGGAGCGCGAGCGCCAGTCCAAGGCACTTCGTGGTGAGGATGCTAAAACCCTGTCAACTCTCAAACCCTGTGACAGTACAGATTTTCAATGCTTTTGCACACATTGATATTTGGGATTTTTGGGTTTCTCCACTTCTGCCATTTGGTTCCTTGTCTGCATGGACGCATTCCATTCATTCTTCACAAATTCCAAGTTCTCTTCTCGTCTTTCAAAGCTATTTGATTTTTCTCCATCCTCTTCTAATTTCTCCATCGTACGAATTCACATAAGTCTTAAACTCGTTATTTCTTCTCACGAAACCAGTCTTTAAACCGATTTCAGAATGTTCGGAGTCTTGTCTGTTGCGTTAATTCTTCTTAAAAACTCTCATGATAGCAATTGCTGATGGTATGTCTGCTTGGACGCATTTGATTTATGTCGACAGGAGGGTCTTTGCAACTCACTGAAACATTCTCTTCAAAGAATCTCAAAGCGCAACGGTGGAAAAACAAACGCATCTCTTCAAGACGACCCATTTATGAAGGTACAGTATCTTTTCTTCCCAATCTACCGACCATCGTGCGTAGTCAAAAACAAAATCTTTAACTGGAAACCCAACTTGGACATTTTTGAATGTACAGATGCCATCTGATTCCAACACTAACACGATTGTGTGTATGTCACGCAGAGACATCCATCGTTAGCGTTGTGAAAAAACTATTTTTTATCAGCTTGTGGATTTCCATGCCAACTTGCGACACAGTTTGTGACCTTCAACAATCACAACCTACTTTCACACGAACTTCTGTTTCTTCAAAATTTGATTTGGACGCGTGAAAGTGTGTTGTGATCATTCATCACGATGCAACTTGGATCATGACTGACAAACAAAACAATCAGTCAGCGTCGTAATGGAGTCTCGACAGCACCAGAAGAATCCACCTGCGAAGTAGAAGGTGGTGAAATTTTGGCTGCTGTCCTCGGCTTCACAATTCTTTGGAAGGCCTGTGACTTGTACTATTCTTAGTAGGTATCAAATGTTTTGATATGGCGAGCGGCATACCCTATTGGGAGGATTATTGTAATATAGGCCCCTAGGTCAGGTCCATTCATTATTCCGTGCTGCCTTCCCACCCACCCAGCCGTTCTTGGACTGGGCACAGCTCTTTTTGATATTTAGGGTTCCAGGATGAGAGATGTACCATGACACTTCTATTTATATGGACTGATACGAGTCAACATTTTTTTCAAAACGTGGATTTAATGCAAGTTATTTCTTGTGCTTGATTTACTTGGTTGTCGTCATGCGGAATTTGAATTTTGAATTTGAATTTGACAGTTGTGGGAAGAGTTCCTTCTACAGCATTGGGGTGGAAAGAAGAGAATATTTGCATCAACTTCTCATGTGAAAAAACAGTAGTTGAATGCCCCAGCTGGATCATTTTCCAGCCTCAATTGGAATTCTTTCTTTTGATGCCTGAGGAGCAGTGATCTCAGAACAGATTCAGGGTTTTTAGCCAAATGTTCATTTTTGAAAGATCTTAAAAAATTTATTCAAGGAGCATGAAAAAATTAAGAAGAAAACAAGCGAAATTTAGCCAGTTTTGGAATCACTGCTGAGGAGTTAAACATGATGCACTGCAGCCCTTCTTTTCTTTCTTTTTTTTCAGTTTTTGAGAAAGTGCCAAGATGGTAATCACTTCAAATTTAAAATTTAGTGAAGCATTATATGTCTACATCCCTCCATCCATCTTTTGGATATAAAATTACTTTTCAATCATATTCATGTACTTTTTCATCCAAATTTGGTGATTTCATCTGAATTTTGAATAGACATGAAGAAGTTTTAAGAGAAAAATATTTATTTTGAAATGGTGCAATTTGGAACCGTGGTGCCAAAAAAAAGAATTGGATCTCTATAAGTAAAGACTTTGTAGTACTCAAGGAGATATAGATCAATAGAGTTATGGATAAAGGAATGCTTGAGGAGGGGATTGTGAAAAAAAATGTATCAATGAGGAAGGCAGAACTTGTCAAGGAGGCAAATTTCTTCCTACAATTCTTGACAATGAGAACATTGCTTGAAGGAAACTTGTTGTGAAGAAATCAATAGAACAAGATGAAGATTTGGCATTGAAATTGGATACTATGAGAAAGTCGTAATGCTCAATTATGCATGCACATTTGCAAAATTGGACATTACAACCTAATTGCGGACTAGAACCTACATACAAAGTGAATGGTCAATTTGTAGGTGGTGGTTTACATACATTGCATACACTAAGTACTAAAATTATGTTGCTCCACTCTAATATCTTAAAATTAGACATTGTATACATAAATTCATTCCTATTCAAATATTTATTGATACTATATAAGAATACACTACTTTTGAATTAGGTGTTGTTGTAACTACAATTCATGAACCTCTATGTTTACAAATAAAAGTATCTTTGGAAATATTTGTTGACTTTGATAGCTTGTAATAAAACTTTTTGAGGATAAGGTAGCTGAATTATTCAAGCAATCTAATTTCATTCAGTGTAGATGTTTGAAATTTTGCACTTCCTAAAATGGTACCAGAATTGTATCTATCTATGGAAGATCTCCAATTACCTCATTATACTTAAAAACACTTGTAGTGTTTATTTTTGGGCAACAAATCATGATAAGAGGATTTTGCTTTATGGACCTGTTCCCTCCAAATATTATCCAATGTAGAGGGGGCACAACGGAGACCGTTTAGTTCAGCCGATGGAATTGGGGAAAATTTCAGTGTTTGCAATTTGAAAACATTGGAGAAAAACTGGTGAAAATATCTAGAAGGTTTTAATTTGGAATTAAAAAAAAGAGAAAAGAAACAAACAAAGACTTGGTACTTGAAAAAATGATTCAATTGGGAATTAAAGGAAATTAGTTGGTGAAACTCAAGAAATATCTCAAATAATGGTTTATTGTTCGAAAATAAAAATGTCAACTAGTAATATGTTATGAATACTAACAATAAAATGGCAAGTTTGTCATAACTAGTAATGTATACAAATGTTGCCTTGTGCCATTGGCCCAATTTTCATCATGATTTTGTCATGCTTTTATTTTTCATTAAATTTTTGTAATAATTTATCTGTAGTCTAATTAAAAAAAAATTTGAAGATGTTTGTTTAAATGTTCAAAAAATAAACTTATGGCAAATGAAGATTAGTAGAGGGGTGATTTAGAGTCATGAAAAAAAGAGCTTTCTAATTGTATCAAAAACACAATCAAAGGATGCACAATCCAAAAGATCTACAATGTATAATTTAGGATGATTTAAGATCCGAAGATAACTCAAAAATCCATGATTTTCACACCATATGTCCAAATGCCACAAAACAAAGTCCATGCACCCTCCTTATTGAGAACTTTCCAATGGTATCAACAATGCAATTGGAGTATGCATGATTCTAGAGATCCCACTACACCTATTTCTACTCCACAATTTTTTTAAGAATAAAAATCACATTTTTTTGTATTTTCTTTTTTTCCTCAACTCTCAACTCAATTCTCCACTATGGATATATAAAGCTCAAAACTTTGTATTGCAAACAATTTAAGTTAAGAAGGTTCAAAGTCAATAATTCAATATTACAATGTACTAAAATATTGTTCTTTTTACTTTAAATGCAAATATCATGCACCGGTCAAAATTTATGAAATTTTTTTTACATATTCTCATACTAGCTAGGTTTAAGGTCTTATAGTTAAGTATGCAAAAGAATAATTTTTCAAATTTTTTACTCTTTTCCATAAAAATGGTAGTTTTAATTGATTTTTTGGGGCAGAAAAAGGCCTTGGAACTTGAGGGGTTAACTAATCTTACAAGCCTCTCCTCACTTACTAAGGTAGGTACACCCAAAAGTGCCACTTATTCATATTGTGCCTAGTTCTTGTTATTTGCTAGTTCAAATTTTTATGCAGTCTTGTTGGCAAGTGAAAGCATGTTCCAATGCACCAAAGAACGCAGGATTTGGATACCGTATATAAAAGTTATTAACGGTCAAAGTTTGTTTCTGAAAGCACCATCTACAACCTCTGAACATGACTGATTTTGAAAATGTATGTGCATTGTAGATGGCGCTTTTAGGAACAGGGTGCTTTTGGGTGTACCCACCTTATAAGTTTGATATGAATCAAAACTGAGAATCAAGGACCCATCCTCAAACCAAAGTTTCTTTTTGCTAAACACAGCTATGACCGTGGCCACAATCTGATTATCTCTCCAAAATCTAGAGGCAGACAATCCAGACACTGGCCACAGGAGTATGATCTTGCATTGAAATAACAAAAACACAACGAAACAAAAACTGCCTCAAACATCCAGATATTCATGATTCTTTTGGATTTTTAGCCTCAATCCATGTACGTTACTCAATTCAAATTCGATTCAACCGCAATCCATGTATTTCTGGACGTCAAGTCTTCATTGAAGACCCACAGAAATGTTCAACCCTCAATCCATGTATTTCAGGACGCCAAGTCTTCATTGAAGATCCACAGAAATGACTAATCGTTGCGTGGGTCCTCAAGTGCCAACAATGCTCTACCAATTGCTTACAAGATTGTTTAAAATATGGAAATCTAATGATAAGAAACTACGTTCAGCGCTTAAAGTGCCTCAATTATGTGCGGTGTCATCTAAAAGGGAGAATCTTGGCACTCTTATCAAATGAATCAAAAGCGGATTGCAAGCCGGGCTGAGCTCGGCAAGATCACCGACGGTCCTGATGCTCACTTCATCTGGAATGATGGGATACTGAATCAAGAAAATTGAGAAGACCGAGTAACCAACACAAGATAGAGCAGATTGAGGGCGGAGTTTGCAGATGTAGATAGCGTAAAGTAGCATCATTTCTTGCAAATCTCGTAATAACTGCGAATGGCAAAAATCAAGTTAAAATTTAATCAAGTTTGACTCTACGATGGCAAGAAAAACCACAGTAGTGAACTCGCCACATCAATCTCAACAGCAGAATGCAGTAGTCTTGGTATTTCTCAAGTAAGCGACATCACAGTACAGTACGGTACTGTACAGTAGTCTTGGCATTAATGACTTGGTATTTGTCACGCCAAGCAACAGCTTTCGGAAAGCGGAAGGTGGGAATTGCTACAGTGGCAGAACACGATAGTCTTAAATGACCTCGAATTCCTCACGCAAACATCAAAAGTACAGTTCTTGAAAAGTAGGAAATGAAATTGCTAAAGTTGCATCATGTCTTAATGACTTCGAATTCCTCTAGCAATTAACATCGAAATACAGCTTTTTGAAAAGCAGGGAACGAAATCACTACAGCGCCACAAGGACGGCTTGCAAGTACTTGAGAGAGATTTCCTCCTCCCCAAAGACAGATGAATCCAGCTTCTGGACAATACTGCCAGCTCTCGTCTTCACAGAAGAGTTCCATGCATTTTTCATCAGCCCAAAAGTCTGACGTGGATATTCCCCATCCGCCAACCACTTCGTAACATTGCCAGGATTCAGTTATGCCAACTCACAAGCTGGTCAGCAAACACCAACTAAAAGGCAGCGCTTTCTACACACCTACGAAGAGGCTTTCAAAGCTTCCGCTTCAGCTGCAGCCATAGGGTCATCGTCTACCTCCGTTTCTCCTTCTCGTGCCTCTTGCAATTTCTTCCTATCTGCTTCTTCCGCGGCACTCACAGTGGCCGCATGCTCCGCATTCAAGCGCTTCATCTCCTCCTCTTGTTGCTGTCTCTCAAACCAAGTATCGGCGTCCGCCCACACTGCAACACGATAAAAGACAGTACGAGTTATCTATATGCCAACATGACGGTGAAAAATGTTTTGACGGGTCACGAAAAAATAGTGTCTATTCAAGGTAAAAGGCAACATTCGGACAATTCTAGCTAGTTTGAACCATGGAGAACCGCAGCATTCTACTGTGTTTCTTCCTCCATGCCCAAGTCGTTGAAGACCCATCCAAACTTCAAAGTGCTCTTTGCAGACCCACAAACTCTACCGAGACGAGTGAGTAGGCTTCGTGATAAGGCTAGGACAACCACTAGGCCGCGCAAGCTGTCCCCTCGGGTCTAATGAAAAATTCACAGAAAAAGGGGTCGCTAGGGATTGATTTCATCGACTTGGTTTTTATAAATTCACTGTGGTTTTTTATACTTCAGATAGGACTTCGTCGCCTTCCATATTCTCTACACTACTCCTATCTCGGCTTCGGATTCACTCTATAGTGGTGCACTCTGAGCCCAGAGTCCTAGCATCATGATCGAAAAGCTAGTCTAGTAAGACATAGAGCCACTAAAACAGAAACCCAAAGCAAAATACTTCTAAACCTCACACGTACCACAACCTGCAAAATATTAAGTGGAAATCAAGCAAGACAAAATCCAATTGATGCAGCGTTCCATACCTGCTTGTGAAGCCCATCCCTGCTCCCCTCCCTTTATTTTTTGAGGTTGTGCAAAGTTGACGGTGAGGACACGACCATACAGTTCACCATTGTGCATATTGTCCATAGCCGCCGCTGCATCTTCTTTCTCAAAGTAAGTGATGAAAGCAAAACCACGGTGCTTCTGTGTGGCTTGATCTAATGGCATTGAAATATCCTTAACATCACCAAATGGGATGAAAGCTGCGTGCACGACTTGCTCCGTTACATTCTCCTCCAAACCCCCTGTTCCAAAAGATAGACAGGTGCAAGAATCAATACCACTCCAAAGCATAGCACCCCGAACCTTCGATGATTCCCACATATGACATTAGGGTTAGTTTGTACTAAAGGGGACTAAATGGAGGAGATCCAGCATATTATGAGGTTTCTTCCCCAAGTGTGATGCTTTGAAGACCCTCAAAGATGAAGACCTTGATCCTTAGACTTCATAGCGCTCTTTCAAAACAATCATACATGACAAAACCTTACGGATTAGGATTTGTGATAAGGCCGTGCACGTCCCGCTTTGGTTCTAATCAAAATTCTGAAAACAAAGCGTCCCCTAGGGATTGATCTCTTCGACCCTTGGTTCTTACAAGTACACTGGAGTCACTATACTTCAGAGAGGAATTCATCGCCTTCCAAACCCTATAGAACGCCGGGTTCTCTATCCTACTACTGTCCCGACATAAGATTACAGAGAACACTAAGTTAATGAATGGCTCTTAAAGCAAGAGGATTCGGCTTACAGAAGACACTTCTTCCAGCAAGAGGATTAGGGTTACAGAGAACACCTCTTGAAGCAAGAGGATTAGGGTTTAGGGTTTAGGGTTAGGAATCTAGGTTTTCTTCAATGGCTATGGATTCTGAAATTTGAATCAATTCGAACGAAAATAAATGAAAAGGTAGCTACCACAACCACTACACAAGGATTATCTCTTCTGCTCGACAGATTGTAACCATTTAAATATTGACGCAAATTGTGACCAATGTGCGCTATGCCTCTATCTCTACAACCATCACCGTCGTGACATTGAAGGAACACCCAACACCTACATATCTAAAAGCATTATGAAAAACACTAGTAATCAACAAAGAACACCATCACAGGAGCCATTGATTAGCTTACCAACGTAGAGCGTCGTCTTGGGATTGGAAGCCATTTTTACAAGCTGCGCGCCTCAAAGCTTATTGAGCTTGCCGGATTCTGCATTTCATCACCACCAATACGGTCTCTTCCCAAAATCAGTTTCAATGTCAAACTCCTAATGCACAGGCGAAACCTCAAAACCAAAATTGCGGAAACTTGGAAAGAAGACGATTGTAAAAGTAGGATAAATTGGAGCCCATCCGAAGCATAATGATTACGAGCACAGAATGAGATCCACCTGCGCAAATTACGAAGCTTTCGAACTCGAATCCACTTTCGTCAGTAACTGCACCTCTTTCAATGAATCCTGCATGCTCGATCGCTACAAAACTCCAAACCCTAAGTAAGCCCCAAGTCTTTTGGATTGTAGAAAATGAGCAATGCTTTTCGATGAAGGAACTTCCCTACAGAGAAATGACACCAGCAACAAGAGCAGAACATCCAACACGAATCCACTTGCGCCAATAGCTCCACCTCATTCAATCCTGCGTGTTCGATCGCTACAAAACTCCGAACCCTAAGCCCTACATCTACTGGACTTTAGAAAATGGGCAGGAATTCTGATGGTCTTCGATGAAGAAACTAAAACAAGAGATTCTATAGTGGAATGACAACGGCAGCAAGAGTCGGCGAGGATCACCTGAGAGAAGTGAAACGTGAAACGGATTCACGGGATGCAGAAAAAACGAAATGCGGCAGCTTCAATTACAAAGTGCACGCATTTCTGCACTACAGTACGTGAAGGTCTGATTTGGCACTCAATTGCCGATATTGAATTTCCACGTCACTTTCTCCTAGGTCCAGGTCACTTCACACCACTTAGAAGATGACATGTGGCACTTTTTCACACTAAACATTTAAATTAAGTCAAATTTGATTTTCATAGAGGGTACTAATTTGATGGTAATTGGATGTGAAAACTTTGCACACAAAAAACTTCTTCATGCATGTCATTCTTCATTTTTAGAGAATAAAAAAAATTCAATTTTTAGAAGATGTCACATCTTCATTTCTTAGAGAATGAGAATGAAATTGAGAATGGGATGAAGGTGTGACAACCCCAATTGCAATGACCTTCTTTTAAATAGAAAATATAGCAACTCTTCTATCATTTCTTCAAAAACAAGGCACCAAAAAATCAATGGGGAATAGTATAGAAAGAAAGCAATCCTAAACCTTATTCTATGAAGACAATTAAGATCATCTATTAGTATTGTACTCATCAATAGTGATTATTTCTTTTTAAATTAAGATTTAGAGCACTTGAAGGGGCAATTTTTTGAAATGAGATCAACAACAATAGTTCAAAATTGATTTGACATTCTTTTAAATTAAGATGAATGGGATTGGGAAGGTTCAATTTTTTCAATTGAGATCAATGGCAAGGGTTTTATTGGTTGGAGGGCAAAGATAGGGAGAGCCTTTTCAGGGGGATTTCCTTGCCTATTCTTTGTATTGTCTTGAAATAGTAAATTAGCCTATAATAGCTACATTTTGAAAATTTTGAATTTTTTTTTCAAAACTTTGAAAAGTGTTGGAAACTTGAAACTAATTTTTTTTTACTTTCAAAAAATAATAATAATAAAATTACTATTTTTTGATGTGGCAATGTCTCAACCATGTCAGACTGCTAATGTGGCACATTCCTATAGTCTGGGATCTCAAGATAACTTCCAATCTTCTAATGCCCTCAAATCGCCCTTAATGCATTTAAGCTATACATCTTTATTTTTTTAATTATGCATAGTTATCATATATTTATAGCTTTTCAAATTTAAAATCTATCAATGATATGCGTAGACCACTCCATATTAATAAATGACAATATTATATTATAATAGTCAACTTTCTAAATGAATGAATGTAATGTGAAGCAATGTTTGATAATAATCATGCAATTACTATTGACAATTTGTCTCAAAAACACTTTGTATTGAAGTAACATTAATTTTGAAAGGATGAATAAAAGTCTTTGACTGAGATAGTTAGCCAAATATTATTACATTCCTAGATGAATAGGTACATACATTCATTCATCAAACACTTTTACAACTATAGGATAACCTCTAAAGGTGTGAAGATTATATAAACAAGTATTATAAGATATGGTTTTGCCAAAATAATTTTTCCTTCATTAAATGGTTATATTTGAATCATCCCCAAAAAATTTATAACTAAGCATTGAATGATCAACTAACTAAAGGTAGATTACCCAATTCTATTCAACATCCTATTCTTGCATCATAGGGTTGCACACTTCCATGTAGATTTAGATGAGAAAATGATCAATCAATTATGGTGCATTATGATTGGATATTGAGCTCAAAATTTTAACACCAATCCATAGTCGAAAATAGAATAACTTATATAAATAAATACTAAGTGCTTCACCTAAAAAATTCAAGTAATAATTTTGTTTTTGAAAATGAAATCATGAAAAATGATAGTAAGAATCCTTTGAAAATCTTTCTCTTTTGTAGATCAATAGTTTTCCTACTCAACAGACCCGTAGGTCACCTGACAGCACTACTAATTGCTACTTTGTTTGATTACTACAAAAGTTATGAAAGAACAAAGTTTGATTCTAAAAGTGTTTTTTCTACATAGATGGCAAATTTTATTGAAATGGCAATACTCTACATGCCATTTTTTAAGACCACACAATCTAAACTAAATAATATAGATGGAAAATTTTATTAAAATGGTTGTATTTCATCTATCATTTTTCAGACCACACTATTTGCATTGAAAATTGGCATCTAGGATAGGTTTTAATTTCATACATTTGAGACTAATATAGATTTCAAAACTCTATGATACATTAAGATTTCAAAACAAATAGTCTAAAACATATAAGAGAAGTATAGATTTCAAACATCCGAGATAAATATGGAAAATTTCATTAAAATGGCAAAAATTCCATTACTTTGAAACTTTTTACAATTCAAACCATATGGTCTAAAATCTAAAATCAATCATAGATTTTTGAAATCTATACAAGTCGCAAATCTTTTTGAAATTTGTATCTCTTTGAAATATTTCAAATCATATAAGAAAAATCTAAAATTTTTGAAATCTACATGAATCCTAGACTTATGAAAATCTATACCCATCGTAGATGTTAGCTTTTACTTTAGAGTGCATGGTCTTTAAAATGGCATATAGAGTACTATCATTTTAACAAATTCGCCATAAATATAGAATTAAAAAACCTATGATAGATTTAAATTTCAGATTACGTGATTTGAAGTGCCAAAGTAATGAAAAAATTTGCCATTTTGATGAAATTCACTACACAGGTACATAATTGATTTTTGGAAATCTAAACACACTTGGAGACAACGGTTTTGGGTCAGTGCCACTTTTGGGGGGCCTACTCCCTTATAGTATAAGGCTAAAAAAGCGAGCGGGTTCCAAAATGGTGCCCTACCTTAAATGTGCTTAATTTGCACATATTGCTTTTTCATAGCCTTCAGCAATGTACTGATAGTGTACATTTTAGCTAGGGCACCATTTTAGAGCCCCATGTCCTTTCAACTTCAAAATTTCATAACTAATTCCAAAAAGCTTCAAAAAATATGGAACCACTTGGGTTAGATGACAATTGCACTTGTCTTTTGAGGAAAATATATTGAAAAATATTTCAAAATGTTTCACCTCCCCAAAATTCAGTTTCAGCCCTTAGATGCTCGCTTTTTGAGCCTACTCCCTTCCCATGATCACACCGGTGAGTAAAGGCTACTAGTCAGAACATCGAAATTGCTTCGTCAACATCCTCGGAAGTCCTTCAGTTCCGCTTTCGTCGAGCTCCATTAATAACTGAAGCTCTCGAACCTCACAACCCACAAACTCCCCGCCGGTGGATGCCAGATGCAGGATCGGAGGGGCGCTTTGGGGTTGGAGCCGACATGTCAACAGTAACTTTACAGGCCGACTTATTTGTGCCCAACCCTGCTCGGACAAAAAGCCATTGAAGCGCACTGACTGAAATGGCAGCAGCATGTCAGGTTTCGATCGTTCCTCGCAGATCATGTTGTAAGTGTGGTCTGCAGGGATCGAAACTCCCGTCCATGGAGATGGAGATGGACTGATGGCGCTAGATGAATAGGCTCCATAATAACAGCAAGTAACCCAACAACCTACCTACTCCCCCTTTCCAGCTTCCACATGTACCCGAGCATTACATTTCAGGACGAAATGGTACACCGCAAGTACACGTTTCCGAATGATTGATTGCGATGGGTTTGGATCGATCGATCGATCGATGGCGGGGACAGGGATCCGAATCTTTCACAGTCGTCGCGGCTGTCTGTCTGTATGTGATTCGCGACTGAGGGCCGGTGGGGAGGAGGAAACTGGCTAGGGCTGCACTGTAACTTCACTCAATCACCCAATCGAACTGTAGCGCGCGCCCAGGCCGATCGAGTCGTCGTCAGAACCTCGTGCCTGATTGGAATGGGCAATCTGGCAACGCAACTTGGAAACCGATCCACACCCAGGTCCGGACTCCAGAGAGAGAGGCTGGAATTAAAAGCCCCGTGGAAATAATGGTCCCGGCCAACGCTTGCAACAATTGCTACAAAACAGATCATCGACTGCATGAGCAGTAGTGGGGACTGTCTGACTGACGGAAGGACGGATCGGACGGATCGGACGGATCGGACGGATCGAACGGATGGACTCTCTCTCTCTTTCTTTTTCGCTCGATCTCTTTCTCTCTCTGTAGATCTGTCGATCTGAGGAGGAGAAAATAGTGCATGAAAGCTACAAAGATCAAGCTACCGCGCGCAGTCTGTAGTGGTACTATACCGTAGTAGTAGTAGTAGTAGTACGTTACGCGGTGGGTCTGTCTGTGTGGCTGGCTACTGTAGTTGGCTGGCACCCGAATTTCTGGAGCTTCTGCAGCTAGTAGTAGTAGTTGGCTTGTAATTGAAACTGATCCTCCGATCCGACGGTTTGACACAGGTCCGGCCGGGCGGGGCCACTCCGCCCTGTGCTAGCTTGCAATGGTGATTCCCCTTCAATAATTGAGCATGGCGAGTCGGGAATGGGAGACGCCAGCCAGTAAGCTAGCTAGCTTCGTGCTCCGCGTCGTCGTCGTCGTCGGAGAGAGAGACGGAGCCAGGTCTCCAGGGAGCAGCCGGAACTGAGCTGGAACTTGCTGGGCTTTGAAACTTTCAAATGCTGGTGTGAGAGACTGAGAGAGAGAGAGTGACTGTGTCTGGCGGGTGTCAGTGGAGGATTGCCGGAAGGCGAGTGAATCAAGGGCGAGTTGAGAGGGGAAGCGGCAGGCTGAGGGACGGAGGGAGGTGGAGGTGAAGAATCGGTAGAGGAGCGGACATTCAAACTAACTTACTCCAAGTTGTACTGAGTAACATTTAAAAAACTCACGAAGTACAAACCGTCCGTCATTGAACCGACAGGCTGAGCCTTCCTATGGGGCTTGGAGCTTGGTTTTGGGAGAATCGTTGACAAAAAGTGTGTTTTTTTGCTTTTTTTTTGCTTTTCTTTGGGAGCATTTCAATCTGCTGGACCCACTTCGATAGTGAATACGGTTTGTCATGCGCCGTATTTAGGTTGCAAAGTCAAAGTACCATTCTTTTGTTTGCTTTTGTACATATGCTATCAATTGCAAGGGCAACAAGACCTATACCTTGTTACAATTGAGAGAAGGTTCGCAAATTCCCTTTGGACCAATAAAAGGTGTTTAATTACTCTAAGAAAGTAAAAGGTGTTTAACCCCAAAAGGATGAACTTGGCTTTGTAGAAATGAAAGATTTTATCACCTTATGTATCATGAGAGAAAGACAAACTATAATCACTTATTGGTTCAAGTCCTTTCCACTAAAATTCCAAGGATAAGAGATTGTCCTTCTCTTTCAAATACAAAGATGTTTTCTCATTCATCAAACCTCAAATGTCCTTGGCATCCTTTCAGGGTTGAGGACTAACCCTAATGAAGGACATTCTTCTTGTATTTGAGGTTCTCACAAAAATAGATTGTTGGACCAATAGGCAATTGCAAGAAACACCGGTCCTATTCACCATGACAATTAGAGTGATGTTCTTTTTTGCCATAGCTTTTGACTCCAAAGATCTAAGAACATGAAATAGTTAGTGGACCTTTCTAACTTAATGTTTTTTACATTCCTTTTTTTTAGAAATTAATAAATAAATTATATATATAATTTATTATTTTTAATTTGTCACAAATTGAGGTTTATGGGGGGTTTCTACATTAAGAGTCCCCAAATTTAATGATCTAAAGCTGAAATTTTCATAGTACATTTACATAGTAAAAAAGCATATTTCTACCAAAGAACATCTTTAAATATATTATTTTATGTCCTCCTCATGAGTGCAAACAACACTACATTGCATACAATTTATGAACATTGATAATGGTAGTAAGATTATTTTATGGTGAAATTTCATCACCATCAACGCTTCCCAATGAAATGGCCAATTTTTAGATTTAGAAAAGGGTCATTGCAAGAAAGACTTGCTGAAAAGCGTAGCGTTTTGCACAGTACTCACTTTTTTCTTTGGGAGTACTGTATAAATAGTAAATCAATTTTTAAAAAAAGTGAAAAATATGTTTGATGTATATACCTTTAAGAAGAAGATACCCTAGGAAGGAAAAGTGTAGAAAAATTCTCTGAGTAGGAGAACTAGAAAAGTGCTAAATTTCATGAAAATTGTAACTTTCACTATAGTTTCACATTATAATTTGTAGAAAATAGGGAAAGTAATTTTTCTTAAAACTAAAAATTGGCCATTTGGGAAGACTTTATGGTAAAGGTATTTCACCAAAATAATGATCCAAAAACTATCTTGATTGTTCAAAAATGTGTGCGCAAGGGAAGCCTGTTAGCACACATGTAGAGGAAAGAGAATAATGATTTATTAAATTTCCTTTGATGGAAACATGCCTACTTAGTGTAGAAATAGACCTTAGAAATCGCAGCTCTAAATTATTAATTTAAAGTACTCCCTAATACTAAAACCCCCTAAACCGCAAAGTGTGACAAATTAGAGAAATTAGAATTTAAATATAAAATGATTTTTGAAAATTTCTGAAAAATAAGGGTTTTGATAAATACCAAGTCAGCCATCTTCAATAAAAATTTCAAGTTCAAAGAGTTAATGCTTCAAAAGTTATAGCTCATGACAACTCCATCACTCAAAGTGTGACGCCAAATAGTACAAGTCTTTCTTGCATTCACCCAAAAATAGATTTTTTTTAATACAAAATAAAATATAAATATGCCCATTTTCATGAGATTTTGAGCTTTTCCAATTCTCTCAATTAGAAAATTTCCCTACCCTTTTCCTTCATAAGATACCTTTTTCCTTAAGGTGAATACAATCAATACATTCGACATATTTTTCATAATTTTTTAAAATAGTTTTTCTAATTAGATAGCAGACCCCCCCCCCCTAAAAGTGTTTAGTGTCAAAAAGGTACAAAAAATGGATGGTGTTTTTTGCAATGACCCCAATATGTGCATTTTTGGTTTCTAAGTTAGTAGTGAAGTCATCTATTAGACCTTTTGGGTGAACAATGTCTTTCCAAGTTAACTATTGAGGTTGTCTTTTGTACATGTGCAAATAGGATCTATAAGAGTTGTGATTAGCAAAGAAAATCAGTCGTAAACCTATACAATTCCAATGCATGTTGCAATTTATGTTTTTAGTATTCTAGCTACTAGAATGCATTTGCAATTATTAACGAATGCAAATTTAAAATGTCAAAGACAAAAATATAGATTTCACCTTAAAAATATTTTAGACACAAATATCTTCTAGACTATTGCAAAATAGAAGGTTTGACTGCAAAAAAACGGTGGTCATATTTCTCCTCACAATTAGGGTATAATTTCTTATTGACTTCTATAACTTTTGAAAAATAAGTCCAATGAACATAAATTTTTTATTGAACATGTTTAACTTTATAATAATTATCACATGTATTATTTTTAGAAATTAAAAAAATCATTTTATATTTAAATTTTATTTTAAATATAATTTTTTCCTATATTTTTGTAGTTAAAATGTGATACTATAATAAAAATAATTATTTCCATGAAATTTTGCAATTTTTAGTTCTCCTAATTAGAGAATTTTCCTATGCTTTTCCTTTCTAGGGTACCTTCTTCTTAAAGGTATATATGAAATTTATTTTTTGTTTATTTATTTATTTCTAAATTCTAATTTTAAATTACTTCCAAAGAAAAAATGAGTTGTATGCAAAACACTATGCTTTTTGGAGCCCCTTTCTTGCAATGACCCTAATCTACACTACCTAAATACATTAAGATCACCACTCTACCAATTATCAATCATTTTATAATTATGATGAATGTACACATGCCATTGATTAGAGTCAATAAAGGTCCTTATTGAATATGTTCAAATATGAAATATTAACTTTCTACTAGTATTGAAAATCTTCCAATACAATTTTTTTTTCTCATCTATTAGAGGAACACCTCAAATTCCTTAATGATATGTTCCTTTGTAAATACTAACATAAATTAAATCTTGTTTGCTCAAGGTTCTACATCAATGTCTATAGACTATAGTTTGGAAATATTTGCAATTTGTCTATTCAATACAAAATAATTATAGATGTTGTTTCACACTCACAAAAAGTACAATTGTGTAGAATGTTTATTATAAATACAATATTGCAATCCCAAGTTTTTATCTCCTCAATGAGATTTGAAGGAAAAACTTCATACAAAAAAATTTAATACAATTCTTGCTACATTTTCAAAATTGACTTTTTCTTATTATTCTTTGGTTTTATGCACTTCAAATTCAACAAATGTAAAGATAAATGTTCTTTGTATTATTAATAGCTTTGTCATAGAAAATGAAAAAATATTTTGTTAGTATTAAATGTACATAATCATAAAACAAGTTAGGGACAATAAAATTCATAATTATTCCATTGCATTATAAATACTCACTTTTTCCTTACAACTTTTGAGTATTTTGAAGATATTACTTACATCTCTGTTGTCTACCAGGCCACTTGTGGCTCGTTGTATTTTATTCTTCTGGCAATGAAATTCCGTTTCATTTGTTTAAAAAAAAAAAGAAAAAAAGATATTACTTACATAAATGAAAAATAATCTTAGTTTTTTTAAAGGCTTGCCACTTGCAATATCATGTATTGCATTCAATAAGGATAAAAATTAGCTCCCTTTAATGCATACATACACTTAAGTCTTGATTTGGATTGTACCTCCAAAAGCTTTGTATACTACCTACAATTTGAGTGTATTCCTTAAGGTATAAAATTTATTTGGTTTAATTATTTTCCAAAAAACATATAAGAGTTGCAACTTATGCAAAAGGATCAAAAATCATATATTGCATTGCACATGTTTTAGAAGGATTGTGAGACAAATATTCAACTAGCCAATTGATTGTGTACATGTCTATGCATGAACTTCAATTGCTTCATGCCTCCAACATGCATTGATTGTATTCATGTAAAAATAAAAACATGAACTAAACAACTCCAAAACAAATAGCATTCATCTTCACATTTCAATTGTTTTTCATTGTCTACAATTCATTATGCAATAGTGACGATTTAGTAAAAAAGAGGTATTAGTGTACCAAACTAAAGTAGAAGAGCATGGCTTTAGATACTTTTGGAATCATGATTTAATTCTTTTGCTTCGTACTTCAAAACCAATTTTCAAGTAAGTATGATTTCTATGAGACAACTTGGAAGATGAGCTATTATTATTAAGGAAATTTTATTGATGGCAATGAATATATGTATATATATATATATATTCCTAAAGATGTAAAGTCTTGGATTATACTTTTTTGAATTTTGGACAAGTTTTCTCAATGTCAAATTTCATTGCAATTGTTTGAAGTTTTCTTGGAGGTTAGAGAACATACTATCTTTATAGGAATATTATATTGTTATTTCATTTGGTGCTTAGGAGAAAAAAATATGCACTTAAAGTACAAAATACTGAACTCTAGGTGCCCAAGAAGGACAAATGCAAAAAGTTTTAAAAAGTTTAAATTTTCAAAAAGTAAAATTCTTGTAGGATATATTTAAGTCTTTTTGAAAGATTTGATTAATTCCATTTTAATTAAGTGACGTGAAAGTTATAAAGTGCCTTGTCAGTGGACAATGAAGGAACTTTTCTTGAAAAAATAATATATAGGATTCGTTTTCAAAGTCAATTTTCACAATTCTTCAAAACTAAAACATCAATAGGAAATAGATTCATTTCTATAATAATTTGGCTGTGAGGATTGACATACTTCAATTCCATTTTATACCTACTACTAGCTACAAACATTATAATTTTTCCTTATATTATATACCTACATCTACTTAGCATTAACTTGATTTTTTTGAAAAAAATTTCCTTTGATTTTTAGCTCAATTTTTCACCACAAATATTTTAAACCTCAGAACTTTGTATTACAAAAAAATTAAATCATGGGATTCAAAGTCTTAAATCCTAGTCATCTAGGGTGGAAAAAAAACTTTACTTTTCACCTTGAACATTCATATTTACAATTTACATGGTCAAAATTTATGAAATTTTTTACACATATTCTCATAGATGATTTGTACAAGATCTTACAATTGAAAAAATATACAAGAAAAGGTAGTTGTTTTTCATTATAGCTCTTTGTACTAGAAATGACAATACTAGAATGTTTTTTTGGTGAAATATAGTCATGAACCTATGGAGATTATTGATCAATTTTTTAATAAGGTGAATTTGTGAATAATCATTCTTAATAAGCCAAATCTACTCCAATGTCATTTTAATTTTGTATGAGATGGATGATCAAATTTCTAGCTTGCGCCAACCTAAATCCAAGTACAAAGTTGCATTTTCATATTTGTTAAGACAAAAAATGAAGATTAAAATAAAACAATTATATTGGAAATCTCTACCACATAAATAGTCCTCACTATTCATATCTTCTAAGAGAGTTGGTAAAACTACCATCAAAAACTCTTCATTCAAGGTGGTCTCCAAACTAGAGTAACTTATATCCCTTCAAAAGAGTATAGTACAATGTTTAGAGTGAAATACTAGATATTTCATTCTAAGCCATTGCCTTTGGAAAAATGATGGGTTGGAATTTGGAAATGGAAAATACCAAATCAAACCAAAAATGGTTGGTATAGCAAGTAAGTGGTGTGCAAAAAATAAAAAATAGATGTATAGGTGCCATTTTTATAAAATTGTCAAATTTCAATTGCTTTTCATTTGAATCCAAGGCTAATATTTAGATTGCTAAAATTAGATATGCTTTTGGATAAAGTAGATATGAAATTAGAATTGGTTGGTGAGGGTCTTGAAATGCTTAAATAGGACAAGGGTAGGAATCACTTTGAGGTTGGTTGTAGTAGCTGATCTTTGCTCAATTGTCTATTTTTGCCTATTGTAATGAATTTTGGATATTAGTTTGAACCAACATGTCTTAGGGAAAAAATGATTATGGCTTTTGCAAATTTGAAGTTGAAGGGAAAAAGCTAGTGAAAATTTGATACTAGAAGGAATTAACCAAGAGATTTTGATAAAGAAATAATGCAATTGGTGCACTTGGAAAAACTCCTAATTTCTTCTACAATTAAAGAAGAGCATATCATTAGAGTAACTTCAAAACGTCCTAAACATTTGTGTTATAAACATTTCCCAAAGAAGAAACATAAGGACTGGTACTCCTATTTTTCCACTTTAGTAAAAATATTGAAACCTATTCTTTATTACAAATGCCATTAAATTTGGAAAGTTAAATTTTGTATTTGGAGTAAAAAATCTCAAATTAAAAAGGAGAATTAAAGAAATACAAAATGAACCAACTACACAATAAAGGGGCATATTAAACATCTATTTTTTGGTGGAAAAAACAAGTACCTTACCATTCCGATGGAAGCTTTTAGCACTACCATAATCAAAGGTTGGATTTGAAAAAACAAGTTGAAATTGAATTTCTACATTAATTCCTAGAATTTGAACACCTTTTTCCATCAAAGACCATTTAAAGTTGTTGTTTCTATTGCAAAGAGCAAAAAATTTAAGAATTTATCTTTAATAAATACCTTATTGTAGGATCTAGTAATATACTAGTATAAGAATGCGTAGAAGAATTAAATTCAAAAACTTTGACCTTGTAGATTGCAAGATATTACCATTTAAAGAGAATAATTTTTTTATACCATTCTCCACTAGATTTTTGGCTTTAAATCTTCTTAATTCAACTTTTTGCATTATAAATCTCAATTATGTAATTTTTGTATGTTGAAGAATTGAGTTGAGGATTTGGAAAAAAAATTCAACAAAAAACACTTAATTTTCAATTATTAAAAAGTTATTAACTAGAAGTAGGTTTAAGATTGAAGGGAAAATTAAATTGTTGATAGATCTAAGATAGAATTAAAAGACAATAATCCCACTTGTGAGATTGTTCTAGAAACAAATTTAACTATGTCTAATTATTATTTTTGGAAAATTGCATTAAAAAATGGATTCTATAAGTTATTTTTTTCATCAAAATGCTTTGCCCAAAAAACAAGATTGTCCATAATCTTCTTATTACAAGCCCAAATAGAATGAATTAAAGCTTCCAATTTAGACAAAAATATAGTATTTGAGGAAAAAAATTTAAATTTTAAAATGTAGGCTTTTTATTTGTGATTTCTTTTAAGCTATCCTTCAAGTTGTTTTTTGGACTTAAGGTGGCACATCTTTTGCTCCCAAACAACAATTGAAATAAAAAATGTATATTCCCCAAAAGTTAATGATTTTTTTTCTTCAAAAAAAGTTTCAAGAAATTATGTCAAATATTGAATTCACACAAGCCTACACAAAATCCCAAGAATCCTCCACAAGTACTTAAGGACTTTTAATTAGGGTTTAATTAGATTTTGAAAGGCTTATATCATCTTTAATCAATCAAAGGATTATGCATGGCACTCCTTGACAAAATGACTTAATTTATGGCAATTTTGACCATCATGTATGGTACCCTAGATAACTCCAAGCTAGTCTTTTTTTTCTAGGAAGACTTTGTTATTTTTCATTAAGTATGAAACAATAAGAAACCATACATATGGTACTATATTTGACTCCTATAATATGAATTGTGTATTAATATATGGAATGACATTCATCATCAAATTGATAGTTAAACAATTAGCATTTTTGAATTGGATGTCTTGTTCACATCTAAACTTGATCATGCTCAAACATGACTCCGATACACCTAGAATTTGTGACCATTTAGAGCTTTCAATAAGTGTAGAAAATACAATGATGTTCTAAATTGGGAGTGCTATATGTCATTAGATCTATCTTAACATCAATATTAACCCTTCAATAACATTCCCTTGTCTAGTAGGCAATCCAAAGGAGAATAAAAAATTCCTTGAAGTAGAGCATGGATTTTGTTGCTTCTCCAAAGTTTACATGGTCAAGACATCTCAAAGTAAATAACAATGAATAGTATTATCACTTTGCAGCCTAAATGTGATGCTTGGCAAGCCATATTCACTATAGAGTTGGGGTCCAATAGGCTCAAATAATTTTTTTAAATATTCCAAAATCCATTTTTTGTCAACAACTCTCCCCAAACCAAGCCCAAGGTTAACTTTGTCATTGCCATAAGGGAGGAGGCTCAAAAACCACTCAGGCTCAAAAACTGCTCACCTTCTAAAATGTATATTTCTGGTACACGATGCTTTTTGATCTTTACAATATGTACAAACAGTGAACATTTGAGGGGGTGGGCGGTTTTGGAGCCTTACACCATATTGACTTCAGAAATTCATAACTAATTCTACAGAGCTCCAAAAAATATGAAACAGCTTGGGTTAGATGCCTATTCAAGCTGTCTTTCAAAAAAAATTCACTGAAAAAAAATTTCACGATGTTTGACCTGCCCAAAATTCTGCTCCAGCCCTTAGATGGTCAGTTTATGGACCTCATCCCTTATATCTCAAATCATGCACCGGCCTTCTACAATATGTCAAAATACATGAAGAACACCATGCTGTGCCCAATTTTTGGCTTCCAATTCAATATTTTATAATTCTTTAAGTATTGTTTGAATTGTTATGAGATTTAGAGTACATCAATTTCCACCTTCCTCGGGGGGAAAGAATCAAAGACCAAACTGGAGTCCAGCAGAGTCTGCAGACCATTTCTGATTTCCTTGCACATTTGCAGACCATGAGAAACACAGGGTGTAAAACATAGTTTGCTCTTGTAGCAACCATTGAAAAGCTGATTGCATTTCTAGGGAAGCTAAACTCCTTAAAAAAATTTCAGTAAATATTATGTGTAAGAAGGAAAATGGAATTGGCATCTAATCCAAGTTGTTTTATATTTTTTGGACCTTTGTGGAATTACTTATGAATTTCTGAAGTTGAAACACAATGATACCACTAACAACTACCACTTCCTAAAATATACATTTCAATTACATTGAAGAAAGCAAAATGTACCTTGATGGTATGATCATTTATAGAGCACATGTGCTTTTAGAGGGCCATGGTGAACTCAAACCCCCCACCCCCCACCCCCCACCACCCACCACCACCCACCACCACCCCACCACCACCCCTTAACCACTTTGAAAAAGCACTGAAATATTTTATTCTCCAAAAATGATAAAATTTGCAAACTCTTAATTCATATTTGCAATCAAAGGCTCCAAATCAGCTAAGAGAGATGGACTAGGTAAATTACTCCGGCACAAAATAGGGGGATTTTATTTTTACTTGCACCTAAGAACAACTTGGTGTGGTCAAGCAATGGGCAGGGAGAATTGACCCCCTCACTCGGCCACTGAGGTAAAATGCTGTAATTTTTTTATTTTTCACACAAATTTCTTTTTATAAAATTTTGAATTCATACTTGCAATCGAAACTCCAAATTAGCTATAGGGTGAATGAAAGTAGGGGTGATCACGGCCCAAACTAGGGGGCTTGTTGTTTTGATTGCATCTCTGCTAAAACATGGTAAGGCCGAGCGAGGGGGCCAATCCACCCGGATCCAAGCGATGGGGCCAGTTCTAACGTATTCTAATGTTTTCCAAGTATTGGACCCGCCACTACTGTACTATACACTTGGCAAATACTCCGTATCAGGTATTTTATGTTGCAAATAGTATAGCCCTCCAGATAGTGTGGGTCCAACCAAAATCTTTGGTTCTTTTCAGAACACCGGGACACCAAAATTGAGGGAAATCTATTGACTTTGGGAGTTTGGGCTCACTGGTTTCCCTTAGTTATCAATTTACACTTCACGTGCCCTAATGGCCCAAAGGGTCCACAATTCAGATCTGTAGGAGTTGAAGTTTAGAGCATCTGCACTCATGTTTAGAACATGGTGGGGGGGGGCCTTCAATGGTCCTCCCACAATGGGATGGCCCTCCAACATGGAAACTTTTGAGTCCACTAAAGTTATTGTTTCTTATGTTCAATGAGTCCCACATATTGAAATACTCTTATGTAAGAAGTGAGTCACCGCGTATGATAGTACTACGTAAAGTACTATTGACTTTGTGTGTTCACAAACCGGCATGGCAAACAACTCACCAACCTTCCTAGTAGGTCACACAACCTACGCCATCAGTAGCTCACAAACTTGGCCAATGATTTACAACCCACCAACCAATGTCCTGAGTATCTAAGGAGGAATAATCCCTCTCCCATGGGCAAATGGTTTAGCTTAGTTAACAATGTAATGCAACCCAAATCTTGCATTACAATAGATAAAATTTGAATGAGCTCTATAAATTTTTTTAAAAAGGAGCTTGTAAAAGTCAAGGGCCCACACAACTACTTCAAAGCAAAGATTTAGTGTATCTCTAGCATTGTTTGGTTGTACAAAAGGTTGGTTTAGTGTTTTAGAGCATTGTGAGTTGTTGGGGAGGCACCACGATTTGCTTATAGTTAGGAGTGAAGGGGATTCAATATAGACCTCAAAAACAAATCTAGCACGGGCCTTCTATGTCCTAAATTAAAGGCCACATTTTTCTTGAGTATGCATATAGGTGCTCTTACTTCATATAGGAATCTTCAATGAAGGTAAAAAAAAAATTCCATGGTACATGTCTCTTCAAACAATCCAAGGTTAACATTGAAACAAAGAAGTTGTACTATTTATAGAAAATTGCACCCTATAATTTTGGATGATTGACATGTGTTTTGATCATTACTATAATTGATTTTCTATCCTAAGTTTATTCAACAAGATTAAAGGTTTTGTATAATATAAATCCAACAAACAAAATGCCTTATCTCGTAGATTATAGTATCGGAATTGAGTAGAATCATAAATTGCCATGTATAGATTATAGAAAGAATCCACAAGAAAACCATCATGACAACTTTGACAACCTTTCAGTCATCCCATCTGTAGTTTCTTTGGGCATCTATGAATATTAGATTTTCAATGGTGTGAATATTGAAAATTCATCAAACTAAATCAAAACTTGGTGTTAATAAATCAATACCACTATTGAGGGGACCAAAATCAAAGCATGTGATGGACTCACAATCCTTATTTATCTTTTATATGATACTTTTAACAATGCATGTGAACCAAATGCTTTATAAATACTAATTTGAATGATTTTTCACCGAAAGACCAATGTTCTTACCTATACCATATTAGCATAAGCCTATCACAATGAAACATTAATTAAACTTAGGAGAGTAGGGATTGAATGAAAACATTCAAGATGAAATAGTTGGGATGAAAACGTGACCACATTTGTGATAATGGGTTGTGACAAACTACCTAACTTTTTGTACTTAATATAATAGATGTGTTTTGGTGATGTGGTCCTAAAATTGAATTTTCATGTCAAGGGGCCACATCACCTTACACCAATCACAAGATGACACATGACACTTTATAAATCAATAAAAACACAAAAATGACTTAATTTATGCCAAATCTGACCCTCATGTAAGGTATGCTATTTTAAGTTAGAGCCTGAACGGTTTGCAGTTGTAACTTAACACACGTGGCCTGCCTCCTATAAATATTCTGCGCTCAATTAATTTGAGCTTCGTCAGACATGTCAGCTCTCCAAGGATTGGAGGCCATGCCCTCTTGGATCAGACGAAATGAACGGGTAGCTGATGGATGAACGCCTAATGGATGACAAAAATGGATGAAAAATAATAGAGGAGACGGAGTCTTTGCAAGTGAGTCCACACGAGACATGTTGTTGCCCAGGGAAGGGGGAAAGGCGGAATTGTTCAGTTCAGTTGTTTTCCGTCAGACAAGTCTGTGGGCAAGGCAAATTTCATCCATCCCTTGGATGAGTAATGGCGTGATTAACTTTGAATGATAGGCTCATCTCTTCCGAACTTAACCGGCATGACAAGTGTGCTGGGGTTGGGTAATTGGGTTCCATGCAGTTTTAAGGCGTGTGCACCCATAATCAGTGACAACACTACACCAAAAAGTATATTTAGTGTTGTATTGCATTTAGTGTTTTTTTCCCCTACCCGACCAAATCTCAACTTTACTAGGATTAGTGTAACACTAAACTTCCATCATTTTCCTTATCTTCAATTTTTTTCCTTCGCAAATTTATTTATTTAATATATTCTAACACTAAATGTAAACCTTTTCAGATTTCAGATTTACCATAGAATACTTTTAGTGTTAGAAATGAGTTTTAGTGTTACTTACTTTAGTAGGCTTAATGATATTTAGTGTCATGGTTCGTAAATAGTGTTGCTAACACTAAATATACTATTTAGTGTACTCCTCCAAAATAGGACACTTGTTGTGTTTGCAGCCCAAGAGTCTTGCAAAAACTTAGATATTGATAATATGAGATGTACATAATCATTACATGAGAGTCTTTAGTAGGAGAGTTTGGTTGATTTGGGATGTATGTGAAAGTAGTACTTTGGAAATTTAGACCTTTTTCAATTGGCACTTGAATAATCTATACCTTAAGACAAGTAGTTTGTTTTTGTTTTGTTTGTTTGTTTTGTTTGTTTTGTTGGTCACGTTGAGATCTCCCATACCATGCATCCCCCAGTCGCGTGAAAGCTCTCAGCAAGGAGGGGTGCACGGGCTTGGTTTCCGAGCATTTTAACTCATGGTAAAAAAAGTTATTGAATTTCAAAGTTTTTAAGGTTCCCAAAAATTAGAAAATTACTTTTACTATAGTTCTGATTGTGGCATCGACACAAGTACAGTAGTACACTAGTATATACTACAACGAATTGGACTAATTCACACTCACTTGTCTGTAAGGTTCAATAAAAATCATAGATATACTTTCAAATACTACATTCGCTCAAATGTTCTTATTGTCAATTATGGATGTACATATATCTTAGTAAGAAAAATTTAATTGATTGAAACAATAAGAAGAGTCTTGGAATTTTTGAGATTTTTTCACGTTTTGCCATTTCTATCTAAATTAGGGTTGGAAATTTCCTACACTTGTTAAACTTGTCAAATTTGCCAAATTAGTTGTCTTGTAGTCATACATTATACAATCTAAATTACATAATCTATTTAATTTAAATTAAGATTACATAATCTATTTAATTTAAATTAATTTGAGACAACAGAATTAATCCCTGCTAGACCACAACATCACTTGATGGCTTCTACAACTACAATGGTAAGAAATTCAAAATGTGAACTTCACTAATAGTCCATGATTGACAACAAATAACACCAAGATGATTTTTCTTACTGAATTTGTCAATGCAATCCATTGAAGAAATTATGAACTATGCAATTTTTGGTGAATTTTTGAAGGATGAAGAAACTACTTTGGGCCATCTCTTCATCTCTCTATTTTTTTTTGACCTACAGCTTTTCAAGTAGGTCTTGAACATTCTATTATTTCAACACTCTGATTTTAGCATATTTGCCTAACCAACCTTCTTTTCATCAATCTTGTCAACAATGACATTTTTTAAAAATTGTACAATTTTGTAGATCTTTTGTACTTTTAAAAAGCTACATAAATCTTCTTTCATTTCAAAGGTGGTGATCATCAAAATTATTCCACACAAATGAAGGATTATACTTGTTACAAGAGCTAATCAAGAAAACAAGATCGGGAACAAGATCTATGGTCAACTCTCTTGTTGCGTAAGGATTAAGCATCTTCATCTTGCACTTATAAAAACATGAACGAGGACATTATGATGAGCTATCTCATTGTAATTAAGAGCCTACAAATTTTGCCCACAAAGAATTGCAATGCAGTATTTTTTTTAATTTTGTCAAAAAATAAGTAGAAACACCCAATCATGAACCTGTAGCTATTTTTTGTCCCTACACTCACCCAATTATGTCCATAGACTTTGATGAATGTATCTTCTACACACTAAGCATTGATTTATTGATGCATTCGAAGGACATGTATTTGATTGTGATTTGCTGACAATTGAATTTGACTGTGATTCTTTGACAATTGAATTTTGTAGAGTTCAAATTTAGGTGCACCTACTAGGACAATTTCCATGGATTAGGCAACTTATACTTTAAGAAATCATAGAAATTACATATAACATCCAAATATTATTTTATAATTCATAATTTTCACTCACTAATACTACAAAACATTACTTTTAGAAAAAGATGCCTCCACTATGTTAAATTCCTTGTATCAACAATTTTGGGTGCTTTCACCTTATAAAGAACAATTCCATTAAATGAAATTTGAGGCCTCGGGAGAGCCATTTTGGATTTGTTCCTAAAATAGTTCCTAAAACAATTCCCCAATTGTTGGCCGTTGTCTGGCCAACAATTACCAAAACTAATAAAAAAATATAAAAAAATTTGGATCCTGAAATGTGAAAAAAAGTCCGAAAAAATATTTCAAAAAAGAAATTGATGATGTGGCATGGTCTTGGCCACATTGGATTCCTGTGATTCTAGATCCCTGCAGCAGTTTACTCATTCTTACAACAATTCTTGTATTCTTGTTGTTTGGGAACCCATGGCCCTCCCGAAGCCTCAAATTTCATCTTATGAGAGTTCATGAATGATTTAATTTCTACAAACTATTTTTTATTTTTTCTAAGCTACTCTGTAAGCTTTTTTTACCAGCCGGCCATTTTGCCAATCTTAGTAAAAGAATTACCCTCCATTAAGGTAAGAGGTCCTATAATGGATCATCTAAGGGTTGAAACAGAATTTTAGGGAGTTAAAACTTTTAGAAATATTTTTCAATAAATTTTCCTTGAAAGACAAGTAGAATTGACATTTAACCCTAGTCGTTTCATATTTTTATGAGCTTTTTTGAATTAGTTATCAAATTTTGAAGTTGAAAGGACATAGGGCTCTAAAATGGTGCCCTAGCTAAAATGTACACTATCAGTACACTGCTGAAGGCTATGAAAAGCAACATGTACAAGTACTGTACATTTAAGATAGGGCACCATTTTAGACCCGCTCCATTTAAGAGCCTTCCACCTTAAGCTAGAGTCCTTTTGTGTTCCCATCTCCGTTTTGAACCTCTGCTGGATAGAATACATCTCCATCTGTCCAGTGGAGCTTTACGAAAATTTAAAATTTAAAGTAAAGAAGTAAAGAAATAAAGAAACAGATCATTGGGGAGCTTTTTGTCGGTTTATTTCTATTTTATTTTTTATTATATTATTTTTGACTTTTTGTCGGTTTAGACTAATTCAGAGAATTCGCTACAGTGGTGTATTTGTATTCCTCTCCACACATTTACTGACGGTATTAAACCCACCAGGCGTCGTATAATACGCTTGACAGTGTATTGTTGTTCCGAATGTACGCATTAAAGTACTGTATGTTTGATTCTGCTTATTTTTTGAGGAAACTTTTGGACCATGAATAGGTACTTTAGGGGTAAGGTTACTCCCCTATGACAACCAAAATGCCATCACGCCCATCACAAGCAAAATTGTAATAATGGTGTACATTCCAAAATTTAAAACGTGCACCACTAGAATGTTTTTGGATGTGATGGGTTGGCTAACATCTTGCTAGTCGTACATAAAGTTACCTTAAACTGCAAATTCTACATATCACCATTGGCTAAGTTTGTCGATTTAGTGACCATATTTCATATTTGAACATAGAAGACTTATTACTAAAGAATGTGTAGGGTTTAGGGTTTAGGGCTCACCTATATTCATTCGGCAATATGGTTTAACCAATTGGCTTATCCTATAGACTTGCCAACATTTTTTTTTTTTTTTTTAACAAATGAAAAGCTCTATTGCATTAAAGAAAACATAAAAGGACTGCCAAGCCTGAAAGTTAGCACTAAGGAGAATAAGAGCAATGCAAAAAACAAAACGAAAAATGAAAACCTAAGTAAAGGAACACAAATGACGGCCCTTCTTGTTCCACAAAAGTGAAGAGCCACATCTATAAGCTAGAATAGACTATTGCAACCATTCATCATCAAATTTCTTCCATATAATGATTGCAAGCTATGGATGATAACTGGAAGAAAGTTAGGCATTGATAGACTTGCCAATATCTTCACCATCCTACTAAATCAAACTACCATGTAACTTTTTTAGTTCATAAACCATTAATCACCTACACCATTTAGTGGCTATACGACAATGTTTCGAAAATGTACCTTTATCCAAAAAATATTGATTGGTCAAACTTCAAAACAATTGTGTGGTATATCTCAAATCAAATCAAATAGTATAATATTTTAGAAGGAGGAGAAAAATTCTCTTCTTGAATCAATGCAAGTATACTTTAAAGGAGTACAAATCACTCAATATTATGATTTTAAGGACAATTTACACACAAGTAAAGTAATTTTTGTAAAAAAGTGCCATGTGTCATCTAGTGAATGATGTGAGATGTTGTGACCCCTTGAGAACCTGACATGGAAATTTAGTTTTGGCATTAGACCTTCACAACTAGAGTTTTCTTTTCTTTCTTTCTTTAAAAATTATCAGATAAATCATACTCACAACAATCATTAATTTTTGTGCTCCAAAGGCTAATAAAAATGACTGAAGCATGGATAAAAGTTTATCACTTTTTTATTGTACCACAAGCTAAACAATATCACAAGAACCACACATTGATGGGGAAAAATGCTAAGCAAGGTAGAACCACCTATACTTGATCATTCTAAGCAATTTTAGAATACATCATGCAACGTACGAGGCTATGCAAATTTTTCATATGTAGCAAGATATGAAATATAGGGATTGCAAATTTTTCATAATTTTTTTTTCCAAAATTACAATTACTATGATTTTTCAAAGCCAAAAAGTGCTTGGAACCCACAACCAATGTCTAGACTCTTCTAATTCCGACCATTCAAGAGACTACTTATGTGTCACGACCTCGTTAGTCCCAACCTTGAAAATGAGGAAAAAGTGTATTCCAAGCTTCGATTGGAAATCTCTTCTCGCCTTGGTTGGAAATAGGCGCATCCTATCAGTTGGGTATGGATCCTTGGTCAAGAATAGGTGGTTCTACTTTAGGGGTGTTTCACAGTATGGCCGTCCAAGTTGAGAGGCCATTGATTCTACCAACCAGATTTGAGAAAACCATGATTTCCACCAATGGCAGATTTCAGAAACCATGATTTCCACCAATCAGATTTGAGAAAACCCTGATTTCCACCAATCAGATTTCAAAAACCGTGATTTCCACCAATCAGATTTGAGAAAACCCTGACCCTTGACTTGGACGGCCGTAGTGTGAAACGCCCCTTAGATTGAGGTGTTTGACACCCAAGATTTTCCACAGGTTCTGACCAATGACAGTGTGATGTCTGGCACTTGTCACTTGAAAGTGGAAATGAATATAGTTTGTGTCAAATCTGCTCAACGGAAGACTTCACTTATAAAATATTTAAAACCCTTTCAGTCATCCCAATTCTGCTGCCTGTGTCCTCTTGTAGTGTACCTGCAGTACTTGCACGGAGGTGCCTGAGACATCAATTTTTGATCAAGTGTTGCCTACCCAAACTGGAGCTTCTGCAATTTCTTTAGTCTAGTCCAATGTGTACAGTATGTCAGTAGCCAGCCCCACTCAATGATAAAATGGGCAAGAATTATTTTTGGCCTTGACCACTCAGTCTCCCAGACATGATACTCAATAGTTTTCCACTTCAGAAAAAATAAAAATTCTCATTTTCTATTTTGGAAGAAAAAAATACATGGACAAATGCCATTGCAAGGAAAAAGTACACATATTTTTTCCACTTGAATTACTCAGGTCAAATATATATATTTTCAAGTTTTTGTATTCCTTTAGAGAAAAATGCCCACATGTATGTTATAATGCAGGATGCTAAATCTTCCATTCAAAGTGGGCCCAACAGGATAAGTTTTTGGTTTTGGGGGGATAAAAGTAAGAAAAAGCCCCCTATTTTGTGCTGTGTTTAGGGTATGTTATAGTCCTCTATCACCTGAGTTAATTTGGGGTCTCTACCACCTGAGTTAATTGGGGGTCTCTTACTGCAGAATTCAAAATTTGCAAAAAAAGAATTATGTGCAAACAAATAAAAAAATTCGTGTGTTTTCTCCCGAGGTAAAGCCACCCTGCTGGGCCCACTTTGTATGGAGGATTTAGTGAGTGCCCTCAGTCCAGCAATGATTTATTGATAATGGGGAAAAGAAAAGTTATTTGACCAATGAATTCAAGGATCTGCACACAACAAGCAGTTACTTTTGGAATGGAATTTCTGCCATATATGAAAAGATACACTGAGGAAGAATATGAAAAAAGAATAAGAAAAAGAAATGAAAAAAGAAAGTCAAAGTTAACATCATAAAAAAGAAAATCAGTAAATAATAAATGATGGACAGCTGTCCATCAGCTATTCTTTTTCATGTGAAACTCAATGTTTACTCACAAGGGGCTACAATCACTTACAGTGGAAACACCCAAAACCGTCCAAATAAGGAATTCAGCATAGTTGGAGGCAGCATTTTCTACAAATGATATTTTTCTAGTATTAGTGAGTGAAAATCATGAATATTTTAAAGAAAAAATTAGATTTTTCGGATACAGTATGTAATTTTTAGAAATTTTCAAAGTGTTGGCTCCCTAGACCTATGGAACCGTCCTATAGGTGCACCCAAAATTGAACCCTCCGAAAATCAGTACTTAGCCAACTAAATTTTCCTATGCGTCCTTCAATTATGTCAACAAATTACAATTACACGTATGGCAAACACATTAAGGGAACTCTATTGATGCATTTGGGTGAATCTACATTCCATTGCAAGGAACAAGTGCGGGAATGGGTGTTTTGCCCTTAGAAGTAAGTTATGTAGAAATTTGGAGTTCGGGATTGTTAACCCCTAAACGACAAGCCGGTGGTTGTGGAAATCATGAATTTTTACACCATGGGAGTCATTGGTTCCAAAAAAATCAAAGCCTTGTTGGAAGTCAAAACATTGTCGAAGATCCCTTTCCACCCCTAATTCCGAGGATGAATAACTGCATTTCTATCCTATATAGAAAGATTATGTCTTGTTCATTGACCAAAATATGGCCTCCGTGTCGTTTAGGGGATAATAATGCCAGTTATCAATTCAAACTTGTTGATGTAAGGTAGTCGACCCCTTTCCGATCACCTCCCATTTGGCCAAAGTCTAATTCATTCTGTTTTTTAGCACTGGAAGTGGGAATAACTAGTTCATTGTGATGCATTATGAGCCATTGATTTTCTTTGAACTTCCTAAATAGCATATGGTCAAATTTAGACATAACTACATATTAAGAATAGGTTTTATAGAATTTTAATAAAAAGAATTCATAGAATATTTTTTTCTAGTGGAAAAATATGAAATAATTTCAAATCCATCTTAAATCTATCTTTCCATGTATGGAAATTCATTCATCTACCAAACTCAACCAAGAACTATGCTAAATTCCTTAATTGGTTAGAAATGGGTTGTAAGCTTCTATGCTTATAGCTTTGAACCAATGTCTATGAAAAATTGTTGGTTAGCTAGTGGAATTGGGAAAAAATCAGTTCCCAATTCAGAAAACATCACAAATTTTCTAGTGAAGAAATCTTCAAAATTTTGATTCGGAGTGAAAAAATAGAGAATTTTTTTTAGAACTCAGTACTAGAAAAAACAATTCAATACAAAAAATAATGGTAAATAGCTGGTAAAACTAAAAACTAAAATGCCAAATATTGCTTTGAAATGCAAGCAAACAAGGACTTGGGAAAAAGGAAGGATCAACTTTAGGGTGTTTTTTTTCATATTTTTGAAGAAGTGTCATAGTGGCAATATAAAATGTTATAGTGGTGCTTCAAATTGCAACATTCATCCACTTATTGGATGTATAGTATGGTTTTCATCTACAATCAGGCAATTTCATCTAATATTTCTTTTAATTTTGAAGTTGTCTAGTGATTTCATTCAATTTTTTTGGCATTTTTTTATAGCCTTTTTTAGCCAGATTATTTTTCCTAGTGCAATCTGGCACCAGAAAGCCAAAAAAACAGCTTTCAAAATGGGCCTTCTTCTTAACGCCACCCATCAATTTGAATACGAGACAGACTTGGTAACTTCCTCTTGTAACCTGGCCACTCCATTGTCATGGGTTTTGAATTGGTGTGGTCCTGAAAATAATGTGTAAGTGCAAAGCAAGGTAAAACAAGTGCCAATTTCATACTACTCCATCCATCTTTTTCTTGTTTTTTTTGGGGTTTTTTGGGTTCATCCATGAAGCATATACACTACCTACTATGAGTTGACCAATTACCTTTTGTGGAAATCACTGAGTTTGGCGAAGGAAAGTAAAAATAAAATGCTTTTAATTTGTTTGTACAGTGGTCGGTCCACCGCGACGGATTGGCAATATAAGTAACTTTCATCCAACTCAAAATAATGAACTTCTTCATGTCAAGATTGTTCAAAGATTGGAGCCCCAGATTCTGTTCTTCTTTGGACGTGAATGAATGTGCACTTGGGAGTATTCTGATCATAAATGCATCATATGTTTTTTCATATCCAATCACAAAAGCCTCAAACACAAAAATATGAGAACCATGCATGCATTTTAAAGGCAATATTCCTGATTGAATTCCATTTGTTTTAAGAAAAACCCATCTCCCAAGTTGAATTCAAACACAAATTGATCCCATTAACCCCAAAATGACCCTGGAATTTCCTGAGCTTCTAGAAATTTGCTCTAAATTAAACAAAAAGTCAACATTTTGATAAGTTGTATCAATTTTTTTTGAATTGTAACCGTATAAAATCAAACTAGACATGTTAGAGATCACATTAGAAAAGAAAACACAACAATATCTCTTACTGATTGAAAGATTATAATGTTTGATCATGAGGGTGTTAAAATTGTGAAAGTGATTTGAAGTCTTTTAATCCTTTTTTCACATGTTGAATCTAAAAAGTTGGTCACCAAAAACTATGATGTTAAAGATCCTAACATGCATAACCCCAATCAATTCATAGCTTCTCAAAATCTACTCTACATTTTTTTAAATGAGTTTCTAATAAGATTTTTTCTCAAAGATCTAGTGTATTTGAGGCTCATTCTCAAGAGCCCTCAACACTACAAAAGTCAAGATTGCACTAGACACCGGTGCACAAAATCTTAAATAGAAAAATCACATTTGCACATTTTCAAAATCATATTTTTGAAGCTAAAACTAAACTTCAAAAATATAAACTACTAAAAATAATAATTTGGTAAGATTTTATTTAACTTCAAAAATTGGTCGAGGACACATTATGTCCTCAGGGTCACTTTGGGGTTAATAAGCTTTGGTTTCACCTAAGGTAGATGTACCCATAACCGATCAAATAAGCACATTTGGATATAATCTATGGTAGTGAAAGGCAAAGCAAATGTTTTCAGAGATGCATTGACAAAAAAAATGCGAATTACAAAAAATTTGGTAATTTTATCTCTTGAATTGAAATCACTATGAATTTTGAAAAGCAAAAGTTGGACTGAACCTATAACCAACATCTAGTCATCCAATTTTCATCATCCAAGAATACTTTTTCACTAATTACATTCTAAATTTATGTTCATTTATCTGTCATTAGCTTACTGGTCCAAGCCTTGAAAAAGCACAAAGACACACATTCCGAGAAGAAAATGGAAATCCATTCCAATCTTGTTTGGGATAGGGTACCCTATTTATTGTTGATGGTGTCTGTATCAATAATGGATACATCTAGCTTATATGAATCCATAATATTTGATCAAAAGGTGATTCATATATGATCTTGCTATACAATTTGTATTTACCAGCTTATAACTCTTCAATCACGGTTCAATATATGAGTTGCGATACATTGTCATTTATATACTATCATGATCAATAATCTACTTTGTATTGAAAAGTATTTGGTCAATCCTTTTTTTAATTAAATCCTTTTGAATTCATACTGCAAAGAAATTTTAGACCCTTCAAGAATTAATCAATACAGTAACATACACTTAAAATGGACTACTTCTTAAAATTGTACCTTATTTTGAGAGGGAAAACAAATAGGAAGGATATCCAAAATGCACATTAGAAAGACAAGTGCAAGGTGGAGTTGTAGGTCATTTTGAGTAGTGTGTACCTCTCTTTATACTATTGTGGAGGTGGCAAGCACTTGCAAGTGGTCCATTTTGGATACACTTTGTGTTGTTTTACCTTCTTCTTTGGGGACATGTTTTTATACTACTAGTGTCATCTTTTCGTGCCCATCAATTGCATTTTGGCATCATCTACATGACACTTCTAGCACCTTACACCTTGCATCTTTCAAAATTTGCAATTAATTCACAATGCATCCAAAAATCATGAAACCACTTGTATTTTGATTTGTAGTCTTGCACCAATGTGCAAAAATTGTTGTTAATTTTCTATAGCACCTCAGATATGCCATATATAACTTATTTGTATGCTTCTAAATGTAGTTACTTTAGTTCTTTTGTATTGTATGTGTTCCACAAAAGTGATTTGGATCTTTGGAAGAACTCCTTATGCCACCTCTACAAGGTCACGTCTATAGTAGTGTGACGAGCCGTTTGTAGAGGCCATTTTATCCCCCTGTTTTTATTTTGGGAAAACACTAGGACGTGTTATTTGTTGCGCAAAATAAAATTCAAAAATTCTGAATTTATATTTGCAATCGAAGACCCCAAATTAGTCTAGGGAGGTGATAGCATTCGCATTAACACAACACAAACTAATTTTTTTATTTTTTATTTTTATTTTTTACTTTCACTCTTGCCTAGGGCTCCACAATCGGCTTGTCGCACTACTTTACTCCAAAAAAAACCCCACCGCCCACCCAACATCATATATGGTGTAGAGCCTTAGCCCACAAGTTATCATGGCATGATGATCCCAATTATTCAACACGGAGGTTACCGATATTCCCCAAATCAAGTCCGTGTTCCCCCCTTGTAGACCCAAAGAAAAAAATGAACAGGGAATTGGGGGCGGGGATTATTCCCCAATGAACAAGGTTCCTCGCACCTTCAGTAAGTTAGTCGGTCCCCTGTAGAATTCCGTCTCCCTGATCAATGGAAATAGTCCATGTTTCAAGGGAGAAAAAAAGTGGAATTCCATCCCCAAGTCGTCATCCCCCACCAGAATAATCAACATCAAAACCATCCACATGGTAAGGGGGACCCATCCCATCCCCATCCCATCCCCATTTCATCCCCGTTTCATCCCCATTCCATCCCCATCTCATCTCCATCTCATCCCCATTCCATCCCCATTCCATCCCCATTCCATCCCCATCTCATCCCCGTTTCATCCCCATCTCATCCCCATTTCATCCCCATTCCATCCCCATTCCATCCCCATCTCATCCCCATCTCATCCCCATCTCATCCCCATCTCATCCCCGTTTCATCCCCATTCCATCCCCATTCCATCCCCATTCCATCCCCATCTCATCCCCGTTTCATCCCCGTTTCATCCCCGTTTCATCCCCGTTTCATCCCCGTTTCATCCCTGTTTCATCCCTGTTTCATCCCTGTTTCATCCCCTTCCCCTCCCTCCCTCTCATGCAAGTCTCAACTTATTATTATACTGCCCCAATCATTTGCCCCAACTGTACTGCACTTGCCAATATAAAACCAATTTAAAAAGAACCAATTTCGAAAATTGATAATATCCCAATATTGAATTGGCCCAAGCCACTGACTGCCTGAGTGGCGGGCTGTGAGTGCTGACGGACTAATGAGTTACGCTTTTTTACACTACTTCCGACTTCGGACCCCTATTCCCGTCTGAGAATCAAACGGTCAGTCAGTGGAGGCCATTCTGGGAAGGTAAGGTAAGAACTGGCTGAGCCCAACAAATCCTTTTGATAATTAGCCAGGTTTACTCATTTTGATTAAAATTTTGGAATTTTTTTTTGGGATACTTGTAAAAGGATCAGCTTGAATGGAATGAAAAAAAAATCAATCAATTGTGGTTTTGGTTTGAGATGATCCTAAACTAGTGGATGATGGTGGAAAGGTGTGAAAACCCAAATGGTGTGGTTGTTGGTATGATTTGTGGTGGTGATCAGCCCTTTTTTTTCCGGCACCATGGGGCCAGATTGCACAATTTCAAAATAAATGTCTTTTTTTTGCCAGATAAAAGTAATCTTTTTTTGCTAAATTTTTTTAGTTTTCTTTAAAATATGGATGAAGTTGCCAAATTTGGATGGAAAAGTGTATGGATATGATGGAAAAGTATTTGTAAGTCCAAAAGATAGACAAATGTAGAAATACAATGCTTCACCAAATTTGAAGTCATTGCCATCTTGGCACTTTTTCTAAAAGTAAAAAAAGGGCTAGTGGTGATAGGTTGTTAATTTGGCGTGAAATTAGCCTCTCTATTTGTAGGAAAATCTCTTTCTATGTGTATAAACTCTACACACTTGAATAAAAAGAATAAAAAGAAATAACAATAAATAAATAACAATAACAATAACAATAACAATAAAAATGAAAATATAATACTAGTACTAATAATACTAATAATACTAATAATACTAATAATACTAGTTACACTAATACTAATAACTGCAGTAAGAGGGAGCAGATTTTTACTTGTTCCCTCGGTGAAAATTTGATCTGCTATTACCCCCTCTGGCCGAATATCAAAACTAAATAAACCGGCGCAAATTTAACTGACGGAACGAGGGACTCCGGACCCCGTTGCACACCACCGGGGACATTCCTAAGACAAAATCTTCCGTAAACGTAGATTCTCACATGGAATCTAGGAAGTCGTGATACGTATGTACCCTTCCGGTAGAGGCTCGCGTTCCGAGCGCGTCGTCCCCGGGATGTGGTAGTGTCCCGAGCTTCGCTTTCATCTTTCCGTCGCAGCATCGGGCGCTTCCAGCGCCAGCAGCAGTCGGAGCGAGCACATTGTGTTCTCGTCGCATGCAGCGCTTGCATTTCCGGACGTTCAGTTCGTTGAGCTCTCCAGCGTTCCGAAGATCCGCACCCGGGGATACCGAAGTCGTTGTTCCATAGAGCGAGCTTCGACTTGTTTTCCTTTAGGGCTTTTCTCTTATTTCGTTCCTCCTTGGTGTGGCATTGCGGATGCGCGTGGAGGGAGGGAGGAAGGGAGAGCCGTTGCGACAAACGAAAGCTGCGACATCGCAACCAATGGACGGTTGAACGTGTTGGAGCGTTTGTATGTTTTGTGCCTGCAGTTTTGTTTCCTGAGGATTTTTGGTTTTGGTGAGCGGGCTGAGGAGTGGTGTTGTGAGGAAGGAAATAGATCGTGAGGATTGAAAGAGAATGGGGGGAGAGTGATGGTACATTGACGCAAAGGCAGTGAACGTTGAGGAGGAGGATCCTGGGATCCCGGGAGCTTGAAGATGGCACGAGGGTGAGCGCACCAGGCGCAACGAAAGAGGAAGCTACAGCTGCGAGGATTTGGGGTTTGCAGGACGGGCGTGATGTGAGAAAACTTCACGCAAGCGCGTGCTCATTGAGTTGAGCTGATTCGCCGTGTTGATCGGAGGGAGATGGTGGAGTAGGGATCTGGTGGCGTCTGTGTGTCCGGGTGAGGAAAGATTGTTGGCAGTGATGGTGGACAGGGACGCGCAGCGGCAGTGGACAGGATCTGGGAAGAGGCAGCAGCCGTGAGTCGCCGTGGAGGGGGACGAAGTGGCGACCGACAATGCAGGTCCACATCTCCCCCAACATGAGACGGATCACCATATCCACCACTCCCGGCTTCTTCGATCCCTTGAAGATGAAGAGCGCGGTGCGATACCTGAGTTACCGCTGCTTGTTCTGGACCATCCTCGCGCTCGCATTCTTTCTGCCGTTTCTGTTCATCACCACCGCGCTCGTCACGCTCGATGGCGTCCACAACTGCTCGTCGCTCGGTAACAAACGCCGCGCTCTGCCTGATCATTCTTATTATCCGCCCTACAAGCATTTGCGAATCTGGGAGTCTTATTGCAACAGTAGATAAGCGCATCTTGTGTGTGTGTGCACTTGATTCAAATTCGCTTACCGTTTTGGATTCCGGCTGGTTCTGTCATTGTGTTTGCGGTGGCGTGCTGCGTGTCTTTGGCTGCCCTGCAAGTCTTTTGCGAATCTGGGAGTCTTATTACAACAGCAGTTGTGTGCACATGATTCAAATTCATTTGCTGTTTCGGATCCGTGCTGGTTCTATTATTGTGTTCGGGGTGGCGTGTGCTCAGGAGATACCCGGTGTGTGGTTTATTGAGAGAGAGAGAGAGAGAGTATGTACCAGATGTGTACATTTCAGGGGATAGTGTCATCTATGCAGGGGTTTTCTTATTGCTTGCGTCCCAATTGTGTGCCCTACAAGCATTTTCGATTCTGGGACTCGTATTACCACAGTAGTTCTGCGCATCTTGAGTGTGTGCACGTGATCCAAATGCGTTTGCTGTTTCGGATCCCTGCTGGTTGTGTTATTGTGTTTGGGGTTGAGTGTTGCTCAGTAGACACGCGTTGTGTGGTTTGTTGAGAGAGAGTATGCACCAGATGTGTACATTTGAGGGGGTTGGTGTCACTTGAGGAGTGTTTTTTCCCATTGCTTGCCTCCCAATTGTGTGTCCGTGAGGCTTGTGTGCTTGGAATGATGGAATCTTTGACTGCACTGTTGCTTAGGGCTTTGCAATCGTTTCTGGTCTTTTATTTGAGATCGGTATGGATTTTTGTAGGTGCGGTGGTTTCTTGTTGTTTTTCGTTTGGCACGCACACGAGAGTTCTTGATTAGTAGTGTTAGTCGTTCCTTGTTAGGACTTAGGTCAACAAGCAAGATTACAAGCAAGTTTTAGCTGGATTGCAATTCTCGGGACGAGTGCTGCTGAGACGACACTACCCCCTGAGATGTACACATGTGGTTCATTCTTTGAGTAGAACATGGATTGGGTGTCCACCGAGCAGCAATTATACGTAGGGCTAATATTGGCGGAAGTATAGTGGATTTTTGTGCTAAATCTTGCTTTTGCTGTTTCTGTCATTTTCAGATTGCTTTGGAAGGAAACTTGGACCGAAATTACCGTGGAAGAGACTTGCTACCCCAGTAAGTGTTGCGAACACGACCCTGCTGCTTGTTCAAACAACTTTTGGAACGGCGCTGTTTTTAAAACGCATTTTGATGGAATCCCAACCCGTGGATTTGTGCAGAAGAAACCGGACAGATACTCGTCACTTTTTGAATACAGAGGCGAGGACATCACTGAGATACCTGACTCGATGGAAGCGTTACTGGAAGAAGCTCGCCACAAGCAGTATGACATGCCCACTTTACTGCGCCGCATGAAGTCGATGGTGTGTTTGACGACCTGTGTCCTTACTGACCTGTTGTGTGATATTTTCATACGTCTGTACATGTGTATTAATCGAGTTCCTGGTAGTGTCGGTGTCATTTCCTTTTAAACATTCCACCTGGGGTCTGACAAAAGTTGACTTAGTTTGATAAGTGTGTTATAGATAATGATGGTGTGGCAAATGTGCCGATATTTTAGAACGTCGTTCTAGAGAGGGGTATAAGAATGCGGTTTGAATGTAAGAAATCTCTTTGATATTGCCACCTGGGTTCGTGACTTTTCCACTGGAACATAGTTTGAGTGCTGCATTCAATGATGGTGTAGCACGTGCACAGTATATTATAGGATGTCGTTGTAGGGAATGTCAGAATAAAGTAGTTTGAGTGTACGTTGCACAAGTGATTTTTTAAGAATTTTTTGGTGGCACCAGTATCAGTGATAAGGACAATAGATTGGCATTTTCGTTTGATTTTACATCTTTTCATGTGTTTTCTTGTGTTCAGTGGTCAATTTCACTGGGCCGTGTGGCACTTAATGAAAACACAATTCCAGGCCACTTAGTGAAAACACTGCATTGCACTGTAGGTCGAGAACAACGAAGAGAAGGTGCGTGCTGCCAAGCTCCAGGAGGCCCTGTACAGGCACTACGCAAGTAGTGGTGTGCCAAAGGGGCTTCACTGCCTGGCCTTGAAGCTCACAGGGGAGTACTCCAGCAACGCACGGGCTCGTCAGGACCTCCCTTCACCGGACTTGGCACCAAGGCTGACGGATCCCACGTTACACCACCTGATTCTTGCCACGGACAACGTTTTAGCGGCCGCTGTGGTTGTCAAGTCGGCCATCTTCAACGCAGCTCAACCGGAGAAGATCGTGTTTCATGTCATCACCGACAAGAAGACGCATGCCGCTATGCATGCGTGGTTCGCGCTCAACCCTTTGGCTCCTGCGATTGTGGAGGTGAAAGGGGTGCACCAGTTTGAATGGTTGACGAGAGACAACGTGCCCGTGTTGGAGGCGATGGAGTCTTCTCATGATATCAAGTATTATTACCATGGCGACCATGCTGCAGGGACCAACATTAGCCAGTATTCACCGACTATCCTTGCTGCATATCTGCAGGCTCGTTCTCCCAAGTACATCTCCATTATGAACCACCTCCGCATCTACTTACCAGACGTGAGTTTCCTGCCCTTCTGTTTTTCCATTGCCATTATCTTATATCTTCGTCCTCTAGCCTCTAATGAACCCTAAACTTTCACATCTGTTCTGAGGGGTTCACTTGTATGTTTTCCTCCGAACTTTGTCTGTGATAGATGGAAACGTGTTCTAATCTTAGATACTTCGCTGCTTATAGAGTTATCCTTCAATTAGGGTAACGAGGGGGTTGCTGAACCCTTTTTCAGTCGAAAAGTGGGAGTGAGTCTAGGGGAAGGAAATCTCTGAGTTCATACGTCTGTGAATTAAAGGGTAATTCGAATGCTTGCACGTATGAGTGCGGCACCAAATCGGTGACATGGACAATTTTAAAGACATGGCTGAATGTTACTGACTATTTTGTTTCTTGTTATCTTGAATGTTCGTCTGCTCTTGTGCTATTCACTCAGCTGCCATTTAGTTGCTCAGATATCTAGCTGAATGCTGAATTGTGGTGTTTGAATGATGTAACAGCTATTTCCGGAACTGGAGAGGGTGGTGTTTCTTGATGACGATGTAGTAGTGCAGAAAGACCTTAGCCCCTTGTGGGATATGGATCTTCATGGCAAAGTGAACGGTGCTGTGGAGACTTGTCGTGGAGATGATACATGGGTCATGTCGAAGACTTTCAGGAATTACTTCAATTTTTCGCATCCGATTATCGCCTCAACTTTCGATCCAGATAAGTGTGCCTGGGCGTATGGTATGAATGTGTTCGATTTACAAGCTTGGAGGAAAGCTGATATTACCCGTGTCTACCATTACTGGCAGAAGCAGGTAGGGTTTACCACTCTGCACCCACCCTCAACCAAAAATGAGTCGCCTGATGCTTTGTCGTTTCAGAATTATTTTTTTCAATTGTTCAAGTGGATGAGCTTCCAGCATGATCTGCCGTTCTCTGCAGTGTTGGAGTTGATGCGCTTGAATACTGAACCACGGTGCTTGTTGTGTTCAGAACCTGCAATTGAACTTGACGTTGTGGAGATTAGGGACGTTACCTCCCGCTCTCATAGCCTTTGATGGTAATGTTCACCCAATCTCGGATAAGTGGCACATGTTGGGGCTGGGCTACAACACCAAAACCAACTTGGAAGCTGTGGAAAAAGCAGCTGTGATACACTACAATGGACAAGCGAAGCCATGGTTGGACATAGCATTTCCTCAGCTAAGACCTTTCTGGTCCAAGTACGTGAATTACTCCAATGAGTTTATTAGGCAATGCAATATTCTGGAAAGAGCATAACCCTCTCTCTTGCGAAAATCCGATCAACTGCGGCCGCTTCCCCTTCTGCCTCCACGTCCCTGCTCCAGAGACACTCAGGTTCAAAACTCTTAAAAGCCCAGGAGTAGGGATGGCGTTGCATGGGCCTGTGCTCGAGATGATTTTATTGCTGGATGCGCAAGCAAGCACTGCGGGCCCCTTTGGGTAGAAGCTGATTCTGGAAGGCAGGGACGACGGGTCTTGTGAAGATTATGCTTCCCCTTGGAATGTGAAGGGTAGTCTTGAGATCTGGAAGTTTGCACCGGCATGTCCTGTGAGGATTATTCTTGTCACATTATTTGCAGCAACTGTGCGTGTTGCATCTTACGTGATTTTTTGAAATAAGGTCAGCAAGATGATTATTGAAAAGAGAGATGTGGAGAGAGCGTTTACGTTTTACCCGAGTTTCCGTATCTTGAGTAGAAACCTTCCAAATTGGAATTTGTGCAACACCTTTGTTCTTCTTTTATATTTTTGGTGCCAATGTCACCCTTATAATTACAACGTTGTTGCTCTCCTACTTGCGTTTCGGGTACTGTAGTGGTTCTAATTTATTTAGTGATGTTTGTTGCTTTACAATTGGTAGCCCTCTCTTCATGCTGTTTTTTTTTGTTTTTTTTTGAACAAACGGGGCAAGCCCATTGCCTCTTCATGATGTTTCAACGTTCCAGTCAGTCAAATGCCACTACCGGTACTCTGCTCGCTCAGTGAGCCTTGAAATAGTCACCGGAATCCTCATCTCACTCATCAATATTGCATTATTGCAAGTAAAGTAATATTATTTTATAACTCCTGTTTATTGAGGGCAGTTAAAATAAAGCTGGCCGTGCCAAAAGTAGAATAAAAAGTGGTCCAATACTCCAATGGTACGTTATTCCATGCCACTGTGCTCCTAATGAACACTTGTTGAATTTTGATGCACTTTTTATGTCACTTATTGGGGTATATGGATAAAGACGGTTCTTCAGGTTCGTATAATTGTGGACAAAAGCCTCGTATAGGGCACTGCCATCTGGCTTGGCTGGAGGCGTGCCTGGAGCGGGATCTGATGACGTTCCCAACTCTGTTCCCTCAGAAGTGTACGTAAACAATCCCTTTCAAATCCACCCTATGTTGCGGAAGTAAGGTAGGACCACCCATTCCTGACCAGGGACCCAAACCTGCAGCAGGGACCCAAACCGGCAGCAGGGACCCAAACCCGCAACAGGGTCCCATACCCGCAATAGGGACCATACCCATAACCTGTAGAGTGCAGCTATTTTCAACCAAGGTTAGAACATATTTTCAATGAAAGTTTGGAATGTGTTTTTTCCTCCATTTCAAGGTTGGGCCTGATGAGATCATGACACATGTCTCAAAGTAGTGAGTAAGAAAGTAGGAAGTAATGAAGAGAAAGGTATTTAGTCTACCATTGGAATTGGAAAAGTCTAAACATTGGCTGTGAGACCGGATAACTTTTTGACTTTCTAAAATCATATTAATTTCAATTTTGGGAATAAAATTTTGAAAAATTTGCATTCGCTATATTTCCTATCTTCCTACTTGGCAAAAATTTTACTTGTTTCATATTGTTCATGATTTGCTTGGAAATTGCTTAAGTAATTGACTATGGATACCTCTACTACTTACCTAGAGTGGCTAGTTCAAAGTTAGCTGGTGGAATTGGAAAAGTAATTTGTTACAACTTGAAAACATTGGCAAAAAAATCAGAAAAGAAATTTGTAAAAAGTTCTATTTTTAAGTAAGAGAAATTGAAGAAATAATTGGGATTCATTATTGAAAAATTGGATCAATTTGAAAATTGAAGAAAATAGGTGAGGGCCATATTTGGTATATTGAAACTTTTCGTATATTTTGAGTGAGAATGTTAGTTATTGAAAAATTCATTTCAAAAAATAGTATTTGAAACCAAAAATAAATAATGCTTTCATGAAATTCTAAAAGTTGATGTTGTTATCTAGTTTATAAAAAATACTAGTGAAGAAATGAAGCAATTTATTTTCGAGTCGAGGATAAAAATGAGACTACAAAAAGTCTCAATATAACGATATGGCCTTAGTGGTACAATGACTAATAAACTAGAGTACAAATCTAAATTGTTTTCATTCGAACAACCATACCATAAGCATCAATGGACAAAGTTCAAAAGTGGATATACAAATGTTGTAGTATGCAACATACTTGACATCACCATGGAAGTTGTGATTTGAAAGAAAATTAATTTCAAAATTAGCTATGTCTAAAACTTGGTTTTATTCACTATGACTTGGAGTTACTTTATCGTTTGTTAATTTTTTCTTAGAACTCCAAATAAACTTTTTTGTGCCTTGTCATGTTATTATACTTCATTTTAGATTGTTTCTCACAAAAATTGAAGGAAATTGACATTTATTATAGGATTAAAAATATTAACATTTAACAATCATACAAATGATGTTGGTTCTCACAATATTTGAAATTTTTTTGGGAATAGAGAGTGTAGGATTGCTTTAACCATTGTATGGAGTCTATAGGTTGCAATATGGACCATTGTTTGATCTTAATGCCCTTGCATTTGAAATATTTGTTGAATAGGGCATGCATTTAATTTGTATTTTATAGCCACATAATGCCTTATAGTATACAAGGAGTCTAGTGTAAACACACAATTGTAACATTGTTGTTCTCCAACTTGTGAAAAATGAACTTAAATGAATGCTTCTATGACTCAAACTTACCATAACTTTTCAAAATAATCTAATGAGAGGTGAGGGGTTATTTGAAGCAACAAATGAAAGTTGAAACATTTTGTGTTTCAAGAGTGTCCATTCAAGGTGAGTGTAGCATCTTGTATAGTATATCCTATATTCTCAACTATGAAAATTTGTAATATATTACTTGAGAGTTGAAAATTATATAACTACTTGGGTTACATTTCTTTTGAGTTTGCTAATATTAGGACTCCAAAAAAATGGTCAAGAAAAAACTTGAAAAAAACTTGAATTTCAAAAAAAAAATAGAGGGATGAAAAAATGCATTGTATTTAGGGATTTCTACCTCATATGAGGTGTATCTTTCATTGTTGAAAGATTTTCAAAGAAATCTTTATTATTCCAGGGGAATGGAAATTTCATTCTTTTAACACCTATATGGAAAGAGTGTAGGTATAAAATTTGGAAGATTGAAGATCAAGTAAACGTTTTAGGTTGGGAAGATAAATACGTTGAAAACTAATATTTTTCTAACATTTTTTTAGAAAATATTAGAGAAATAGAAACATGCTCTTGATAATTTAGCAAAGTCATTAATAATTCTCATTTCTAGCTTTCAACATCTTTCCCCTCTACAGTTTAGAAGATTCAAAATGCAATGCCTGCTGAGTAGAATCCTTTGAGATTTGGTATATATAATAGATGGGAACTTCAAGCATTCAATTTAGATACAATGATACAAGTAAGAGGGGTATGCAATAGACTTTTTCTTGAAATTTTTTTATGACAAATATAGTGAAAATGTGGTAAAAAATAACAAACACAAAAAGGGTGATTGAAATGCTTAGACAATATTCATATCCATTAAATACTTAAGGAGTTTCATATGGAATTCACATAGAATTTCTTATACTTGCAATTTGGTCAAAAATTAGGTGTAGTATTTTGAATCTCATACCTTCAATTTAGTATACTATTTGCATTATTCAACCTTGAAATGTGGGACTCTAGCCATGGATAGGGTTATGACATCTCTCTAATGGTTATGAGTATTGAAATCTATTGCAATTCTTTGTTGCCATAGTTGAAAATGGTTTGTTAAGCATTTCAAGTAGAAGGTGATAAGGTTGGTAATAAAATGGAGATAATTTGGCAAAATGGCAATAAAAATTGTCATTGTATATCAAACTGATTGCAAGGTTCTATGGTAGACAACTTTTGGGCAAGGGCTTGAATTTATTAATGAATTTTTTTTATTAATTTGCACAAGGATGTCACTTCACTTTCAACTAGAAGTGCTTGTGTTATAAAATAATTCTACTAAATTAAAAAAAAAAACTAGATTAGAAATCTCAAAATCTCTCCTTGCTTATTGTAGTTTGAAACTTTCACTTGACTTGGGCAACAAAATGAACAATCCCAATGTTGTTTCCATATTGTTCATGAACAAGAAATAACGGGTTTTTTAGAGGCATCTAAGAAATGCCTCAAGGCATCTATTTTAATGTAGAAGGAATCAATGAAGGTGTCGCCTAAAATTCATTATGATTGATTGGCCAAAAATGTGATAAAATCCAAAAAAACATACCCAATTTGAGCTTGTTTCTTCTAACATTGTAGAAAACGTGTTTTTCCAAGCTCTCTAAAATGTGACTCGTGGATGCCATGTAAGCACCATATGAAATTTTTTCATCATACTTATATAAAACATGGCACTTGTGTAATGGAAAAAATGTGATGTGGTAACCAACATTGATGATGTAACATGACTTGTTAGTGCCCCGGGGATGACACTTCTTCTTGATGACCACGTGCGGCGGTGGCGTATTTTTAGGGAGGCTATCAATTACTTGTAATCATTACTTGGCAACATTAATAGAGCCCCTATTTTACCATAAAGCGGAAAAATCAGCCATATTATCATCCCTATTTTATTTTTAAAACACTTTGCCTTTTTAATGTCCCTTATTTTATATATAAATTTCTTATAAATTTTACCCAAGATTATTTAAATGTACCCTATCTTCCGCCGCACGTAGGTTATTAAAAAACGGGAAGTGTCCACCCCTAGATTAGTGCACTTTTATGTTGCTTGAAAATTTTTATGCAATTTTTTGAGACATCAAAGTAGAGGTTTTTTTCAAACATCAATAGGTACATGTCCTACTCATAAGGCAAGATCCACTAAAAATTAAGATAAATACTTAAGACAAACTAAAAATAAAATAAAATGAACAAGTAAAATTGTTGAATTTTACAAAAATTGCATAAAACTTACCATCTACCATCAAGAGAATTTTTGATGGCAAAATGAAGGAGTTACTTCATTGAAAGTTAGTAAAAATGAAGGAAGGAGAGGATATCCATTCTCTATTCATAGTGAGACAAGATATGTGGGATAAGTAGAAACTTGATCATTATACATATCAATGTTGTTTCAAACATTTCAAATTGAATACATTTTTTTTTATATCCCATATGAATTGTTTCACTTCCTACCACCCCACTTGTATAATGACCATCTCTTTTCATCCATTGTACACATCCATCCATCACTTTCTTTTTGCAAAGCTTGTCATATGACAATCTTTTTTCTAAATTTTTCACATATAGTCAATATGTAACCATAGAGAAGGTTGCTATTATGTGAGCATAAAAGTGTAAGCCTATGAACTTAGAAGACTATATACCTACAATATGAGTGTCTGTATTATAGTAACCTTCTATGTTAACCCCTAAAGCCCTGAATAGCGTTTTTTTAGATTATAAATTTTTTAGGCAGCTCACTACGGATGGAGGTTTTTTTTTCATTGAAATTTTGATACAATGTGTGCCCAAGGAGTAGCTTTAAGGCCCGAAAATTTTCATAACTTTTGACTTCATGGTTAAAAAGTTTTGGCAAAATATGTTGTTTTCTTTACTCGGCAGGCAACCTGGGCAGCTGAAAAAACTTCTTCAAATTATTATTTTTTAAAAGTGAAATTTCAAATTGGTTCTTTAGGTTTATACAGACATGTGAAGCTTTGAATCAATCCATTCCAATCAATGAGTCAAAAGTTATAAAGATTTTGAGTTTGGGGTAGTTTGCGACCAGTTATAGAATCTCTACAGTACAAAAAAAGTTTGAAATTCTTCATTTAATTCAATTTTTCATATTTTTGGAAAAAAATAAAAACAGAAGGTGTAGATTGTTTATTACAACATTTTAACCATTGGGATTGAAAATTTTCAATTCCATGAATAAAATGTTCACAATTTAGTATTTTGGCTCATTTTTCACTTCTTTCTACTTACTTATTTTTTCCTATTTGTTGTATAATTCCAAATGGTTTGAAATTTTTTGAGAATGCAACCAACTTGCATTGAATTATGAATTCAAAGAGTAACCACCATTTTGAATTTTTTTTCACACAAATGTGACCTTGTGAAGTGTAGTTGCCCGGATTTTCGCAGGGATAAAAAAACAATTTTTGTCAATTCAAATGCTTATATCTTGCAATCTACATGATGAAAATTTCTGAAATTTTTTCCACATGTTTACAAACCATCTTACTACAAGATCTTATGGTTACATGAGTCAAAAATGTGTTTTAAGAAAAAATTGCACTTGTATTAGCATTGTTGTAACCATAGACCATAGTATTTTTTGTAAACTTATCTATTGTCAAAATAACTCTACTTACTAATGATGTAGTCTATGTTTTTTTGGACATTACAAAATATATCAATATATCTTCAATCATGTCAAATAAAACATCAACATTAACAGTGACATCAACTTGAATCTATACTAATATACCAATGTTTTCTTTAAAGTCTACAAAAATCTACCTAATTGGACTAGATGCCCTTTAGCATTTTCATATTTTATTAGACATCATGTGTATACAACCAAAAACAGAGATTTCTTATAGTACCAAATAACCCTTCAAGGATTGGTGTACCACTTTTCAGTCAAAACTGACACTTTTTCATTGGTAGCTTGAGTTTTAGAATGAATTTGTACATGAATAGAAGGAAGCAGGGAATTGAATGTATTGAAACAAGAATTACAACAATCTATATTAGCATGGAGTTTAGAGGTTGGTTTAAAAAATATATATGGACTAAAAATACAAAGATCTTCTAGCAAGAGAACCTTAATTGCTACAAAATTTACAATGGAGACCTAAACATTTATGCCAATTCCATTGGTATGGAATGCATGATGTTTTGATCATTTTTTTTCCATGTTTACCTTGGAACTTGTAAATGTCTTACTTGCCTCTAAAATCAACCACAACCATTAACCTTTAAACATCAAGGCAAACATTTTGTGTCTAATGAATGACAAAGAATCTTCCCTTGCAAGATAGAAGTACAACTATTCATCCTCAATATTAGAGGTAGAAAGGAAAAATCTTCTATAGTGATTTGACTTCCAATGAATATATTTGACTTATTCAAAATGGATGATTTCCACATACCACCAATCTATCCTTCAAGGGTTAAAAAATTAATAAAGAAAAGGCTAATCTTTTAAAAATAATTTTTACATTCACTTGGACAAATCTACCATGGGCTCAAATGATTGTGTACATTGCAAACTTGTGATAGCCTTAACACACATTCAACACAAAACCATTTCAATCCATAGCAGATTTATGCTTATCATTTCCCTCAAAAGTAGCCCCACCCAAAAAATTGTATGCCCTTTGAAACCAAACATACAATCCTATATCATCATGGTCACCACTTTTCCAGCTTCTCAATACTTTTGACTCAAATGTAAATAACTTACTCTAGGGCATGTTTCTGAAGCTCCCTGTCAATGTGCACTCTCCTTTGAATCATGAAGAAAATGGATGAAAAAGGCTTCTAACCCATTTGGAAGCTCAACTTTCAATCATTGAAAGGACATTTCAGGTCCCTGTAGATGTTCTAGGGTTGATGTATCTCTGATATAATATAAAATTTCAAAAATTTCTCATAACATAAACTCCAAATGAGTTTTCATGAAACTTCAAAACTTTGAGCATCGATTGATTGACTTTGGAGAAAAAGGAACATCAGATCAACCATAGATTGATAACCTTGAATAAATGGTGAGAATTTGCCTTCAATGAACTGCATAATGTGTAAGAGCACGTGTACCCCGACTCCTGCAATTACTTCCCCAAAAGAGCGGCACTGCTGCAGACATCGAGAGCGTCAACTATATAAAGCTCAATAACATCAGGCAAAAAAAATATTTGCAACAGAAATGTTGCAATCGTGCAAATTTTAAGGAACTCTATCAAAAGGCTGAGTGTCATTATAACACGTCTTCCAAACCCGGTCAATAGCTGTTATTGACCGGTGCATAGAGCAGTGTGGATTTAGGCCCACGCTAATGAGTGCCCTCCTTCTTACGCATATCTGCCAAAATACAACCATTTCAGCTTCATCCTTGAAAGTATCGTAATCATCATTGTTGTGAGGCTCTTAGATAACCTATAAAGTGGAACGACTATGAGCAACATGCAGGCACATCAAACGCCAAGTTCATCTTTCACCAAGATTTGCAGCTAAAAATAAAGTTTCTGAGAGAAGCAAGAGTTTCAGAGTTGATCAAAATATACCTGATGTTGCTTTTGTATGTTGGTGTTGCCTCGCAGGAGCTCACGTTTCCATGCGCAGTCTCCACTCAAGTTAGCTGCCCTGATCTGTATAAAACATAGATTCATAGTCGATAAGACTGGTCATTACTCAAACAAAATACGCTTAGCTGACGACTCTAAATAATGAGCTCAAAATATATAAGGAGAATTTTGGCTGATGTGGTGCCAAATGGCTTCAATTAACGCAACTTTTACACAGTGATAAAGAAAATGGACGGGACCAATGAACATGTCTTACAATACTCAGCCCAGTAATATGGTAGACATACCTCACTACAAGCATGGTGCTCACAATTCGTCCAGTTCAAATTGGCAGCACGACAGTGGTCGTAGGCATGCAGAAGCTCATGTGTCAGCGCAACATCCACCTCGTCTTGATGTGTTACATTGTTGCTGCAAATTACTATCTGCAAATTCTACGAACTCTGAGAATGTATCCAACCACTGTATTGGAATGGTCAACCATAGGAGCACATACAAAACTGTACGTTGTCAAATTCATAAATGCAGAAAGCAAGTGATTGGAAATGACACCATGGATGCTACATGCATAAGTTTTGAAGCTCAAAGTATGACCCACAAGGGTACCAAAACAAGACTCCAGGCTAAGACCCCAGACTCTGCTGTTAAAATGCTGCACATTCTCATAACAATAATAGCCACGATTTAATAAAGATCGCGTTTGTGTACACCAATAGACAAAAGCAACCCTAACCCTAACCCTAAACCCTAAAACCCTGGGTAATTAAATCTGAAATTCATGCCTCAGTATAATAAAGATTCAACAAAGACTAGCCAGGCACATGCCAGCTTGAGTCGGGTAATACGTGCGTATTAAATGTCCTTGGCAACGGATTCCAAATGTAATACGAACACAAGTACTACACAAGTACAGCAACAATCGATTCAGAGAATATTGTTAGCAAACACTGAGCACATCCCGAAGCCAACATTCAGTTCGATTCAAATTCTAATGATACTGCACGATTTAGTTCTACGAACAAAGCAACCACAACGAGACGTGACCTACAAAATTTGACGATTATAACGACTGAAAAAAAAAATTTAAGAGTAAAAGTTGAAGACCAGACCCCGTCATCCTGTTTAAAGCCGCCTCCCACTTTCATCGAGCAATGCTCTGGTTTGAAGAACTTGTCTGCGACTGGACACCCCGCTTTGGCGAGCGCTTCGCGTACAAACTTCACCGTCGGATCTGTCAAAACGAAATTCCCATAACACTTCAAATTCAACAGCAATGTATTGAGCAGCACATACCATAAAAGTGAAGTTCAGAGTGGATTATACTCGCAACCCACAAACCCTAAACCCTGACGCAAATGTATATTTTGCCAGAGAATGTTTGCGAGTAAAAATTTGGCAAAAGAGGAAAGGGGTGGCGGGCCTACTGACGGCGAGAAAGAGAGTGGTTGATCATTTTTTGGCAATGCTCCGGCGTCGTGCCCGTGGGGTAGCCATCGTTGCTTGAGCTCGCGGCTTCCTCCATCCCTGCCGCTTCTGCCTACTGAATTTCAAGACTTCTTTCTAAAGGATTTGAACCTCCTGGTGTAGAAATTGAATCTCCTGGCGCCCGTCGCGCCCACCAAGAAATGTAATCAAGCTTCGGGATTGCAAAGGAGCTCGTGACACACAAAACTCACGAAGAAGAAGAATGCTGCATTTGAACCAACACTAAATAAATGTACCCACACTAAATTAATTTCGGCTCTCCACTTTATTGTACCAATGATGACCAATTTACAATTTTATTACTTTGAATTGTTGAAAATTTGAAGTTTCTATCATCTCGGGATCAAAGAATGTGTAAATTTAAATTTTTTAATTTTATGAGTCCACACTATTAGACCAAGAAATTCAATACAATATAAAATAGTTGGTTCATCTCTAATCCTTCTTCATATCAATTGAGCTACCTTTCAAACTATAATTTTTAAAGAATAAGTTATACAAACGCAAAATCTTGATTTGCATAACAATTTAGAGCCTAATAATAATTGGATAAATTAAAGACTAGAAAGAATATTAATATATAAAGATAAGTAAGCTTACATTAAATTTAAGCCAACCATTGAAAGATGTTGGAATTAATTCTCTCTTTGTATTGTCTATACAACTACTAAAATGCAATAGGTGCATCTAAAAGTGTTGCTACACTAATTGTATAGTAATTTTTTTTTTTCAATTTTCAATTTTAAACTGTAGGGCCTTTATCCAATTTTGGTGGTTTTTTAGTTTTAAAATTTTAATTTTAAAACTAAAAATAAAATATTGCAAACAAATCTTAATCTTAATTTGTGGGAACTTCCTGTATGGAATTTTGAAAACTATTGCCAATAGGTGTTTTAATTTTTTTGTATAAATAAATATTTATATTGTAAATTCTTTTTACTAAATATGCAAGACAACATTTTTAACATTTCATTTCATTTAGCCTCACCTAACCTTGGGTCTTTTTAATTTGATATAGTTTTTACAAAAGCTATTTTCTAAATTGTGTTGATGCTAATGACTCCAATGTATAATATAAGAGTTGCATATTTGAGGGTTGTATTAGGAATGTTTGTTGGCATGTAGCAATCCATTCACAAATGTCAACATTCCTTTACTAATGCACTTTTTGTTTTCAAAATCTTATATAGCAATAAAATTCTTACATTTGACAATATTTTATGTGATTTGAAAAAAATAATATTCATCTTCTAGAATTTTTCCAATTATTAATTTAGACTAGAACTTCAATGCATTGGAAATATAGATACTATAGATATCTATCAGCATTGATATCCAATTTAGATTCAGGTGATTGCAAGAAACACCTGTACTATTTGTTGCATTTTACAACAATACTCATGACTTTTTCTAGAGTACCTTAAAATTATAAAATTATTATTTTTTAAATTAAAAAAATATGACTAATGTATAAACCTTTGAAAAAAAGGTACTAAAGGAAGGAATTGCATAGAAAAATTCTCTAAGTAGGAAAACTTGAAAAGTGCCAAATCTCAAGAAAATACATATCTTCATGTTTTACTAGGAAAAAATAGTAAAAATAAGTATAATATTAGAGTGCAAATATTATGTAGTTTTTACCAATGATAGTCTACAAATCTAACAGCTTTGAGGTGTAAATCTGCTGGTGGTAGTAATAGCATTCTAATTTGGAATATTCATTAGAAAATACTTGAACCCCAAAAGAGGCCACTTTGTAATGCAAAAATTTGGGTGGAAAGAGCCTTTACAACTTACTAATTAGGCCAAGAATTCTATGATGAATTCAAAAATTAGTTATCATTACTCAATCCATCTCCATGATCTCATGAATTAGTAGGTGGGAAGAGCCTTCTAAATTCACTAATTGGCCAAGAATTGCATTATGAATTCAAAAATTCACCATCATTACCCAATATAACTTCAAGATATCATAAATCTCATGATGATTTCCTCATGAAGGATGGAGTATATGCCAAGTGGTGGTTGTCACATGATGGTTTCTTCATGAAGGATGGAGCACATGCCAAGTGGTGGGTGTAATGCCACATATGATTGCTCTCATACTTATGCAATTACATGCAATTAGTGCTAAAATTGGTAAGAAAACTCAAGGCCTCTTTTTGGGTTCAATTCTTTTCTAATGTTCATCTTCATTCTTAATATAAAATCTGTATATCCCAAACCTCAAGAGAATTATGGCCATTGTTTAATTTTTATTATCTTCTCTAAGATTGTATGGCATGCCCTTTAGAATGCAAGTAAAAACATAATCTATAAATGTTATCTTGAATCAATAGACTTTATCTAAAATTTTATTGATGTTATATTTAAAAGATGAATATTGGATAATTTTCATTCATTTTTCTTCTAGTGTAAAGGGAATCTCTTTAGCTAAGTGTTTTATCAATCATTAGATGAAATTTACCTACTAAATAAGATTTCAAGTTTACGAATAGTGGAGAATTCTAAAAATAGTTCAAAATTAACATTTGATGCAGTTGTGAGATGCCTAAATCAAATTTTTAATTCAATAATTTTTTTTGGACTTTTTTTGAACTATTTTTTAGTTTCAAATTCATTTTAGTATTTATTATTTTCATGGCAATCAATTGTTCTTTCGTTGCTTTGAAGACAAGGAAAATAGGCTTAAAACAACCCTTTTTTGCTTCAAATTCCCTCTAATGCCTTGAACAATAAAAACAAAAGAACTTGTTCTTTACTATAGACAATCAAATCTAAGAAATTTGAATTCATATTTTTTTATTTAAAAACTTCAAATTAGTTAAATGAAGTTAAGACATACAAAAATAATCATCACGAATAGAATACAATGTTTCCAATTTTTAGAGTTATTCCTACATTCATATATTGCCTCAACATATTGCAAATCTTTTATTGGACCTTCATATCCCAAAGAATTAGGGATATACCTCCCTAAAATATTGTTAAGTTATTTTAGTTTTAGTTGTGAGAGTTCTACTAACAAATGAAGTTCAAATGAATTGTCTACAATGATAACAATAGTATCATGTCAATGTCGTCAATTTTTGTTCCCATATTGGTGGAGACAAAAAGGGCCCCAAAATAATTTTCTTAGCTAGAGGGTTTTGAATCTATTAGTACCTAGAAAGAATAAAATAATCCCTTCGTAAAAAATGTAGGAAAATTTATATTACAATTAAAGCATACATATCCATGCATATGAGTTGTCCAATTGTGTCACACTCCAATCCCTTTGGGATGCTCAAAGTGCCTTAGTGAGCGGGGGGGGGGGGGGGATCTTGGGGGTGACTTTCCAAGCCTTGCAATAGACTAAAATGGGATGAATGAGGGATTCCCAATCAAATAGAGTACAATGGCACCTTGGATATGAAGAAGTTGGGTATGTGTCATACATGTTTGAAAATATGTTGTGTATACCCTTCCAATTGTCTAAAGAACACATGATTTGAACTTGTGGGCAAAAAATTATGGTTGTTCAAAGTTGATTGTGTTGTGGTGGCATTGGGACATTTGAAGGCTAGGAGTTAGATTTTTTCAATGAATTTGTCAATAAAGTATAGCACATAGCATATAATTGGAAAGCTACAATCACTAAAAAGCTAGAATGACAAGTATTATGAGGTTCTAAGCTATGAGCTAAAAGATATGGCTAAAAGATGAGCCATGGTGAAGACGTGATACATCCCTTGAGGAATGTGAATCTTTGGAGGGCCATAACTTTGTAAGAACTTGTCCAAATGGGACAAGTGAGTAGACCATCAACATCTAATTTTTGAGAAGATGTCTAAAATGAGCTTGCATGTAAGATTTAGACCCATAGCACTAATTTACACCGTTTAGAAGTTTGGGATTACCAAATAGAGAAGTAACTTGATGATTTTGGTTGGAAATGGATGGTCTTCCAAAACTCAAATGTATGTTGGGAAGTCCTTTACTATACAAGAAGGGAATTGCGAAAAATTGCAAAGAATACTATAAGAGGGGTTGGATAATGTACTACATAAAAGAAATTATAGATAAATGAAAAGCCATAAATTTTATGTTTTCAATTAGTATAAATATGATAATTAATGTTTTTGTTTTCAATGTACCTTTATTCTATGAATAAAAGACACTTTAGATCTCATCATGCATGCCATTTATATACAAGAAGATGCTTTGGAGATACATTATGGCCCATTGCCAAATCTATCCCATGCAATTGCTTCATTCCTTATGAATTTAAATAGTGGCCTACTAATTTTTGCTTCTCAAAAACTGTAATTAAAAGTCTAGCATACTTGAAATTATGTTACTTATTGTGTTCAATACAAATTTCATATTTCTATCACTAAAAATTCATCTACTATACTATTAACACCAATTTCAATTCATCTAAAAACGAGCTACTTCTTAGACTTGTTAGAGTATATGCAATGAACCTTAATATCTTTAAAACGGAATTGAAATAAAATAATTTCAGTGGTGAAATTATTCTAACTAGTAAACTAAACCTTGACAAACAATTTTTTTTTGAAAAATTGTGAAAATTGCAATTTAAAATAAATCCCATAAGTCGCTTCTTCAAGAAGATGTATAGATTGCTGAAGAAATAAGACTGTCCATGTTTTCATTATGATTTCAATTAAATAAATGAATCCAAAATCTTTCTATATCGACCAAAGTATTTTCTACAAAAAATTTTAAAATTTCGATTTTTTTTGGGTGTTGCTTAATGAATCCCATTTTAGGCTTATGGTTCTAAAACCATGTTCTTTGGAAGATTTGGGCAGTGATTGAGTTAAAAATTATATTCTGAAGAGATTGAAATGGTTTTCTATCTTCCAAAAACGTTTCAAAAAATCATTAACAATGAAAATTGATAGAATAGGAGCCTAGGCTTGAAATTTAATTTGTCCCCAAGGAATAATAGGACTTTAAGGTTTAAAATTAGACTATTAAGTATAGATTTATGATTCTCGACACCCCCCCCCCCCAAAAAAAAGCAAAAGCTATAGAATAATTCCAACAATTAAATAAAAATAGTAATACATTATATATATTATAATATTTATTATATATCTATATCTTAAGACAAGTAATTTGTTTTGTTTTGTTTTGTCCTGTTGAGATCTCCTGGCCCATGAATTCCCCGGCCACGTGCTTGGTACCGTTGGAAAGCTCTCGGCGAGGAAGGGTGCACAGGCTTGGTTTTGTAGCATTTCGACTTACAGCAAGAAAGTTATTGAATTTCAAAGTTTTAATGAATTAAAAAATTAGAAAATTACTTTTACTTTAGTTTTGACTATGGCATCGGTATAGGGCCTACTAGTATACCTTAAGACATGTAGTTTATTTTGTTTTGTTTTGTTTGTTTGTTTGTTTTGTTTGTCATATTGAGATCTCCCGGCCCGTGTGTCCCCTGGTCACGTGCTTGGTACCATTGCATTGGAAAGCTCTCAACAAGGAGGGATGCACATGCTTGGTTTCATGGCATTTGGACTCATGGTGAAAAAGTTATTGAATTTCAAAGTTTTAATGGATTAAAAAATTAAAAAATATCTTTTACTTTGGATTTGATTGTGGCAATGGCACAAGACACACTAGTATACCGTACGGAAGGTAGTTTGTTTTGTTTGTTTTGTTTTGTTTTATTTGTTTGTCATGTTGAGATCTCCCGAACCATGTGTCCTCTAGTCATATGCTTGGTACTGTTGGAAAGCTTTTAGTGAAGAGGGGTGGACAGGCTTGGTTTCATGGCATTTGGACTCACGGTGAGAAAGTTATTGAATTTCAAAGTTTTAATGGATTAAAAAATTAAAAAAAAATTACTTTTACTTTAGTTAGAGATCAAGTCCCACTCCATTATAGTTACAGTTCTAAGTTTAGGGTCCCAAATTTAACCACAACTTTTGAGGCTTGATTGAATCAGGGTAATATAACTAGTCACAGTTTTGATCGAGGTCTCAGTTACTTTCTCTCCGACCTACCATGATATGGGTTGTGAGTTCCTTAGCTATAGAATACTACTTTGTTACTATACATGTAGATACAGTTTTAATTTTAATTTAGGATCCCAAATTTAACCCCTATATACTTTCAAATGTTCCGCAGCTTGATTGAATCAGGGTTATATAATTAACCATCCAGGCCTTCCATCTAATCACAGTTTTGATCGAGGTCAGTCACACTTGCAAGTCTCTCCAACCTGCCACAATAGAGCGGTCGGTCGCTTAATTAGCTAGCTAGAGAGTACTACTCCGGAACAGTTTTGATTGAGAGCTTTGCATTGAGCCGATCGAACATGGCTGAGCCACGGCGCCTGATCGTGAAGCTGAGTAGCGCCAGTGGCAAGATCTTTGAGGTTGCCGAGGCTGTGGCTTTGCAGTCCGGATTGCTGAAGAACGTGATGGAGGATGTGGGCATCACCAACAGCCTCATTCCATTGCCAAACGTGTCGAGCGACGTTCTGCAACAGGTGCTCCAGCACTGCAAGCGCTGCATGGATCGAACATCGTCCAACATTGTTGAGGACTTACTTCGAGGTCCAATCCTTTATGCCAACAAGATTGTCTGGAAGGTCAATATGAAGAATCTCTACGACTTGATCATGGTACGTATGTATGGGGCTTCAATTTGCAGCTACTAGCTGGCTTGTGTTGCAGCAGAAACCTTCGGTTGGTTACTTTGTAGGAGCTCTTCAAAAAATTCTTCTTCATATGTTCTCAATCACCTTCTTTTATATTTTTTTGTATTGAGATACTTTGTATGACATTGTTCTTGTGCATGAATCTTATTGCTATACTAATCTTGTTTCTACTTGATAACACTTCTAAAGTAGGTTCTTGTTTAAATGCACAACCATTTTGTAATTGGCGGGGGGGGGGGGGGGTTTGGTGCTTTTCATAGACTTGTCTTGAGTTTTCAATCTAAGGGAGAAACACCCATTTCCGTCCCTGTACCTATTCCATGTCCCTAGAGTGTCACTAAATCTGTCCATGAGCATCCATTAAAGTGTCTGACAAGTGTTTAACTCTAATTTGCTGACGCAGTTTGAAGACACATGTATAATTTTCATTCACTGACAACTGATTTTAGCAGAGTTCAGTTTAGGGTACACCTATAGGACGGTTCCAGTGGTCTAGGGAGCCAACTCTTTGAAAATTTGTAGAAATTACATACTGATTTTGAAAAATTTAATTTTTTTTTAATATTCATGATTTTCTCTTGCTAATACTAGAAAAATATCAGTTTTAGAAAAAGATGCCTCCAACCATGCTGAATTCCTTCTTTGGACGGTTTTGGGTGTTTCCACTGTATACTTAATATTTATGAACCTTGTTGGCTTAGAGCAATGATTATGGTAATAAAAAAAAACTTTGTGTGTGTGATGACTAGGCAGCCAACTACATGCAGATTGAGACCTTGCTTCATCAAATGTATCATATTGTAGCAAGGATGATTGCGAAGAAGACATGTGAGGAAGTTCGAGAAATATTCCAATTTGAGAATGACTTTGCAAGGAGAGGCGAAGAAAGCTTGATTAGACCAAACGAGACCCAAATTCTAGCTTCATTTATAGGGTCATTGCCAATGGAACTTCACCTTGAGATCAAGATAAAATTTGGACAAAGATTTCACCATGGAGATTATAGCCCTTGGCAGTATGATGCAAATTCCCAAACACTAACTGTGGTGCTTGCCAACAATTCTGATGTTCAGAATATGTATACAGATCAAATTGCCATCATTCTCTTGTATATAGATCTCGGTTTGGTCAATACTCTTGTATTGCAAACATATTGTGTGATGTTTTCTCCACTAAGTAGAGAGGCACTCATAGAGGAGGTATACGGGAAATTAAAAATAGACGTATTCGAAGTTTTGATAAATGGTATAGACATGTCAAAGATTGAGAACTTTATTTTTTATGAAGAAGCCACCTACTAGCTTGATATTTAATAGCCTGTAGGACATGAAATAATCGTGTCATTTCTATAATCATCCAAATCTTTCAACATGCCATGTGGCTACATCTTTGAGAGGATGGTATGTCTACAATGTCTTTTCAAATATAGACTAAGCTTGTAGTAGCCCGTATGATTTAATAAATTTCATTTGAAACAACACAAGATTTTAACTACCATGAACATTTAGAAGCACTAACATCAAAACTCACTAACGGGTCGTTGCAAGAAACACTTACCAGTTTTGGCTCAAAATGGCTCAAAATTAGTGAGTCCTGTGAGTCTTATGATCCTTTGAAATAATTTTTTTTTAAATTGAAAAAAATATGGATAATTTGAAGAGCAATGAGAATATTATGTCTCTTGAAATTTAGACCTAAGAAATTTTTTCTCTAAATGTTATAGACAATGAAAAATACAATGAAAATAGCTCTTTTTTCACTAATTTGGTAAAAATAATAAAAAAATTCAAAAAATGAAAATGAAAAATCCGTCTTTTTTCTAAGTAAAGGTCTTTCTTTTCCAACAAATTTCATCTTTGGAAAAAATAAATTCTATTCTCTACACTTGGGTGATTGCAAGAATTTTGTTTCAAAATGGCCTTAGTACTGGAGTATTGTGACTTTTGGAATAATTTTTTTTTAATGAAATAAAATATAGATACTATTAAGAAAACTCTAAATAGTATATAGATGAAAGTTCTAACTTAGAAAAATTTATCTCAAAAAGTTATGCTCTCTCAAAGAGTGATGAAAAATACAAGAAAATAGGTAGTTTGGAATTTAATTTTTTTTAAATAGTAAAAGAATTCAAAAAAATAAAATAAAAAACACATTTTTCCTAACTTAAAGTTGCTTCTTCTTGCTAATTTTCATCTTCAAAAAAATTATTTTGTGTTCTCTACAAGTGTACCTTGGTAGTGCACTTTGAGCACATGTGGAAGGTGAATATTTTACTATTTTTAGAAAATCTCTTCATAATCTTGTGTAAATATAGTAAAAGTCCTTGTATCCCAATTTTCACCTTCAAATTTGAAATTTAGGGTTGGAAATAGTACTAAAAACCCTCAAAATGGCTAAGGTAGACATCCAATTGGGGTCAGTTTAAAAATAGTAAAAAAAATTTTAAAAATTTCAAAAAATTACCCAAATGTCAAGAACTTTAGTGTGTACCTCTATTCCAAATTTCACCGCAAACAAAGACATAATGCAAAAGTTATCAACAAAAAACCACCTGTCCAAAGCCTAGGGGACAACAAATAGGACAAGTCATTCTTGCAATCACCCACTTGCACAAAGTCAGCCACTTTGATGACATATGGAGGTTGACTAGTATAGTTTTTTCAAAAAATCTCTTTGTGGTCTTGTGTAACTTTAGGTGAGGTCCTTGCATGCCAATTTTCAGGTCAAAATTTGCATTTTTGGGTCAAAAATAGGACTGAAAACCTCCAGAATGGCCAAAGTAGACATCCAATCAGGGTCAGTTAAAAAATAGTAAACTAATTTTGAAAAAATTGAAAAAATTACATAAAATGTAAAACTTTTGTAGGAACCGTCATTTCAAGTTTCAACTCAAATGAACAAAAGATGAAAAAATTATGAGCAAAAAACTACCTACTAAAGGTGAAGGGGACAAAAAATAGGACAAGTGTTTCTTACAATCACCCTGACACATAGTTTCATTTGTCAAAAAATCTTACTGAGCACTAAGTCATTCTAATCACATGAAGCTTTACAACAACAAATGGAAATGTCTTGCATGAGTCAATATTGTCCATTGTGGATAAACTATATAACATTTAGTAGTAAGTTATGGCTCCATCTTCTCTCTATATTGAAGGGTGTGGCATATTCTACACCCAACATCCTCTCCATCTTCCACATGTCTACTTATTTCAGTAGTTATTGATGAAACATTAGGGGTAGTCACGGCTCCTTCGAGCACCTAGATTTCGCAGAAGAATGAGGGAAAATAGGGTCCAATCAGGAGTCGATTAGCATGAAGGAGCTATGACACCCCTTTCGAGTGCGGTGAGCGTGAAAAATCGGAATTGTGCGAGTCCGGCAGCTTCCGGTAACAACTTCGCTCACTAACGGTTCTTCGCACCGCTTATCCACCTCCGGAGTAGAATAAGCAACGCGGCGAAGTCTTCGCCGTTGAAGAATATTCCGTTGCATGCTGTCTTGCAAGAGCCAACCCTAAGCTGCCACGACGAAAAACGATGGCGAAGTTCGGCTTGGAAGAAGAGCTGTGACTACCCTTATTGTTGAGGTGTCGAATATTCCACACCCTTTAGAAGGTAGAGCCACCCAATGCTACGTAATGTTATTTAACACTACAAGAGCATTATCTTGAATATGCATTTAATGAAAATTCCTTCCGTGAAACAAAATATATGAACTAGTCCAATCTCCATTGACAGCAGATGCTGTCCCCTTGGACAAGCTGGGAATTTTCATTTCAGCTGGGCAGAACGAGAGCGTTTTCTTACATCTTCCAGTAGACATTTTTGATCCTCTAAAATTTCAATTATCGTATTCAAAGATTCTCTGTATCTATAGTGTTCCCTCTTATGCCGCGAATCCAGGATTAAAAATTGAAGGAAACAAACACAAAAACAAGCATTTATGCTCACCTTCAAACACATTCTGAAACCTTTTTGCACCACACATTGATTGATTTCCAGGGGCACATGAAGATTCTGGAATTGCACAAAGTCCAGAGTCCATATAAAACCTCCAGAAGACATGACCTATACACAACTACAGCCGGGGCCAAATAATCGCCCGAGTGCCAACTCAGGATCCACAACTAAGCAGGCACCCAAGCTCGGCTATGAGATCAGCTACAACTCCAATTCCAGTTTGCAGCACAACAAACATTCACTACGAGGCACGAAAGCAACACACAGGAGGAATCATGGCCTGCGTCGTCATCCTCGAGAGCCTGAAACTTTCGCAGATCTCGGCAACATCTCACGAGGCTGGATTGCCTAAAATTGCACAGAGTTGCAAAGGGTTGCGAAGGATTGCAGAGGATTGCCTGAAAACACTGCTTGATTTACACATATCTCGGCAACATCCTTGTCACATGAAGCTGGATTGCAGAGGATTGCAGAAATTTGAAGAGGATGGGATTGGAGCAAGAGCTGGAGCTTACGAATGAGCGTGACGCCCGTGCTTGGGCCCGCTGCTTCCACTGGAAACAGACCCTTTGTCGTCGTGGTGGTGCTTGTCCTTGGACGCGTGGTGGCCGTGATGCCGCGAGTGATGGTGGTGCGAGTCTTCTTTGTGGCCATGGTGGCCATGGTGGCTGCTCTTATGGTGCCGGTCCCCCGAATGCTCGGATCCATCCTTGTGATGGTGACTCTTGTGATGGCCGTGGTGTCCATGTTCCTTATGGTGATGATCCCTGCTATGATGCTCCCTGCTGTGGTGATGGTGCCGATCAGGCGAGCGCGAGTGGTGGTGATGCTTGTGCCCCGAGCTGTGGTGGTGACGATGGCCGTGGGAGCCCGAGTGATGGCTCGGATGCTCGGATCCCACTTCCTTGTGGTGGTGACTGTGGTGCCGCTCTGGGGATCGCGAGTGATGGTGGTGCTTGTGGTGCCCTGAGCTGTGGTGGTGACCCGAGCTGTGATGCTCCTTGTGGTGGCCATGGCTGCTGTGGTGACGCTCGGGTGAGCGTGAGTGGCGGTGGTGGCCATGGGAGGAGCTGTGGTGGCCGTGGTGACCGTGGCGACCGTCTTTGTGGTGACCATGGCTGCTGTGGTGACGCTCGGGTGAGCGCGAGTGGTGGTGGCTGCGGTGACCGTGACTGGAGCTGTGGTGACGGTCTTTCGAGTGGTGGTGATGCTCTTTAGAGTGGTGATGGTGGTGACGATCGGGCGAGCGGGAGCTGCGATGGTGGCTGCCGTGGTGGCCGTGGTGGCGACGATCCGGGGAGCTTCGGCTATGGTGGTGACCGTGGCGGTGACGACGCGGCTGGGAGCTCGCACTCGACATGCTATCCTCCGCGTCTTTGTGGCTGCTGGAGTTGATCGACGTGTCGTCGTCGTCGCGATGATGGCGGTGTCGGCTGCGGTGATGGTGAGAATGGTGGTGCCCAGACGAACGGTGGTGATGATGGTCACGGTGGTGGGAACGGTGTTGCTCTTTGTGATCGCCACTAGTGTCACCGTTGTTCACCATAACCTCCTTGTTCGAATCCTCCAGAATCTCACGTCCGGAGCCCTTCCCCTTGTTCCCTATCGCCTCTTTGGCGTCGCCATTGAGATGCTCCGTCGCCTTGAGAAGCTCTTTGGGAATGTCGAAGCTATCTTTTAATGACAGCTTGCTCAACTGCTGCTCCGTCGCGGCGGAGGACACGCGAGGACCACCAGCATTCATCTTCGCGACGTCGCCCAACCCGAAGCACGCCCGAAAATACGAATTCCGCTTGCGCGAGGTGAACGCCTCCAGAGCTCCCCCTTACTCTCCCATCGAGTTCCGCAAAATGTTTAGAAATTCGCCGCGATCATCACACACATCACACGGGAACGACGTGGGGCGCCCGCAACTGCGTAGTCAGGACGGATCAACCACGTCAATAATCAATGGATCACATTCCGTATCCAAACTCTACCTGCAAAGAACTTTGTGGAGTGGCTCCTACGCTACTTCTGTTTTGATTCTTGTTCTCTTTTCCACTCGCCCACATCATTGAGGTTCTCTGAGTCAGGAAACAGACAGAAATAACATCACGACTGATATGACTGCAATGGGATTTAGAGAAGAAGACAAAAGCTTTGGTCCATCACTCTTCAAGGATGATCCACACACACAACCAGCAGTCAATTCCGAGATCGCTTGCCGTGCACTCGTAGCTCACACTTTAGAATCTCAGCTTTTCAATTCCTACAACAGCAGGGCTTCTACAGTCACATCTCAGAAAATAGTCACAGGACCCACGGGAAAAGCAAGAATGGGGCCACATTCGACCCCTAAAGCTCTAAAACGTGAATCTCACGCACTAGCTGAACCCCGGAACAGCCTACTCTGCACATTCTCTACACATTGCAAACAAAACAGAGATCGAAAAACAGGCAATGTCACGGACGAAACCTGAGAAACACAACTTACTGATGCATAAAATGCAATCAGCACCTGAGAGTAATAACGCTCACTAATCTAAGTCGAAGATTTAGATTAGCACTGTCGTCGTGTTCATTTATCCGCCCCAAACAAAAAAATTTCCGAAGCTCTCGCTACTCTCACTTCGTCCAGATCCCAACTTCGCAGCGTTTCCTAACAAGGCGAACATTAATTAAAACCAGCTTAACAAACCCCAAACCAGGAAGTGACCGACATCGTGACGCACCTCGCCAACTATTGTGGCGCACAAGCTCTCGCTTCAATGCTGATGCGCATGCTCTCGCAATCCAGAGTTCTAGCTTGCATCCCCTACATCGCCAAGAGTACAAGACCATCATCGACACACCATTAAAATCTCCTTCAGTAATTGCGTACTAAGCGTGAGCGGCCGGAAGGTTTGGGGCGGCCAAATGGGAGACTACGCAGGATGGGGAGTGGGTATATGCGGCAGCGTAAAACGGGGATCGTCTGAAAGCGTGGCGTGGCGTAGGGGGAGCTGGCGAGAGTATGAAATTGGAGAGCGGGCATTGATGACGGTGTCGACGATCGAGGGAAGCAAGACGGGAATTGACTGTAGATGACTGCGAATCAGGCTGCGCGTTGCCGTCGATGAACGGGTCGAGACGGCTAGTGGAAGCACGATGCGAGATGTGGGAGGCAGCAGACGGGTAGGGCGGGAGACGGAGACGCGGGTCACGGGCGCTAACTTAAGCTTCAGTCGAATTGAGATCTCTGGCGGCGCGACGATATTTCTTATTGCGGGCACTGGAAGTCGTGGGGGGCGTTTTCAGGGGCCCAGGCACCCCAAAAGTACCACTAACCCTAAACCAGCATCTACATACAATCTTTGTACATTTCCAAAATCAAGTATATACCTATGTGGAAGAAATGCTTTCAAAATTAAACTTTGTTCCTTCAGAAATTTTGCACGTAATATTGAAATGTTGCATTCTTAAATGCATTGGAACCTCCTTTCACTCGCCAATAAGAAAATAAGAAATTGAGTAGGCATAGTAGGAATTAGTAGTACTTTTAGATTACCTTTTTTATATAAGAGCACTTGCACCTATATTCAAGAAAATTGATTCTCAATTTATGACATACTAAACTTGCACTAGGTTGTTTTTGAAGTCTACATTAAGTTGTCCATCTTTGCTGACACTTCCAATTCTAGGCAATCATGTGGCACTTCGTACATCTAATATGTGAAAAAAACATTTTTTGTCTAGCTAAGTAAACATGGTCACTTAGTGCTTTGTGAATTATGTACAATGTAAACATGAAAAGAAAAAGAAATAATTGCGAAAGCAAAGATCTGACATTCAGAATCATCTTACGCAATAATTTAGATTGTCTACAATATACACTGGTTTCACGTTCACTTTAGGAACTACATTCATTTGTCTTAATAGTGCATATGACACTAATTTATCAAGGTCACACTATTGACTATTTTGAAGAAGATCCCGTTGATGCGTAGCCGCAGATGGATCAGCGTCAAGTAAGCTGCCGTGATTTGAATCCTTCCTTTCCGTTATCACATGCTGTGCATTCCCTTCCATCCGTCCTCTCCCCCGACTGCAGACGACTCGTAGCTTCACCCGGCCCGCCGGGGCTAGAATTTCTAAGATCCACTGACACCGCGAGCCAGTGGCTTTGGCAACTTGTGCCGCTACAGCGGTACTCCGCTTGCGACAGCCCATGTGACCTTTCTATTGAAGGAAAAACTCCGGACGGAGGGTCGGAGGCCTGCAAATCAAAAGTCAAGCAGACTGGCTCGGCATTACTGAATTGTTTCACTTCACTTAGCTGGGCTTCCTTCGATTAATCCGCCTTTCACTAGCTTCGTTCCTCGAGAAAATCCTTCGGTTGAACATGAAAGGGACCGACACGGAGGGTGTCGATCTGCATGCATCGATTCATGAACCGCCCGCCCGCCCGCGCGCAGTCTGATGAGTGATCGTCATCTTCTCATCGATCCAGCTTTTGAAATCGAAAAAGCTGCCTCTCGGAGACGAGGAAGGCGCTGCGCGTATTTATAGCCCTGGAGGGATCTGCCGATTTGCAATTGGTTGGGAGCAGCGGCCACATGCCCACATGTGCGGGCAAACTGAAGGAGCAGCTACGCCCCCTGTTTGTAGCATTGGCTCTGTTCGTCGCGGCATTGGCTCGCACGCACTTTAAGCTAGCCGGAGTAGCTGCGTTACGCTACAGTAGTTCTTTGTTTTATAGCACTGGCTTGGTTCCTTGCATTGGCTCGCACTTTGAGTAAGATACTGGAAGTTGAGCTACGCCCCTGGTTTCGGTAGCGTTGGATTGCATTTTTTTTGGCTTTGTCCTTTCGGACGGAGACCATGGCATGGCCTATAATGGAAACACCCAAAACCGTCCAAATAAGGAATTCAGCAAGGCTTTTTTTTTGGCTTTTTAGTGCCAGATTGCACCAAGAAAAATGATGTGGCTAAAAAACACTACAAAAAATTCCCAAAAATTTGGATGACATCGCCAGACAACTTTGAAATTTTTTAAAATATTGGATGAAATCGCCTGATTTTGGATGAAAACCATACTATACATCCAAAAGTGGATAAATATTGCAATTTGAAGCACCACTATAACATTTTCTATCGCCACTACGGCACTTCTTCAAATATGAAAAAAAAGCCGTGGAATTCAACATAGTTGGAGGCAGTGTTTTCTAAAAATGATATTTTTCTAGTATTAGCAAGTGAAAATCATGAATATTAAAAAAAAATTTAAAATTTTCAAATATAGTATGTAATTTCTACAAATTAAATTTTTTTTGGCTCCCTAAACTTATTGAACCGTCCCATAGGTGCCCCAAAATTGAACCTTGTGAAAATCAACACATAGCCTATCAGGTTTTCCTGTGTGTCCTTCAATTGTGTCAACAAAACATGTGGCGAACATATTAAGGGAACTCTATTGATGCATTTGGATGAATTTACAGTCTACTCAGTGCAAAGGAAACTGTGTCTTATTTGATAGAAATTTTGACAAAATTTTGTCAATTGTGGGTGATTGCAAGAAAGGGTTGTCCTTTTTGACGTCACAATTGAAGTGACTTTCATGCCATTGGTAATAACTGTTGGGGCATGAAGCCAATTTGCTTGAAATTTTTATTGAAGATGGCCAACTTGACAGTAATGAGGTTTCTTATTTTTCAGAAATTTCCAAAAAAACATTTCTAATTAAATTTTAATATAGCTAATTTGTCACACTTTGCCATTTAGAACTTTTTAGTACTTCGGAGTATCCAAAATCATAAGAGGATTTTCAACTGTTGTACAAGATTGCGAGTTCCCAAACGCTGGGAATGCATTGGGAACGCTGGGAACGCGATGCTGATGTGGTCGAGCGACTACCACGTCAGAAAATAATAAATTTTTATTAATTTTAATTAAATATTAAATATTTTTTAAATATTTTTTTGAAAAAAAAATATTTTTTAAATCATTTTTTTTCTCTTTAATACATTCTGAAGTTTTATGGGATTTTTTTTTTAATTTTTTTTTTCAAAATTCAAAAATTCAGACCAACAGGGGGCTGGTCTGCAGTAGTGGGAACAATTTCGGGGAACACCCTGAAACAGTCTCCTGGGGGCCTAGAAATCTTCTTATGTAGTGATGTAGATTTGAAATTTATGCGGTCTACTTCCACACTAAAGATTAATGTACCTACTAAAAACAATTTTGAAAAACATTATTTTATATCCTCTACATTCATTCAAGTAGGGACCTCTTGCGCATGCAATTTTGAACATTGAAAATGATTTCAAAATTATTCTTTTGGTGAAATCTCATCACCATCAATCCTTCCCAAATTTCCAATTTTTACTTTTTTTTTTAATGTCTTTTCCTATTTTTTACAAACTAAAATGTAAAAATGTTCATTTTCATGATATTTTGCACTTGTCTAGTTCACCTACTTACAAAATTTTCCTTCACTTTTTATTCATAGAGTACCTATCTTCAAGAAATATACATTGAACATTTAAAAAAAAAATTGTTTTTCTATTTTTAAAGCACTCTTGAAACAAAAATGAGTACTATTTCAATATGAGACAAAAAGTGGGAGGCCTTTCTTGCAATCACCCTTATACTGTAGATTAGGAGTATCTGTTTCAAACACTGAATTGACAGGATTTTGTTAATTCGGTTGTTAATTCAAACAAAGATATGCAACCGCAAGTCTTGTTCTCATTTCTTTGCCACCGTGGATTTTTTTCCACATCATTTAATTCCTAAACCCCTGAACAGCAGTTCCACCAAAAAAATGCTCTAAAATTGCCATTTCTAACACAAGTGCAATTTTTTTTAAACACATTTTTGACTCGTGTAACCGTAGGATCTTATAGTAAGGTGGTTTGTAAACATGTGGGAAAAATTTCAAAAATTTTCACCACGTAGATTGCAAGATATAAGCATTTGAATTGACAAAAACTATTTTTTTATCCCTACGAAAATCTGGGCAGCTGCACTTTACAAGGTCACATTTGTGTGAAGAAAAATTCAAAATGGTGGTTATTCTTTGAATTCATACTTCAATGCAAGTTGGCTACATTCTCCAAAAATTTCAAACCATTTGGAATTGTACAACATATAGGAAAAAATAAGTAAGTAGAAAGAAGTAAAAAATGAGCTAAAATACTAAATTGTGAACATTTTATTTATGGAATTGAAAATTTTCAATTCCAATGGTTAAAATGTTGTAATAAACAATCTACACCTTCCGTTTTTATTTTTTTCCAAAAATATGAAAAATTGAATTAAATGAAGAATTTCAAACTTTTTTTGTACTATAGAGATTTTGTAACTGGCCTCAAACTACCCCAAACTTAAAATCTTCATAACTTTTGACTCATTGATCGGAATGGGCTGATTTAAAGCTTCCCATGTCTATATTAACCTAAAGAATCAATTTGAAATTTCATCTTTCAAAAAAAAAAATTTGAGTTGCCTGGGCTATCCACCGAGCAAACAAAGTGACATATCCTGCCATAACTTTTTATCCACAAAGCCAAAAGTTATGAAAATTGTTGGGCCTTAAAGCTACTCCTCGGACGCACATTGTATCAAAATTTCAAAGAGAAAAAATAAAAACGCCATCCGTAGTGAATTGCCCAAAAAATTTATAATCTCAAAAAACGTTGTTTAGGGTTTTAGGGGTTAATTCAAAAAACTATTTTCCAAGGATTTAACAAAATAGTTGAAATAATGGTTAGAAAAATAATTGGATGAAATTTTGTCAAATAAATGATAAATTTTTAGATGAAATACTTTTAGATAATTAAAATTTCTTATTTTTTTATTATTAATACTTTCAAGAATGTTGGCCAAAACAAATTAAGATTATGAAGTTAATTTATTCACTAAATTGTTTTACTCTATGAACCATTTGTATTTTGTAGAAAAAATGGGGAAGATTAGCTCTTTATTTATACATACAAAGATAGGAGGTCAACCAAGCCATGTCGAATATATGAATTCTAGAAGTTGTAGGAGTTCATAGTAAAGTTAGAAACCCAAAATTTAGTATTAAAACTAAGATTTCAGACCTCATTTGAGCATAGTAAAATGTTTTTTTATAAAAAACTTTGAACTAAAATTATTTAGAATATCAATTAGAATTTCAAGTTCGAGAATATGTTTGACATTTCAAGTTTTCAATCAAAAGTTATGGATAGATTTCAAAAAAGAAGTTTAAAAAAATATAATAAGAACAATTTCAAACACCTCTTTGAAATTTCATAACTTTTGATTAAAAACTCAAAATGTTAGAAGCATTTATGTAAGCAAAGATTTAATTGATTTTCTAAATAATGTTAATGCAACTTTTTTTGAAAAAATATATTATACTATGCCAAAATGAGGTATGGAGTCTCAGTTCTAACACAATTTTTATTTCTAACTTAGTGTTAAGTCAAAGGTCGAACTCCTACCACTCCAAATATATAGACGGAGTTTTTCTTTCCTATAGACAAGTAATGCTAAGGTATTGATGATGAGCGACTGAGAATGCATTGAGGTACATTTTCTCATAGTATTAATAAATGATAACATCATCATTTTGTATCTAAAATAAAAAATTATATGTAAAATCTTGTTGGATTTCTAAGAAGACATTAACCTTGTTTGTCAAAACTAATTGAAAAACTGACAAGAATTTAAAAAACATTGCAATATTGACTGCATTGACAAAGTGTCAACTTTCAAAAGTTGTAGTTGTCATTTCCAACACTTTTTCTGTCAATTATTTTGTAAATTAGGGCCCATTTCCCTTGTAGTGATTGCAAGGAACATGTGTGAAAATGGGTGTTTTGCTCTTATGGTTTTGGATCTCTGTTTCTAAATCTTATTTAGAACCCGATTCACACTATACCACAACAATGTAGAGAGACATTTGTTTATTGGAGGGGGGCCATTTGGATGGACCATTAGAGCACCAAGAAGGGTCGCCTAGGCAAATCTAGTCAACTTGTTCTTTAATTATTTTGTTTCATAATTTTGTTTAATTTCCCTTCTATTTAGTATTTTCTATAAATAAAACTAATATTGTTGTTCACCTAAGACAGAGCCTCATGGTCACAGTAACCATTCTTATTTTTGAATCAAGTGTGTTGAAGAACACATTGTAAGGGTTTTTGTCAAGATGAAGGGCTTTTTTCACCTCAACTATCACCAATATGTTTTGAACTTGTAGCCACTCGTTTAGGTACCTCTCCACAAGACCCAAGAGCTTTGAAACAACTCCCAATGTTGCAAGCCAATAGTAGTTGGTTTGAATTTTCAAATTAAAAAAAAATAAATCAAAAGTTTCAGAATTTATTAAGAAAAACTAAAAAAATGATTTTAAATCATATGTGAGACTGTGAATCTTCTTTAATTAAAATTTTCCACTACAAATTTTTTATATTTTAATTTATGATGTTAAAGAATTAAGGTGAGAATTAGGCAAAAAAATCCAAAACAACAACTTCATTAGAAGATACAAATATCTCTTTAAATTGGAATCAATGCTAGAAAAAAGAATCTAGGAGGTAACTTAAAGAGCTTCAAAGAAGGTTGGAGATGAAGCCTTGTAGGTATGCTAAATTATAGGGACAAACATAGTTATCTTTAGTTGTTGGAGAGGTTATTAATCTAGCAATGGATCTCACTTAGTCTTAATTCTCGGGTGAAAGCATAAAAGACTGACCAATTTCTATAGCGTTTCTGATAGTACTCATCATTTTTGGGGGAGTATTGTATAATTAGAAAAATAATTTGAAAAATAAAAAATAAAAAAAATTCAATGTATATACCTTAGGAAGAAGGCACCCTAGGAAGGAAAAGTGTAGAAAAGATCTTTAACCCCTAAACCCCTAAACAGCGTTTTTTGAGATTATAGATTTTTTGGGCAGCTCACTACGGATGGAGTTTTTATTTTTTTTCTTTGAAATTTTGATACAATGTGTGTCCGAGGAGTAGCTTTAAGGCCCAACAATTTTCATAACTTTTGACTTTGTGGACAAAAAGTTATGGCATGATATGTTACTTTGTTTGCTCGGCGGGCATCCCGGGCAGCTGAAAAAACTTTTTTTTGAAAAGTGAAATTTCAAATCGGTTCTTTAGGTTTATACAGACATGTGAAGCTTTTAATCAATCCATTCCGATCAATGAGTCAAAAGTTATGAAGATTTTAAGTTTGGGGTAGTTTGAGGCCAGTTACAGAATCTGCACACCACAAAAAAAGTTTGAAATTCTACATTTAATTCAATTTTTCATTTTTTTGAAAAAAAATAAAAACAAAAGGTGTAGATTGTTTATTTCAACATTTTAACCATTGGGATTGAAAATTTTCAATTCCATGAATAAAATGTTCACAATTTAGTATTTTGGCTCATTTTTACTTCTTTCTACTTACTTATTTTTTCCTATATGTTGTACAATTCCAAATGGTTTGAAATTTTTTGAGAATGTAGCCAACTTACATTGAAGTAAGAATTCAAAGAGTAACCACCATTTTGAATTTTTTTTCACACAAATGTGACCTTGTGAAGTGCAGCTGCCCGGATTTTCGCAGGGATAAAAAATCAGTTTTTGTCAATTCGAATGCTTATATCTTGCAATCTACATGGTGGAAATTTCTGAAATTTTTTCCACATGTTTACAAACCACCTTACTACAAGATCCTACGGTTACATGAGTCAAAAATGTGTTTTTAAAAAAAAATTGCTCTTGTATTAGACATGGCAGTTTTGGAGCAGTTTTTTTTGGTGAAAACGCTGTTAGGGGTTTAGGGGTTAAGTAGGAGAACTAGAAAAGTGCAAAATTTCATGAAAATAGGTACTTTGACATTTTAATCTACAAAAAAAGGGAAAAGAATTTATTTTTAAACTAAAAATTGGACATTTGGGAGAACTTTATAATGAAGAGATTTCACCAAAAGAATGATCTCAAAACCATCTTGAATGTTCAAAAAAGCATGCGCAAAGGAGGCTTGTTAGCACACATGTAGAGGAAAGAAAATAATGATTTTTGAATTTCCTTTGATAGAAAGATGCCTACCTAGTACGAGAATAGACCACAAAAGTTTCAACTTCAGATCATTAATTTTGGATACTCCCTAGTACTAAAAACCCCCAAATTGCAAATTGTGACAAATTAGCTTAATTTAAATTTAATAATAAAATGATTTTTGAATTCTTTTTGAAAAATAAGGACTAAGATTGTTGTCATATTAGACATCTCCAATCAAAATTTCAAGTTGGTTTGGTTTATGCTTTAAAATTATGGCCAATGGCAATTCTAAAACTTCAAATGTAACACAAAATAGTATTAGTGTTTCATGCTTTCACCCTCTCATGGAGAGACTTCAAAGCCAACATTGACATACATTAATGAGAATGGCTTGAATCCACTACTAAAAAATGATGTCCAAATTGACAAAAAAATTAACAAATAATTATAGAAGTGCATGTTGAATTGATCATTTTTACAATTTTTTGTTGATTTGGCATAGTTAACAAAATGGTTATAAAACTTTTGCTGATTCAATTAGTACAATGTTCAATTTTGAAAAGATTAACCCTTTTTTTATTCATTTTGAAAATAAGAGTTTCAAATAAGTTTATGTTATTTGGAAAAATATTTAAATCACCATGGTTAGAATTCTCTGTAGTATGTTCATTCACAATTTGGTAATTTTTAAACTTAGCAAACTTTGAATGCCATTTTGGCATAATAAAACACTTTTTTTGAAAAAACTTTGTTACACAATTATTGGTAAATCAAGTTAATTTTCTTCTCTAAAACAAAAATTATGATTTAAAGTCTCAAATCAAGAGTTATAGACAAAACTCAAATAGGAGTAGCAAAGAACATTTTCTTTGACATTTTCAAACAAACTATCTAAATTTTGTTCATTAGATTTAATTGGAGATTCAAAATCACAAATAGACTTTTGGAGATGAAAGTTAGCTTGATTTTGCAACTTTTTTAAGTTCAAAGTTTTTTTGAAAAGGTCTTTTAGTATGCCAAAATGGACTTCAAAGTCTATTAATTTTACAAACCAATGGAATACAATAAATGAATAAATAAAAGTTAACTTTCAATGTTGTCACTTAAATTTGTGAATGGTTCAATGGTTATGGGCCTTACACCTTCCTACTCACATAGTAGATTGCTAAGGTACCCTATTCACATTACAAGCTCACGGTGCCAATGTGGCTTACTCATGTGGGCGGGTCAAGTTGTTGATGTGGCTAAGATGGCTTGCTTGTGTGTGATTTTTTGTTTATAACTATTGATGTGGCAATTGCCACATGTTGGCATACAATTGACCAATTCCATAAATAAAAAATTAATTTTCTTCCACTTGACGAAATCAACAAAAAATCAACAGGTTTTTGTTGAATATAATTGTCCAGTCCAATATGTCGAAATAAATAAAGAACTCATAAACCAAATCAACACTTTCTTGTCCATTTTTCTGTTGATTTGGTCACAAGTATTCTAATGGTGATAAAGTTATTTTCTTGGTTTTAAGTTAAATATATCCATAAATGACTGTATAAAAGATTCTAGTGATCTAATGTCCACAAAGAATGATGTTGTTTATCTAGCTTCTACTTTTGAATATCACAAGTCTAGTTATTCAATTGTGTGACAAAAATAGTAAATTGGAAGAATCTCTTATAAATGTATCTCTAATTAAGATAGTTTGGCCAAAGGAATAGTTAATCATCTATAATAAGATTGTTATTTATCAAGGCTTTGTGCAATCATGACTATGTGCAGCTATAGTTTAGTAATTCTTTACTTCCTTGTTGTAAAAGGATATATCCCATTATAGATAAATTATCTATATGAAATATATTATTAGTAGGGATTAAAGAACATGTTTTGCCACCTTTACAAAAATTGCCTCATTTGTTATTTTTATAGCTTTATAAGAGGAGGTTTGAAGGCATCAAGAAACTCTTTCAATTAGTCTATTCCCCAATTTGAAAAGCAGATACTACTAGTCATCTTTTTTTTTAAATAATTTTATAAAAAATAATTAAAATAATAAATAATAAAAAATAACTAAAAATTAAATTTATTAATATTTAACGTGGTAGTCACTTGGCCACGTCAATACTCTTATGTGGCACATTTTTGCAAGTTCCTACAATTTGGGAACATATTGTCCCCCACAATGCTCAAAAATCTTCTTATAGATATACAAAGTTCAAGATCCTTTTCAAATATCCAAATATCTTTCAAAAGGTGTCAATTCAATGATGTGCATATCCAAAATATGATGTGATCTTTGGGTGTTGCTTGCATTATAAATTAATTTTTTTGGAATTTGGCATTTTGGCTTCAGAATGTTGTACAAAAAATATGTTTTTTTTTAGATATAAAGTTGGTAGGTTACACTTTAATTTGTAATGTTATTGTAGATAGTAAGTGTCATATACAGGACTTCTATTGGGATTGTAGGATACAAAAAAATATTTTTTAATACAATATTTTTTCTTGAAGGTACTTGAGTATATTTTTAGTAAATAATAATTAAAACTCTTTTATTATGGTATTATTTATTTTTCCTATTTCTCATTAAATGAGATTTTAGGCCTTTGGAAGATTGTGGGTTCTCTAATTGCGGGAACTCTGAAACTACCATGGAAACGCATTTTCTGTCATTGGAACACAAAAATGACGTAGTTTGACGTAGTCAAGACTGTACCACGTCATCAATTTTTTTATGGACTTTTTTCACATTTCAAGACCTCCATTTTTTTTTGGAAGGGGGGGGGGGAATTGTTGGTCATTGTTTTAGGAACCATTTTGGGAATGGGTCCAAAACGTAGGCTTCAAATCTCATGTAGTGTACTATTCCTAAAAATAGTACTTTTAATCCATAGATCACCTTTGTAGTGTGATTTAATGATTTCTTATTGTTTTTTCTTGTTAATGTATTTAAGCTATAAAAATGGTATATTTTGAATTTAAATCCACCTACTGAAATGAAATGTATCAAGTTTTCACTACCATTGAAATGTCATAAATTTAGTAGATTTCAAAATTTCACAATAGTAATAACTTTGGATTTGTAACCATTTTTTTTCTTTCCTAATGTAACCCCTTAAGTTCTTTGACTATGTTTATTCGAAAACAATCAAAAACTACCATTTCTAGTACCAATACCTATGTTTTTTTAAACATTTTTTTTTAGATTTGTAACTATAGGATCTTGTAGTAAATTATTTTGTGAATATGAGAAAAAAAATTCAGATTTTCTTACCTCGTAGATTGTAAGATATTGGTGTTTAAATGTTCAAAACTCTTTTTCTTTTTTTTGCTAAAAATAGGGCAATTGCACTTCAAAAGGCAAAAATCAGATGAAAAATGGTCCAAAATGACTGGGCCTCTTTGGATACATTGTTGAAGCCAAGTAGGGTACTTGCCTAAAAATTTTTAAATCATTTAGAATTGTACAACATATAGAAAAAAATAGTAAATAACCAAAAGTAGCAAATGATTCAAAATACAAAAATTTTAAGAATTTGTTTATGAAATTGAAAATGTCAATCCCAATGGTTGCAATGTTGTAATAAACAACATACATCCTTTGACTTTGTGTTTTTTTTTAATATTAAAAATTAAATTAAATAATAGACTTCAAGGTTTGGATTAGGTTAGAGAATCCATAATTGCCCGAAAACCAAAAAACCTCATAACTTTTGACTCATTGATCAAAATGGAAAGATGCAATGGCACTTGCCAGTTGTTAAAAAAAAAATTTAAAACTAAAAATTGGAATGATTCAAAGCTTTCCATGCATATATAAATGAAGAAAACTAATTTCAAATTTTTGTTTATGAAAAAAGTGTCTTTTTACAATTTACCCAACTTGCCCAATTACAGAAAAAGGGGCTCCATCACATACTAGGCCATACATTTTGATACACGTGAAAGATATTCATCATCTCCACTTTTTATTAAAATTTGGGCCCAAAATACTGAAATCTCTACCTACACATACTTCCCGAAAATTGCTATGTTGCCAAATTTAGCAAGCTCGTCTTTTAAGGGTTAAAGTATTGTACAATAGCTATAATTTAAATAACAATGGTAAATACTACAAAACATATAATACATATCAATATCTTTAGACAAGTAGTTTGTTTTATTTATCACATTGAGATCTCATAGAGCATATGTCCAATAATTGAACTTGATATCATTGAAGACCTCTTAACAAGGAAGGGTGCACAAGCTTGGATCTGACCTATGGAGTCAAAATTATGGATTTTTTTAGTACTTTTGGTTCTAAAAAATTAAAAAACTACTTTTATTTCATGATCTTGGTACCATTGGAGAGCTCTGGGCAGGGAGAAGTGCACGAGCTTTGTGTCATGGCATTCCAACTTAGGGTAAGAACGTCATTGAAATTCAAAGTTTTTACATGCATTCAAAAATAAAATTTGACTATAGCAGCGGCACAAGGCATACTAGTACATGATGAAAATTAGACATTCTAAAAATGCATTTTGTACTTCTTCCAGTCATCTCTTAAGACATCCACAATAATTTCAAAGTTCAAGGAAGAGATAATTTTTAGATGAATTCAACTCTAGAAAATTGATATAAAATTTTCATTTACATCTAATGCTAAAATGGTACTCCAAGTAGTAAACAGGGTGACAGACACTTAAACTGACGCTTGAAGACAATGGTTATGCTCCCATCATTCTAGGTACTAGACATTACAATCTTAGAGCATCCCCAACAAACCTATCTCCACCTCCATGAAGGGGACTAGATATGGGAAAAGGAAAATGCTTTTCCCACCAATGTAGCTGAATAAGTTAGCGCCACTATACTATCCTGGTTTAGAAAGATGGCTTCAACAAATCATCGGTACACATAATTCTGAACATACGCTCCGCTGTACCAAGAACTGGTCATTCTTGACCGTCGACTGGAGCAACACCAGAGCGTAGAGCCCAAGCGGGTGCATGGCTGCAACTAGCCTACATTAAAATCGACAAATGTTGGCAACTCGTCCTCTCCATGCTCTCAAGACATTAAGAGAGCCTGATCCAGTTCTCACATCTTTCGGATCCCCAAGATAAGAGATGAGGGGTCTTCCTCACGCAATTGAAATGCCCCTAAAACTAAAACCGGAAAACCCGAAATTCAGAGACCCCAGGAAACCCAAGCGACCTCCCGACCGCATTCATGACAATCGAACAAAGATATGAACTCCAAGACAAGTTCACAGAAACCATCACTCGGACAAGAGAATTCAGACGCAACAATACAAGAGCTGCAATCAGTGAGGAACCTCTTCAAATCTCTGAAACTCTTTAAAAAAAGGATTCCGAATACAAGAAAAAAAACATCGACTACATAGCTTAACGATTGGCCTTGGCCACGCGCTCGATCTCGTCCTTCTTCTTGATGGCGTAGCTGGTACAACACAAAAAACGAACGTCAGGTACCACAAACTCAAAACAGAACACAACTGCAGTCTGTAGAGCGAAAAACACCAAGGACTCAGAAACATGAAGGATCCTGAACCGAGGGAAACAACGAACTACTACATGCCACACCACTAATAACAGGAACAGACAGACAGACGATCCATCAAAATACCTGTTCGACGAACCCTTGGCGGCGTTAATCAACTCGTCAGCCAGGCACTCCGCAATGGTCTTGATGTTCCTGAACGCAGACTCGCGGGCACCGGTCGTGAGCAAGTAGATGGCCTGGTTAACCCTCCTCAACGGAGAAATATCGACAGCCTGCCTCCGGATCACTCCAGCGGAACCGATTCGAGTGGCGTCCTCACGAGGGCCACTGCACAAGGCGAAAAGTGGACGATTCAGCAGGGCAATCACTCAATCCGTTCCACATAAAACGCAGACCAAAAATTGCCAACTCAAAGACTGACCTGTTGATAATGGCATCCACGATGACTTGAATGGGGTTCTGGTCGGTCAGAAGATGAATGATCTCCATGGCGTGCTTCACGATGCGAACGGCCATCAACTTCTTACCGTTGTTGCGACCGTGCATCATGAGAGAGTTCGTCAGCCGCTCCACAATGGGGCACTGGGCCTTCCTGAAACGCTTCACAGAGTAGCGACCGGCAGTGTGGGGCACGAATGTGGCATGCTTCTCGACGGAGACGGCGATGTAGTCAGCCAAGGAGATGTCATTGATCTGAATCCCGAATAACCTAATCGTCAGGTCATCGAATACAAAGAGAAAACACAAACAAGTAGTTGCCCGATTGTCATGAAGGCGATTCTTCGAAGAAAAGCTACAGCCTACCTACGTCCCTCCGAACTTACAAGGTTGCCAGGGACATACAGGAAGGACCGAGGACAGAAATTAAGCCCCACGACGAAGACAAACCCTAGGCTCAGTAGATTACGTTGAATATCAACACCACCTAGGGTTTAGTAGGCCGTGAAGGAATATTGCAAAACTGAGCCTCAGCGATGAGAAACCCTAACTAGGTTTCTGGGTTCTCCAGAATCGAAAATACTCACACTTGAACGGAAGCCAAATCACTCATTCCCTTCACGCTTGCAATGCGCGACACGCCTGTTGCGTAATTGCAACCCTAAATCATTGGTAAATCAGAGGAAAGGACTAACGAATTCGGTACATACCTCGATGTCGTCAAAAGACCAGCGCCCGAAAAGCTTGACCTCCGGTTGAGCGACCGCCATGGTGACAGCAGAGATGGAAGCGTCGTCGTCTCGCGCTGGAGCAGCTGCACAAGCGCTTTGGCGAGACGGGAAAGAGAGTGATCGGAGTGTCTTCCTGCCGTCTTGGCCATCGGGACCCAAGCCCTAATTCATCCACGGGCAACGGGGTACAGTTCTGTGGTTTCTCATGGACGGCCATCAACGTGCCCGTATAATCCAACGGTCCATCTTGCTCTGAAATTGGCCGGAGTCTTACGATTTGGGAACGCTGAAGGTCAGATGTCGATGACCATCTTGGTCCGTTAGATCTTGTTGAAGAATGGGAACGCTGTTTAGGGAACTTGGGAACTTGGGTTGGGTTGGGGCGGGCAGCTGCGGTCACCTGAAACCATAAAATCTGTTACCAAAGGAAATTCATCCATTTGTTCACGGTGTTTTTTTCATCCAGATCGCTCATCGTTCTGGAACGAGGCCTTGAGTTCTGAGTTTCCTTGGCATTTTCTTCTGTGTTCGGTTTGTGGTTTAGAAATTGATCGGCATGGGTGCATCGGCGACTTTGCGAAGGTTGCTGGCGCGGGATCCTGTCCTGACTGCCTGCGCTGTGCTCTCGGCCATTGGTAATGAGCTGTTTTCCACTTTTGTTTGTTTTGAATCGTTTCAGTTTGAGTTCTTTTTTTGAGACTAGCAATCTTTTTGCGTGCAGGAATTCGAATTCGGAATTTGTGGCAAACTTCGTAGGAATGATTAGGAGTGTTTGGAAGAATTAAATGTCGAGGATTTAGGTCTGAATTTGTTTGTATTGAGGATGGAGATTGACGAGTTTTTGTTGATTTGTTTGTTTGTCTGTTTGATTTTGTCTGTTTGAATTTTTCCTAGCGACGAAGTGCAATGTAAAGTTATATTTAGTGACAGATCCTGATTATGAAACTAGGCAAGGACTGGGAATAGGATTTGGAGGGGGTTCATCCTTTCGAGCTTCGGTTTGTGGAATTAGGGTTAGCTGATTAGAGACTTCAGGAGGAGACAAGGGCGTGTTCGTTGTTGAATGGCTAATTCAAGTTCTTTGATATTCTGTTGTGCAGGGCTCGGGGCACCTTTGATTGTTCCTCCCATTAGGAATGCTATGAATCGGCCTGAAGTTATCTCACCGCCCAAATTAGCTGATGTACGTGAATCTGTGCAATTTGCTCCTGACACAAAGCTGCAACCTCTCTTTTTCTAATCTTTATTTCTAATCGTGGCAATAGGTTTAATGGACTTGTTAGTATTCATCGTCTTCTTTGACTAACTAATGGACTTGTGTTGCCAAACACAATCATCAGAGTTCATTATTATTTAAAAGTGTCACTGCTTATAAACCCTGCACGTCTGTGGTGGGATCTAGTTTTGGAATACCCCCAAGGCCTTCACATTCTCATCCTGTTTCGTATGTGCCAGGTTGTTGAGGGCATGACTGGCAAGCCGAGGGCTTGAGGTGATTTATCACAATGGTGCCCTGCTCTGAAGCGAAGTCGAAGAACTAGCTGTAGAGAGCGTTGCATGATTTTCCAAGTGAAGGGCTCGCCTTCCCTTCACTTGATTCTTAATCTCCATGTCTGCTTCACCAAGCACGGCTTGGGCTTGCGGATTTGTGATGGAGCCTAATGTGGTGGCTGCCAGAGTATTCTTGCAACTTATAGACCATTGCAGATAATCCTCGAAATCTCCAGGTTTAGATCTCTTGGGTTGGTGTCCTGTAATTCTTTGGGACAGCTTTAATCAGATTACTGCTCCAGTGACACCCATTCAGTCTGAGGTTTTGCTAAGTAATTCTGTTCTGTGTTTTGATTACAGGGATTCTTCTCTTTGCATTGATTTGGTATTCATGTGAAGTATGCTTCTCTTTTCTGAAGTTCTACTTACGCATACGTTTCGAGAATTATTGATGGGAGTAGATGGTTACAGTTTGAAGCATTGGGGCGTGTACAAACACATTGAATCTTACGTTTTTGTTTTCTGGTCGTAATTGTGTATCTTTTGTTCCAGTCAGCTATTTTTGAGTTCTTATTTGGTACATGTTTTCTTCAGTGAATTGATGCCGTCAGAATGCATCTATCAAATCAGAGAGCTTTCGTGGAGTTATGAGTTAGATGGATAGGAGGACTTAGGTAAGAATGTTGAGAAGGGCAAATCACCTGTTTGACTTCAGTTCGTGAATAGCCGTCAGCGGCTTAGAAGAGATGATGTTGGTTTGTCTCCTTCAATTTCGGCGGGAAGCACCTATTAATGCATATCTTGCAGGGATTTAGTTCATTGGTAACCAGTTTACGAATTTCAGCGCGGAGTAGTTTCACAGGTTTCAGGAAGGACTAACCTTGATATGATGGGGCAGTATCTTTACATCGAGAGGAGTGTAAAGCCATGCATCACTTGAGATGAAAACCAGCCGACTTGTATAAATTTCTGCAGAACGCTGTATGTTGTACGCAAATGCGGACTCCTTGGCAATGTCTGTCAAGAATGTGGATCCAAAATTGGCGTTGAACATGGCTTTCATAGCCAGCCTCGATTGGCTTCGAAGTTTTCTCAACTCCCCCAAAATGTTGCTCTCCTCCCTCGTAATGGCAGCAGCTCTTCCATGGAACTTCCCCAGGACTTCCTTCGACATGTTGAACCTTGCCTACATTTGCAACAATCTAGCATGTTGGGATGCTCGTGATATGGTGATAATCTTTCCAGCAGGAGGTTGTAGTTTGTAGATTTCGAGAGGATGGCTAAAAGAGATAGCTGAAATCGATACTCAGTTTCATTCTGTGTACAGGTCTCCCTCTGTTTCACAGAAATGAAACCGTCAATTTCTGCCACTGTGAAAACCAACTAGGGTAGACAATCTCCTTGTAACACATTTCTGATCAGCGCTAACGAGTTTATGAGGCGAAGAGCTCAGCGGTGAGGGCTTCCAACGTTGGAATGGGAGTACCAACAGTAGGAGGCAAAATTGGTGGATACTTTGAAAAATCATAATTTCTCAGTTTCTGGAGAGCGTCCACAGTTGGTATCATGGCGATGTGTCTCCGTCCTCAAATCATGAAGACGAGTTTTCAATTTACGAGGAGGTGGCTGACAACTTCCAACGTTGGGCGAGTTTGTATAAGGCATGCGAGTGCGCTCAATGGCAATTGTGCTGAATCTCCAACGACGGAACTGTTTACTCTGAAATCCACTACTACTTGAGAATCACATACTCCAGATGCAAATTGAATCCAGGTAAGTACCACAACCAATTACTCTGATGGAGGCCTACAGCAAAGAATCGAAATAATGAGTATATACATCTTTTCAGAAAATTTCCTGATTTGGATCTCAGTTACTGCATTCTACTTTCTTAAATGCTGTGCAATGCAGAAAGGTTAAAGTGATGAGGACCTCAAGCTCTCGAATTACAGCAGCAGTTCGCCACCCTGCTTTTGCTGGAGCTCTTAGATCGCTGAATAAATGATATCCAAAGTAGAGTACCTGAGAATATACTCTCCACCCCAGGATGATCAGGTGAGCTATTGCATCATCAAGCAGGAAAAGAGGGACGCCAACTAGAATCAAATTTTACAGTTGCTATGCTTCCGAGGATTGGAGCACGCAATATACTACGATACCCTTGAAGCTCTCGGAGAATAATAGGTACTACCTCAGACCCGTTCCATTTTGTGATCTCGGCGAAGTCCTTGAGGTAGCCGTGGTAGTACACACCATGTGGCTCGAAGGAGTCTACTTTTGTAAACATCAGCACATCCTGTTTGCGGTGATAACGTAACTGAAGCTCTGGAACATCCACATATTAATCTTCAGACCTAAGAGAGTTCATCTCTACAGTGGTGACAACCAAGCAGTGGACACGGAAAGCAGATTCTGAATCTGAATTCAGAATATGAAAAAAATAAAAAATGCAAAAAATGCAAAAAATGCAAAAATTCAGCGTTTTCCCTGGGGTAAATCCAGCCTGCGGGGCCCACCGTCGGGGCCCACCGTCGATGGTATGATTTAACTCTGCGCGTCGGCTACCTAAGGGCCGTCCAGTTCTCCAGCCAGGCAGGCAAGCCCACGGTGCAGCTCGCATGCTCTCTTGCGTTAGGGTTAGGGGTTAGAGGCGTCACGGGTGCTGTTTTCGAGGCGTTGCGGGTGTTGTTTTCGAGGCGTGACGGTCCAGGCGTTACGGGCAGTTTCTCAACGAAAATTCGGTTCGTGGGCTCCAGGTGTTCATCATGCGGAGGAGTAAGAACTGGACGGTGAGGAGGGGCTGAGGCGGATCTGTCAGAAACGTTGGCGATCAAAGCTTTAGCACTTCAACGGATGTGGCGACCCTTGTCCGTAGCTTCGGCGAAGGCCTGAACCTCGCCCCTGGCCTTTCTTTGCATCCCGATCCCGAGGTTGAAGTCCTCTATGTCGAGCATCCGTTGAAGCGGATTGAGACAGTCGCTTCTGGTACGCCTCTTTCCGGCGATTGGCTCCAGGGATGTGTGGAGCGCTCTCGAACTGAGTGGTGTGAACTTCTGCCGGGTGTTGAGCCGACGCATCTGACGGGGCGGTGGATTCCGGAGAGCGCTGAGGCGTTTCCAGATATATCTGTTGGGAAAGGGGCAATCGTGGTTGAACTGCAAGAGGCTAATGTGCACCAGGGGATTGTGGGCCAACTGGCCGGAGCTCGCGCGACTTCATTGACTTTCGGAGAGGAGATGGGACAGGCGGTTGCGCTCTTGGCCCAAGAGAGAGAGGCTATGAAGGCCGCTGTGAAGGCTGCCGTGAAGGAAGAGACCGCAGACCTGCGGCGGCGTGTTCTAACTCTTGAAGAGGAGAAGATCAATGACGAGCAGATTCTGAAAGCCAAGGAAGCCACTTTGCAGTCGACCGTGGAGGAAGTGGAGCGTTTGAAGACTAATATGGAGAATTTGCAGACCTCGGTGAAGATTGGGCTGACTCTGGCTAACAAGGTAAAAAAGCGGGTTGCTCTGGCACTTGCACGGGCCGAAGTGGCAGCGGCAGCTGGAAAGACCAAGCAGGAGTCCGAGTCGTGGGCGTCTTTCATGGGAGCATTGTCACCGGCAGATTGGCAGGCCGTGGGTGTGCAGAGGAAGGTCGTGAAGGATCTTCTGGCGGACGGGGCCTACGACTTTAACGACGCTATACATAATTTACAGGCGCACGAGGTGGTTGGGAGCATTGCTTCAATGCCCCAGGGTTCGGAACGGAAGGCCTGGGAGCAGATTTTTTTTCTCGCGTTCAAGAGGAGAGTTACGGATGAGATTTTCCTTGAGGAAGTCAACCTCGAGACACAGCAGCAGCAGCTCATAGGAGGCGTGTAGGTGAGCTTGTAGGTGATTTTGTTGTGCTTTTGTTGTGATTTTGTTGGTAATGGGTAAGGATTGAGAAGCTGTGCGATGAGTTTTTCTTGTGCTTCGTTTTGCAGGACAACAGTGCTTCGAAATGGTAAACAGTTTTTCCTATAACGTGTGACCTAAGTGGTCGAAGAAACTGCTGCACCGTAAACTAGAATATCTCTGTAGCCTCCTAAGATTATGTTTCATGCCTTCACAAAGTTCTTTTTAACATGGAGGACCTATTCCTTCATTGCTAGTCTTAGATTATTCCTCATGCTGTGCTTGATTTGAGAAGTAGATTCACTGTTCTGAGGAACAACTTGAGTGTCTATTTTCTGATCAAATTAAGTCAGAATTTCCATGTATTTAACCTTTATTGATCTCGATTGCTTCTGGAATGCGCCACGTTTTTTCTGTTTAACTAACCACCAATTCATCCATGCTGTGTTGTTCCACGCAGATGCAGTGCTGGAGTGTTTTTTCAAACTCTCTTTGGAAGACTTTTTGATCAGCAGAGTCCTAGAAGCAGACTTGCATCCTGATTTTTATAGCCGGGTGCTTTGAATTTGTGGTTTCGAATGATCTAATGGCAGTTTTTGGATTTTGGATCACTTCAGAAATTCATATGCAGTGGCCCCGCGCGCGTCGCCCTGGTTTAGCACTGTTTCCTTGGCTGGCGCAGCCCTCCTCCCCTCTCCCGAGGGATCCAATTCGAAATTCAAACTGCAAATTACCGAACGTGTGGTTCTGGACTCTGCGCACAATTCTTGTCCATGTACTGGTTGTTATGAGGCACAGGCATGATTAGAGATGAAAAAGCTTGCTGGTTTGGTGTCGTTTTTCGACGTCTCCAAGTGACTGTAGCTTAAGAATACTGATGAATGTTTGCTGGCATGAAGTGTCGATTGTGATCTGGAGTCAGACGGCTTTACGAAATTGAAAAATTACGTTTTGTGGTGATTAAATTCAGGAGACTGAAGCCGTGAGTACTGTGCAGTTCTTGAATACTGATTAGGGATCAACTACCAAAGTACGTTACGCTATGTTTTACGTTTACGTTTTTCGTTTAGGGTTTCAGGTTTTGGGATATGGGTCCTCAAGCTGCGGTGTTTTTCCCATCTGGGAGTGACCAATCGCCTTGATATCTAAGTTCGTCCCCGCTCGTCTTGCCGAGGAGAAGGGCCTTGTAACGAGTGTTTTGAAACTCGTAAGATTGAGGGTCCTGTCTCACCTTGTACTGATTGTTCTTGTCCAGATCAATTAGTGCGACTCTGAACTTGGAACTCAAGAAGTGAGAATTTCTTTTCGTAATTGGAAATCGGTGTATAATAGCCATGCACGACTCGGCTATGGGATCGTAAGATTTAGAGCAGTACAAGCATATGATGAGCAGTAGCAAAAAATTCACTCATTCACATCATGGATTGGGATAAACTAAGGTAGAGGTACAAGTTTAGGGTTGCTCAATCAGGCGATGATGGGTGTCCTACTAGAAAATTCAGCTCCATTTCTGAGCTCCAAACGTTGGCCACTACAGTCTCTGGTAAGCATCTGGCTTGACACTCCAGCGTTATCTTTTGATGTGTTGAGTTTTCTGAATCTAAGTCATTGCTCTCTCGCCATTTTGCTTAATTGCAGTATGCCGACTCTCTCACACTGTGTGCTACTAACACAAACATCAGGAATTTCATGACGGGTGAATCGCATGTGGGGAAATTAATTAATTCTCGGAGTTGATTAAGTGAAAGGAACTGTGTCGGGTGTTACTTTGTCTCGTAGTTTGTGGCGATGGTGGAGACTGATTGTGGGTATAAATGGTTGGTACATTGAGAGCAATGTGGTGTACTTTTCTCGACCTGTTGGCCTTGAGGAACTCAAGCCAGTCTCTTACGAACTGCTCGGTATTGGGATACTTTAACCCTGAAGCGTCTCAATCCTTTTTTGAATTTTTGCACATTTTTGCTTCTAGCTTTCTATAGATATATCATTTACCAGAATTTAATGAGTTTGGTCATTAACGGAGGTTATCTTTTCTAGATTCAAGTGTTACATTTGATAAATGAGAATTTAATTGGATGAAACAGTGCCTTGAAGCCCTTTGTTCATCGTCTTGAATATAGACGCCAGAGCGCTTCAGGGTCAAGCATATTATAAGTGGTATTCAAAAGGCTTTTGCAACTTGGAAAGTAGGAATCCATGTGATATAGTGCAAGATTTCTAACATCCTACCAATTCACTTGAAATTTTTATCCCCTAAATGCCCGAATTTTAAAAAAAAATGTAAACTTCTAAAAATAGGAATTTAGTTAGGTTCTACTTAACTTCAAAATATTGTGAACAGTGAGATTTGGTGCCTTGGGCATTTTAGGGGTTAATATGAATGAATTTCACATCATTCAAAATTATGTGATTAGACGGAGTGACCACTTTTGGCTCTAGGATATAAAGGGTTAAGTGACACTAAACTAACTAAAGTCCTAAACCAAGCTAGATACAATTGTGTATCCCATGAACAAGCATTCATCTTCAATACTCAATTACAACTCAACTTTATTATAGTATTGTCAAAATGACTAGTGTGCCTTGTTACATTGCCTAGTATAGTGAAAGTAATTTTCTAATTTTTTAAAATCAAAAACCAAAAATAACTCAAAAATCCATAATTTTCTCACCGAATCAAAACACTATGAAACAAAGCCAATGCACCCTTCCTTGCCGAGGCTAGGACTATTTGATAGTACCAAGAATGTGACTAAAGAATGCGTGGTCAAACAAATAGCTTAATTTAAACCCCTAACTACAAAGAGCCCAAATATGTCTAAAAGTATACTTCCTTTTCAAGCCTTCAATGAGTCAAAATGTCATTAGGGTATGAAAATCTCAATTATATAATCTTGTAGTGTGCATGTTGTAGATGACATGGATCAAATATGAAGTCATTTAGTCACATAGATTGCTAGATTGTAATGTATTAGTGTAAAAAAAAAAATTTAACTTTTTCTAAAAACACATTTGAAGGTGAAATTTGATTTCTAAACCTACTCAAATAAATAAACTTTGAACTAAAAAGTGCTTCAAAACCAACATACAAACACATTGATGAAAAAAATGTCATTCAATTGTTTCATTGTATAATTTATAGAATGGCTTTGAAATATCCGAAAAATAGCAAAAAAGGATGAAAAGAACACATTTATGACCAAACCTCCTACCATAGTACTTCTCGATCACTCATAACTTCTTGCATTGATATGAAATTTTAGCCGTACAAACTAGACTAGAATGTGCAACTTTTTTAGAAAAAAATATTATAAGGAAGAAACAAAAATATATATTATAAGAAAGAAACAAGCTACCAAAGTTCATTGGCAATGATCCAGAAATGTTTGGTTTTTAAACTTCAATTTGGTTTTTAAACTTCAAATTGCTCCCAAACATTCAGAACAACTTGGATTGACATGGGAATTTTACCACAATGACTAAACTTTGAAGAATACATAGCTCAACAAAATTTTATTCAAAACAATTGTTTCATGAAAACAATGCAAGCCTCCAAGGTTGCCAAACCATCAAAATGCAATTTAGTGAACTCCAATTGAACCTATGAACTTCAAATGACTCTCAAAAAGTAATTCCATCTTAGATTGATCTAAAAATTTTACCACAGAAACTAGAAAAGTATGCACAACTTTCCCAACAAGTTTTATTGAATTCAGACATGAGATGCAAAAATTACAGCACTTTGAATTAGACTGCCAAACTATGTGAGGACACTTTTTGTCCCCTTGGGCAATGAGGGATTAACGTAAGAACCTCCCATATCCCAGCATCATTAAAACATTTCTGTCACAGGGTCAAACTAACTCTTCAAGATTTAAAGTATGAAGACATCCACGTGTTCATATACCATATGTACAAAACCATCGAAGCTATAGAATGGCCACCTCAACGATCAACTACACAAAAATTGAATCGGGTTCTCATTTCTAGAGCCTCTATTCATAGAAACTCCAAAGAATCGTCTCTGACTACCTCTTCTTCCGTTTCGCCTAACTCTCTCTCTCTCTCTCTCTCTTTCTTTCTTTCTTTCGCTGGATTTCTTCTCTTTTCTTCGAATTAAGAATACAATTGTGGAACACAGAAAAATCAGTTGCGGCTTTCAATGCTCATGAATTACCCATTTGTTATTCCGGACGTGCAGGAATGGCTTTGGCAATGTCAAGGTTGACAAGCCTACACGTGCCCAACAGATACTCTGGAAGCTCCTCTTCGGTGTTTGCCTGCACGGACACCACCATCCAGGATTGAGAAACTCCGAAAACTTCAGAGAGCTTGAATCACAAAGAGTGCACTTCAAAAACGCATTAAAATTCTTTGAAAAAAATGACAAACACATTCTGGAATCCAAAGATTTCTCTTCTTATACCAGCCAGCCAAGGTTCAAATCTCTCTTCATGTCTTTCTTGTAGAAGGATTATTTTCTGTGTTTTGAAAGGTTCAAAGCAAAGAGCGGAATCCAAATGTGAGGGAAAAAGACCTGAATGAGGAAAGCCAGCTCGATAACAAGTGTGCTCAGGTAACCCAACACTAAATTTACGACACCCTTGGCTACGGAGGAGGAGCCAATGTCCACGTCCAACTGCAGAGAAGGAACACACGCGAATATGTTAGTTTTACATTTGCGAAGCAAGCGATGCAAGAGGAGTCCCGGTAATAGAGGATTTCAGAAAGTAATTTAAACCATGAATCTTGAATAAACAAAGAAATAAGAGAATGAACTTATTACAAGTTGACGTATGCAGATTCTTCAGACCATGCAATAATTTACTAACTTTTAAGACTGATTTACAACCTTTGATTACTATATATAAAGTAAGAAACCTATTTGTGTGGGGTTCCATTCCAACAGGTTTAAGTTGCATCCAAACACATGATGCATTACTCATGGTTTCAAGCTAGTCTAGGCTTGGGACTGGTACCTGCTAATCCAAACTTCCATATAATTATTCATAACTAATTCATACGAAATACAAATAATACAAATTTGAGTGCAATTGGAATCCTTTCGACGACGGGGACAAGACACCTCCCAAAAAATTATATATGGAAAGTGCTCATAACAAGTGAATGCCACAGGAAATGAGTTCTTACTTCTGGTACACAAAAAAAGGTTTGATAGGAATTTCCCAAATGAGTTGACTAACCTCAATGTAATGCTTGTCCGTGTGGTAAGTGATCTCCAAAGCTTCTCCAATGAGACAAGCCGTCTTGCCCACGCTTTGCTTCACAATCCATGAGCCCTTGGCAATGTGCGGAATGAGCTTGAAGCCCGCATTGCGGTACCGATCATCTCCATGAACAAAATTTTGAAGCAGAGGGAAATCGGAGAGGGGCTGCGTGATCATGTAGTAGAGTGCTAAAGAGTAGGTTGTGGATCCAGGAACCTGGAATCATGCAGGCAGCACAATTATGGAATTAAATCAATGAAAATGCTTCCACCAGATAGACACAATAATCCAATCACTGAGAAATACATAACCACCGAGATCAATTAAAAAATAAGTTTCCTCCGCTTCGAACACAAAAGCATACACCACAACCATTAATTAGAAAAACAGTAGAAAGTTCATTGGTTGCATTATCAATTCAGGCGCCACGTAGGAGGTAGAATGAATCGAAACGGTGGAATTTTCCTACCCCTGATCAGAACTGATATCACCTATTAAGTGGGCCGAGTCTCAGTGGTAAATACAATTTTATACCCAAATGGTACATCACTAAAGCATTCAAATTAAAGATGATTGGGAAGAGGGCTTACTTGAATGTTGATGACGAAGAAAAACGCATCTTCAACTCGACCTTTCTTTCTCTGTGTCAATGATCGTTGTGTAAGTCAACACTGTTACATAAAAATACAACCAAAACAAAACAAAAATTTTGATTCGTTTGCATGCACCTTAATGATAAAAAAAAATCGAGCTGCTGAGCGCTAAGCTACTAACCTGATTGGCCACAAATAGCTGAACTGGATTTGAGGGTCGCGCAGCAAGGTTGTCTTCTCTCTTGTTGGACTTCAACCAATCAACTGCAACAAATTGCATAACAGGATCTTGTGCTACCACCTGTTTAATTCATAGTCCAAATAAATCAAATGAGCTAAGGTCAACAAAAACAAATTCGTGATTTTATGACCACGATCTCTAGAGAACTACCATTCACTACCAAGTACTGCAAACCTTCGAAACTGAGACTACAATTCATAGACAAATTTTTGAAAAGTGTAGATGTAAGTAAAGGAGTATTGTTTCAAATGAAAGCTACCTTTTTGCGGTCCTGTAGATAGCGTTTGCCTCGAATTAAGAAGGTGCTCGCCTCCGCTGAATGAGTAGTGCTGACGGTGCAACTGTTGCTGGAGCTTTTAGGCAGAGTTCCTACTTTGGCCAGCAAGTCTATGTCATCTTGGACCCCACTGTCTTGGTGAGTACATTTTTGAGTTGAAGAAACAACACAAGCCCACCAGTCTCAAGTTCAGAAAAAGAATGTATCCCAGCACTACATGTGACCATATCTGTTGGAGAAAAAATAACACAAAATGGGCTTGTTCTCACCCTAGAATGTGAACCCTAAACGCATTCTAACCAATTTGGGTGCATTGTTCAACTTAAGGTGCAACTATCTTCAATGACGAAAATGATCTTGATGGCACAAACTCTAAAGCTTAGAGAACTGTATGACTTGTTAACGTAAGAACGGTCGATTACATAAGAGCTGCGTGAAACTCAGGGATCATCAAATCTGCAAAGGCTTCTTCAATACTTCAAAATTTTCTGTCTAGATTCACACATGCCTTCAATTGTAGATTTTTTTTATTGTTATTGAGGTGAGGACAACAAACCTGTCATTCCTTGGAAGCGCTTCACAATGGCGGAAGCTGCTGACAACTTGGGAGTGCCTCCGTTCTGTTACAGGGTAATAAGAATGGTTCATGTTAGTCCCATTAAAGAACCAATTACCGTTGATTCTTCATGAAAATCCAAAGACACCTTGCTACCATAACTTCTTAACAATGTCATGAATCTCCTAAAAAACAGTAGCCAGAAAAACAAGTTACGGCGCTTGAGACTGTTGGTTAGTTACCTGGTCTTCGTCTGAAGTCCCCTCCAAGTCCGTCTGCTGTTGCCCGTCGGGCTCCAGTTCCAAGTCCCACGCCGAGTCTTCCGGAACATCAAAGAACTCATCCTCGGCCAATTGCCGGAACATGCTTTGGCCGACTTTGTCTTCCGTGAGATGCGCAGGCGGGTCTCCGTTGAGGAGGACCGGAGGAATGGTGTCCTTCTTGGACACCACCAGCGGACATCCGGCTGCCACGGCCACTTTGAGACGGCCCATGGGGGTCAACATGTCGTCCACGGGTTTCACCGTGCAAAACTCTCGCAATGCTGGGCATCACGGACCCAAAAAAATAACAGTTGGTGAGCATAAACCCAAGAAGAAAAAATTTAAAAAAAATTTAAAATTAAAATTGGTGAACAATCCACACTTTGAATCATGTTTTGGGGACACTTCTGATGAGAATATTCATTGGAAGATAAACGCTGTGTGTTCTAAATTTGAACCACCTATTTGTGGAGCATGAGGCTCTTCTAGACTCTGATTGTGCCCAAAAAAACCCATCTCTTTGTACCACTTTGTAGCCATATAGTCTCAATTGAAGTACATTTGCAAATCCGCAATGGATACTATTGGTACATGGTATAGCACAAATGGAGTGGGTGGGTGGGTGGTTTTTGAATTGTGAGAAAAATACGGTCTCTAGACTGACAACGAAACTTCTCGAAATGTACTTATTTTCTAATGAATACCTTCATACTCTCATAACTATCTTGCATTCGTTCATCAAGAATTTTCTTTATTAATACAAACGTGTTTGTTTCAAGCCCCTTTTAAGGAGACTAGATTCAAATGTTCTGCTTCCGTTACCTGGTGAACATTGTGGATGTAGTGCACGCAATGATCTCATGCGTTTGGTTCTCATATTGAAAATCTTATCTTATTGCCGAAGTCTCATCGAAATTGTCTGTTTTCGTCAAATGATATAGCAGAAACCAAAAAACAAGATATCCATTCTATTACAAATACTTTCAAGTTTAGTCCAATGAAAGTAAAAAAGGGTGGTGAAAGTAAAATCTTGTTGATTTTCAAAAAGAGGGGGAAAGTAAAAGATGCCATAGATGTGTAGTGCAGTACCTGCCACTCTCTCAAGAACTCTGAGAGTGATTTCCTTGTCTTTGGAGGGTCTCCAGAAATGATTCCAGTCCTTCCAATCTACGGTAAGAATGTGCTTCACCATACAGCGGTTTGGGTACCCGCCTTGTGGCGGCAGCGGAGATATAACGTAGCCTCCACCTACAGTCCCAACTACCAGCTTTTCAATAACAAACAAAACTATAATTAACTAATTGAAAGTAAAATAGGGTGTACTAGTGAATTGGAGAATTAAAAGCAGGAAAAAAACACGAATCATAAGGCTACACCAAAAAAATGACTGAAACTATGGCTTATGCATTCACGTGTTGGAGCTTACTTTTGAGCCAGGCGCGCACGAACTTTTTTCGAGGAGGGCATTTCTCATGATTCACAGACGTGTAGAGAATAACTGAAAAAAAGAAAAAAAAAAGAAAAAAAAAGAGTTTGTTAGAAGTGTAGAGAGCCGTATGAACTACTTTCTATTTCATTATTTAATTTCACCTATACAACAACCTTCAATAGAACATCCATTGTGTGCTTCAAACAGGGAAATTAAAGCTGTGAACCTCGTTCTCCAGTATCTTTTCCATTCTTGTGCAAAAACTACCAGATAAGAATTTTAAAACATTGCACACTTTTCCATCCACTATTAACGGATCTGGTTGCAAACGAGCCCCGTCAGATCTCTTTGCCAAGCCGATTAAAAAAACCAACCTAGAAAAGCATCTACTGAAATCTGCATACAAACTTTTTGAAGACAAAAAAACTTTAGAAGTCATTTTTTAGGAAGACAAAACGAATCAAAGAGAAAAATCAGTCGATATAATTCATGATAACTAACCATAGGAGCCATCATCTTCACGCCGCCAGTAGCGATGCACAAGCAGGTCCTTTGGTTTCATGCGCCTGCAGTTCTTTCATTAAAAAAAGGGAAGAAAAAACTACACATAAAAATTGCCATAGCAGCTAACTAATAAATCAAATTAGATTGTTGTCCAGTTCATCTCATGTAATCTCATCATTTGATTTCAAATTCCATTACCCTGGATTGAGATCAAGAACTTGGGTAATAATTTGCAGGTACAGTGACGTAGATCGTTCCAGTTGAGAAACTTTTTTTTTCGAAAAAACATTTAGTATAAACAAAGGAATCAAAATATTAAAGTTTAATAATCAAGTTTCGTACCAAGGAAGCCAATATTTGTGAAATTGCTTGTGAACAATGTCTGAATGGCCATCAATATGCTCTATGACTCTCCCCTTCAAATAGCAGAAATCCCATCTGAAAGACACAAGATCACCAGACACTAATCAGATATTGACAGAAATAGTAATAAATAAATAAACAAACGGCTCATCATAAATGACCACCCCAGACAAATGTGTCTAATTTTGATGTGTATTCTCACTCAAAATGTGGACTACAATCCTCAATAAAATGCTCGCAAACTAGTTTTTTTTGGAATATCAGGTCCGACAATCTTAGAATGACACAGTTCCAAGGATCACGTGTCACGGTTATACTAGACAAGAGAATTTCAACATTGAAATAATGAGCCTCAACGTGCTACTATTGCTTCAACATAGTCTCATTCTCATTGGACACCATATATTACTACAAATTTGAACCATCCTTTAATCCCTCCCCTTGGAATAGAGACAACAAAAACAAAAGAATATAATGGTCTCACAGTCCAAAAAAATTCAATAAATAACAACCCTACTCTATGATTTGTCAAAGTACACCTTTCTACTAACTACACTGATTCATCCTGTTTAGTGACCATGTTTTATTTACAGAAGTTACGCTAATTGTAATATATTCAAATTTTACAAAATACTATTCTGTGCTAATTACCAAAAATACACAATGTGGTGACACTAATTTTGCACAAACATTTCCACTTAAAATTAATCAGTGTATCCTATTAAAAACGAAGTTCAAATTCCAAGAGGACTATCTGGTCAACGCCCCCAGTTTGTATGCGAAGATCCTTGATCCGGCCTAGTGACCTGACCAAACTCTGGTCAGGGCATTTTAAAGTGACATAAGATGGGTGAGTGACTTTTAGTTCCAACTTATCCATGGTGAAGGCAGGCATGATGTTCACACTGCTCCCATCGTCTACTAGAACCCTCGGGATAACTTTATCGACAATTTCTACGTCGATTTCCACTGCATCAAAAGTTTCCTTTGAGTTTCTTAGATCGGGGATTAACTCCACCTTGTTGACTTGATCCACTCGTCTCTGGTTTCGCGGCATCGTGGCTCCTTCCTTCATTTGCCTGCGCAACTGTAGGGCTAGTTGTATTAGCTGCCCAAATGATATGTCTGCTTTTGCCCGAGCTAGATCTTTCCATAAATCATATGGATAAGAAGGGTTGGTGGATTTTGGGGCTTTTACCCGAATCTTGGACGCGGGTGGAGGGTAAATACCATCGTTATCGATGAATTGATATTCATCCTCATCTAAACCCATTTGTATTGGTGGGTTTAGATCAAATTGTACCTCCTTGGCGGTTTGTTGTAGATCGGAGATCCTTGGTGATTCTTCCGATGAATCTGAACTGCTTCCATCATCTTCTTCTTCCGGATTTTCAGTAACAGCCGGTAGAGGGGGTACGGTAGTCTGGGCCCCGCCTCTGGTAACCACTAAGGTTGGTAGTGTGGTCGGGGTCCCGTGTTCTATCAGTTCCACGAGAAGTGAGGTTTGATTGTTTTTAGACGGTTGTGAATTTTGAAAGTCTAGGAACCTCACGTCTTGCACACTTTGTGTGTTGTTAAGCGGAATAATCCCCTGAGCAGTTTGTAATGCTTCTGGGGCCGCATGAGTCTGTCGTTGAGTAGTGCGGTCGAAAAATAAATCAGGGGGTCCTGCCTCCGGTCTTGGTTCCGTGTATCTAGCCCCTTGCTGATTATTTTGAGCCTGTCTGTTGTAGTCAGCTTGTGGAAATTCCAACGGGATTATCTTGTCCCGTGCCATACAATGAGTCGTGGGATGATGGTCCCCGCATCTTTCGCATATGACATTGTTTTCTACCCAATAACGTCCTGGTTCATGATTCTTTTTGCAAGTATTGCATACAGGGTATCCTTGATTTTGTCTTCCAGGCGCGTTGGGATGTCGATAAGGCTCCGTTTGTTGCGGGCCCTTTGGTCGTTGTTGCCTTTGCTGTTGCGGTTGAGATTCTTTGAGTAGAGGACAGAATGGTGGTGTGTGATTTGGCTGGCCACAATGATTACACCATACCCCCGTTGTATACGACCCTAACTCATGGTGTAGTGGTGGCGCTTGCTTTCCTTGCCCTCGTACTAAGCATGACATTTGCTCTGTCAATTCTCGTACCGACTTAGTCATCTCGTTGGTGACATGTCGCATTTCGGTACATAATAGTTCCAGCCCATCAGTTGGTGCTGGTAAAAGTAAGGGAGGCCCTATGGGGTCCCTGACGGCTAACGGGGCAGGGTTGTGAACTACTCCCATTGAACCGTTTTGATATGTCACTGGATTAGCGACTTGTTGATGATGGACTGGTATGAATGCAGGTATAGGTTCTTCTGCTTTTCGTACCATTCGTTCGTTTTCTTTATCAATCTTTTCCACCTCCAATGTTGCTTCAATTGCGTTCTCCAGAGTCACCGGTCGTCGAGACAATATGTCTCGGATAGTCGAAGCAGAGTCAATCCCTTGGATAAAGTAATGTCGGATGGTTCCATCATTGAGGAGATTCCCCACAAAACGGATACGCACCATTTGAAATCGCCGTACATATGCCGTAATGTCCTCCGTCGCTCCTCGTCGCAAACTGTTTAATGCCGTAAGGGCTTGTTGCTGGCCAATTTCAGGCCTGAAATAACGTAGAAAGGCTGCCTGCAATTGGAGCCATGTGGTAAAGAATCCAGCATCATGTGATCGATACCACGAATAAGCGGTTCCCACCAAAGTGTTGGGAAACCAGATCAAATAGTAGCCATGGTCAAAGACCAAGCTGGAAATAAGGATTTCCTCGAATCTTTCCACATGTGCGGCTGGGTCATCATCTTGTGAGCCCGAGAATCGAGGTAAATGATGAGGAATGGGTATTTCCCTTAATCCTCGCGGGACCACAATGGGAAGCCCCCTTGGAAGCATCATTGGGTCGATAATAGGTACTACGGGGTCCTCTACCCTGTCCCCTTCAGGTGCAGGCGGCCTCGGTGGTTGCATTGGATTAGTATCCATAGTTGGTGTTGTTGGAGATGGTCTTCTTTCCTCTCCTGTTGATGTTGTAGCTTGGTCTTGTGATGTAGTGTTTGTTGATGTTGTTTGTGATCGTAATACGCGAGTAGATTTAGGTGTAGTGGGTTTTGGTGGCATTTAAGACATATGTGAGTCTTGGTTCACACAAATCCAATCCAATCATATATCATAATATGAATATACACGCAAATCCTCACCAATCCACGCCAAATACGATAGTATAGTAACTGATAGAGCTAGCTGCTCAACCCTATGGGTGCTAAAATAACCTTGTCTGCACAGACCAAGGTACTGACTATCTCCGTCGTCGAAGGACGGACCTCGAAGAAGTACGGCGCCTGCTCGCTCTCCACACGCTTGATATCCACCCGATGCTCCTCCCAAGTCTCCTGGCTGTTGAAGAAGGTGGCGTTCTCGATGCGGTCAGTGCGGGTCCTCAAGCTTCGGCTCGGATATGAGTAGAAAAGTGGATGGAACGCCGGTCGGTGGACGTACTCACCCCCTGGCGCGGTGTACACAGAGACTCGATAGTCCTCTGCGTCCTGACACGCCTCACAAGCTGTACTATACTATGCAATGTATAGTAACTGAGACTCTGGCCCAAGCTCCGTCGGAACCAGTCGAGTAGAGATGCCCCTGCAACAGTCTAGGGTCAACCTCTCACTCCCACTATGCTCCCCGTAAAATGCTCGGAACTCACGACGATCAATGTAAGGGTTGTCGTGAAACCTGGTAGAGTCAAAAACTGGAGTATTAAACTGAAACTGTCCCTCCACCTCAACTTCGAAGGGACCTGGATAGCGGATCTCCATGTAAGGAGTTGCTAGTAATGGACCAAGAGTGGTGTAGGCCGGATAGCCGGCCTCATGACACTCGTGGATGAAGGCCCTCTCAAATCTCCACGAAGCTAACCAGGGTTGACGAATCGGTACGTCCAGGCCAAAATTACGTCCAAAATCCGGACGTCCGGACGTAGTGGACGTTGTCCTCAGCGACCGGCGGACGGAGAAGCGAACAGAACTGCGGACGGGGGAACCGAACTGCAGATGGGCGGACGGTACTGCAGACGGGTGGTCGGCCAGCGGACGGGCGGACCAAAGTGCGGACGGGAGGACGGATGAGTGGGCGGTCGACAACTTGTATTTCTAGATTTAGGGTTTTCAAATAACATGTAAGGTAGATGGCTTGAAAAGCGACCCTTTAAGGGCTGTTCGGTTTAGGGTGGGTTTAGGGTTTAGGGTTCCCAAAAATATTTCCCCTTATTTTTCATTTCAAGAACCATTGATGCGAAATCTAAACCAAATGGTTTCATATATTTCCAATCATTTATAAATTACTTATGTTTTCAAAGAATTCTAGCATAGGTATGTATTTGTGATTCTAGGTCTTGCAAGTTGCAAAACCCACACAGGTGCAGTGTGGAAAAACCCATGGCTTGACCAAAAACAAGCAATGAAGCGCTCAAAAAGTAATACTTCAAGTTCCTAAATGTGACCTTTACTAAAATTAAGCCCTAAAACCAACATTGTCTTCATATACTTTTAAGTCCAATTGAAAGTGCTATAACTTTTGTATCCAATTTCCAAATTCAACAAAACTTGTCGGAAAATTTGCACACTCTCTTCTAGTTTGTGTGATAAAATTTTTAGAACAATCTAAGTTATACTAATTACTTGGGAGTCAATCAAAGTTCACAAGTTCAATTTGAATTCACCAAACTGCATTGAGATGGCTTCAACTTCAGGGGCCTGTATCTTTTTCATCAAATGTTAGTTTTCCAAAAAATGTGTTGGGTTATGTTTTCCTTGAAGCCTAATTATTGTCGTAAAATTTTTTTATTTTTTTATTTTTTTAAACAAATGGAATTCCATTGCAAAACACAGAGTACAAAGTAGCCAAGCCAAGCCAAGCCAGTTCAATCCATTGCTTCAGTCTGTCTAGCCTTGTTCCATATAGATGGCGACGGTCCTATTGCCACGCGAGATTTTCCCGAGGGTTGTGTGAGATTGCCGAGGAAAGTCACGAAGAACCCCACAAGGCCACAACCAACGGGAACTGTAGAGGAAGAGGCAATTTCAGACCCTAATGGAGCGGGAGCTTATGAGGTAGATGGAGAACTACCACGAGATTTTGACCAGGTCAGTGTCAGGGATCAATTTTTGCAGCAGCGTGCTTTGTACTCCCGGATCTTACAACATTATCAAAAACTCAAGACGAGGGGTCAGTTGCTTGGTAATTGGTCTGACTTGCAAGCAATGAAGCAGATGAATGAAGAAGGAAAATCTAATGAGTTTCAAAAGTTTGGTCACGTTCCCGGAATCGTAGTCGGTGATCAATTTGAATTTTGGTCAGAAATGTTTGCCATTGGGTTGCACCGGCAAGTGCAAGGAGGGATTGCATGGGTTGAAGATCGAGGGGAGAAGGTGGCTTGCAGCGTGGTGATCTCAGGTGGTTACCGAGATGATGATGACCATGGGGAGACAGACAAATACACTAGCGAGGGTGGAAACGATTATAGAGGTGACAAGCGGTTTTAAGGGGATCCAAAGCCCAAGAAAGGGAACAAAGCGCTTATTAACTCCTACAAACGTGGGGAAGTTGTTTGTTTGATTAGGGGCCATGATGTGGACGCTGGATGGAACAAAATGTATTCCTATGATGGATTGTACAAGGTGAAGCGTTACAACCTTGAGGTGGCACGAGATGGTCACAAGGTGTAAACATTGTCACAATTTAATTTTTGTTCATTATTTTTAAATACCATGAAACCAAGAAATCAAAAATCAATAAATCATAGTGACGTTTCTAATATGCGCATGAAAACTTGTATTACTTTCAAAGGTTCAAACAAACCATTTCCATTACAAGCTCCATGTACCATGAATATCTAAACACCTAAGTCTACATTCCTTGAATTTCTAAGGCTTGTAATCAACGTCTCCTCTCACCTCAGCTCCACTACTATGACCTCTTGAATCCCATTCCGAGTCTTCTTCATTACTTGTGCTGTCCATACTATCGGATGAAGACTGTAGAGCTCGCTCTTTTCTTCCGGATACTTGCTTTGATGCAAGCGATCTCTTGCGTCTACCCTTCTTTTTCTCTTTCACCATATCTCTACCTCCTAGTGTAGACTTCCCAATCCCTTGTTCAAGACCATTAACCGGTTTCACTTTGCTTTGTGAGAAAGGTTCACATACATCAAGGGGGGTTCGACCTAGACTTTGCCGCTTCGATGGTGATTTTGAAAAGGCCTCCAGTATTCTTTTAGTTCTAGCTTTCTTGGACTCTTTCATTGCTGGTTGTCTTGCTTTTGATCCGCTTGGAATGATGATCTCATTTGCGCCAAAAGAGAGTGATCGATCCGATGACTTCACCCAACGTCGACCAAACATAGACTCCAATGTCTCATCTTCTTCTAGATCCTTATTTTCGTTGCGTAAACTACCGAGACCACCTAAACTTGCATTGCCGTTTTTGAATAGTATGCGTGGAGGACCGCTACGTGGGGGTAGGGTTGGATCTCGTACGAGGGGCTTCTTGCCTTTGCCAACATCAAATGACATGGGGCTCCCAGACTCCATCATACCTGCATCTACATATGTTACTACTCCCCGTGCTTTACCTTTCTCGGTACTTGCAAGACAGCTTTTCTTACACGCCAATACTTCAACGAATGCAATACTTGTATCACCAACATTTTTGTCCACCTTCACTCCACTGTCTCCCAAGTCGTTCTGTTTTCCAAGTTCTTCTGCTTCGACCCCTACTGGCAATGGACATTTAGAAATTGGAATCAATTCATCCGGGGTCGAAGTCCCACCGATGTTCATCGTTGCCCCATTTCTCTCTTCCATTGCCACATTAGTGTCCCGGCTATGTGCTCGAACATTCTCACTACTCAATACTGTAGTTCCATCCACAAATTTAGCTTCTGATGGGACACCCTCATCATAGTCGTAATTCTCCTCGTCCTCTTCAAAATTGAAGACATCCAATGGATTGTCTTGAAAGTCTTCATCATTATGATGAGGGTCTTGGAATGGTTCATCAACCAAACTAGTCACATTGTATTCCGCATCATATTCATCATCAAATAGGGGATCTCTCTCTTCACCATCGCCATGATCTTCACCACCCTCATCCTCTGACATGGACTCTTCCATATCCACACTCTCGAATTGCTCTTTGTACCACTTCTTCTCATCATTTTCTTGAGATGTGGAAAGCACTTTAGTATTGGTGTACACATACACCAAATCTTGTGCTCTCTGTGGCGTCAACTTGTTTCGAGATTTGTTGTGAACAAATGAATAGCTACTCCAATTTCGTTCACATGAAGAGGAAGATACCGGTTGGGCCAAAATACGTTTGGCAATTGGAGCAATGAACTTCCCGCACGCGCCCTCAAAATCCCACCAAGCATGTGCTGACAATTGTTGTTCATTGGGGTCCAACATTTTGTGGAAAGGGGGTTCCCAATGTCGAAAGGCTACAAATTCCTTCACAACAGCGACATACTGTTCTGTGGTACATACTTTCGTTAAAACATGCTTGCATGCATCCATTGCCTCTTGATCATCAGCAAGCTCTTTGTCGTGAAGAAGATAGGGATTCAACAAAGCCCCTGCATAATGTAGATCTGTCTCTACCATCGCTCGCCGTTCATGAAAGGCTTCTTGTAGATGGATGGCTAAATCCAAGGACAAACTAAAAGGTGCTTCGTCCAACGACAAAACGTGCTTCTGTATTTTCTTCATGATATGTAGCACCTTCCCCATACATGGCCTTTTTGCATCCAAATCGCGTAGACCATGTACCACCGGAGCCGATAAATTGTCGCAACACAGGGTAAGTAAATTCCCTGTTATACTCACAAAAATCACTGTAGAGTATAACTAAGTGACTCTAAAGATCGAACCCGCGAGATTCTGTGAAGTATCTGGCTTAGTTAAGCGATTAAGATAGGACAGCTCCCAAAACTCTATAATCCGGTTCTAGATCTAGAACCGGAAATACACAAATAACCCGAGACGACAACCCGTTATCCCGTTCAAAACTGATATTCTAGCAATCTGGTCCGGAACGGATCCGTTCCTTCACTTTTCCGGTTTCCCGGATTTTATCCGTTCCGTCAGACTGCAACGGATCCGCTCCCTAACGAGTTCCGCTCCTGGTTTCCTCTCCGGACCAATCCGTTCCGGATGATCCGTCCACACCCGTTCCTCAATCCGGTTTGGTTTTGCCTCTGTTTTACCATCAGAGGGGTCGCCGCTTGATTTTGTGAGCGGTAGGCCCACCGCTCCTTCCGTGACTTATAGTGGCTGAAGACCCACTTTCTACCTGTTAATTCTAAAAATACTTCAGATCCGGTTTGATCCCTCACAACAATCCAGACAAAGATCCGGACTGTAGGTCACACAGAGATCCCCCGTACGATCTTCTCATACTACAACGACTTTGACACGACTTTCCGTTCCTGGGGAGCCAGGTGGCTACAAGTGTATCCGTCCGTTCCAACGTCAACCAGAACTCTTCCGTTTGCCACAAAGACGGTGAGACCTCACAGGAGATCGGACACTCAATTGGGTTTCCCACCCAGGAGCTCTAGCACGATTAAGGAATCCCTCTCTCTCGTCTAGCCTAACAACGGCTTTCTCACCCGGAATCTTAAGTCCTAGAAGCGCTGAGGCACTAGAGTTACACTCCCAACTCTTCTCTACCCGTTCTCATATATTCAGACACGGAAAATAAGCACCAAAGGGAGAATGTCGCCTGCAAAACCACTTGCGCCTTCCTAACTCCGCGTCACGCCGCCCTGCCAAACTCGGGAGATACACACGCAAAGCAAGAGAGAATAAAATACACAAAGATAATGCAAAGGAAAAGACTCCCAGTCCACCGCGAGGGGACTAACTTAAATAATGGGCAAAAAAGCAAAAAGCGCCATACAAGTCCGCCGCGATTAACGCTCGGCGGATCCGTTCCTACCTACTTCTGAACCGGAACGGATTCCAACCCGCTCCAAGTTCCTAAACCGGACTGGATTTCCTCCTGATCTGTTCCTAAGTTAAAAACTACAAAAACAGGAAAGTCCTAATACCTACGTATTCGGCTCTGCTACCCTAGATCCTATAGTCGGGCTTTCCGCCTTACTGATCTGCTCGAAGACCTCGGTGAGGTTCCGATTCCGTTCTCCGTCTGTTGCAACCGGAGCTCCAATAACTGGACTCGCAGGAGACTCCGACAACTGAATTGCCGCCTCCCGGTTGCCCGCTGACGCTCGCCCTGACTTCTTGGATTGCGGCGTCCTGTCCTTCCCTGGTCTCTGAGGCAACCCTTCGGAAATATCCGGTAGAGACAGATCGGAGAGTCTGACCGGAATTTCCGTCAGTCTCCGGCTACAGTCTTCCATCCGTTCGGCCGCCTCCCGAACCTTCACCAAAGTCGTCTCCACCTTTTCGGAGAAGTCGGACAGAATCCGGACTATCCGGCTTCCGGATAGTTTCTTCTCCTTGTGCACCTCTTCGTCAAACAGTTGAGCCCGGATGACGGCCGATCCGGGTTCCCCGAATGTTGCCTTCACGTGCTCCGCCAGTTTGACGGTCTCCGCCGCCATCTCCTTGGTAGCGGCCTCGTTGTCCCTGAGAACAAGGAGCTCCGCCTTCAAACCGTCAACTTCCTCCTGAAGTTTCCGGTTTTCCTCCTCCATCTTGGCGAGATCCGCAGGCGAGGCGATGCAATTCCCTACCACGGTCGGGAGAGTATGATCCGGTTTGCCATTGACCATCCCCGCGATGTTCTCCAAGACGATCCGCTTGACCTCCCAATCCGCTCGGATGTTGCACAGGATTTCCGTTAGTTGCACGAACGGATCACTGGGATCCGTTTCCTCTGCTGCTGGTTCGGCCTGACCCGGTTCGGATGGTCCTGCTCTGCCTTCCGTTCCCGGATTGTGTCGGACCGGAAGAGATCCCCTCGTGTTCGGCGGTGTGGTCTTCTACCGCTTCACGAGCGGAACTTCCGGTTCCTCTCCCTTATCCGAGTCCTCCCGCTCTGTCTTGGACTCGGAGCTCTCCTCATCATCCGTTGACGTCTCCCCGTACGTCAAGACTATCTTCTGGGTGTGCCACGTCTTCTCTTCCGTATCCGAAAGGAGCTGTAGATGGTGGTAGAGGTGGAAGAGGTAGGGGGAGATCGGAGTTGCCCTACTCCCTCCGAGGTTCTTCAGTAACCGGGTGATCAGGTCCTGTATGATCCGGCCCCAGTCCACTTTCCGGTCTCCGATCAGCGCACCGAAAATTGTGTTGGCCAGGCCGATCGTGATCCGGGTTGGTTTCTCCGGATGAAGGACCGGAAGCAGAAACTTCAACAGGCGCCTATGCCTGTCTTCGTTGCAGTCCATGATCCGGTATCCATCCTTCGGGTGAGGGGTGCCACTGAACTTGTTTTGGAGGAAGTCTACCTTCCTCCCGACCGGTCCGTGCCCCTGGTGTTTGAACCCGTATACGGCCCTCTAGTGCGCCTCCGTCCATTTGTGTGGCATTCCCCGCGCCGTGTTGTCGAACTGATTCGACACCTTGCCCTTCAGCTCCTTCACCATCCGCTCCTCCTTGAAACCCCAGGGTATCTCTGCTAACCCTAGACACCCCATTGCGGTTAAGTCCGCCATCAAGTTGCTTTTCTCCGGCTCTGTGGAAGGGATGAGCGGAACTACTTTCTTCAGCTTTATCCCTGAGGGTGGGGGTGTAGTGGACTCGGTTCTCTTCCGGCGTAGCTGCGGCATGGCAACTATCTGGAAAACTACCTCACTCCTCTCCTAGCCGCACGTCCCGTTCCTCACACACACTCACAATCACAAATACAAAAGTAATCTGCCCGTAATAACCACCTGCACATACACACACACACTCCTCTCCACACACCAGCGTCTCAGCGCACAGTCTGAAACCCGCGCCGCTGACAACTGCCCGCTTTGACAAAACACCCGCTGCTAATACTGACAGCCGCGTCACAGAAAATTGCGCCACCAAACACGCGCGGAAAACCAACTCACAGAAAAGGCGGAAAACGCTGAGGGTTGAAAAACACACAACGAAGCGCCTGAGAGCAAATGGGCCAACTGAAAATGTCAGGCCTTATATACTTTCCAGAAATGGATCCGGTCTTCCGTTCCTGATCATCCGTTCCCGTTCTCATCCGATCGGTCCAAGTCCGGAAATCATCCGTTCCGTTCTGGGACTTAATCCGGATAGAATCCGTTCTGTAGGGTCCGGAATTTTTCCGTTCCGGTATTCCGTCGTAATAAACCGGAATTATTCTGCCACCGGTCTCTACAACATTATCTGGTACTACTTCTGGATCTTACCCGTTCCCTGAACAAATCTGGTTGCTAAATTTTCCACTTTCCGCTCCATACTGACTTTAAATGGAAAGATCAAAAATATGTCTTGCCACATAAATCCTTGAAATTTTGACAACGCCGCCAAAAATGCTCGTTCAAAATGATGTCCTTCACCCTTCGGCTCACATTGCGAGCATGAGTATTCTGCCCCAATGTTTTCACGTATTGTTCCCACTGTGGGTCTGTCACCGTTTGCTGTAACTTCCCCTTCACCTTCAACATACAGTCCACCATGTTGTAATTGGAAGCAAACCGAGTTTCCACCGCCATCAACAACATGCAGTCCGGCGAGTACCTTCGAAATATTGCAAGAGGCATGTGCCTCTTTTTGAAGAATTTCACTACGTTACGGGCATTGCCCACGACCTCCTCAATCCACCGTTCGTTGCCCCAATCTTTCAATAACAAATTCAGGGCATGGACCACGCAACCCTGGTAAAATATATGAGGATACTTCGGAGATATCAAGTTGAATGCGGCTTCATTCACAGGCGCATTATCTGCGCTTATTTGTACTATTTTGTGAGGACCCACTTCTTCTATGAATTTTTCCAATATGGAGGCTAAATAGGCGGCATTCTTCCCTTTTCCTGTTGTATCCTCCGATCCTAGGAATTGCTTGCCCGCAGAAGACACGAGCATTGCATTTACCAAAGGACGATTTGCCGCCGAAGTCCACCCATCAATAGACAATGTTGCTCCAAACTTCTTGATGTTGTCTTCTGTTCGCTTCTTCATATTCACTTTAATGTCTGCCTTCGCTTGATCAAGCAACTTATGTCGTAATTCATGGTATGACGGTGGGGTATAGGGTTTGTGAAACTCAGCCGTTTTCTTCACCGCTTCTTTAAATGCTGCATTCCATGCCACCGAAAATGGTATGTTCGCAGCATAAAAAAAATTAGCCCACACTGCATGCAATTTCCGTCTACTCGCTTCTTCGAAGTCATCTCCTATCCGCCGCTGCACCAAAGGCCTACTAGTTGATCCTACCCCTGTGTCTCCTTCATCTGATGCTTGAGTACTGGCAAGTGCTCTAGAAGACACGCGGTTTAGGGTCTCTTTTGGTATTGTACAAGAATCTTCCGGTGTAAGACGTATTGGCGGTGTCGAAGGTCTCTCATTTCCTGCATCATTTACAACCGTGGCCTCCAATGTCCCGTTTCCACCCAATTTCTCGTTTTCACCTCTTCGTGGGATTACCCCCTTGCATTGACGAAATAGCTTCTGAACTTGGGATGTGAGTCGTGGACATAGACTGATTCCTCGATCACGAGACCCCGATGCACCTTCATAACCAAGATGGCTAAACATACGGCATGTTTTTTTGGCAAACACTAGGTTGCAGGCTTTGCATTGTACCTTCCCAACTGAAGGGGCGCCATACCAAGAAGACCAATCCTTGCTCATAATGATGAATTTTAAGTGCGTCTTTGGAACTTCAAATTCCGAGTGTAACCACAAAAAGGGTGAAGATCTCCGCAGGAATAAAAATCGTCAATAAAGTAACCGATATAGTTTGAAAGAAGCCTTGGAAACCAAAGCCCCCCTGACCACTAAACTATGCATTACCAAGCAAGGGACACAACCAAAATTGCAACGCCTAGCCCTTGGAAATCTTAGCGTTCAGCTTTACAGGAGTGCTTGCGAATGACAATTTCTGGAAACTTATACTCCTTAGTTCTAAGGTTGCTCTTCGTGACCGTTGCAACGGACGGGAGACAATCCCGATTGACACTGCGGACGGAACAGCGGACCGAAGTGCGGACGGCCCGACAGGGTACTCCGATCGACGGACGACGAGAGGCGGACGGCGAGAGGCACTACAAGGAATTGAGGTCCGAAATGACTGGGCAGAAATGACTGCTTGTCCGGAATGACTGCAGCGTGACTGAGTACTCCGTAATTGCACCATCTGGCACCTAGGTTGAAGGTCCAAGTTATTCTGGAGTCATGGCTACGACTCGGGGATGACCTAGTCGCGAAGAGCGACCTTCGTTGATGCATTTTCTGTTGCCTTAGTCGTGTTACTGTTGGTCTTTGAGGCTTTTTTTTGGATGTGGCTGAGGGAGTCATTAAGAATGACTCCTTCTGTCAATGTCCACGACAGCGGACGGCTAGTCCACTCCTTAATTACTACTAAATGACTTAAGGGTCTTGGATCGGGCAGGCTCAAATTTTCTAGGGAAACTACGGGCAGGGCCCTTTTTTTCAACGACTACGGCAGTCATTTTTTGAGTAACTCAACTGTGACTGCACCTTCTACAGGGTTGTTTCTGGCTTGCGTTTTAGTGATACATTGGTTGTTGCAAGGTTCAAGGTGTCTCAAAAGACAATTCCAATAGTACTTGCATATTCTCCACGGCTTTCCTTTGAAGACCTTGAATTTACAAGCGATGCAATACAAATTGTATTTAGGTTATTTACGATAGCCATGTAGGAACCATGAACCCTTCATTCAAATGTATTCAAAATTTGGAGCTAAAGACATTTCTTCAGGGCACCCAATATCCATGCATGATGTTCTCATTGTATTTGCAATTTAAGAAGTTCAAGGTGCTGCTACTTCCGTCATTAGGGGTGATTGGAGTGAACATGGATACCATTTCAGGTACAAGGAGAGTACTAGAGTTATCACTATTCAATCTCCTGAAATTCTTGTGCAACTTGCTTTGCACTTCTTCCAGAGGTTCACAGAATTCCTTTCACATATCATTGACCAGCCCCATGCAATTCTAAATCAACTCTGCTGTGCATAAGTGTAACTCTTTTTTGTTTTCACGCTTCTGCATTTCAGGTTCAAAGCGACCTCACATCCACAATGTGCAACAAAAGGAGAAGTTGTATTTCACTTCCAATGGCAACTTCTGCTAAGCTCAGACGGCACTTTTTTGCAACTTGTGCAAATCTGATGCGGCACTTCTATGCAACTTATGCACAACTGATACAGCACTTGTCTGCGACTAGAAGCAGAACTAGTTCTCAACTTCTCTATAACTTCCAAGCAAGGATACAACAGAACTAAGCACAGTGGGTGTTTACATGGGCACTCATGCGGATTACCTATGCCAATCACAACCTAGTAACCTCCTTGAGCTAGTAGGTTGTCCTCCTCTGATAATTCTATAGCCCCCACTAGATTCACTGTCTGCGGTGGATTTGGCAATTGCTGGGGAGCTCTGAGGCCTACGCTCTCCATCGTAGTGGAAATGAATGCATCCGCAATATCCAGAACTTCCCGTCTCGCTCTTGCTTCTTTGCGTAAGACAACTTTCCAGCCAGGTCTTTCCACAATGTCAGAGAAGAAGACTTGGGTGGCCTGCCTTGGAAATATAAAGGGATCTGCTAAGCGAGGTAGTTTGTGGCGGAAGTTCACTGTAAGGAATCCGGAATCATCCCTGACATATGTCGAGTTACCTCGATTGTCATGGGTCTTAAGCCACTCACAACGCAATAAAATGATGGGTGTGCTCAAAGCCCCATAGTCCAACTCGAAAACATCCTTCAATACTCCCACATAATTCACTGCAACCTCTTCGGAATTCTGAGTTGAATGCTGAAAAACCGAAGCTATTCCGCTATTGTAGCTGACCATATGCACGGTGCTCGAATCTTCCACGCGAAAGTGGTTTCCGAATGCAATGACCCTTGCATACCGCGTGGCTCTTTGTGCTGGTTTTATACTAAGTAGAAAGCGGTCCATGTCCTCTTCGTTCTCCAAATTGCAGTCCAAATCTCGCATAGTGGTTTGCATCCATTCTGCCAATGGTGGAGTACTAGTGTTTTCTTCAAATTCAGTTTTCCACCGCCTGCACTCATAACCAAGTTCTATAATGAGCACAAGATGGGAGAAGGACACTAAATGATTACAACCTCAGCAGAGTAGTTTGGACCGTCCACACTAAAATATGACTTCCGCTTCATTTTTTGACTTCAATGTGACTTCTGCAAGTCACAACTCAGTCACTGAAATGACATTCACGACCAATACGACTCATGAATGACATGCTAACGTCCACTGGACTACTACAAGGCCAGATTCACTTATGGATGCATGAACAGCACCAATTCATGAGGCTCTGCATAATACTCTATGATACTTTCACAGAGAAGGGTTACAGGTACAACTTACGCAACAAATTCTTGCAAAATTAAGACGTTTTCCAACACATACTGGTGGGCCACATCTCTCATCTCCGTGCTCATGACATATACCTTTCCAGCTCCTTGTAGAACCTCTTCAGCGTCTCCGTACTCTTCATCTTCGTCCCAAACACGTCTCTGGGTGGGCTCAAATTTCTGGAGGTACTCCGTGATGAATCCGATGCACTCGTCCTTCAAATAACCCTCTGCCATGCAAGCCTCCGGTCGTGCTAGATTACGGACATGGTTCTTCAAAACCTTCATGTAACGTTCCACCGGGTACATCCACCGTGCACTAACTGGTCCACACAGGTCCAACTCCTTCACAAGATGGTAGGGGAGATGCGTCATGATGTCAAAAAACGATGGTGGAAATTCGATTTCCAACAATGCCATACTCTCTGCCACGTCATCTTCTAGTGAAGGGAAGTCTGCAGGGTTGTAGACCCTTGTGCAAAGACGCCTAAATATTTTGCACATCCTCATGACGGCCATGCGAGGACCAGGTGGTAGGAGTCCACGGAGAGCTAGAGGCAACACTTGTTGCATTAGAACATGGTAATCGTGAGACTTCAACCCCCCAAAGTTTTTCTTGCGAATACACTTCCCAAGGTCAGATGAATACCCGTTGGGTGTCTTCAATGACTCTATGCACTTTGCAAACTTCTCAAACTCCGAGTCTGTCATAACATATGATGCCGTGGGCTTCACCATCTTCCCTGCCTTGCGTGGGTGCGGAGTTAGCCACAAGTGCTTCCTGATATTTCTCCTTTGCAAGTCTCTGCGGACCTTCACGGTGTCTTTCTTCCCAGTAATTGTTTTCAAGAAGTTCTTCGCCAAGTTCAGTTCGCAGTGCATAACATCAAGCGTGTACCGAATCAGGAGATACTAACAATACAGATAGGACATGCGGTATTAGTTTCCACTTGTAAGAAGGTCATAAACTAGTCGTAGTCAAGTCATAAAACAGAAGTACCTATATTTTGATACTGATGAATGACTCATTCACAACTTCTACATACCGTAGTAGTTGCATGCAAGTTCCAGACCAGTCATTTCCACCAAAACTATGACTTCTAAAACTCACCTTCCAATAAGGTAACCTGAAAAGAATGCTCAGCCGCTTCAAACCATATAATTTGGATGGGTCTCTAGCAGCACCATCTCTGTTTCCAACAGCTCTCCAAGCTTCACACTCCAATGCGTGCTGGATCTGTTCCTCCACTGTCACTGCATGTGGTTTGGGGCGGTCTTCCATATGTCCATCAAAATGGTCCTTCATTTCTTCTGATCGGTACGGATGATCTTCGGGGAGCCAATGACGTGTTCCACCATAAGTCTGCTTACCAAGCTCAGTAGAATGTTCAGCGCCAAGATTTTTGCCACACCATGGGCATGCTGCGTACCCCTGATGGGAAAATCCGCCAACAGTGCCATAACCTGGAAAGTCATGGATAGTCCACAATAACATCGCGCGTAATTGGAAAGCCCTTCTACCTGCATCTTTGGATACGTCATATGCCGGAACCCCAGACCATAACTCGAGCAATTCATCTACAAGTGGCTCTAAGTATACATCAAATACTTCAGATGTGACGGATTCTCTCCCAGGAATCAACAAGGCCAATAACAAGAAAAACTTTTTTATTGTCAACCACGGCGGCAGGTTGTAATTCAATAACAAGACCGGCCATGTGGACCATGAAGAGTGGTTTTGCTTGAAAGGGTTCACTCCATCAGCTGCCAACGCGAAATGAACATTTCATGGATCATTTCCAAACGATGGATCCACATTCTCTTCAAAGTGCTTCCAAGCTTTTGAGTCACACGGATGCCTCACAAGGCCATCACCTCTTTCTTGGTCACTCCGGTTCTCTGCATGCCAGACCATGAGTTGCGATATCTTGGGGCTCATGAACATTCTTTGTAGGCGGGGAATGATAGGGAAGTGCCGGAGCACTTTTACTAGGAAGGCGCGCTTCTCCTCGTCTCTGTACCTACGTCCGCCACACTTAGGACAACGGATGGCATTCTCATGAGGGCCACGGAATAGCACACACCCGCGCTCGCATGCATGGATCGTGTTATACGTCAATCCCAATTTCTTAGTCAACGTACTTGCTGCATGATAGGTCTTCGGTAGAGTGTTGTTCTCTGGCAACAGATGGGCATGCAAAATGCTGAAGATTTCGTTGGCGCAATGGTTGCTCACGCCATGTACGGTGCATAGGTTCATTAGGAGTATAGTGGCTGCAAGTTTGCTCGACTTTGCCCCATCATACAACTGCTCCATGGACTCCTCAAGTACTCTGCCGTCAAAGTTTGAATTCTCGTGGACTCCATCCGTGGGCTGTTGTCCAACCTGGTCTTCATCGCGACATTCCTGGCTATTTGCTACGTCCCCTTGTAAGCCTTCCATGTAGTCTTCATGGATGGAGTCTGCAGTGGCGAAAGCATCCCTCACTTCCTCAGCCAATCTCTCCGCTGAACGACTTTCTGAATCCTGCGGTTCTCTCGCTTCCTCTTGTCGATCGTCTCTTGGAAAAGTCCCATCGTGCGGGTTAAGGGTAGCTTGGTCGACCATCCCGCGAGTGTCGACTGTAGCATCTAAATTCTGAGGTTCCTCTGTCGAAGGTTCCCAAAATTGTTGTTCCCATTCTTCATCTGAGGAGTCTCGGATGCCTGGACCTCTCCATGTCCGACAAGTTGAATCTCTTCCATAACGAATGAGGTGCTCTCGTACATTGCGAAGAAATAGGACCTTCCGGCCTCGACATTTTGTGCATGGGCAATGCAATTGCTTGACATTGTATTCAATTGCCCTCTGCAACTCACGAATCTATAAGCGGTCGTCTCGTAATCTTTGTCTCCTACTATCACTTAATGGAAGTCGTGTAGGTATCATGTCTTTGCAGAATTGAAAAAATCAGAGGGCTTTAGAGCTAGAAGTACTTAACACGAACCACTTGCGCAAGGGACAATACGCAAAGCAAGAAATTAGCATGCTACGAGAAGAATTTGACTTCCACTGCTACAAGGCTGAAGTCATTGTTAAATAACTCATACATGTCTTTGGTCACTCCTCAATGACTTGCGCATGTCTTCGTGCACTCCTAAATGACTTCCACATGTCTCCGGTCACTCTTCAATGACTTCCACATGTCTTCTGCGACTACGTAGTCACTGCAACAAAGTTGCACTGAGTTATAAGCACAACATTCTTTGGAACTCTGCACACCTTTATGGAAAAGAATTGATGGGAAATTTTTTTGATCCTACATGTTCTTACGTGACTACATGAGTGAAAACCATGAAATGCAAGCTTCTCAAATGATTACTCATACTCAATCGAAGGTGTCAATACAAGCAATGCAAGTAACCAGCACATACAGGAACTTCCAATGTACAAGGTATTCAATAAAGAAATATTCATGAAAGAGAGAACTAGGCAAAGCCAATATTCATCTCTAACTTCCATTACTGTGGACTCATTTGCAAGTGGCTACTGTTCTTCCTTGCTTTTAAAAGAAGACACACTCCCAATAGAAGTAGACGGGAGTACAATAGCTCTTTCAATGAAGGCCTGCGGACTAATGTCTACATTTTCTCCTTCTACCTCCACGGTATGACCTAGTGCCAGCCCTAACCAAAAATGGAAGCGACGGTCTAACTCTCTCTTTGTCTGAGATGTATTGTCTTCTATTAGGCCTTGTTCAGAGGAACATGTGACCATTGGGCTTGTATGACTATCTTTGGAGTCTGATGCTACAGTTCTATTGAAGACCACATGTGGAAGTGTAGCCTTCGAAATGGACACACGTGAGGAAAACTTGCGCTCTGTAATGTCCACATCCTCATCCTCATCTGGGCTAGGCAATCTACGTCTCTGACGACGGAACAGTGGGGCAGCTTTTACAATTCTCCGCTTTGGCATTGCAAACCAGTATAGAAAAGACGTTCTGGGTGGGGCACTTGGCTGTAGATGGTACACCTAAGCGTGTACATTTTGTGTAGGCAATTAAACGTAATATATACCTGGAAACATGTCTTGTGTTATTGAACCAAATTTCTTAGTGCTAATACTGTAATACGAGGCCAAAAAAAATGGGGAATAGAATTGCAGTTTCCCTGTTAAGACTGTCATGACTTGCATATGACAGGCTTCAAGTCATTACGAAGTCATTAGTGACTTCGTAATGACTGGAAGCCTGTCATATGCAAGTAATATCTACTCATTCAAATGTATAGATGGTGTAGGCTATGAACTGGACTGGGTACCTTGCAACATGCAATGATTTCACCCTTGGGAGAAACGTATTCTGCACTCTTGTTTCTGAATTAGGTTTGCACATCAATCACCAAAAGCCTGTCCTGTGTTTTAGAACAAAATGACACTGCCTCTGGTAGAAAGTGCTAATATTCTAAGAGGAGGCCAAAAAAAATGGGGAATAGAAGTGGATACTTAGAAAACTCACTATGAAATCAGTAGTTCGTACTCATAGAGAAGCAAAAAACGAAACTCTTAGACGTCCACATATACAACAAGTAACGGAAATGGATCATTCTCTTTAAGTAAATGTGTACCATGGAAGTATCTCATACATTTAGGAATTAGGCATACAATGTCATTTTCATCACCATGTATAGAATGGTAGAAGTAAACATAATGAGCATACCTCTGTACGTACTATTTCGTTGCATGGGGGAAAGGCCCGTAACGTGACTTTGCAGAAGTGCTTCCTGTGAACTCAACTTACAATATCTGCAATCAATCAAATGAGACTATTAGTGAGGGTAATAGGAGTGCGATTAATGTATGCATAGTTGTGCATAGCGTTAGTCATGAATTGTATTTTGTCGTTCCTTGATCTCTCTCCTATTGCGTGCTGAAACGGATCGAAGTTCACGTGACTACTAACCCGTTGCGACTTCTGTTTGACGTGGTTTTCTGACCTCGGCCTGATTTTCTACATAATTCAACTTCAGAGTGACTACTAGAAGTGTTGTCTTAGTCATGCTGATTTTCTTACTACACCATGACTGAAAAATGACTTCTAGAAGTAATTAACGTAGGGACAGACTTCAAGCATGCATTGTAAGCCCCAATTTGAAAAATCAAGTTCTATGGACAATATGAGACTCATGGCAAACATGTACAAGTAAATGTGCAAAACTGTAGTTCAGTTATAATTACAGAGCTTCCTCATGATTTCTATTGCTATTAGTGCACTCAAATACGAATTAGAGGATGATCGTGCCAGTCCACGCTGTCTAATCAAGTAGAAGCCTATCACTAATTACTAATATTAGCAATTAATTACCAGCCGCCAAAACTAGCCTCCGTCATCATGCACGTACCGCCCCATCACTCTGCCGCTTCTTCAAGTTCAGGACTTCAGGGAGGCTGCGCATTTCACTTGCATTGCATCCTTGTTGTGAATTCAATGGCACCAATTGTAGATTGCAGCGCTGCACGTCAAAGCGAGCTTCATGAACTCCGTGTCCAGTGCGTGAGGACGTAGAGTCAGAGCGGACTACGTCGATCTAGAGAATCGAGAGTGCGATCAAAACAGGTTAGCAAGAACAGAACGAGGTCGAGGATTGGCGGCGACTTACCAATGTCAGTAGATTCCGCGATGGAGAGTCCGCCGCCCGAGAAGGGCGAGTACGAGCTTGCACGAGATCGACAAGTCGCGGAGAATCTAAAAAGGCTTGGGCCCGCTCTAGCGTTGAGACAAGAGATGTATAATTCTTTCCCTATAGTACACTCAATTCAAGCATTACGAACTTGTAGGCGAAGAGAAGTAGTAGAAATCAATACAGCGTAGGCAACACCGAACGTAGGAGGTCCTTCTGTCGTTTCGAGTTCCAGGCCCTGGACTTAGAAGAAGAGCACTTGTGGGCGCGCGCTAGTATGACCGTTGTTTTTGTAATTAAGTCTTGCACGCATTCCAATGCACATGACGGCGTTAAGCTAGGGTTTTTGTGCAGCCATGCAATGGTTGATGCTTTACAAGGTGCAGGAGTTGTTTTGTAGTTGACCTCCAGTGACCTTTGAGTCACGTTAAATGTCTTCCTACTAGTATGCAACTGTTGTCTAGTCATTTTTTAGTTGTATACCAGTAGAGTCACAGTTGTGCATGACGAAAACTCCAAAAGGCGGCTGTAATTATTGCGTTGTCCACGTGGAAGCCTTTTGCGCCTTGCTTGTACAAGCAGTGTACCCCTTGTTTTTTCACGAAACCCTAGACATTGTCTCATTTTCGCCTAGGAGCTCACCAATGCGCCAAAACGCTGTCACAGGCAGTACTCCTTTCTCAACGCGTGTAGTCCCCCAAGCAATTTAGAATCCTTTTCTGTAAACTGAGCCTTCTGCTTGTTGCGCCGTAGGGACAACAACAAACTCAAGCGGAAGCAGAAGCTGTTAGTGAAGAAGACGCATGAATCGGGTCCTTTGCGCCGGAGTTTGAGGCGAAGCGGAGATCCACGACCCGAGGCACGGAAGAAGCGTGCGAGGCAGCGCCGGCGAGGAGCTACAACAAATCCCGCCATGAGTAGCGAGCATGGTTCGTCGTCGGAGGCGACGGAGTCCAATGAGGAAGAAATCGCGAAAGGTATGATGAATCTCGCAATTGCTTGTAAACTTGTTGAGCGGGAATCCAACTCGGAGGCAGCTGCTACAGGTACATTGGCATTACGCTCCTTGTAGTCTGGTTCGTTTTAGGGTTCGGTAGGTTGTCCAGGGTAGAACATCGACTGAATTCTACAATTGAGGTTAGTCATGACTTAGCGGTGTTGTGCTCAGCGTCTGTGAGTACCAACTTATGCATTCAGTTGTCAACAATGTAGGGGGCTCACACATCACAGTTTCACAGATGGGGAGTGGGCACACTGCAGCACTGCAATTGGCTTGCCTGGACCTCATCGCTTGTTGTTTATTTTTTTTGTAGATGTTGAGCGCCCACTAGTGGATTCATCCGATGATGAGTTCAACGAAGTAGAGGAGGAACGACTACTCGATCCCAGGGCGAAGCGGACAAGGCAGGTACCTCCGTCACCATTGAGGACTCGTAAAGTGGACGACCCTTTTCTTCAGCCAACGAAAGCGCTCGTGGAGAGCAATTCTTATGGTCACCCACCTTGGAATTGGGTCCCTGGGCACTACATGCTAAGCCAAGCACCACCACCAAGTGCTCCCGGGCACTACATGCCAAGCCAGGCACCACCACCAAGTGCTCCCTAGTGCGGCGGTCCCCCACCCGCATTGCCAGGGACATGGCCGGGGCACACATCAGCGATGTAGGAGGGCTTTCCACCAGGCATGTCCCATGATACTGAAGAGCGTTTGTCACGGCGGAAGAGGAAAGCTGCATATGATCAGGGCAGTCAAGAGCGGACTTATTCTGGCATGAAGCCTAACCGAGTGACAGTGTCGGCTAGCGGGGAAGTGGACGGCAACTGTGAGGGAAAGAATGCATGGGACGAAGCCCTGAGGGACTTAGTCCCAAAGACTCTAGACATGAGCATCGTGGACTGGAAGGAGCAGTCGCCTCAGAGAGTGAAGAAACTGCGAGATGCCCTTGATGCAGAGTTCGAGTATGTGGGCACCCCGTTGAGCATGACTGCATTTCGAGTGATAGTGACCAGGTATATGAAGTCCGAGCGATCTCGGCTAAAAACGCGATACTTGAAGATGGTTGAGAAGGGGACAGTGAAGGCTCCTCTCCGCGTGGATCCGAAGCAATGGGACCAACTCATAGAGTATTGGAATACTCCAGCCCAGATGGAGAAGGCACAGAAGATGGCCGCAGCACGTCGGAGCGTGAAGAATTACGACCTCGTGGGGAGGAAAGGCAAGGCAGGGAAGGATGCACTCGTAGTAAGTGTTTCATGCAAATGAATTCAGTTTTGTAATGGTTTACAGTTTATGCCTCATTGGAGCATGGTATTGGTAGATTCACTAGATTGTAGTCATGAGGGATTCATCTGTGATTAATGTTTATCTTCTGTATACTTGATAGAAGGCAGGACGGGACAGTAGCCCAGGCATCACAGATTTTGCTGAGGGGAGGCGATCAAGAGATGGGATCAGATCTGCAACCACGGTAAGACCCTTCCTTGAAATCAAATGTCTTCAGTGTCACCTTAGTTCATTTCAGTCTTCTAAGTTCAATGACTTGAGTGACTGCTAGAAGTTCACGGTTTTGGAAACTTCAAATAATGCAGGATTAAGTGAAGCCAAGGTCATAGGGAAGAGAAGGTCTCTTTTTTCAACCCCAAGTATTTGAAGTTGCACTAAGTTATAGGGTTATTGAAGTCACATTGAACCCTAAAACCGCATTGCATGTTCTGCCAAGTCATATGTGCGTCGGTCTAAGTTGTGATGTATGACTTCTAGTTCAAGAGAGTCGCATCTCTGTTACACAGAAGTCACACTTTAGTCGTGAAGTTGTTGGGGTGACTTGTAGCTAACGTAGAAATGACTGATAATATGTTCACTTGTGATTGCGGGTTCAAAGATGGTAGGGGGAGAGGATTCGAGCCGGTGGCAAGTGATGGAGGCTTGGAAGAGAGATGTGGATGTGAAGTTTGACAAATTGGTCTCCACCAGTACAAGCCAAGGCGCAGCATTAGAGGAACTGCGATTCATGTTCAAGGAGTTCATGGGCAAGAAACAATAGGAGGAGGATGTCAGGCTTGCAAGCCCATCCAGGACACAGTCGGCCCTAGAAATTGAGGAGATACGCGGACTTCAAGAGCGACCCGCAACAGGGTTACTGCCTCATTCCAAAAAAAAAGTAGTAGGCATGGATGCCGTCATGGTGAAAGATGGTGGGGCCCCGAAAGAGAAGCGTAAAAGCCCGAAGCCACCTGTGAAGAAGGCAGATGACGACACCGTTGCTAAAGTTGCAGCTCTTGACTTGGATTCCTCCGATTCAGAGCTAACAAAGAAGACAACATTGGACAAGAAGTTGGTCAAGCAACAATGGAAGGTTGTGAGCGCGAAGCCCGTCACTGAAGTGGAGAAGTCGTCGGTGCTTGAGGTTGCTCCTCCCCCATCCGGCGCTAAGAATTCTGCGCCAACACCACAGGTCAAATCTGTTGTGACTGTGGACCTCGATGAAGAGGACACGGCAGCTGAAGTCAGTCCTACTGCTCGAGCGGAGAAGAAAACAGAGGATGACGCCGGCAAGGAGAAAAAAGCAACGGAGGATGTTGGCAAACAGGACCTGGCGAAGCCTGTTGACGGCACAACCCCTAAACCGTCCACGAACGACTTGACCTCGGGTAGCCCAGCAAAGGAAGAAGAAGTAGTCGCTGAAGTTGAGGCCGTGGAGAAAGTGGAGGTCGACCTTGAAGGGTCTAAACTAAATGCCGAAGAAGAAGCCGCGGCAGAGGTCCCACAGAAGAAATTCAAGAAAGCAGCAAAGTCGCCAATGAAGGTAAATTCACCATTCGGCGTTCCTACGAATACGTCGAAGGAGGTGAGTCCTTCAGGTGCAGCACGGGTCATGACCCCATTTTAGAAACCTAAACCTTCAAAATTAGTAATCTTTAATGTCCATGGTACACTTCTAGATTGTAGTATGTTGGCAGAGGGAAATACAAATACAAAAATCAGAATGAGCATGAAAACTGAGCTAAGGAGAGTAGTTATGAGGCCTTGGTTGAAACCGTTTCTATTCAAATGCTTCCAAAGATTTTATGTTGCTTTTTGGGGTAGCAAGAGTAAGCCATATATGGAAGATGTTGTTCCAGCAATGCTTGGTGGCTTGAACGGTTTCGATGCAACCCCACTCTTCACTTGGTCCGGTAAACATTGTGAGTGGCAAGAAATGCAAGATGGGTCAAGTAGTGAGCTTGCCAAGAATTTGTCGGCCGTCTATACAGCCTGGCCCTCGTTTAGTGCAGAGAACACTTTAATAGTAGATAGTAGGCACAACAGGGTGGCCACCAATCCAGATGCTAATGTGATCATCAGTCCTCCTTTCTACGTCAAGTGGATTTGCACATTGGCAGATGACAAGGAGTACTTGAAACGGTACTTGTGGCCGGTATTGGAGGCTTGGGATGAATGCCCAAATGTGGCAGCCTTTCGATCCAAATATCCAAAAATTGTCAACGAATCCATGGCAGACATGCTACAGAGACGACGAACTGGAAAACCATATGAGTTCTACGACATTGTGGAAGGTGAGGGGACTGTCCAAGCAGTGGATTGCAGATGTCATGGCGTCCCCTCACCTTCCTTTTCACTTCTATCTGACCGTTTGCAATTGTGCACGTAGGTGAAGGCGCAGAAGCGAGATCCAAAGACCAAGGCAGCGTTGGCAGCGGACAAGAAGGGTTCTGGTCCATCCACGAAGAAGGTGTGTTCAATTCAACTCCAAAACAGCTTGTGGGTTTTGTATTCTGAGAAGTAATGCTTCGGTTATTGTGTAGTCATTTTCCAATGTTCTTGAAGTCATTTTGTAGATTCTGTGAAGTCAGAAATAGGAAGTCCGCAACTATACAAGTCACGCATGAGTGACATGTGCATTGTAAGGTAGTCGAGCAGAATATAGACAGCCTTCAGAGGAAGGCAACTTCCCGTTTAAAAAACAAGTCCTATTGACTGAAGCCCTCTTCTAAGTAATGGTTGTCATCAGCACATGTAGACATTTGTAGTTGTCAACGTGTTTGGTGAACCCATATACGAACTAACCACATTTTCTGTTTTTGTCTTGGCGTCATAGCAGTGAGCAGTCTCCAGAAAACCTAAGTGAGAGTTTTGAAGAAGATTTGGGTATAGCCCTGCCTTCTGTAAATGAAACGTATTAGGAGAAATGTGTATATATAAAATACGGCAAGTCTTCAAGTTGCCAGGGAAGGTAAGTTACGAACTCACATCCGGAGATCCTAACTCTTCTCCAAGCGTCCTTTCAGCCAGGCATGTAAAGCGCAAGCCTTACAAGCTCATGGTATAGTAAATTTTTTTTCTGAACATGAAGGCCCTCCCAGACGTCCATTGTGCATGAGTATATGCATGCCGTGTTGTGGTGACGTTCAATGAAGAGAACTATGTGCTCTATAGGTAGACTTTGGTACTACTTGAACTTATGCGGATGAATTTGGTTCCATCTGTGCATTGACTCTACTGCGGATTGAATGCAAGTAAAAGTACTGCAGTGGTTCTGTGGTAGCATTAAGCGAAGTTGCGTAGAAGTCACATGCTGTCATATGACAGTCGCAATTTACTGCCTAGTGACGTAGAAGTCACATGTAAGTCAAGATTAAGTCATGTAGAAGTTACAGGAGAGCCACACAGTCGACCAATGCTGGCCCGGTCTTTGTGCTGAATGCCTCTATTACCCTGAAATGTTAATGATCGGTTCTGTAATTCTTGGCTTCTGTGCAGTTCAAGCTCGGTGACGAAGTATTTGTCATGAACCCGCGTGCGATCAGGCAGAAAGTGGCGGTGGGAACCATTAGTGGATTTCCCGGCCAACACAAATTCCACTTCAAAGAGATTCCAGAGACTTGGTTGAAAGTGGACATTCGGGAAGTTATGCACGAAAATGTGGCACTTATGTACCCCGATGACACAGACGGCCAGACTCATGTAGAACATGTAAAGGGGACATGTATAGTGTGGGACCAGAAATACCTGAAGGCAAGTACTTGAGTTCGCATTCTTGGCGAAGCATTTGTACAAGGGGGAGTCCATTTCTGGATCTTCAGAGGCCTTGACGACTGTGACAAACTGAGAATATTGTAGATGGTATTTTGGAGTAGCAATATTGGCTGCAAGCATGCATGTGCTGCGGCCTTGCATTTTTGGAATTCTATGAGTACCACAGGGTACTTCAATACTTCTGAATACATGTTTTCTATACCTCCCGTTTTTTGTAGTGTGCATAACATGCATGATTATGCCATTGAATCCTATTACAGTGATATAGCAGAGTAGTGCATCCATTGACTAGCAAATACGGGTATTGAATGCTTGAGTGTTGTTGTCTATACGAGTCACCTTGGAGTCCTGTCGTTGTACAGTCAATGTAGTCGTTGCACTAGTCACCAGGGAGTCATTTAGAAGTTAAGGCATATAACTCTATGGACACCCTCATACATTGTGCAAAACCCCCCCATCCATTGGACAAGCAGTACATATGACTAAAAAATGACAGCAGTAGTAAAAATTATGACTGAGAAGTTACTCAGAAGTGACTACATGCATCACTGCCAACAATGTCATTACTCACAATCTCTCACTCCAAAATGACTAGAAAATGACTTAGTATGAGCCCCTTTCCGCTACTAGAAAATGTCTCGAAAATGACTGGGATTGAAGACGGCCTTCAATGTCCACGTCAGCACTTCATAGACAGGAGGACGATTGAAGAATGACTCCATAATTATCTCCTGACAACGTCCACGTCACCACATTTTTGACTCGAAGTTGACTGGAAAATGACTTCAGTATTGGGTGAGTTGTGACTAGAAAATGACAACATAAATGACTGAGTTTTTTGTTTCAGCCTCCAAAATTTCAGGACAAAATGGTCACCTGCCCGCCCTAACTCGGAAATTTTCCCTGACCCTCCCATGCCACGTAGATACTATCATCGATGTCTTCATCCTTCCCCTAACTGGATGGTGATAATAAAACTGGAGTCATTTAATAAATGACTTGTCCGGAATGACTGCAGCGGCCTCGAGTCATTTTCCTGTCATATCGGTCCGAAATGACTGTTTTGTAGTCATTTAGGACAGTCATTTCGGACCTCAATTCCTTGTAGTGAGGCGGACGGCTAGAGGCGGACGGCGAGCGGTCGCGGACGGACCCCCCTCGGATGCCCACCAAGAGGCGGACGGGTCTGGCGGACAGCCACCACGAGGTGGACGGCCTAGATCGGACAGCCTAGATCGGACGGCCTACATCCCAAAGGACCAAGAGTGCACTTGGGGGACTTCAAGAATTTGGGCAGTTACTTGTCACTTCAATTTTGAACGAATTCGCTAGAAATTTTCACATAACTCAGATAGAAAACTTGATTAGCTCTGTGGGAATATTATTCTTTTCCAATTGGTGACCGTGAGCAAAAGTTATGCCATCTTCAATATCATTTTCATGTCGCCGGGAAGAAAAAAATCATCAAAAACTTCAGAATTAAAAAAATAATTTTTTTTTCTAATTGATTTTATTTTTGTCTACAAGACTACAAGTGAAGCTTTGATTCATTCCATTTGGATTACTGATGTGAAAGTCATGAACAATCTTGTTTTTTGGACAACCTAAGCATGTTTTTAAAAACAGAAATTTAGGATTCACTTGTGAATGCAATTTCCACAATTTTCAATAAAAAATTGTTGGACAAGGTTGTTTTCGCTTGCCAAAACAATTTCACCATTCGGATTATAGTGTTTCAATTCAATGTATGAGATCTTTGCAATTTACTTTCTCTTTCAATCTTGGACCTACATGTACTTGACAATTTTTTAAAGAATGAAAAAACAAAATTTTGTTGCTGAATTTGTTTTCCTGAGCTGTTACTTCAATTTCTCAATAGAAAAAAGTTTAAATTCAAGGTTTGTAGTGCAAAAAAATTACAGAAATGGAGGACAAAGTCATTTGCAGTTGCAAACTCAAGTTCAAAAAAACATTGTTTTCCAACTTTGAATGCTCATATTAGGGTCAAACTTCATGAAATTTCCACCACATTGGATACAACTTGTGTGAAAATCTGAAAGAAAAACCCAAAAAAAAACCCATTCATAATGAGTTGTTCGATATTCCTATGTTCCAAAAAACCCAGTTGGGTCTTTAAGGGCTTTCAATTATACTTAAATTGTTTTTACAAATTTACAACTGGACTTCAAACATCTTAAACTTTGTTTTAGAGACAACAAATCACAAAAGACTTTCTTGTAGACTAAATTGAACTTGGTTTCTTTAAACTCTTCAAGATCATGGTAATTTCAAAAGCATTTGGAAAAAAATATGGAATGATCAAAAATGAATTTATGAAGTTCTACAGTGAACATAGTAATTTTATTTTTTTTCCTGCATGGCTCCTACCTTCATTCACATATCCCATTCTCTTCTAGAATTAAAATTAGCCTTTTGCATCATCAAACAAAAACATCTTCATATATGATCAATTGATCATATGATGGTACATGTCAGACTTCAACTAAAATAAAACTCTTGAATATATATACACATTTGCAACTCTGTATTTCACACATATTTTTGTATTGATAAAAAAAATACAAACCATACTATAGCTACTGTGAATGATTTGCAATGAATCTCCGAAAGATTCAAAGTTAAAACAAGTCCTCCGTAATATAATATCTAACAGCTAATAAAAGATCCACTTCTACTAAATCTTTTCACGAATACCCTACGGTGTAACACGAGATGGACCCTCTCTATCCCTAAGTCTTGCACTTGTACGGCGAGTGTGAGGACCGGGGCTTCCGTCGCCAGTGGACCCTCTCGAAGCCACTGCCATATCAACAGCACTGAATTGTCTTTTTGTTTCTGGAGAGAAGTCATCCTCATCTTCCACCCTCCGCTTATTCTTTCGCTTTTGAGGCAGATCCACTTCATGTGCCTTTAATGCTTCCAAGGCATCATCTATTGAAGCTACCATCAAGTTCAGTGTTACATTGACATCTCCAACGGAAAACCAGTGCGGGCCGGGGCCATCTCCTCCCACTAAAAATTTTCGAAAAGACATTATGGCCTCGCTCATCCTCCTGTCAAAAGCCCCTGCCACTTCCACAATTGACTGTGAGGAGTTGGAATCCCCGTCTAACTCTACAAGAGCTCGAACCTGCGCAGCTTCTTCCAACTTTGACAGGAAGAGGGCCCTCCCTATCAATGTGTGATTGTACGCCCCGTATCGCTCTTGCAACTCTTTTGTATGCTCCACATCCACCCAATTGCCATCTGGTCCTTTGTTCACTTCCTTCTCTGGAAATCGAAAGAACTTGTGATGGTCTATGCTCCAATGCCCACCCATGCCGCGACAAAACAATTCGCGAGCTTTGGGATCTTCAATACCCCTTGCTCGCAATTCCACGTGTCGATCTTGGGTCATCCACACAAAGGGATCCAGCGGCACCATTGCCTCTTCGTACAACCCATGCTTCTCTTCCAATGAATCCCACGTGAGAGGTTTTCCCCAATGCATATAATTTTGGAAGTAAAACGGGGCTTGATCAAGTGGAAGGGTCCATCGATTGTATTCGTGACTAGGGGGCATACATTCCAAGGTCCCAACCATTTCGTAAAACCTTGAACTCAAAGGAGAACGACACTCCGGACAAACCGAGCAAACGAGTGAGGCTTTGATTATGCACGTCACATGGAAAGTGTGACGACATTGGCCCATAGTTAGGGCTCCCTCGGGACCAAATGGACCTTGACAAATGCTGCATTTACCTTCCAAGATCCCTCGAGAAGTGTGAGAAGCATGCACCACTGTCTTCTCATTGTCCTTGATGTGTGCCGAAAGAGTGTTGTACGGAACCCAACCTTCTTCTACCTCCAAGGCCCAATTGATGTGGGGTGATTCTTCTTTCTTTGTGTGGTTCAACCGCTCGAACATCGCGTCCATGTCTCCCCAACATGTGATTTCTGTAGTCCCCTTCGGATGTGTTTCAAACCTCTTCCTCAAACTCATCAGTGAAGATTCTACTATTTGTTGTTGCTCATCCGATTTTCCAGCCAATTTGAGAAGCCCTTTCATTGCTCGCGAAACTACAGTTGGTTTGTCTTCTAGTTTTTGAATCCATGCCAACCATCGATCGTCTTTGGTACTCTTTGGAAGGGAGTCATCCAATCGAAGAACATGCTCTAGTCGTTGCAATTCACTCTGCAAAGACGCGTTTTCTTCGGTGAGCTTCTCCACTTTCTGCTTCAATTCATCAACTTCATGGCATTCTGTTTGAATGGAAGCATCTTGAAATGAAGTTTTGCGATTTTCAATGGCCACTAGAGGTGTCACTTCCTGTATCTTTTTTTTCTCATCGCCACTAAAATGCTTAGCTCCATCTCCTTCCTTAGCTTCGGTGAACTCACCTTTTTTGATCACGTCCTTCAATTTCTCAACTTCTGACTCCAAATCTTTAATACGATCACTTTGCCATTTCACAGTTGCAACTTCAAATTGTGCCGTATTCTTAGAAGTCCTCAATTGCTCTACCATTTCGTTTGAGGTTCCCTTCAATTCTTTCTGCAAGGCCAGCAGTTTTGTATTCTCTTCCAAGAAGGCCACCAATTGGCGCTTGTCCTCGAAGCGCTCGTCCAAAAACGGTAACAAGGACTCGGTGAACTTATAAAACGTCAATGCACTTGCCAACAATTCAGGTGACAATTTTGCAAACTCCTGTACCACCTCTGTAAGTTGCGGAGATACTTCAGCTACAAATCGACTTAGAGTTGCCAATGTCACTTGGATTTCAGCAACAGTTGCCCAACTGTGACGATTGGCTTCACCTTGGGTTGCAATGCTTGTGGTGGCCTCACTTGTCTCTTTCGACCAGTTTAGGTCAAGAAGGTGAGACCCAAACATAACTGAACCCTCCAACAACCGTTCCAGCTCTGCGGCATTCGGCATGTTCGAAAGAGCCTCCAATTGTGATGTGTTCAAGGTGGACAAATGCGGGTATTGGCTGGGGATGACTTCAACATCGATGACTACTTCTTTTCCTTTTCTCTGAGACGCCTCTCCATTTTTTTTGGCGGTAGCTGCTTCAATTCTGGCGCTCTGTACAGGGCTGGAAACGCTCGGTTTGCTCAAACATGATGGTTTAGGGTTTAGCCCGAAGATGTCGAGAGCATTACTGTCAATAATATCATGAATTGTAGCATTGGCCTCAGCAACTTCTCCCTCGGCTACCTCTTCCGTATCTTCAGTACCTTCACATCGAGCCAATGGGGGCCCACCTTCTTTCTTCCCACTCTGAATATCTTCAAGAATGCCCTGTTCAGCCACCGTCGTAACATTTGGTGTGCATATTAAATCTGTAGGAGGAGTTGCAAACACTTCTCCTTCCACACCTTCACCTTCAGTATCTTCCATTGTCCTCAAAGTGTGTGTAGGCTCACTAGGCTGCAAGCGTGGTCCATCACTTGGTACCTCTGAGACTTTTGTTTCAATTTTTCTAGTATTTTTTAATACTCTTTTGGGCTTCGGTACCTCACTTGGCCCTCCTTGAGGATTGTACAAATCGGGAATGTCTTTTCCATTCATTTCTTGTACAAATGGAGTTTGTGCTGTCGTCGGATACGTGCTCCAATCCACCTTGCGTTCCAATATCAATTCTGCATACACCATAGAAGCCAAGCTGTAGTTTATGTATCCTTTACTCATTACTTTCTTTCCAAAGAGGGCCCGCCAAACCTCCAAAGCGCGATGCACAAAATGCGCGTTGCACAAAATGCGCGTTGTTGCAGTTGGTGGGTTTGCAAAAAAATCCACGTGTATGAAGTTCATGGGCCTCCCTAGGCCACAACTTGTCAATGTGATACATTTTCACGTATTTTTTGCACATTTTTGAAGACCAATACGGTGCTGCCTCATCCTCCCATCCGTTTTCCGCTTTGATGTTTGGGTCATCCAAAATCTCATAATGTAATTCGTGACTGGCGCCCTTTGGCTTATGCCTTCGATTGTCACCACCCGCTGGATTTATTCCCCCACCACGTTCTTCACCCTCACTTGCCATGACTTTGAGTCCACCACTGTCGTGAAATGAAAAATCAGTTTGATCACCCAATTCTCCACCTTGTAGGATACAACTGGCAGAATGAAGCAACAGTAGAACATCCGACAAGGTTGAACCCAATAATGGAGAGGAGTGAAAGAAATCCGTCCGCCGTCCGCCCTTATACCCGTCCGACCCCGAACCTAACTGGGGTCGGCACCGACCATCCGCCCGAACGACGCGAAGCGGCCACGAGGGCGGACAGTCCGCCGCCGTCCGCTCCCGACCCTAGAAGCGCCGCCGAAGCTCCCGTCCGCACGCCCAAACCTAGTCCGCCGTCCGCAATAGCGGTCCTCCCATCCGCAGTTGCCGTCCGCAGGTGCGGAGGCGCCGTGCGCCGTCCGCGCGTCCGATGGCTCTGTAAACTCGCGTTTAAGCCTGGGATTCTCCTGTGCGTGTGTCCTCGGATTCGAAGTCCGCCAACAAAGCAAACAGCGCGCAATGAGGAATTCACTAATTCAGGATAGGGATCCAATGTTCAAGTTATTTAAATTTAGTTCTTGTAAAATTATAGAAGGAATTTAAAGCAAGCAATGGTAATATGTGCAATTTTTTTATATTTCTGAGACTTTCTCAAGGTCAAGGGTTTAGGGTTTAGGGTTCGTAGGGTTCGTAGGGTTTAGGGTTTATTGTTTAGTGGCAATTTTCATATTTCATGACATTCTATTGAAAAAGAAATTTGTATGCCAAATATCATCATTATGTAAATGATTAAAGTGAATATCCAATAATGTAGAAGACAGACACAACGACACATATATGAATTTGCTTTCGAATGCAGTACTTTTATCTTGTCATGTACTCATGTGACTAATCAAAATAGAATGATTTTGAACTTTACATGTACATATTGAGCAACTCTTAGTCTATTCTAACTAAATTTTCATCGTTATAGGGAATCCCTTCAAGCATTTTATGAATACTTTTTGTTTTTGTTTTTTACCAAGCTAACTCTAAAAATGAGCAATAAGCAAAATAAATAAAATTTCAAGGATTAGTTGGAACTATAGGATTTACAACAGCCAATACTTTTACTACGTAGTCCACAATGTCCTCTAACTTATGTTTGACAAAAGACATTGTTGGATAGAAGGTAATTCGAAGTCATTCATGTTTGACTTCACTAGCTCTACAATACACATGTTTAGCCACTGTTCGTACAATTGTACCCAGAGGGTCTCATATAAATACATAATATAGATCATATATGAAATTTTTTGGAAATTTTACTTGCCCATGCAAAGTTTTGGCAAATTTGTTTCACTATGACTACTGGCACTCATGCCCCCAAGGGATGTAAAACACATTAGTTATATCCAAACAAACCTCCTAAAGTATTTGTACCCCAACCCCATATATACCAACCCTATACACTTCAATCTTATTTGACGCAATCATGTCTGTCTATTTGTCAAAACCTTAATTACTGAGGCACCTTAAACCGCTCACCTATTTAACCGGATGTCCTTCACCGTGTAAGCTCTTGTCTTACCTAACTCCATCCACTAAGAGCCAAAGACCCCATCTACCGTGATGTCTAGGTCTTATCTATATTACACTATCCATTTGTTCACAAATTGAAAGTCCTTAGCTCAAACATTGGAATTTGAACTGTAGATTTTTGCTTTCAAAAATTGGTATTAATGGATCAAATATCCAATACAGCATTAATGTATGAAAAGGTAATTATATATATGTTTTTATTTTTAAAAAAAGAGAATGGTGACAATAGTGGTATAGGTAATATACTAATATGCAAACGGAATCTCAAATTCAAAGTCTACAACTTTGATTTGTACATCATCAATTCTAAAATAATTTTCCAAATAATATTGGATGATGATTTTTTTCCAATCTTCAATTTTTGAGAAGATTATAAATGTTTAAATAAGGGATTACTAGAAAATAATGAGGAGTTTGATGCAGATACGAAATTTGTGGCACATTTCTTGGACGTTTCTCGAGGTGGTAAAATTCAGTTCCAAGACTCCACAGGAGTTGAATCCATGCCAACCATCGATCATCTTTGGTACTCTTCAAATTTCATGTGGTGGTTTGAAAATGCACCAAGCAATTATAGTGTACTCTTCCAATTTGGACTATATTGGAAGGTAGCCTCACATGTCCAAGCTGTGGCAAAGTATTCTTGTAATTCCTAGTAGCACAGATTCTTGTGAGAGGGGATTTTCTACTCAAAATTATATTGAGTCTAATTTACGTTCTAGTTTAGTATTGGAGACTTTGGAAGCACAAATTCGAGTTGCAGTGGCAAGAATTCCTATAGAAGCCATTGACTTTGAACAAGTTTGGGTGAAATGGTGTGGCATGAAAGGTCGCGGCTTGTAGGTTTGTTTTCTTTTGTACGCTATGGTATATAGTGACTCTTTTCATGTGCAACAAAAAATTCATATTGGTATTACAAATTTTTCAAAATTGAGAATATTCTAACTCACCAAAAAAAATGTATGGAAAATGAGGGACACCCAAAAATTGGACAAGGGTGTCCTTCTGACACCCAAAATTTTGACCACGGTGTCCCCTAGAAATTTGGCTAGGGTGTCAAATTTATGCCCTAACTGTGAGCTTGTAAGCCTCAAAGATGATGCACCTGTAATGTAGTTGTTTACACTATAGAAACCTTGTATAATAAGAGTGTATTTATATTATAGAGCCCTATATTGTAGGTATTTTTACTATAAACACCTTCTTAGGTGGAAGTATAACTACTTATATACATATTAGGAGTTCACATGCTCGTGTTCATGCTCATTTACTAGCATTGTTGCACTATTTTATGTTCAAGTTTTCATGAATTAGAATCCCATCCACATCAAAAGAAAGTGAAATAAGTTAGAATCAATCACTCCATCCATGAACTTCGCACTAATTTATGTTCAAATTTTTATAAGTTGCTTCAATTTTTTTTCCGTTGTTTAGGGGTTATAGATTGAAATTTGTAGACATAATAATTTTTGAATTGACATCTTCAAAATAAACATAATAAAGGACTAATGAGACCACATTGTTTTATTTTACACATGAAAACAGAAGTGTTCATAATGGATTTCTGTATTGATATTTTTTTTCAAACATATTCTACGCATAGTCATACAATTTAAAGGTTAATTTTTTTAAAGTAATAAATACGATTACACTACAATTTTTTCCAAATTCTAAAAATAAAATATTATATATAAGAAACTAAGATACTAGGAATCAAAAAAGTATATCTGTTTTTATCATAACAAATGTTTTATTCACAATTCTAAAGCCTGAATATGGTATACAAACAGGTTGTGCAATCAGTAAATGAGAGGAGGTCCTAAAAGTGCTCAAGACCGAAGACCACCCACTTCTTCAAATGTAATTTATTTAAACATGTTGTTTTCCTGTACCCTTCAGCAATGTGCAAACAATGTACATTTTAGGAGGTGGGCGATTTTAGGTCCCCATGCCATTTCAACTCTAAAAATTCATAACTAATTTGACATAGTTCCACAAAGTTCCAAAGAACTTGGTTTACATGCTAATTGCACATATCTTTCAAGGACAATTGACCATTGAAGGATTAAAAGTAAATAATAGGTAGGTAAAACTTCTTGAGGTAGTTCTAAAAAATATTCCCTTTCAAGACAAGTGGAATTGATGTGTACCCCATTTGGTTTTGTATTTTTTAAAGCTTCGTAGAATTAGTTATGAAATTTTGAAGTTGGAATGCCCCGGGGCCGTCCGATCGGACGGCCACAGTGATCGGACGGCCCCGAGGACGTCGAGGCGGACAACTCCGACGAGGTGAGGCGGACGGCCGCGATCGGACGGCCACTGCGATCGGACGGCCCCAAGGACGGCCCCGAGGACGACGACGCGGACGGCCCCGGTCGGACGGCCAGCGCGATCGGACGGCCCCGAGGACGACGCGGACGGCCCTGGTCAGACGGCCAGCGCGATCGGACGGCCCCGACGAGGCGCGGCGGACGGATCGGACGGCCCCGACGAGGTTGCGGACGGGTCGGTCCATCCGCAAGGTATAAGATGGGCGGACGGCCCGTCCGCAACCGCATTCTTATCTTCCCCCTTGTGTTTCACAAGAGTGAGCGGAGAGCTTGGTGGTTAATCCTCCATTGGCTCCTTTCTAAGGGAAGTTAGGAGTGGGATTTAGGGCCAACTTGTTACCCTTTTTTTGTATATCTTTTGTGCATTGTGCTTGAAATCAAGAGTTTTTAAACTCTTATCATTGATTTGATCACGATGCCGAAAGGAAAGAAGGTAGCAAAGGCAAAACCGGTAGCGCTAGGCATTGAGGACATGCCTTCGGATGATTGCAAGGCATATGTCATCCGTATCATAGTGCAGTTTTATGAGGAGGAGAGCACTGCATCCCTTGATACCAAGTACATCCGATACGAAGAGGAGTGCATTGAGAAGTTCAAATCGGATATGACGAAGAGGATGACGGATGCTCTCTTTGTTCCAGGATGGATTCATGAAACGGAGAAGAGAGGCTTCCAAAGGTTTCTGCAGAACAGGGTGCAAGATTCATTGTGGAATGCCAAAGTGGTATTGACAAAGTACGGGAAGGAACATCGGGTGGATGATCCCACATTTGAAGAAGTCATTTTGAAGGCGGACTTGTTTGTACAACGATGTGCTCCGTTTACAAAGAATGCTAGGAAACGGAAGGGACAAGGAGCATTGGGGTGGTGGAACACGGATGAAGGAGCTCTAGAATTGCAACGTGGGCGGCGGCATCTTGTGGCATTGCCCATTACCGCAAGGGTGATTCCACAAGACAATACGGTCTTGAAGGGGGGCTATGCAACAATACAGAGGGTGCGAATTGAAGGATGTGCTGAGATACTTGCCTTTTGGGAGTTTGCAGCGAAGGTATCGCATCAACAACGCTTGAGGCCTCAACTCGCAAAGTTGGAACACCAGAACGAGTCAATGGCAGTGCGGATTCCACATGACGGAGTTATACGATTTGCAGCAGTCCATGGAACAAACAATGAAGGGTACATGTATTGGTGGAATGGTGGAACGTTGAGGCAAATGTTGAACATGGATAGGGACTATCCAGATGACATTCACATTCGATTGGCTTATTCCAAGCCATCACCCGAAGAGGTGAATCGAGCATTCTTTCTAGCTCGATGGAGAAGGAAACGAACGGAGCTCGCATGGGCATTGGTGCACATTTTTTATGCGGTGCATCAAGCGGGGCATCTACACAACGATCTCTCGCCGGACAACATCATGTTTCACTTTCCGGATGATGAGTCACGTGTATATATTGGGGTTTGCGATTGGGGCATGACTACCGTACATAGTGATCCACCCAAATCCTTGTACACTTTCACATCTGAAAGTGAGAAGAAAGAAGCTTTGCAAAGAAGATGGTGGGTGGATCCGTCTATTGTGTATGTGCATAAGAAAGATGCAGATGTGGAAACGATTCCACATTTATCACGTAAATCAGAGGAATTTGCGGTTGGTAAACTAGCTCAACAGATCAACAAGCAATGCATGTCCAAGGAGTACGCGGCGCTCCATCGTGATAACAGAGGACATACGAAGTGGAGCCACCATGAGTTAGGACTTGTGTTTCATATTTATTTGGAACTTCTGTGTTCTACAGATGTAGAGAGGGCAGTAAGTTTGACTAAAATCGTCCAACGATTTACTGGCCGAGGTTACAATTGGCCTATCCCAGATGAACATTTCCGCCATTCATATTAGTATTTTAGTGTTTTACGTAGAAGTACAGAAGTATTGAATAGATGTACCGGCAAGGAAATATATCCCTATGTACTTCAAGTCCTCAACTATATCTTAAAAATATGTGTGCATCACAAATTTTCCCAAATATATGCGCAATTCACTTCTATCTCACATTTGTTTTTGCATGTTTTGGTCTTTTGGAACCTGTCATGATGAGTTGACCCTTGAAGCCTTGAGGTATTGGTTCTTTAGATTTTGATCTACTTGGAAAGTTTTGAATAATTCCATTTTGATTTGTAAGATGAACATTAGGCCCTATGGGACTTACTAATTTTTCTGGAATTTTGTGTACATCTCCCAATTGGTGCACTAGAAGATCTTAGGGTTACATGTGTCACTTCTAGTTTAAAATTTTAAAGTATGACCTATGGTTACATCCATATCGATAACTCTATTGCTATGTCAATTAGATTTTTAAAATGAAATTGTACATTAATTGGGAAATCCTTCTTACCTCTAAAGGACCAAGGCCTTCTTTTTGTCAAAAAACTCTCAAAATTGCCAATTCTGTTGCATTCATCGAAGAAAACAAAACAAAACAAAAATTTAAGAATCTAACCGTAGGATCTTGTACTTAACTTGATTGAGATTAAGTGGTAAAAATTTCATGAAGTTTGACCGTACAGATTGGAAGATATGAGCATTCATAGTGGGAAATACAAGTTTTTTGAACTGCGGTTTGCAATTTCAGATGACTTTGACTGGAATTTGTATTAAAAAATTGCACTGAAGACTTTGAATCTATAATTTTTTGTGTCAAGAAATTGAGTTGAGAGTCTAGGAAAAAAATTTCACACAAAAACACTTGATTTTCATTCTTTTGCAATTGTTAAGTAGATGTAGGTCCAAGATTGAAAGAAAAAACGAATGGTTAATAACTCTAAGATGGTTAGATGGGATCTAAATACAATAATCCCAATGGTGAGATTGTTTTAGAAAGTAAACCTTACCCTATCCAACAATTTGTTTTGAAAAATAGTGAAAACTGCATTTTTAAATGAATCATGTATTCCTATAAGTTATTTTTTCAAGAAATTGTTTAGATTGACTGAAAAACAAGATTGTCCATAACTTTCTCATTGTAAGTCCAAAAAGAGTGAATCAAAGCTTCACATGTAAGCAATATTATATTATTTTAGAAAAATTAAATAAAAAAATTAAATTCTGACTTTTTGCAAAAAATAAAATTCTGCCCGGCGAATGAAAATTTGGGCTTTTTGTGGTATAAAGTTTTCTCCCGGTCACCAATTGAAATAAAATTTACATTCCCATGAAGCTAATCAGTTTTACTATCTTATGAGAAATTTTCAAAAAGATTCATTAGAAATTGAGGTCAAACAATTATTTAAATAATTTTAATCTTCATAATAATAACATAATAGTTCTTAAAATAAATAAATAAACCTCATATGGTTAAATTTAAAAAAAAATTATTGTGTTTAACAATTTGAATAAAATTAATTGTTTACTTGCTAAAAGTTACCATTACAAATAGTTCATATTTTTCTACTTCATTGTTGGGAACTTGGGAGTTGGAATGTAAAAGGAATTTCCTATAGACCAAAGAACGCAACATTTGGATACTATATTATATTTTTATGTTTCAAAATAGTTTTATTAAAATATGCTAGTCTACTTTTCAAGCTACTATTTCATATCTTATTGACTTTTCAAAGAATTTGAGCTCCTTCAAACAATTTTCAAAAAATTGTAGGAACTAGGAAGAGTGAAGTTGAATTTGGCATTTGATTGAAGTCATTTTATATTTTCGCATAAATCAATTTTGTAAATTAGTAGCACATCGAATCCTCCATCTTCCTTTCAAACATCTAAAACCTCTTTCTATAGCCATTCTAGTGTTGGTCTGCTAGATAGTATGAAATTTCAATGAATTTTTTTCCTTGATAGTCCATCTTATACATCTTTGAATGGTCTAATTAAATTTGCACCACCTCCCACTAATTTGTAAGGTAAAAAATTTGTAGAAAAACAATGTTTTTATTTTGGAAGTAAAATAAATTGGAAGAAAATAGAGAAACACAAACAAAAATTTTGTTGTTTATTTTTCTATAAAGATTAGAGGTAGAGAAAAGATAAGCACGCATATTTTTAAGTTTTTTAAATTTTTTTTAATTGATTTCATTGAGCATTGAGAGAATCTAAGAGAACATGAATTAGAAATTGGGCCCTAGAATCCAGCCCAAGGGGTTTATATTAACTAGGGCCGGATGGGAAAATTAGGGCCGGATAGAAGGCCGGATTGAAGGCAAATCCGGCCGACTTTCCATTCGGCCCCAGGCCCAATATAAACCGGCCCTTAATACCTTGTGCTGTTAGAGGTTGAATATTTTGCATTTCTTTATAAGTCAATAAAAAACAAAATTTACACCAATCAAGAAGAATTTCGAACCGTGACAATCGAAATTGTATTTTGGTGAGGTATTGAAAGTTTATATTCAACATTTATTTAAAAATAATCGGAATTTTTTCTTTACTTCGATTGGATGTGTACTGTCTTTTTTTTGTGCTTTACATTATCTTCTAATTCTTCTTTGATACTAACTTCAAAACAATCGTAATGTTAATATTTTATAACACATTTGGGTTTTGTCTTAACCCATTGGGGTTATAGGGGTTCAAAATGCATCGGCCTTTTGAACTTGTTCATTATTTGTTAAAAGAAAACAATGTGAAGATCTACTAAAGTACTAATTCTACAGTCTCAGGAGTCCTATATATTCAAGGACTTTGGAAGGTTTGGGATATTGAAGTGTTGAAGAAGTACACTTCAACTAAATTAGTGGCAACAAATTCTGGGCCTTCTTCGGTATGGGAAAATTGATCGGGTTTTTGGTAATATAATTTTATTTCAATTGTATTTTGAGAGAAAATTTATTCCCTCTAAGGCCCAATGTAGGCAATAGAAAGAAAAACAAGCATGATTTTTAAAATTACATTTTTTTTTAATAGCAGTTTTTTCTACGTAGAGAAACTTAATATATTTTCATTGCCTAGGACGTTGTGACGGCTATGAATCTTCTTGTTTTTCAAGCAATAACAGTAAACTTTTTAGAAGAAGAAGCATTACATCCACTGTAATAGTTGAATAGAGAATTGCATAAGTTGGTTTTTTTTTTTTTGAAAACGGTTTCACCATTGGAATTAATGCGTTTCAATTTGATGCAAGACCTGTCACCAATTTAGTTTTTGTGTCCATTTGAAGCTTTGATTCATCCTATTTGGACTAATAATGAGAAAGTTATGGACAGTCTTGTTTTTTGGACAATGTACGCATCTTCAACCCTAAACAGCTTGTAGAATTTATTTTTGAGTGCAATTTTAAATTTGTACCATTTTTTTTTTCTTAAAGCTTAAGTTTGTTTTCAAGAACAATCCCACCGTTCGGATTATGGTTTTTTTATTCAATATAAGGGCTATTAAGAATTCAGTTTTTTCTTCAACTATGGACCTACTTCTACTTAACAATTTTTTTTAATGTGGAAATCAAGTGTTGGCATTGTAAAATTTTTTTTACGAACACTCAACTCAAATGCTGAAGATAAAAAATTTTGACCTCATGGTGTGTACTGCAAAAAAAATCCAGAAATGGCCATCAAAGTCACCTGAAATTGCAGGGCGTAGTTGAAAAAAACTTTGTTTTCCAACTTTGAATGCTCATATCTTCCAATCCGTACGGTCAAACTTCATGAAATTTTTACCACATGTTTTTAGAGAAGTGAAGTACAAGATCCTACGGTTAGATTCTAAGAAAAAAAGTGTTCTTAGGTTTCTTGAGTGATTGCAGCAGAAATGGTAGTTTTCAGTGGTTTGATAGTCAGAAAATGCCTTGGTAACTTAGGGGTTAATTTGTTCTTGGGGCAAACATAATGAACACACAAACTCACAGCTTTGGAAATAAGGAGGAAGCATAGAAGCTTCACAAAGAAAATGGGACATAATTGGATCGGAATTTACAAATAGGCATACTCAAAATTTATATTCAAAAAATGGCGAACATCCTCATATCGTCCTTATGCCAATCTATATCCTATGGCAAGAATATACAAAAATCGATTGCTAATTACTATATTTCTATTTTAAAGCAACCATTGTTTCGCTACAATCTTCCAAACCCTAAACCCTCACTCAGATTTCGAATTGGTGTCATCTTTGCGAGTTGGGCCAATTGAACCAGATCCAAAAGTCCCGAGAAATGGTCCACCACCCCATATGTCTCCAGATCCGCTTGATGCACCTCCATGCCCATAATTTCCATAGTAAGGTCCTCCAAAAGTTGGAGGAGGAATTGAATCATCACACTGAGATCCCCTGTGCTGTGTATCATTATAAGAACTACTTCCAGAGAATCCAGGATAGTATTGAGAACTACCTTGGTTGGAACCATAATCATGTGTGGTTCCTTGGCTACCTTGGTAGTTGCCATAGCCACCTCGAGGGTCATTACTGTAGTGTGGATCACTTTGGCGATTTTGGGTCCCATAAACACTATGGTCATGTTGATACGATCCATGATGCCCATGTGGTCGACCACGATCCTCGAGACTTCGTTGCATTGCATCTCACATTTCTTGCTCGTATTGGATGTCTTCACGTTCTTGTCTACGCCGAGGTATCTCTCCAAATGACACAGGCGCTGAAGCATCCTTCTCCTCCTCCTCCGACCAATCATCCTCAGCATCCGGCAGTACAACCGGTGCATATCCAAGTTGGCCTCGGTTAGACCACTCTGGCATACAATCACTTATACCAGTCCAACTCGTATAAATAACAGCATCAGTACGATGCAGTTCGTGGACATTTTTGCCGTAAATTGTGCGCCAATCCACATCTTTGTGGAGCACAATCTCTGCCCAAACCATGGCCATGTTGGAGTAGTTCATCACATTCGGTTTGGAGTCATGTATTTCAGCTGACCGTGTGACTTCCTCATACCGGTGGACAAAGTGCTTGCTTAGGCACGTCGAAATTTGTCCCTCCCAACGACGAACTTGCTTTTCAGCACGTTCTCTTGACCACATTTTTGAGAGGTGTGTCATTTTGATGTACTTCTTGCATGTTGTGCAGTCCCAAGATTTCTTCGGCTCCTCCTCCCATCCAGGTTCTGCTACACACAAAGGGTTTGCCCAATCCTCCCAATTCATGTCTTGGGATTTGCCCTTGGAACTGGATTTTGGTTTATCGTTGTGAGGCATGGTAATAAAATTACCCCAAAGTCCAGAATTAGGGTGATGGGAATTTCAGGGCCGCCCAAAAGCAAATAATAATTAAAACTCAATACTATGAAAGTATTCAAGTTTTAATCACAACCATCTCACCAAAATGAAAGGGGCTCACAGAGCTCGAGGCACTGGATTACCCACTTCGGAAGGCGGACGATTGTGCCTGAATGAGCCGTCCGCGATGCTACTTATACTCGCGGACGGCGGGCGACGTCTCCATCGAGATCGGACGGCCTTCAGAGCAGACGGGAGATCGTGCGGCCAGAAGTTGTCGTCGTCGGTGCGGACGGCCTGCGGACGGCCTGCAGACACGCGGACGGCATGCGGACGGCATGCAGACGGCGGACTGCGGACACGCGGACGGCCTGCAAACGGCTTTCCGGACGGGCGGACAGGGTGCGGACGGCCTGCGGACGCTCTCCACACCATCCGCCCGTCCGCAAGCCGGCGGCGTGCCCGTCCGCACTGTGTCCGTCCGAAATGCCGTCCGCGGAAGTGTCCGGTCGTCCGTCCGCTGGACGTACGTAAAAAAAATTTTCAAATGTCAATGGACGTCCGAGGGTTAGCGCCTACGTCCCGTGGACGTCCGGACGTCCCGTCATCCCTGCTTTTGCATTTCTCACAATAAGATCTTATACTAGACCAAAATAAAAAAGAGAGTGAAAGAAATTTCAAATTTTTTGATAATGTGGACTTGTAAGATATTTGTATTTGAAGTGAAGACAACTAGATTTTTTGCACCTTGCTAGCCTATATTTTTCAAGACTTTGAATATTCTTAGCTTAAAACTTAACACTACACACATTGACTTTCAAATTTTTAATGTTGAAGAATTGAATTCAAATTCTATTAAGGTCATACACTTGATTTTTATTCTTTAAATTATTTTAAAGTTGAATTAGGATTGAGATTGAATGAAAAATTGAATTGTTAAGGGTGATTGCAAGAAAGAGTGGTCCTATTTGGCGTCACAATTAGAATGCCAAAGTTGTTATCAGCTATAACTTTTAGAGCATGAAGCTAATTGACTTGAAATTTTTATTGAAAATGACCAACTTGATAGTAATGAGAATATTTATTTTTTCAAATATCCAAAAAACATTTTTTAATTAAATTTCAATTTGGCTAATTTGTCACACTTTGGGATTCAAGGTTTTCGAGTATTACGAAGCACCTTAAATTTATGATGTAGACTTGAAATTTTTATGGGCTGTTCTCTCGCTAGAAATGAATGTGATTACCAAAAATATATTAAAAACCCATTATTTTATATCCTTCACATTCATGCAAATAGGGCTTTTTGCGCACACAATTCCAAATAGTGAAAATGGTTTCAAGATCATTCTTTTCGTGAAATCCCTCTTCCATGAAATCTTACACAATTGTCAATTTCTAGTTTCTTTGGGAAAAAAAATTCCCTATTTTTTACAAATTAAAACACCAAAATACCAATTTTCATGAAATTTTGTACTTTTCTAGTTCACCTAGTTAGAAAATTTTCCTATGCTTTTCCTTCTTAGGATACCTTTTTCTTAGAGGTTTATACATTATGTATATTTTTTGTATTTTTTAAAAATTGTTTTTCTAATTTTAAAGTACTCCTGAAAAAATCATGAGTATTATACAAACCGCTACGGAAATTGGACTCTCTTTCTTGCAATGAACCTTAATATCTTTAAAATGGAATTGAAATAAAATAATTTCAATGGTGAAATTATTCTAACAAGTAAACTAAACCTTCACAAACAATTTGTTTTTGAAAAATTGTGAAAATTGCAATTTAAAATGAATCCCATAAGCATCTTCTTCAAGAAGATGTATAGATTGCTGAAGAAATAAGACTGTCCATGTTTTCATTATGATTTCAATTAAATGAATCCAAAATCTTTCTATATCGACCAAAGTATTTTCTACAAAAAAAATTTAAAATTTCAATTTTTTGGGGGTGTTGCATAATGAACCCCATTTTAGGCTTATGGTTCTAAAACCATGTTCTTTGGAAGATTTGGGTAGTAATTGAGTTAAAAATTATATTCTGAAGAGATTGAAATGGTTTTCTATCTTCCAAAAACGTTTCTAACAATGAAAATTGATAGAATAGGAGCCTAGGCTTGAAATTTAATTTGTCTCCAAGGAATAATAGGACTTTAAGGGTTAAAATTAGATTATTAAGTATAGATTTATGATTCTCGACCCCCCCCCCAAAAAAGCAAAAGCTATGGAATAATTCCAACAATTAAATAAAAATAGTAATACATTATATATATTATAATATTTATTATATATCTATACCTTAAGACAGGTAATTTGTTTTGTTTTGTTTTGTCCCGTTGAAATCTTCCGGCCCATGCATCTTGTGGCCACATATTTGGTACTGCTGGAAAGCTCTTGGCGAGGAGGGGTGCACGGGCTTGGTTTCGTAGCATTTCAACTTATGGCAAGAAAGTTATTGAATTTTAAAGTTTTCATGAATTAAAAAATTAGAAAATTACTTTTACTTTAGTTTTGACTATGGCATCGGCATAGGGCCTACTAGTATACCTTAAGACATGTAGTTTATTTTGTTTTGTTTTGTTTGTTTGTTTTGTTTGTCACATTGAGATCTCCCGGCCCGTGTGTCCCCCGGTCGCGTGCTCGGTACCATTGCATTTGAAAGCTCTTCAACAAGGGGGGGTGCACAGGCTTGGTTTCATGGTATTTGGACTCATGGTGAAAAAATTATTGAATTTCAAAGTTTTAATGGATTAAAAAATTAAAAAATATCTTTTACTTTGGATTTGATTGTGGCAATGGCATACCTTAAGGAAGGTTGTTTGTTTTGTTTGTTTTGTTTTATTTGTTTGTCATGTTGAGATCTCCCGAACCATGTGTCCCCTAGTCGTGTGCTGGAAAGCTCTTGGTGAAGAGGGGTGCACACGCTTGGTTTCGTGGCATTTGGACTCACGGCGAGAAAGTTATTGAATCTCAAAGTTTTAATGGATTAAAAAATTAAAAAAATTACTTTTACTTTAGTTAGAGATCAAGTCCCACTTCATTACAGTTACAGTTCTAATTTTAGGGTCCCAAATTTAACCCCAACTTCTGAGGCTTGATTGAATCAGGGTAATATAACTAGTCATAGTTTTGATTGAGGTCTCAGTTACTTTCTCTCCGACCTACCATGAGTTCCTTAGCTATAGAATACTACTTTGTTACTATACCTGTAGATACAGTTTTAATTTTAATTTAGGGTCCAAAATTTAATCCCTACATACTTCCGACTGTTCCGCGGCTTGATTGAATCAGGGTTATATAATTAACCATCCAGGCCTTCCGTCTAATCACAGTTTTGATAGAGGTCAGTCACGCTTGCAAGTCTCTCCAACCTGCCACAAGAGAGCGGTGAGTTGCTTAATTAGCTAGCTAGAGAGTACTACTCCGGAATAGTTTTGATCGAGAGCTTTGATTGAGAGCTTTGCATTGAGCCGATCGAACATGGCTGAGCCACAGCGCCTGATCGTGAAGCTGAGTAGCGCCAGTGGCAAGATCTTTGAGGTTGCCGAGGCCGTGGCTTTGCAGTCTGGATTGGTGAAGAACGTGATGGAGGATGTGGGCATCACCAACAACCCCATTCCATTGCCAAACGTGTCGAGCGACGTTCTGCAACAGGTGCTCCAGCATTGCAAGCGCTGCATGGATCGAACATCGTCCAACATTGTTGAGGACTTACTTCGAGGTCCAATCCTTTATGCCAACAAGATTGCCTGGAAGGTCAATATGAAGAATCTCTACGACTTGATCATGGTACGTATGTATGGATCTTCAATTTGCAGCTACTAGCTGGCTTCTGTTGCAGCAGAAACCTTCGGTTGGTTACTTTGTAGGAGTTCTTCAAAAAATTCTTCTTCATATGTTCTCAATCACCTTCTTTTATATTTTTTTGTATTGAGATACTTTGTATGACATTGTTCTTGTGCATGAATCTTATTGCTATACTAATCTTGTTTCTACTTGATAACACTTCTAAAGTAGGTTCTTGTTTAAATGCACAACCATTTTGTAATTGGCGGGGGGGGTTTTGGTGCTTTTCATAGACTCGTCTTGAGTTTTCAATCTAAGGGAGAAACACCCATTTCCGTCCCTGTACCTATTCCACGTCCCTAGAGTGTCACTAAATCTGTCCATGAGCGTCCATTAAAGTATCTGACAAGTGTTTAACTCTAATTTACTGACGCAGTTTGAAGAAACATGTATAATTTTCATTCACTAACAACTGATTTCAGCAGAGTTTGGTTTAGGGTACACCTATAGGACGGTTCCAGTGGTCTAGGGAGCCAACTCTTTGAAAATTTGTAGAAATTACATACTGATTCTGAAAAATTTAATTTTTTTTTAATATTCATGATTTTTTCTTGCTAATACTAGAAAAATATCAGTTTTAGAAAAAGATGCCTCCAACCATGCTGAATTCCTTCTTTGGACGGTTTTGGGTGTTTCCACTGTATACTTAATATTTATGAACCTTGTTGGCTTAGAGCAATGATTATGGTAATAAAAAAAAACTTTGTGTGTGTGATGACTAGGCAGCCAACTACATGTAGATTGAGACCTTGCTTCATCAAATGTATCATATTGTAGCAAGGATGATTGCGAAGAAGACATGTGAGGAAGTTCGAAAAATATTCCAATTTGAGAATGACTTTGCAAGGAGAGGCGAAGAAAGCTTGATTAGACCAAACGAGACCCAAATTCTAGCTTCATTTATAGGGTCATTGCCAATGGAACTTCACCTTGAGATCAAGATAAAAGTTGGACAAAGATTTCACCATGGAGATTATAGCCCTTGGCAGTATGATGCAAATTCCCAAACACTAACTGTGGTGCTTGCCAACAATTCTGATGTTCAGAATATGTATACAGATCAAATTGCCATCATTCTCTTGTATATAGATCTCGGTTTGGTCAATACTCTTGTATTGCAAACATATTGTGTGATGTTTTCTCCACTAAGTAGAGAGGCACTCATAGAGGAGGTATACGGGAAATTAAAAATAGACGTATTCGAAGTTTTGATAAATGGTATAGACATGTCAAAGATTGAGAACTTTATTTTTTATGAAGAAGCCACCTACTAGCTTGATATTTAATAGCCTGTAGGACATGAAATAATCGTGTCATTTCTATAATCATCCAAATCTTTCAACATGCCATGTGGCTACATCTTTGAGAGGATGGTATGTCTACAATGTCTTTTCAAATATAGACTAAGCTTGTAGTAGCCCGTATGATTTAATAAATTTCATTTGAAACAACACAAGATTTTAACTACCATGAACATTTAGAAGCACTAACATCAAAACTCACTAACGGGTCGTTGCAAGAAACACTTACCAGTTTTGGCTCAAAATGGCTCAAAATTAGTGAGTCCTGTGAGTCTTATGATCCTTTGAAATAATTTTTTTTTAAATTGAAAAAAATATGGATAATTTGAAGAGCAATGAGAATATTATGTCTCTTGAAATTTAGACCTAAGAAATTTTTTCTCTAAATGTTATAGACAATGAAAAATACAATGAAAATAGCTCTTTTTTCACTAATTTGGTAAAAATAATAAAAAAATTCAAAAAATGAAAATGAAAAATCCGTCTTTTTTCTAAGTAAAGGTCTTTCTTTTCCAACAAATTTCATCTTTGGAAAAAATAAATTCTATTCTCTACACTTGGGTGATTGCAAGAATTTTGTTTCAAAATGGCCTTAGTACTGGAGTATTGTGACTTTTGGAATAATTTTTTTTTAATGAAATAAAATATAGATACTATTAAGAAAACTCTAAATAGTATATAGATGAAAGTTCTAACTTAGAAAAATTTATCTCAAAAAGTTATGCTCTCTCAAAGAGTGATGAAAAATACAAGAAAATAGGTAGTTTGGAATTTAATTTTTTTTAAATAGTAAAAGAATTCAAAAAAATAAAATAAAAAACACATTTTTCCTAACTTAAAGTTGCTTCTTCTTGCTAATTTTCATCTTCAAAAAAATTATTTTGTGTTCTCTACAAGTGTACCTTGGTAGTGCACTTTGAGCACATGTGGAAGGTGAATATTTTACTATTTTTAGAAAATCTCTTCATAATCTTGTGTAAATATAGTAAAAGTCCTTGTATCCCAATTTTCACCTTCAAATTTGAAATTTAGGGTTGGAAATAGTACTAAAAACCCTCAAAATGGCTAAGGTAGACATCCAATTGGGGTCAGTTTAAAAATAGTAAAAAAATTTTTAAAAATTTCAAAAAATTACCCAAATGTCAAGAACTTTAGTGTGTACCTCTATTCCAAATTTCACCGCAAACAAAGACATAATGCAAAAGTTATCAACAAAAAACCACCTGTCCAAAGCCTAGGGGACAACAAATAGGACAAGTCATTCTTGCAATCACCCACTTGCACAAAGTCAGCCACTTTGATGACATATGGAGGTTGACTAGTATAGTTTTTTCAAAAAATCTCTTTGTGGTCTTGTGTAACTTTAGGTGAGGTCCTTGCATGCCAATTTTCAGGTCAAAATTTGCATTTTTGGGTCAAAAATAGGACTGAAAACCTCCAGAATGGCCAAAGTAGACATCCAATCAGGGTCAGTTAAAAAATAGTAAACTAATTTTGAAAAAATTGAAAAAATTACATAAAATGTAAAACTTTTGTAGGAACCGTCATTTCAAGTTTCAACTCAAATGAACAAAAGATGAAAAAATTATGAGCAAAAAACTACCTACTAAAGGTGAAGGGGACAAAAAATAGGACAAGTGTTTCTTACAATCACCCTGACACATAGTTTCATTTGTCAAAAAATCTTACTGAGCACTAAGTCATTCTAATCACATGAAGCTTTACAACAACAAATGGAAATGTCTTGCATGAGTCAATATTGTCCATTGTGGATAAACTATATAACATTTAGTAGTAAGTTATGGCTCCATCTTCTCTCTATATTGAAGGGTGTGGCATATTCTACACCCAACATCCTCTCCATCTTCCACATGTCTACTTATTTCAGTAGTTATTGATGAAACATTAGGGGTAGTCACGGCTCCTTCGAGCACCTAGATTTCGCAGAAGAATGAGGGAAAATAGGGTCCAATCAGGAGTCGATTAGCATGAAGGAGCTATGACACCCCTTTCGAGTGCGGTGAGCGTGAAAAATCGGAATTGTGCGAGTCCGGCAGCTTCCGGTAACAACTTCGCTCACTAACGGTTCTTCGCACCGCTTATCCACCTCCGGAGTAGAATAAGCAACGCGGCGAAGTCTTCGCCGTTGAAGAATATTCCGTTGCATGCTGTCTTGCAAGAGCCAACCCTAAGCTGCCACGACGAAAAACGATGGCGAAGTTCGGCTTGGAAGAAGAGCTGTGACTACCCTTATTGTTGAGGTGTCGAATATTCCACACCCTTTAGAAGGTAGAGCCACCCAATGCTACGTAATGTTATTTAACACTACAAGAGCATTATCTTGAATATGCATTTAATGAAAATTCCTTCCGTGAAACAAAATATATGAACTAGTCCAATCTCCATTGACAGCAGATGCTGTCCCCTTGGACAAGCTGGGAATTTTCATTTCAGCTGGGCAGAACGAGAGCGTTTTCTTACATCTTCCAGTAGACATTTTTGATCCTCTAAAATTTCAATTATCGTATTCAAAGATTCTCTGTATCTATAGTGTTCCCTCTTATGCCGCGAATCCAGGATTAAAAATTGAAGGAAACAAACACAAAAACAAGCATTTATGCTCACCTTCAAACACATTCTGAAACCTTTTTGCACCACACATTGATTGATTTCCAGGGGCACATGAAGATTCTGGAATTGCACAAAGTCCAGAGTCCATATAAAACCTCCAGAAGACATGACCTATACACAACTACAGCCGGGGCCAAATAATCGCCCGAGTGCCAACTCAGGATCCACAACTAAGCAGGCACCCAAGCTCGGCTATGAGATCAGCTACAACTCCAATTCCAGTTTGCAGCACAACAAACATTCACTACGAGGCACGAAAGCAACACACAGGAGGAATCATGGCCTGCGTCGTCATCCTCGAGAGCCTGAAACTTTCGCAGATCTCGGCAACATCTCACGAGGCTGGATTGCCTAAAATTGCACAGAGTTGCAAAGGGTTGCGAAGGATTGCAGAGGATTGCCTGAAAACACTGCTTGATTTACACATATCTCGGCAACATCCTTGTCACATGAAGCTGGATTGCAGAGGATTGCAGAAATTTGAAGAGGATGGGATTGGAGCAAGAGCTGGAGCTTACGAATGAGCGTGACGCCCGTGCTTGGGCCCGCTGCTTCCACTGGAAACAGACCCTTTGTCGTCGTGGTGGTGCTTGTCCTTGGACGCGTGGTGGCCGTGATGCCGCGAGTGATGGTGGTGCGAGTCTTCTTTGTGGCCATGGTGGCCATGGTGGCTGCTCTTATGGTGCCGGTCCCCCGAATGCTCGGATCCATCCTTGTGATGGTGACTCTTGTGATGGCCGTGGTGTCCATGTTCCTTATGGTGATGATCCATGCTATGATGCTCCCTGCTGTGGTGATGGTGCCGATCAGGCGAGCGCGAGTGGTGGTGATGCTTGTGCCCCGAGCTGTGGTGGTGACGATGGCCGTGGGAGCCCGAGTGATGGCTCGGATGCTCGGATCCCACTTCCTTGTGGTGGTGACTGTGGTGCCGCTCTGGGGATCGCGAGTGATGGTGGTGCTTGTGGTGCCCTGAGCTGTGGTGGTGACCCGAGCTGTGATGCTCCTTGTGGTGGCCATGGCTGCTGTGGTGACGCTCGGGTGAGCGTGAGTGGCGGTGGTGGCCATGGGAGGAGCTGTGGTGGCCGTGGTGACCGTGGCGACCGTCTTTGTGGTGACCATGGCTGCTGTGGTGACGCTCGGGTGAGCGCGAGTGGTGGTGGCTGCGGTGACCGTGACTGGAGCTGTGGTGACGGTCTTTCGAGTGGTGGTGATGCTCTTTAGAGTGGTGATGGTGGTGACGATCGGGCGAGCGGGAGCTGCGATGGTGGCTGCCGTGGTGGCCGTGGTGGCGACGATCCGGGGAGCTTCGGCTATGGTGGTGACCGTGGCGGTGACGACGCGGCTGGGAGCTCGCACTCGACATGCTATCCTCCGCGTCTTTGTGGCTGCTGGAGTTGATCGACGTGTCGTCGTCGTCGCGATGATGGCGGTGTCGGCTGCGGTGATGGTGAGAATGGTGGTGCCCAGACGAACGGTGGTGATGATGGTCACGGTGGTGGGAACGGTGTTGCTCTTTGTGATCGCCACTAGTGTCACCGTTGTTCACCATAACCTCCTTGTTCGAATCCTCCAGAATCTCACGTCCGGAGCCCTTCCCCTTGTTCCCTATCGCCTCTTTGGCGTCGCCATTGAGATGCTCCGTCGCCTTGAGAAGCTCTTTGGGAATGTCGAAGCTATCTTTTAATGACAGCTTGCTCAACTGCTGCTCCGTCGCGGCGGAGGACACGCGAGGACCACCAGCATTCATCTTCGCGACGTCGCCCAACCCGAAGCACGCCCGAAAATACGAATTCCGCTTGCGCGAGGTGAACGCCTCCAGAGCTCCCCCTTACTCTCCCATCGAGTTCCGCAAAATGTTTAGAAATTCGCCGCGATCATCACACACATCACACGGGAACGACGTGGGGCGCCCGCAACTGCGTAGTCAGGACGGATCAACCACGTCAATAATCAATGGATCACATTCCGTATCCAAACTCTACCTGCAAAGAACTTTGTGGAGTGGCTCCTACGCTACTTCTGTTTTGATTCTTGTTCTCTTTTCCACTCGCCCACATCATTGAGGTTCTCTGAGTCAGGAAACAGACAGAAATAACATCACGACTGATATGACTGCAATGGGATTTAGAGAAGAAGACAAAAGCTTTGGTCCATCACTCTTCAAGGATGATCCACACACACAACCAGCAGTCAATTCCGAGATCGCTTGCCGTGCACTCGTAGCTCACACTTTAGAATCTCAGCTTTTCAATTCCTACAACAGCAGGGCTTCTACAGTCACATCTCAGAAAATAGTCACAGGACCCACGGGAAAAGCAAGAATGGGGCCACATTCGACCCCTAAAGCTCTAAAACGTGAATCTCACGCACTAGCTGAACCCCGGAACAGCCTACTCTGCACATTCTCTACACATTGCAAACAAAACAGAGATCGAAAAACAGGCAATGTCACGGACGAAACCTGAGAAACACAACTTACTGATGCATAAAATGCAATCAGCACCTGAGAGTAATAACGCTCACTAATCTAAGTCGAAGATTTAGATTAGCACTGTCGTCGTGTTCATTTATCCGCCCCAAACAAAAAAATTTCCGAAGCTCTCGTTACTCTCACTTCGTCCAGATCCCAACTTCGCAGCGTTTCCTAACAAGGCGAACATTAATTAAAACCAGCTTAACAAACCCCAAACCAGGAAGTGACCGACATCGTGACGCACCTCGCCAACTATTGTGGCGCACAAGCTCTCGCTTCAATGCTGATGCGCATGCTCTCGCAATCCAGAGTTCTAGCTTGCATCCCCTACATCGCCAAGAGTACAAGACCATCATCGACACACCATTAAAATCTCCTTCAGTAATTGCGTACTAAGCGTGAGCGGCCGGAAGGTTTGGGGCGGCCAAATGGGAGACTACGCAGGATGGGGAGTGGGTATATGCGGCAGCGTAAAACGGGGATCGTCTGAAAGCGTGGCGTGGCGTAGGGGGAGCTGGCGAGAGTATGAAATTGGAGAGCGGGCATTGATGACGGTGTCGACGATCGAGGGAAGCAAGACGGGAATTGACTGTAGATGACTGCGAATCAGGCTGCGCGTTGCCGTCGATGAACGGGTCGAGACGGCTAGTGGAAGCACGATGCGAGATGTGGGAGGCAGCAGACGGGTAGGGCGGGAGACGGAGACGCGGGTCACGGGCGCTAACTTAAGCTTCAGTCGAATTGAGATCTCTGGCGGCGCGACGATATTTCTTATTGCGGGCACTGGAAGTCGTGGGGGGCGTTTTCAGGGGCCCAGGCACCCCAAAAGTACCACTAACCCTAAACCAGCATCTACATACAATCTTTGTACATTTCCAAAATCAAGTATATACCTATGTGGAAGAAATGCTTTCAAAATTAAACTTTGTTCCTTCAGAAATTTTGCACGTAATATTGAAATGTTGCATTCTTAAATGCATTGGAACCTCCTTTCACTCGCCAATAAGAATATAAAAAATTGAGTAGGCATCGTAGGAATTAGTAGTACTTTTAGATTACCTACCTTACATAAGAGCACTTACATCTATATTCAAGAAAATTGGTTCTCGATTTATGACATACTAAACTTGCACTAGGTTGTTTTTGAAGTCTACATTAATTAAGTTGTCCATCTTTGCTGACACTTCCATTTCTAGGCAATCATGTGGCACTTCATACATCTAATATGTGAAAAAAACATTTTTTGTCTAGCTAAGTAAACATGGTCACTTAGTGCTTTGTGAATTTTGTACAATGTAAACATGAAAAGAAAAAGAAATTATTGCAAAAGCAAAGATCCGACATTCAGAATCATCTTACGCGATAATTTAAATTGTCTACAATATACACTGGTTTCACGTTCACTTTAAGAACTACATTGATTTGTCTTAATAGTACATATGACACTAATTTATCAAGGTCACACTATTGACTATTTTGAAGAAGATCCCGTTGATGCGTAGCCGCAGATGGATCAGCGTCAAGTAAGTGCCGTGATTTGAATCCTTCCGCTTTCCGTTATCACATGCTGTGCATTCCCTTCCATCCGTCCTCTCCCCGACTGCAGACGACTCGTAGCTTCACCCGGCCCGCCGGGGCTAGAATTTCTGAGATCCACTGACACCGCGAGCCAGTGGCTTTGGCAACTTGTGCCGCTACAGCGGTACTCCGCTTGCGACAGCCCATGTGACCTTTCTATTGAAGGAAAAACTCCGGACGGAGGGTCGGAGGCCTGCAAATCCAAAGTCAAGCAGACTGGCTCGGCATTACTGAATTTGAAACGAAGTTTCACTTCACTTAGCTGGGCTGCCTTCGATTAATCCTTCGACTAGCTAGCTTCGTTCCTCGAGAAAATCCTTCGGTTGAACATGAAAGGGACCGACACGGAGGGTGTCGATCTGCATGCATCGATTCATGAACCGCCCGCCCGCCCGCGCGCAGTCTGATGAGTGATCGTCATCTTCTCACCGATCCAGCTTTTGAAATCGAAAAAGCTGCCTCTCGGAGACGAGGAAGGCGCTGTGCGTATTTATAGCCCTGGAGGGATCTGCCGTTTTGCAATTGGTTGGGGGCAGCGGCCACATGCCCACATGTGCGGCCAAACTGAAGGAGCAGCTACGCCCCCTGTTTGTAGCATTGGCTCTGTTCGTCGCGGCATTGGCTCGCACGCACTTTGAGCTAGCCGGAGTAGCTGCGTTACGCTAGTTCTTTGCTTTATAGCACTGGCTTGCTTCTTAGCATTGGCTCGCACTTTGAGTAAGATACTGGAAGTTGAGCTACGCCCCTGGTTTCGGTAGCGTTGGATTGCATTTTTTCTTGGCTTTGTCCTTTCGGACGGAGACCATGGCATGGCCTATAATGGAAACACCCAAAACCGTCCAAATAAGGAATTCAGCATAGTTGGAGGCAGTGTTTTCTAAAAATGATATTTTTCTAGTATTAGCAAGTGAAAATCATGAATATTAAAAAAAAAATAGATTTTTCAGGTATAGTATGTAATTTCTACAAATTTAAAGAATTTTGGCTCCCTAAACTTATCGAACCGTTTCATAGGTGCCCCAAAATTGAACCTTGCAAAAATCAATACTCAACCAACCAAATTTTCCTATGTGTTCTTCAATTGTGTCAACAAAACATGTAGCAAATATATTAAGGGAACTCTATTGATGCATTTGGATGAATTTACAATCCACTCACTACAAAGGAAACTATGGGTCGTTGCAAGAAACACCTACCAAAAAGCGTAGCGTTTTGCAACGTAGTCTTTTTTTTTGGGGAGTACTTTAAAATTAGAAAAACAAGTTTTAAAAAAAGTGAAAAATATGTTTCATGTATAAACCTTTAAGAAGAATATACCCTAGAAAGGATAAGCATAGGAAAAATCTCTAAGTAGGAAATCCAGAAAAGTGCAAAATCTCATGAAAATTAGTACTTTGACATTTTAATTTGTAAAAAATAGGTAAATCAATTTTAAGAAAAACTAAAAATTGGCCATTTGAGGAAAGTTCATTTTGATGAGATTTGACCAAAAGTTCGATCTTAGAACCATTACCATTGTTCAAAAATTGCGTGCCAAAAAAAAAAATTTGTACTCATGTGGAGGACATAAAAAAACATATTTAAAATTTTTTTTTTTGGAATTTGTAGGTTTTACACCTATGCAAATAGACCATGAAAGTTTCGTCATCAAATCATTAAATTTAGACACTGTGAACGTAATGATAACCATAAACGTAATTTTGTGATGCTCAACAAAAATGTATTTTAAATATAAAATGATTTTTTTTAATTTTTGAAAAATAAGGGATCTAATAAACTTCAAGTTAGGTATGTTCAATAAAAATTTCATTTTCATTGGACTTAACCTCCAAAAGTTATTGTAGACAACAAAAAAGTGGTTCAAATTGTGACATGAAATAGGACAGGTGTTTCTTGCAATGACCCCTATGTCCTATTTGATAGAAATTTTGACAAAATTTTGTAAATTGTGGGTGATTGCAAGAAAGGGCTGTCCTTTTTGACGTCACAATTGAAGTGACTTTCATGCCATTGGTAATAACTTTTGGGGCATGAAGCCAATTTGCTTGAAATTTTTATTGAAGAGGGCCAACTTGATAGTAATGAGATTTTTTATTTTTTAGAAATTTCCAAAAAAACATTTCTAATTAAATTTTAATTTAGCTAATTTGTCACACTTTGCCATTTAGAACTTTTTAGTACTATGGAGTATCCAAAATTAGTGATGTAGACTTGAAATTTATGTGGTCTACTTCCACACTAGAGATTAATGTATGTACTAAAAAGAATTTTGAAAAACATTATTTTATATCCTCTACATTCATCCAAATAGGGACCTCTTGCGTATGCAATTCTGAACATTGAAAATGGTTTCAAAATTATTCTTTTGGTGAAATCTCATCACCATCAATCTTTTCCAAATTTTCAATTTTTACTTTTAAAAAATATATATTTTCCTATTTTTTACAAACTAAAATGTAAAAATGCTCATTTTCATGATATTTTGCAATTGTCTAGTTCACCTACTTAGAAAATTTTCCTTCGCTTTTTCTTCATAGAGGACCTTCTTCTTCAAGAAATATACATTGAACATATTTTTTATTTATTTTTAAAAAAAAATTCTCTTTTTAAAGTACTCTAGAAAAAAAATGAGCACTATTTCAAAATGAGACAAAAAAATGGGAGGCCTTTCTTGCAATCACCCTTGTATTGTAAATTAGGAGTATCTGTTTCGGACACTTAATTGACAGGATTTTGTTAATTCGGCTGTTAATTCAGACAAAGATATACAACCGCAAGTCTTCCTCTCATTCCTTTGCCACCGTGGATTTTTTTCCACAGCACTTAATTCAAAAAATTATTTTCCAAGGATTTAATAAAATAGTTGAAATAATGGTTAGAAAAAAAATTGGATGAAATTTTGTCAAATAAATGATAAATTTTTAGATGAAATACTTTTAGATGATTAAAATTTCTTAATTTTTATTATTATTTATAACTTTTAAAAATGTTGACCAAAACAAATTAATGGTATGGAGTTAATTTATTCACTAAATTGTTTTACTCCATGAACCATTTGTATTTTGTGAAAAAAATGGGGAAGATTAGCTCTTTATATATACATACAAAGATAGGAGGTCAACCAACCCATGTGGAATATATGAATTCTAGAAGTTGTAGTTCATAGTGAAGTTAGAAACCTGAAATTTAGTATTAAAACTAAGATTTCAGACCTCATTTGAGCATAATAAAATGTTTTTTTATAAAAAACTTTGGACTAAGATTATTTAGAATATCAATTAGAGTTTCAAGTTCAAAAATAATTTTGACATTTCAAATTTTCAATCAAAAGTTATGGATAGATTTCAAAGAAGAAGTTTAAAAAGATATAATAAGAACAAATTCAACACCTCTTTGAAATTTCATAACTTTTAATTAGAAACTCAAAATGTTAAAAGTATTTTTGTAAGCAAAGATTTAATTGATTTTCTAAATAATGTTAGTTCAACTTTTTGTGAAAAAACATATTATACTATGCCTAAATGAGGTATGGAGTCTTAGTTCTAACACAATTTCCATTTCTAACTTAGTGTTAAGTCAAAGGTTGAACTCCTACCACTCCAAATATATAGAGGGAGTTTTTCTTCCCTATAGAAAGGTAATGCTAAGGTATTGATGATGAGCGATTGAGAATGCATTGAGGTACATTTTCTCATAGTGTTAGTAAATGATAACTTCATCATTTTGTATCTAAAATAAAAATTATATGTAAAATCTTGTTGAGTTTCTAAGAAGACATTAACCTTGTTTGTCAAAAATGATTGAAAAATTGACAAGAATTTAAAAAACATTGCAATATTGACGGCATTGACAAAGTGTCAACTTTTAGAAGTTCTGGATGTCATTTTTGACACTTTTCTATCAAAAACTTTGTAAATTAGGGCCCATTTCCCTTGTAGTGATTGCAAGGAACATGTGCGGAAATAGATGTTTTGCTCTTATGGGTTTTTGATCTCTATTTCTAAATCTTATTTAGAACCCGATTCACACTATACCACAACAATGTAGAGAGACATTTGTTTGCTGGAGGGTGCCCATTTGGATGGACCATTGGAGCACCAAGAAGGGTCGCCTAGGCAAATCTAGTCAACTTGTTCATTAATTATTTTGTTTACATAATTTTGTTTAATTTACCTTCTATTTAGTATTTTCTAGAAATAAAACTAATATTGTTGTTCACCTAAGACAGAGCCTCATGGTCATAGTTACCATTCTTATTTTTGAATCAAGTGTGTTGAAGAACACATTGTAAGGGTTTTTGTCAAGATGAAGGCCTTTTTTTACCTCAACCATCACCAATATGTTTTGAACTTGTAGCCACTCGTTTAAGTACCTCTCCACAAGACCCAAGAACTTTGAAACAAATCCCAATGTCGCAAACCAATAGTAGTTGGTTTGAATTTTCAAATTTAAAAAAAAAATCAAAAGTTTCAGAATTTATTAAAAAGAACTAAAAAAATTATTTTAAATCATATGTGAGACTATGAATCTTCTTTAATTAAAATTTTCGACTATAAATTTTTTATTTCTTAATTTATAATGTTAAAGAATTAAGGTGAGAATTAGGCAAAAGAATTCAAAACAACAACTTCATTAGAAGATACAAATATCTCTTTAAATTGGAATCAATGCTAGAAAAAAGAATCTAGGAGGTAAGTTAAAGAGCTTCAAAGAAGGTTGGACATAAGGCCTTGTAGATATGCTAAATTATAGGGACAATCATAGTTATCTATAGTTGTTGGAGAGGTTATTAATCTAGCAATGAATCTCTCTTAGTCTTAATTCTTGGGTGAAAGCATAAAAGACTGACCGGTTTCTGTAGCGTTTCCGATAGTACTCATGATTTTTTGGGGAGTATTGTATAATTAGAAAAATAATTTTAAATTTAAAAAAAAATTCAATGTATATACCTTTAGGAAGAAGGTACCCTAGGAAGGAAAAGTGTAGAAAAAATCTTTAAGTAGGAGAACTAGAAAAGTGCAAAATTTCATGAAAATAGGAACTTTGACATTTTAATCTATAAAAAAAGGGAAAAGAATTTATTTTTAAACTAAAAATTGGAAATTTGGAAGAACTTTATAATGAAGAGATTTGACCAAAAGAATGATCTCAAAACCATCTTGAATGTTCAAAAAAGCATGCGCAAGGGAGGCTTGTTAGCACACATGTAGAGGAAAGAAAATAATGATTTTTTGAATTTCTTGTGATAGAAAGATGCCTACCTAGTATGAGAATAGACCACAAAAGTTTCAACTTCAGATCATTTATTTTGGGTACTCCCTAGTACTAAAAACCCCAAAATTGCAAAGTGTGACAAATTAGCTTAATTGAAATTTAATAATAAAATGATTTTTGAATTTTTTTTGAAAAATAAGGATTAAGATTGTTGTCATATTAGACATCTCCAATCAAAATTTCAAGTTAGTTTGGTTTATGCTTTAAAATTATGGCCAATGGCAACTCTAAAACTTCAAATGTAACACAAAATAGTATTAGTGTTTCATGCTTTCACCCTCTCATGGAGAGACTTCAAAGCCAACATTGACATACATTAATGTGAATGGCTTGAATCCACTACTAAAAAATGATGTCTAAATTGACAAAAAAATTAATAAATATTTATAGAAGTGCATGTTGAATTGATCATTTTTACAAATTTTTTGTTGATTTGGCATAGTTAACAAAATGGTTATGGGTCATTGCAAGAAAGACCGACCGATTTGTGTAGCGTTTTCCATAGTAGTGCTGAAATTTTTGGGAGTACTATATAATTAGAAAAACAATTTTTAAAAAATGTAAAAAATATGTTTTAGGTATATACCTCTAAGAAGATTAGAAGAAGGTACCCTAGGAAGGAAAAGTGTAGGAAAATTTTCTAAGTAGGAGAACTAGAAAAGTGCAAATTTTCATGAAAATAGCTACTTTGACATTTTAATTTTTTTTAAATAGGAAAAAGAATTTTAAGAAAAAATAAAAATTGGAAATTGGGGAGAACTTTATGATGAAGAGATTTCACCGAAAGAATGATCTCAAAACCATCTCAAATGTTCAAAAGTATGCGCGCAAGGGAGGCCTGTTTGCGCATATGTAGAGGAAAAAGAATAATGATTTTAAAGATTTCCTTTGGTAGAAACATGCCTACCTAGTATGGGAATAGGCCACAGAAATTTCAGCTTTAGATCATTAATTTTAGATGCTCCCCAGTACTAAAAACCCCTAAACCGCAAAGTGTGACAAATTAGCTTAATTGAAATTTAATTATATAATGATTTTTGAATTTTTTTGAAAAATAACGAATTTGATTGTTGTCATGTCAGAAATCTTCAATCAAAATTTCAAGTTAATATGGTTCATACTTTAAAAGTTATAATCAATAACAACTCCGTCATTCAAAGTGTGACGCAAAATAGTACCGTTCTTTCTTGCAATCACCCTTATAAAACTTTTGTTGATTCAATTAGTACAATGTTGAATTTTGAAAAGATTAACCCTTTTTATACATTTTGAAAATAAGAGTTTCAAATAAATTTATCTTATTTGGGAAAATATTTAAATCACCATGGTTAGAATTCTCTGTAGTATGTTCATTTACAATTTGGTAATTTTTAAACTTAGCAAAACTTTGAATGCCATTTTGGCATAATAAAACACTTTTTTGGAAAAAACTTCGTTACTCAATCATTGGTAAATCAAGTTAATTTTCTTCTCTGAAACACAAATTGTGATTTAAAGTCTCAAATCAAGAGTTATAGACAAAACTCAAATAGGGGTAGCAAAGAACATTTTCTTTGACAATTTCAAACAAACTATCTAAATTTTGTTCATTAGATTTAATTGGAGGCTCAAAATCACAAATAGACTTTTGGAGATGAAAGTTGGCTTGATTTTCCAACTTTTTTAAATTCAAAGTTTTTTTGAAAAGGTGTTTTAGTATGCCAAAATGAACTTCAAAGTCTATTAATTTTACAAACCAATGGAATACAATAAATGAATAAATAAAAGTTAACTTTCAATGTTGTCACTTAAGTTTGTGAATGGTTCAATGGTTATAGGCCTTGCACCTTCCTACTCACATAGTAGATTGCTAAGGTACCCTATGCACATTACAAGCTCAAGATGCCAATGTGGCTTACTCATGTGGGTGGGTCAAGTTGTTGATGTGGCTAAGATGGCTTGCTTGTGTGTGATTTTTTGTTTATAATTAACTATTGATGTGGCAATTGCCACATGTTGGCATAAAATTGACCAATTTCATAAATAAAAAATTAATTTTCTTCCACTTGACCAAATCAACAAAAAAATCAACAAGTTTTTGTTGAATATAATTGTCCAACCCAATATGTCCAAATAAATAAAGAACTCATAAACCAAATTAATACTTTCTTGTCCATTTTTTTGTTGATTTGGTCACAACTATTCTAATGGTGATAAAGTTATATTCTTGGTTCTAAGTTAAATGTATCCATGAATGACTGTATAAAAGATTCTAGTGATCTAATGTCCACAAAGAATGATGTTGTTTACCTAACTTCTACTTTTGAATATTACAAGTCTAGTTATTCAATTGTACAATAAAAATAGTAAGTTGGAAGAATCTCTTATAAATGTATCTCCAATTAAGATAGTTTGGCCAAAGGAATAGTCAATCATCTATAACAAGATTGTTATTTATCAAGGCTTTGTGCAATCATGACTATGTGCAACTATAGTAAAAGAAATAGTTTAGTAATTCTTTACTTCCTTGTTGTAGAAAGATATATTCCATTATAGATAAATTATCTATATGAAATATATTATTAGTAGGGATTAGAGAACATGTTTTGCCACCTTTACAAAAATTGCCTCGTTTGTTATTTTTATAGCTTTATAAGAGGAGGTTTGAAGGCATTAAGAAACTCTTTCAATTAGTCTATTCCCCAATTTGAAAAGCAGGTACTACTAGTCAGCTTTTTTTAAAAATAAATTTATAAAAAATAATAAAAATATTAAAAAAATCAATGAATTTGATTTTTTTTAAATTGAAAAAATAATTAAAAATTAAGTTTATTATTATCTAACATGGTTGTCACTTGACCACGTCAATATTCTTACGTGGTACATTTTTGCAAGTTCCTATAATTTGGAAACATATTCTCTCTCAAAGTGTTCAAAAATCTTCTTATGGATATACAAAGTTCAAGATCCTTGTCAAATATCCAAATATCTTTCAAAAGGTATCAATTCAATGATGTGCATATCCAAAATATGACGTGATTTTTGGGTGTTGCTTGCATTATAAATTAATTTTTATAGAATTTGGCATTTAAGCTTCAGAATGTTGTACAAAAAATATATTTTTTCTTTTTAAACACAAAGTTGGTAGGTTACACTTTAATTTGTAATGCTATTGTAGATAGTAAGTGTCATACACATGACTTCTATTGGGATTGTAGGATACCAAAAAATATTCTTTAATACAATTTTTTCTCTTGAAGGTACTTGTCTACTTGAGTATATTTTTAGTAAATAGTATTGTAAACTCTTTTATTATGCTATTATTTATTTTTCCTATTTCTCATTAAATGAGATTTTAGGCCTTCGGACACTACAAGGGAAGTAGGTGTTTTAAGTTTGATTTTAAGGCAAAAAAACCATAATGAAAGGTCAAGTACATTAAGTCAAAATTTCTTAAAAACATGTGTCTAGGACTTGCATTATTGTACCATGCTACAAGGTCACTAAACGGTTTTTCAGTAACACTGGTCTTGTCTTTTAAGTGATTTCGAAATTGTCGATGCACGCTCCTGATTCGTGAATTCTACGTTCTCACCGTCCACTGACCTCCTTACACATGTCAGGGCCTGTGACCTTCGAAACTGTATTTATACACTCACTGTAATTTATTCATGGCCACAAGATCACAATGGATTCAATGGCCTCCAACTGTGCACGTTTGCTTCAATTACAAAATCCATGAAATTGTAAATTTATTTCCGTTGCTTTATTTATCAAAACGTCGAGACTTCATGCCTACTTCATTGCAGGCACAGGTCCAAAACCGAGTACATCTCTAAACAAGTGTTGCCTTGCATGATTGTAATTATTTAGGGCTACTTTGCCAACATCAAAAGTACTGAAAAATGCATCTGCTAACTACCAAAGGCACTTGTTGTACATGTTCCTGTTCCCAGTGAACAAAAGAGTTCCTGTGCCAAAATTTTAATTACGCAGTTCACACTATCCAGTAGCATGTCTTCCCACATGACAAACGAAAGACACTTCGTCAGTTTCACTGGTCCATGACGTTGCGGAGTAGCATGTCTGGCTACAGAATGCTTTGGTTGTGCACGTCCTTCACAGCCTTACTTTTCATCTGCTCAATCCACCCCGGTGGGAATGGACAGATTTTCAAGCCTCCACTCTCAGTCCAGGACGTGAATTTGATGCTGCGCCAACCTCCATGTATCTCTTTCTTTGCAAACTTCGTTCCCGCCAACCCCATCACTATAGCCTTCCCTATTTCTTCCTTCCTCCCCCCTGTGAAAGCGTACACTTTCACCACATCGCCGCAATCCATTTGCGCCATGGAATTCCAACCCAGAAATGACAACAAATAAACCACTTCAGGCACACTCTAACTGCAATGCTTCGTTGCTTTTGCGAAGCATGTAAACTCTGGCTATGGGAGTCATGCATTAATCTTATTCCAATGAACAACTTTTCATAAAGGAAAACCGCATTCCCTCACATGTTTACATCTTCTTCTCAAATCACTTCTCCATCTCAATTACCGTACTCTTCAGACACGGCATGAAAAAATGTGAAAACAAAACAGACATACAGGAAAACGCTACAGCACTTCTAACCTCATATTCCTAAGCAATGCATCACTGCATTTCTTAGGTGAATAATACATTACAGAAACTCTAACGCCTGCGCTTCATCACAGTGCCGTTTTAGGAAGCAAACTGAAGGTAATGTCCTCATAAGATGAACCCAATGCACTGAGAAAGCTGCAATCAAGAATCTCACCTCATTCATGTCTCTTTCGCATCTTGGTCCTTGCCCATTTATTTGTGCAACTTCCATGTCATTCCCCAATAACTTCAGATCGCTCACTACATGAAGCGATTTCTCCTTACTGTCCACATTTACTCGTGCCTTCTTCGCAACCCCTTCACCATCACCTGTTCCTGCATTCGCATTCGCAAGCCTGATGTTCTCCTTCATGCTCATCGACCGTGCAGAAATCAAATATTCCAGTGTTAGTTATCTTCTTCAAATGCCATTCCCTCAGGTCCTTACAGTGGACGTCCTCGATAATACTCCCTCGAATTCAACCTCAGAACTTCGTTCGCTGCGGCTGCACACACTCAGTGAAGGTCTTCCTAGATTCAGAAACACTAAAAAAAGAGCAGATTCTTTATAGCGGCATTCAAACGTTGACCAATTCCTTTGCCTTCACCGTCCCTTCCAATTCATTTAAGCACCCCGAACTGAAATCCTTCTCTTAAAACCGTAATCTCGTTCATCGTTGCACACAGAAAAATCTGACCGCCACACTCTGCATAGACAAAGTCCTCCAATTTGCATGTTCCATTCTCACTGGACCCTTCCATCCCAAGAAAGCATGATCAACATTTCCTTCATTATGCCCGTCTTCGTCAAAACAAACTTTAACTCGTCTCCACAATCAACGAAATCCCTTCGAATGCACTTCGTACCCTTACCATGAGCTCAACACTGACTTGCACTTCTGACTAGTTCTCAAGACTAACCTTTCTCCAATTCCAGTAACTGACTACCCACATGCACAGTCCTGTCATGCATTCTAGCAGAAGCTACGACACAGAGTTTGAACACCGGATGCTACAACACAATAGAGTACGAAGCTCAAACGACTAATTAATCAATTCCTCAAACTTGGTGTCGGGGAAACCATGCCTTTCACTTTAATTACTACATGCATTGTCACAGAAAACCTATACTCCTCTATGAAGTCATCAATAATTCACACGCAGCACAAACTTCACATTACGACACACACCTCCCTCATCACCAGCATTTGTCACGAAGTATTCTTTCTAATAAATTCTCCAATCCATTCAATCACGGCTTCATGAGAAATTGACAATGCCGCACTTCTTCCATCGATTTCATTCCTAAATATTAATCCTTAGTTCTGACATGCAATACCTCTTTACCTTCACTTCCCAGTTCTGCACTTGCCCGCCTCAGACATCAATTACTTCACACGGAGAAAACAAATTTAGATTCACTATTCCCATACTTTAATCACATTGACAGACTTTGATACTTCTTCACATTCACTTCAGAGTGACCAGATTCCTCAGTGACACAGAATTACAGAACTTAGGGTAGACCTGTTCCTCCTTCACGTTCCATATTAATTCTGAGTGTACTACAGCAACTCCGTCACTTCCACACATGCACCGCCACTGACATTAAAGCGAAATTTTCATTCTGGCCTTATTAAACAGTCCATTCTTTAAGCAGTCAGCAATGTTGGACTGCCACATTCTCATAGCTTAATTGACATGGGAATTTCAATCCACTGTGACATGAAATCCTCTTCGTCCACTTATGATCCTCATGTTCTTCCTCACAATCCACAACAGTCCACTGACTCCAAAATTACTCGACCACGGCACTTCCTCTCTAAAGTATCGACGCAATTGCAACTCTGGAAAGGTTTCGCCTTCTCTGACAGTGCTGAAAACTTACTCGCGTCCACGGCATGCACGACGGAATCCTCCTCCACGTTCCTGCATTCACTTGAAACTAATCCACTAGGCGATTTGAAACCAAGCTGAAAGCAAACCACTATCGCACATCAGTATGAAAACTTCCATTCCTTGCAAGCAAAATAGGAGGACTTCTACGGCTCTTCATGATTTCTTAGCACTCCTGCCGAGTTTAATCATGACAACACTTACCTCCACATGCCCCTCTCACCACACATGAATTATGAGAGAACTTCAGCATTTTTCTCCTAAAACTAATACTCCTTGCATAAGCATTTCCTCAAGCGTCTGACCATGCACTTGAAGTCCGCCTCCAATCAAGACAACTCTTTCCAAGAATTCTGCACCGCCTTACCTCCCTTGACTTCTGCAGCCTCACAAGCTCTTCTTGCAAACTCAAAATCCTGGCATCGACATCACACTTCTGCACTACGTCTGGCTCCTCCGTCTGCGGTCTCAATGGTGCACAGTAAAAAACCGACTACTTCGGTGCGTGTTTAGGGTGTCAATATCTTCCTAAATGAACATAATAACTTCTCATGACACTACGCTCTTCCACATCACACTGACATTTTTCTCTAGACCCTTGGAACACCTCGACAAAAACCGTGGAAACTTACAGAACATGAAGTGCTTACGAAATGGGCATGCATAGGAAGGGACCTTGCGAACCACCACTAACAGGGATTCCAAAATCACTCAGCCAAATTCTACCATGTCCCACTCACAGCAAATACAGCAATTACATGTGCCACTTCCAACAGGGTCACGTTGTTCTCAAAAAAAAATATTCCAACATCATAGAAGACCAGAACTTCCACTTCCTCAGTACATTGACGTCTAGAGAATTATTAAACAATTTCAATTCCGAGAGTACATACCTTATTCTCATTCACAACACGATCTAACGTACCTTGCAGTCCTCCTTGAGGTCTTCCTGGCCATTATCTTGGCCATTTACTTGGACTGCACCTCCTTTTGATGTCGGCTTCTTAGTTTCTTTCGACATACTGGGTCCAGAGACTGACTTCTTCAAATCCAAAATCTTCGACCAGTACTTGCCGTTCACATCATGAGGTTTGGAACCATCCTCCACCTTCTGACTCTTATATTTCAACTGCATCTTTCTATTTCGCATGAATTTAGTCGCAGATCTTTCAAACATCTCTCTGGCCCAATGCGTAAACCCTTCAAATTCCCACTCCGTCTCTAGAGCGTGCCATATGTTGTCGACTACTTGTTTCAAATGATGATTTATGTTATCCATTGTGGGATCCAGACGTCCACACTGCCCCCACAAAGCTTTACGCCACCAGTGCTTGTGGATACCTCTAGCTTTTGCCATGCCATCAACATGGATGACATACGGTTTTTTCTTAAAAGCCCTCCTATTGTTCATGAGGTCCTTCACCCTCTTCTCTCTCAGGCGATTCAACCTCCTCGTTCTCACTGCTTGCTCCTTGGGACTCTCATTCTCTGGAACCGTGAACTCCTTCTACGAATCTGATCCTTCCCCTGCCGATGTTCTGGTCGTTCCAGCCTCTCTTTTCCGTCTAGCTTTCACAACGTTGTAGGTTCTGTCGCTCCAAGTCTTCTCTGAAGACTCCCCTTCCGTTATCATTTTATGATTCTTCATCGACTGCTGCAGCAGCTCCGATGTCATGACCACAGGGGGACACGCCAAAGCAGTTGTGGATTGCATAAGAGCTTGTAAGAGGAAGCCCTGCAAATGTGTTCCAAATGCCGCCGCCAAATCAGAACTTGGTGATACCGTGTTCGTTACTCTTGACGTGCTCCCACGTTGTAAACTTCCGCCTACAAGGCCTACGACTTCCTCGTCACCTTTGGTCATGTCCCCTGATTCGATGTCCACTCCTACAACGTACATGCTGTCGATGGAGAACTCTGAGCTAGAAGAATCTTCTCGTTCCTTCTTGTCCATGTCGACGTCTTTGCAGGTTAATTCCTGCATTAATGAGATTCACATAAGAGCCACGGAAATTGAATTTCCACAATAAATTACTCGGAAGCCACGCACACCATACCAGCCTCCAATTCAATTAACAGGAATCATGTAACATGAGTTCAGATATGCAATTGGAATACTCATTTGCTCATGAAATCTACTTGTCATACCAATTCGAAGAGAAGTGCACTACTTCTTCCAAAAACAAACAAGTCTACACTTTCACATAACAAAGCACTTCACAAATTCATGAATGACTTACTTTATGTTCTGCCACGTTATCCACTACGTCTAGTATTTTGTGCGTGAGCACTTCGGTGCGTGCTATTGCACTTCCTTTCTTTAATTCAGTCGCTGCGGATGACACTTTCTGCATTGCTGCCAACCTCTCGCTTCGACGACCTGCTCGAATGCGTGGGGTAACTGCTTTCTTCACTTTACGTCGTCTGCAGGAACTGCTTTTTTCTTCCTCGTTACCTGATCAGGTCACCCCATGATGACGTTACAGACTGCTTAGCATCTTCTTACGAAAGTAATCCTGAAATAGAATTACCTAATTCATTAAGAACTGCCACAGACATCTTCATTTAATGCACCTAGTTTAAGACAAAAACTTCCGGTTTATAATGCCCCAATTCACGCTTTGTGCGACTGATGTCAACGCCTTCATTGGACACAAGTTCAGTCAGATGCATCCACTTGTGCAGCATATCTCGGAGACTGACACCTGAATTCTATTTATGACTCAAATCCATTGCATACTTCACGGTAGCATAAACTGAGAGGCGGCTGCATGCGGTACTTTGCAAGCACCACTGTGCAACTGAGTCTATGAAACTTTGCACTCACATTCCCCCTATGCTCCGATATTTTTTAGAAGGACCCATGGTTAATTCATCATCTACAACAACAACGCTTACCTTTCTGCTTCACGCATGACTTCGAGAGGCATGTGCTTTGTGAAACACACAGTGCTGATCAACGGCACGAAACTATGGAACTTGACGACTTCATTGTCTCTGACGACTTCAGTGTCATTTTCATGTCGATCGCTATTCTCATGAGCAGCGTAACGCTGAGCAAAACACAGTCACCATCATCAGGAACTAAGCAACCACTTCTTCATTTCTGCAACGACATCCTTCGACACGTTTTGCTTCTGTAACTCTGGGACAAACACAGACAACCAAGAAGTTTACCTCAAAGGAAGAAGGCCTAAGGTCCGCAAAAAACAGTTGTTCTTCTCGACATTCTTCTTCTTGAGCTCCTCGTAAGGCGAGCTCCACTCATTCTCTGCCATAGTCAACAGCACTCACTTTCCCAAGGCCTTCGTTCTGAAGAAATTCTTGGTCCCTCAAATTTGTCTTGGGCGTCCTCTACCGTAGTCTACACCGTCCTCTCCGTATTCCGAAATGCGGTGATCGGAGTGCACCTACATCTTAATCAATTTCACTGCTTACAGAATTCAATGTGCAGCACTTGCTTAACCTTCAAGAAACTCATAATTACATGTTAGAATACCACAAATTATTGACGGCGAAGTCAAGACGACGCCGAAGTTTTTCTTCTTCCTCTTTACCAGTGAGAGGACTATTACCACAGTGCAACTTTAACTTTAACAAGGAAGACATGAATTACTGTAACTCATGTTCTTTTCGTGTACATATCGTTTGTCCACTATTCAGGTTCAGGTACTGCGACTGAAGACAGTTTCGAAGAAGTTACCTTGCCGTAGGCTGGTTCCCGAGAGTGGACGTAGTCCAGGGCTCCTGCAATCTTCTCATTACACTTGAATCCCTGGAACTCTTCAATATCACAACGTACTTGACTTAAAAGAAGACATTTCAGCGTTCTCTCCAATATGGAGGACCCCGCAGTTGGTGATGACGCCAGGTTTTCCATTCACTACAAAAAATCAAGGATAAAAATGACTGCAATCTATGATTGGCTGTCCGATTTCACTGAAAAATGACTAAGAATTCCATAATTGCACCACGCCCGTGGGAGCCAGGGTAGCGAAGTCATTCTGCAGTCACCAACGTCACTCGCGGATGTAGGCAGTTGTAACGGCGACTTTCATCTGCAGCTTTCTGTTCAAATTCACTCGAGGAAATGGACTGGACAGTCGGAGGTCCCCCGTGGAGGGCCTAGTCATTAACGACTACTTCTGTGGCGGTAATTGTGACTAGGGGGAACTACTTTAAGACTAAAAAATGACTGCAGGGAGCACGGTACCCTTTTTGGTATGGAGACGGGCAGGGTTGAAATTTTCAGGACTTCCAGTCATTGTGGCAGTAGTGCGATGCAACTACGATGTTAGTCTTCTCGACTTGAATACGACTTCAGGCTCATTACTGTATTTGGCTTCATTATTTACACTCCAAATTTGTGCGATGTTTTAGGCTGACGTGGTAGGCAGTCACTTGAGGACTACTCAGAGGTGACTAGTATGTACTTCTCCATCACTTCAAGGTGACTTCATATCACCTTGTAGGGCAATGCTACAATTATCTACAGCAAGGTGGGGTACGTAACTACAGTAAGGTTTCAAGGTAACTCAACAATGAGCGACTCAGATGTGAGAGTTGCCACTGATGGCCTATTCGTACAAAACTCAAGTGCTAGAATAGCATTAACAAGTTCACCGTTAGGAACCATACTGGCTTCCTATGTGAGGGGAATTCATTGTCATGGTTGTTTAGCTACTTTACCCCATCGTCCAATATGTTGGGTGAAGAAAGAAGAAATGCAACCAACGAACCAGAAGCAATACGGTATGTCTCACGTCACAAGTGAATGAAGAGCAATCAACAAAATCACATAGAAATTGCCAAAACATTTTGGAAACATGAAGTACAAGCCCGGTGAATAGAAGATGGGTTACCATGAAACGCTTCTTCTCTCTAGACATACTGAAAATCAAAGACAGTTCAGTCAGTGCATGTCATTGCTTCAAGATAGTGAAATAGTGACCCCACGCGACTGCAACTCATCTGTAGAGGCACTTATAAATGACTTGATACAACTACTGTATGACTTCAGCAAGCCAAGGGTGAGCAAACAGTATGGCGACACATTGAAGGTTGAATTTGTATTCTACTGCGCCGACTCTAATACCCTTCTTGGGCTAACATGTTCTCTTCCTCGGTCAACTCGATGGCACCTAGTAGATTGACAGCTGCCGTTGGAATTGGCAACGTACGAGGAGCTAGAAGGCCGGTGCTCTCGTTTCTAGTGCTGATGAAAGCGTCTGATGTGTCCACGACTTCACGTCTTGCTCGAGCTGGATTTCCTAACACAACTTTCCAAGCAGGTCTATCTGCAACATCAGAGAAAAATACCTGGGTCGCCTGGCTTGGGAAAATGAAAGGCTCAGCCAAACGAGGCATTTTGTGGCGAAAGTTCACAACAAGGAAACCAGATTCATCCTTCGTGTACGTGGGGTTCCCTCGATTGTCGGTAGGTTTCACCCACTCACAACGCATCAGAATCACCTTTGTACTCAATGCACCGTAATCGAGGTCAAGGACGTCCTTGAGTACTCCTACATAATTTACAGGTGATTCATCGAGCTCCTGCGACGGCTGCTGGAAAACAGAGGCTACCCCACTATTGTAACTCAACAAGTGGGTGGTACTCTCATCTTCAACTCGAAAGTGGTTACCGAAGGCAGTGACCCGGGAGTATCGGGTGGCTCTCTGTGATGGCCTCTTGCTAAGTAGGAATCGGTCCATGTCTTCTGTGTTCCGGAAATCCAAGTCAGACTCACCCACTGTGCGCGCTATCCACTCTGATAATGACGGAGTTGATGAATTCTCTTCGGATTCAATCTTCCAGGTCCTTCACAACCAAGTGAGAAACATAAGGATTAGCATGCAAGGCCAGATAACCACAATACTATATCCCTCAGGAATTCAACACTCGTGGGATGGCCGTGAGGTTTTAATCAAGTCGGCAGTAGGCATATACGACTCCACAATGACTTCACTCAGTGCCCACGAAGTCATTCTCAAGGGACTAAGTGACAGATGACTTGAGAATGACTGAAGCACATCTTCTGCCTTACTTCTATGCAGTCACTGAACATGAGATTCAGGGTAACTGTGGCAATACAAATTCCGCACTACTTTACACTTGGTACTCAGCTACAGAAGTTGTTTGCTAACGTACATGAACAACTCTTGCATGCTGGAGGCATTAGAAAGCACATAGTGATGTGCTACATCTCTCAACTCAGGACTCATCATGTATGCCCGCCCTGCCCCTTGCAAAACCTCTTCAGCGTCTCCGTATTCTTCGTCTTCATCCCACACACGCCTTTCAGTTCCCTCAAATCTATGGAGGTACTCCGTTATGAATCCTATGCACTCTTCTTTCAAGTATCCCTCAGCCATGCAAGCCTCAGGTTGTGCCATGTTTCGAACATGGCTCTTCAAGACTTTCATGTACCGTTCCACCGGATACATCCACCTTGCACTGACTGGTCCACACAAGTCCAACTCCTTTGCAAGATGGTAAGGGAGGTGCGTCATTATGTCGAAAAAGGAGGGTGGAAATTCAATCTCCAACAACGCCATGCTTTCCGCCACATCTGCTTCGAGCGAGGGAAAGTCAGCCGGATCGTAAACCTTCGTGCATAAACGTCGATAGACCCTGCACATTCTCATGATAGCCATACGAGGTCCTCTTTGCATGAGACCACGAAGAGCTAGTGGCATGAGTTGTTGCATTAAAACATGGTAATCGTGGGACTTCAACCCCCCAAAGTTCTTCTTCCGGAGACACTTCCCAAGGTCTGACGAGTATCCATTGGGTGTCTTCAACGACTCAATGCACTTCACGAACTTCTCCCACTCAGATTCGGACATCACATAGGATGCACGTGGCTTCACCATCTTCCCTGCCTTGCGGGGATGTGGAGTCAGCCACAAGTGCGGCCTCACATTCCGCCTCTGTAAATCTCGTCTCACTTTGACAGAGTCTTTCTTCCCGCTAATGGTTTTGAGGAAGTTCTTTGACAAATTAAGTTCGCAATGCATGACGTCCAAGATGTGCCGAATCAGAAGCAACTGCAAGTGAATACATGAGTAGCAATTTCAGTACCTCACTGTCACATTTGAGTCATTCAGGAGTTGTAAGTTTCCAGTAATTGACAACTACAACTTCCATATGACTTTCACGTGACAAATTTTTGACTCGATAGTGAATTCAGAGTTACGTAGAACTCATTTTCCTCGACAACGTCAGCATGACTAAACGCAGTCACAGTGAATTCACGACCCACTCCACTATAATTCTCTAACTTGAAGTCCTTACTACAATAATTTGACATGTTCCACATCCATGTTGTGGAATAGCACCAAAAAAGACTTCTAGGGACCATTAACACCTATCAAAAGCAACGGACAAAAAAAATGGGGAATGAATTGAAAATCCCGAACATAGAAGAGATTTTTTCCACACTAATTTTTTTACCCCTCGGAAGCGCCTACTGAATGTATTCAATGCCTTACTACTGAATTCTGATACACAGCATATCCATGAGGCTACATACCAATTATGAAAATTCGCTTGAAGGGACCACAAACTCTTTTCTAAAGTGTTGTTAAAAAAAATGGGGATGGAATAAAAAATGCCTCCTTCAAATTATATTGTTTGCATCCGAACTTCTGTAACTTAGGGTACGTGCAATTCAATGCATTCAACGCTTTACTACAGATATTGGATTCATAGCGTATCCATGAGGCTACATGTATACCGACATTCTCTTCAAGGGACCACGAACGCGTACCTGAATTGCTGTTAAAAAAAATGGGGAATGAATTGAAAATCCTTCTTATAAAATTTGGGGAATGAATCTAAAATACGTGTTCAAAAAAATGGGGAATGAATTGAAAACCCCTCCTACAAATCAGATTTGTTCCACACTAAATTCTGTAACTTAGGGTACCTCCAATTCATGGGATTCAACCCCTTACTTGAGATATTTCATATATAGCATGTCCATTGAGGTTAAATACCCGAAAAAACTTCAAAGGACAAAAAACGCCTCTATAAGGTGACCCATGAATTGCATTTTCACTACTTCAATTAATAGAGGTCCCGGAAACATATGAGTCAAAACTTAGTCGTATTACAGAACTAATTGACAACTTCCCCACGCATATATGACTCCTAAGTTAGTGACTCATTACAATTGAGTCATGTAGGAGTTACCTAGAACTCATTTCACTCGACAACGTCCTAACCAGATGTGTGGTTCAGGTATCCTCAATCCACTTAGGGCTCGGTCACATACTAGTCATGTAATAGTCGTTTAATTTCACTAAATACCTACTGCAACTCCTGTATGACATGAAAGTGACTTCTTTCTGAGTACGAAGTTGTCTGCCAGTTATGTAGAACTCATTTCACTTGACAACGTAAAAAAGCGATCAGCCTGATCTCCTCACCTTCCAATATGGCAGTCTGAAAAGACTACTGAGCCGCTTCAAACCAAAAATTTTGGAGGGGTCCCCTGGAGTACCATCTCTGTTTCCAGCTGCTTTCCATGCCACGTACTCCAGTGCGTGCTGAATTTGCTCCTCCACTGTTACCTCTCTTGGTTTAGGGCGGTTTTCAATACAGCCATTGAAGTGCTCCTTCATTTCCTCAGACCTGTATGGATGCCCTTCAGGGAGCCAACGACGAGTACCACCATAAGTGCACTTGCCAAGCTCCATGGAATGCTCAGCGCCTAAATCCATGCCACACCATGGACAAGCTGCATAACCTTGATGAGAGAATCCTCCAACGGTGCCATAACCGGGAAAGTCGTGGATAGTCCACAACAACATGCCCCTCAATTGGAAAGCCTTCATACCTACATCTTTGGTAACATCATGCGCAGGTACTCCATCCCACAACTCCAACAACTCCTCTAAAAGAGGCTCCAAATACACATCAAAGACATCACTTGTAACGGACTCCCTCCCAGGAATCAACAAGGCCAACATCATGAAAAACTTCTTGGTGCTCAACCATGGTGGTAAATTGTAGTTCAGAAGCACCACCGGCCAAGTTGACCATGATGTTCAATTTAGCTTGTACGGGTTCACTCCGTCAGCTGCCAAGGCAAAGTGGACATTTCGAGGATCACTTGCGAAAGAAGGGTCCACATTTTCTTCGAAGTGCTGCCAGGCTTTCGAGTCACATGGATGCCTCACCAACCCATCCCCTCCTTCTTTGTTGCTACGATTCTCGGCATGCCAAACCATGAGCTTCGAGATACTTGGACTCATGAACATCCGTCGTAGTCTTGGAATGATGGGGAAGTGTCGTAGAACCTTCACTGGAAAGCAACGTCGATCTTCATCCCGATATCTGCGACCACCACAGTGAGGGCAGCAGAGGGCATTCTCATGGGGTCCACGGAAAAGTACACATCCATGCTCACAAGCGTGTATGGCTTTGTATGTCAACCCCAACTTGCTTGTAAGGGACTTTGCTGCATGGTATGTTCTTGGCAAATTATTAGTCTTTGGTAGTAGATGTGAATGCAATAAACTGAAAAGTTCATTTGCACAATGGTTGCTTACAGAATGCACGGTGCACAAGTTCATTAATAGTACCGTTGCTGCAAGCTTACTGGAAGCAGACTTGTCGTACAAAGGCTCCAAGCACTCTTCCAACACCCTAGCATCGAAGTTGCAATCACCGTCGGCACCTTCTGGGCTTGTGACTTCAGGGTCTTGCTCATGACGACCTTCTTGATCCTCTGCAATGCCACCGTTGCTCTCTTCCATAGATTCTGCATGGACTGAGTCTGCTATGTCAAAAGCATCCCGCACTTTCGCTTGAATTCTCTCTGCTGAATTTTCTGGAACTTCTACTAGTTCCAATGCTTGCATGACCATGCCATGAGTATCAACCGTGGCATCCAATGGATGCAGCTCTTCCGGATCTTCTCGTATCGGTCCCCAAAATTGTTCCTCCCACTCTTCGTCCGAGGAGTCTCTTCCGCCGGGGCCTCTCCATAGCCGTGATTGAGGATCTCGGCCGTTGCGATGTAGGTGATCCCGTACGTTACGTATTAATAGTCTCTTACGACCCCTGCAGCTTATACATGGACAATGCAATTTCTTCACATTGTACTCCCTAGCCCTTTGCAGCTCCCTCACCCAGAGGTGATCATCTCGTAGTTGCTGCCTTCGACTATCAGATAAGGGGAGTCTTGCAGGTATCATTGTTTTCCTAGGTACTAATGTGGAGCCCCGTGATGCAAGGTTCTGGAAGAGGGTTACTAATGCGAGGGATTTTGCATAAGCGCAGACCTCACCGAATACAGAGTATCCTCTTCATAGGGAAAGTGAAATTCCACAAGTGCCGTGCTCGTATATAACTTACACATGACTTCCAATACTCATGAATGACTAAGAAATGTCTTCCAACACTGCCGAGTTGCTGCAAAGTCAAAAATGGGAACACGTGAATGACTAAAATATGTCTACAGTAGTGAGACAGTTTGTACAGAACATGGGTGATGGAAGTGACGACCCTACTTGAAAAGATTGTAAGACACACATTTGAAGAAAACATTCCATCACGTTTGAATAAAAAAGAGAAAAGAAATGCACATACGAGAAACAAAGCACTGATTGAACTATAGAGTCTTTCATGAACCTATTGCCATGAAATACGCAGCAAACTTGGTATACAGAAAGTCACCCTCTTTCATTCATGGGGATTTTGTTCACATCTTCGGGTGTCAAGCTGGACTACTCTTGAAAAGTCCCCCCCTCAAGCTGACTAGTATCGGACATACTACTCACAATGGGATTGCTTAGCAATGCATTGGGATGAGGGTCACTTGCTGATTCTAGCACAGAGGTACAACCCAGGGCCAAGGCTACCCAACTTTCAAAACGGTGTTCGAGCTCGCTATTCATAAGAGGAGATGGAATGCGGTTTGGGGGCACGTCCTCTGAACATTTCACAGTGGGTGCCACACTTCCGTGAGGACCATCTCCATTTTCTAATGCTAAATTCAGCTTGGATCCTGAACTTGGAGTGCTGGAGCTTGAAGTACGTGTCCTTACTGGACACGGTCGGTCAAGTATGCGTACATCTTCCTCAGAATCAGGGGTTACCATTCTATGTCTCTTCCTTGGAAAGAGAGGTGCAGCTCTTAGAACTCTTCGCTTGGGCATTCTGTACTACTACATGAACTGCTAGGTAGGTGTTACACGGCAATGCTAACCACACTCAATAAGATGCGGTTTGGTGAGCATATGACTGTAATACCTGATGGCACTCACTAGTTAGGACTCCAAGCAGCAAGGGCTGACATGAGGTGGAACTTCAAGTTCAATGGAGTCGACGCTTTCTCGAAATGGGCCCAACACCTTCACGTGTTGAAAGACCTGTATTCATTAACAGAACTTCTGTAAGATGTATATGCTTAACATCAGAAAGGGATGGATCAAGGATTCAGGACCATGAACTCACAATTCTAGTACTGAATAAATTTTGTCCGTATATAAATCTGGACAACCCTCATGATTCATCCAAGTGTCGACTTCATGACTAATGAAGCTTGTCATAAACTAGTAAAGAAATAGTCATTCAATATAACTAATTACTTTCAAGTAATTTACAATGACTACGTGGGCACTGTTAGACTCGCAGGGTCCGCTTGCTTCTAGATTTGCAGTCATACTCTGAAGACTATGTTTGGCATTGACCAGTGAAGGTGTAGTTTTTTAAAACCAACCCATGCAAAATTAAAAGAAATTGGAGGGGATAGTTTATAGGTGACACTCTTCTTGAGATGAGAAGAGTAGCCCAAAAAATCTTGGAATGGAATGCTTAACGCATTAGGAAATGCCAGATTATTTATCCCCCTAAAAAAAATGGGGATAAGAATGAGAATCCCACTTCCATGCTTTATTATAGTAACGTAAAATTGAATAGGAGCTTACCCCCTAAAATTGAATAGGAGCTTTATTATGGTAATGTAAAATTGAAGGGAGATGTCATTTCTAAGTCACAGTATAGTCATATAGAATGACTTAATCGGGTTCACTACTTTAAAACGACTTCAACGGCACTTCTATTGCATGGGGATGTTTCCTAGAAGTTATTGACAACATGAGCAACTACGCAATCTGACCTCTTCATGAAAATTCTCTCCGCGAATTGTGAGTGCGGCCTCACTAGGTCTGTCCCCTTCTAAGTACTGCTTGTATAGCCAATCTCCATAGTCCTGCCAAAATTCATGAATCAGAAACTAAAGACACCTCTCACAGTTTTGGAAGGTGTAACTCCATTGGGACTACCCAATGACTGTGAGCTTTTTCAGAAGGAATTGGTGAAGGGGGCTGTAGTTCACGCTACTAGTCTATGACTCCACTAGTGAGGTTTCAGTCACATAATCCAACTTTGCACTTCACCGTGACTAGGAAGCGGAGACTGCCTCTGAGAATTCAATAATGCCCTTCACTGGGACCCTGCACTGGAAGACCGTCACAAGCAGTTTCCTATTGACCCTAGTTCATGTCCGTGAAGGTTTAATGTAGCAAGTCCCCAATACATCATTGAAGGGTCAATAATTTCAGTTTAGACAATTGCACTCAAATGCAAATCGCTAGAAGATCAGCATTACTGCACGTGGTCTAATAGGCAAGAGGGCAATTAGTAATTGCAAAATCTAGAAATTAATTGGGAGCCGCCAATTATCCACCTAACTCATCATGGAAAATGACTTCATCGTCTCCCTTAGTTCAAGTTCTCTTGCCTACATTCTTCAAGTACACACCCACGTCCAAAGTGAACTACCTCAAGCGCATCACTGAGTCCCAACTTCCCGATTGCTACCTGGCCTTCCCTTCTCTTGCACAATAGCGAGAGACACGTGATTGGCGCTAGCATTTCTGTCACAATTGTACACAAGTTGAGCTTCTGTTGTGAACTAGAGACATACCACAAGAGGAAGCGATCTGTGGACGATGGAGTCCAGGGAGGAGAGTCTGCCGCCGGAGAAATCGGCATACGAACTCATGCGCGACCGTAACGTAGCGGAGTTGCAGAAGGCCGTCGCTCCGCAACTGGCGGCGATAGCGGAGTTGTAAGTGCTCACCATGTTCTCGCCAAGGAACTCTGAAGTTTCTATTGAGTCATGCCGTTTGTGTAGCAGGCATGGCATAATTGCGCATGGAAGTTTTGAAAGTGTTGGCCAGTGGTTTGGAAGCCGACCTTTTCTTCTATGCGATTAAGAGGTCTTGGCAGGTGCTCAGGACTTCCAAGACTTGTAGTGCTTGACCGTTGTTGTCGTCAGAGAATAGTGCACGCTTCCCAATGGAAGCAGGTGGTGCGCTCGGTAGGGTTTTCTTGGCCTCGGTAGTATTGGTGCCGAGCCGCCCTTTTGCTATAAGTTATAGCTTTGTCATTCACAAGACACGTAGAAGTCATTTTTCACATCTCGTGACTCCTACACGACTCTATTTGAGTGACTCTGAAGTCACTTCTAAGTCATGTACTAGTTACATAGAAGTGCAATACGAGAAAGGAGTTATGATTACAATGGGGGCCACGTGGGAGCGCTCAGGTGTGTGTTGGATGCGGGGCAGTCAGTCATCTTCCTCTACCAAACCCTAGCCAGTGTTAGATTGTTTGTGAAGCCATCGCCGGTTTGTTAGCGCCCTTGTGTCAGCGTATTTGTGTTAGACTGTTGTCTCTCTTCCATCGTATGTGTGTGCGCTCGGATTGAAGCGTTGAGTGCATTTGCGTGTTGGCGGCGCAGGGGCTTACCCCCAACAAAGCGGAAGGCCGCAAAGGTGATTGTGAATTCGCGTCCAGAGGACGACGTCGCTCCGCGGAGAAGTGAAAGGCGGCTGAGCCTTCGAGGGTGCGAGGGCGCAAACTCACAGGAAATTCGTGTGCGAGGAGTACGGGACCGCGCCATGAGCTCAACGCGCGACTCATCATCGGAGGCCACAAAGTCGGACGAGGAGGCCATTGCCACAGGTATGCTGCACCTCGCCATTGCTTGTACCCATATTGAGCGGCAATCCAAGCACGAGGCTAAAGCCGCAGGTAACTCAACCGACCCCGCCCTCGCACTTGGGTCAGGGATTAGGGTTCATGCTCGTGCATGGTGTAGCCCAATGTTTCTGTATGTCCTTGCTTGAACTGAATTTCTTTTATGGAAACATGAAGTACTAAGATGAAATTGGTAGAGAATCTAATTCTATTCCCTGAATACTTTTTGTCAATTAAAGTAACCCCGAGAAGATGCATCCTTCCGCGTGTGCACTAATGTATTGGCAGTGGCGGAGCCGACGACATATGACTCATCGGAAGAGGAATTGCAGCTACAAGACGAGCCAGCTTTGGTAGATCGGAGGATAAGGAGAAAGAAGAACACAATCTCGGCATCACCAACAAAGGCTGCACTGTCACCACCTCCGCCCGTAGATGGAAATTCCTACGGGCAACCCAATTGGTCTTGGGTCCCAGGCCATTATGTCCCGAGCCAGGCCCCATCAGGTAATCCTTGGTCTGCAGGTCCGCCCGCAATCCTTCCAAATGCGTGGCCTGCCCAATCTCTGTGCTTGATGGGCCAATCCGAAGATGATGTAGCCGAACTCAATGACGACCGCTTAGGCCGGCGGAAGAGGAAAAGCGAGTATGATCTCGCTAGTCGTCAGAGGGTGACAGCCGGAGTGAAGCCCAATCGAGTGTTCGTGCTAGAAGGTGGGGAGGTGGATGCTACTTGCGAGGGGAAGAATGCATGGGATGAAGCCTTGCGCGATTTAGTCCCAAAGTGCCTCGATATGAGTATTGTGGAGTGGTCTCAACACGACGCACATACGGTGAAGAAACTAAGGGCTGCCTTAGACAACGAGTTTGAATATCTAGGCACTCCACTGAGCATGGTCGGATTCAAGATGGCTGTTCAGAAATATATGAAGTCTGAAAGGTCACGCCTCAAATCCCGTTATTTGAAAGGCATCGATAGTCCTCCTCTTCACATAGACAAACCAGAGTGGGATCGCCTTAAGCTTTATTGGAACACAGATGCCCAGAAGGTGAAGGCCCAAAAGATGGCTCTAGCTCGCTCAAGCGTGAAGAACTTGACATTAGTCGGGAGGAAAGGCAAGGCAGGCAGGGATGCATCATTGGTAAGAGTCCTCTTTGTGATGGTGTCTTCAATATCCATTTCATATTTACTTTTCGAATTCTGAATACAAGTGAACCAGCTGAAGTATAGGGCCCCTAATTTCTTGTGCCAAACTAACTGCTTGTTGTGGTTCCCTTGCTAGAGAATGGGAAGCAGAACAAGCCTCTCCATCATATCTGAAGATGCGGGTAGGCTACAAAGTCCGATACACGGAGGTGGAAGTAATGTGAGTTACAATTTTGCCCTTTATGTTCCCCTTTGAAAGTAGTTTTGTCTAGTCATGGCGTGAGAGTCTTCAGGTGCAGGCTGCAATGTTGTGTATGGAATGTCAGTGCTAATTGAAGTAGATTGTGGTTAAGAGTCTTCTGACAATGACATTTCCATAGTAAGTGTGGATACAAAGAATGAAATTTGTACTGCATTGCTGTTTTGGAGGGCTATGTCTAACCCAAGACTGTTTGGGTTTAGGGTCCGAGTAAGGGTCAGACCCAGTCGCAGTGTAGTTATTTTGTAGTTGCACTTCAGTTGTGGGTGAGTAGTGCGTAAGTCACTTTGAAGTCGTTTCTGCGTCCAAAGTGAACTGTCAGTCGTATTATCCGTCTTGAAAAGGTCGCGGGCCATCCCACCTCAGATGTGGTCCTCAGATTATGATCGAAGTCAATAGGCAGTGATGTGTCTAAAACCTTGTAAGTATCTCAACGATTTCATGATCCTCTGAATGGTTAGGAAATAGGGATCTGAAGTGCGGCCGTGCTTACCAAGGATTTGACTACTGACGAAGTTCTCATTTCATAGGAGTTCATAGTCTTTCGTGCACAAGCCTTGTCGTTTTGTATGACTTCTATTTGTAGGTAGTGGCCACTAAGTGGCGCAGGAGTCGCATTTGTGTCGAGTCATTTGAGGTGACTAGTGGCTAACTGAGTGATGACTGTGGTCGACATCCAAACCGTGTGTGGGAATAGATGGGGGTGGCAGGGGACTTGGCTCGTTGGGAGTCAATGGAATTGTGGAAGAAGGGTGTGGACGTCAAGTTTGATCAATTTCTCCAGAACCACACAATGCAATCTCAAGCAATAGACGAATTGCACTCCATGGTCCGCAATTTTGTGGGCAAGGGAACCCCTGCAGACGAAGGCTCCCCCTCCACCACCCGATCGGCCTTGGAGAACCAAGGTGACATTCGTCTATCTGACACTGAACCTGTAGAGGTTCCGCCTCAGTCGAAGCATAGAGTGCCTTCCCTGAAAGCTACAACGGAAAATGATGGTCAATTGGGGAAAGACAAGAGAGGCTCTGCTAGACTAGCGAAGAAGAAAGAAGGTGTTCGGGTCACAGCTAAGGCATCAGATATTACTCTCTTGGATTCTGACTCTCAAATCACCCTCCCGGCTAGTAAGGAAGTGGATTCTCTTCACATCAGCGAACAATGCCAAGTGTCTGACCAGGTCATCCCCAAGGTCGGCACTAAAGAGGTGAAGGAGTCCAAAACGCAGAGTGTCACAGAGCCTTTGAGTGCGCCAACCACACTGACCATTGTGGAAGTGCCAGACCCACCCGAGCCACAAGGTAGAAGAGCAATTCCCGAGCCACGGGAAGACTGTATAGTAGTGGAAATAGATGTAGCGGAACCTTCACCAGCCGGAGATGAAGAGACTATGACGAGCGAAGATGAGGAGGCTGGTGAAGGATTTGCTGGAGAAGAAGGGCGCCAGCTCACGCCTGATAGTGGAGGCCCATCACCGGCAAGCAGCGATGACGCCGGCAGCCATCCGCAAAAGGAAGAAGGTGAGGTAGCTAAACCACAGGAGAAGACTCGCGATGCATCTCCAGATGCAGTTGTAGGGGCAAGTCGCCCGAGCTCTAAGTCAGTGGAAGTAGCAGCGGTCCCACCTTCACCAGCATCGAAGAAGTCCAAGAAACCCCCCAAGTCGCCGGCCAAGGTACTTTCCCCGCCCGGCGTTGGCACACACACGTCTAGACAGGTGAGACCTGTCAGGGCTAGTACTGTCATGCTTCCATTACATGAGTGCTCCCAGTCAAAATTGCTTATTCTTAATGTACACGGTACATTACTAGACTGCAGTATGCTCTCCAAGGGTAATCCGAATCCACGAATCCGTAGTACTACAAACACCAAATTTTGGAGAGTAGTTTTTCGTCCATGGCTCAAACCCTTCCTTATGCGATGTTTTGCTCAATTCTGGGTCGCCTTTTGGGGCAGCGGCAGTGTGTCGCATATGGACGATGTACTGGCAACCATGCTAGGGGGGGTGAAGGGGGTGAAAGGAACTCCATTATTTGCGTGGTCTGGGAAACAGTCCGAGGAGGAAGACGGTGCACATGGGTGGGCAAATGATTGGGGGAAACAATTAGAGTCAGTGTATGCATTGTGGCCTCATTTTTGTGCCGCAAATACAATTATCATATATAGTAAGCCAAGTAGGGTGGAATGCAATCCCGATGCTAATGTCATCATTAGTACCCCTTTCTATGTGAAGTGGATTTGCACATTGGCAGATGATAAAGAGTACTTGAAACGGTACTTGTGGCCGTGCTTGGAGGCTTGGCACTCATGCCCAGATGTCGGGACTTTTCGATCCAAATTCCCACAAGTTGTCAACGAGTCCATGTTACAAATGTTGCAGCAACGCCGAACTGGACATGCATATGAGTTTTTGGACCTTGTGGAAGGTGAGGGGACTAGCAAACCACGTGGTTGCACAAATGATGGTGTCCCCTCACCTTCCCTTGATCGACATATCTGATAATGTGTGTCGGCATGTGTAGGTGAAGGGACAGAACTCACAGAAGCGGGAGGCAAGGACAAAGCCTGCATCGACAACTGCCCCACGCCCTTCCGCACAATCCACGAAGAAGGTTTTGTGACCCTAAACCGATGCTTAGTTGCAATTACGGTTTGATGAAGTTGTTTAGTAGTGTTGGTGAAGACGTCAAGTCAAGAGCGAGTGCATGTAAAGTACCATCGTAGTATTCTTCCAGTGACGAGGGAGTTGTTGGGGAAGTTCTCACCGATTCAGTCATTTGGTAGAGACCTACAAGTCATTCAGGAGTTCTGAATCGGGCTGCCAAGTCGTGTTTGCCTTGAATAGGGTAGTCGGAAGTCCATTTCAGTGGACGTCAGCGCAGCAAAGACAGAATTGTGAAGTCCCTCACTACAGGGGGCCTAAACCATTCAAGCAGTTAGGTTTTAACCTTAATCAACCAACTTTGTTGGTTGAGGTTGACCACCCTCCAAGCACTAACTTTGTCTTATTATATCATTGTGTGCATGGCTAGTTTGTAACTGAATTAGAGGAGCCGATCTTGGTTGTACAAGCGTGGCGCTTGTGTAGATCTTTGTGTGCTTTGAATATCCTTCCCTCTCTGTGTGCATAGAGTTCCATGTACTGTAAAGTCTATTCGAGGTACTTGAGATACAATAGTCCACAGAGTTACGAAGAAGTCGAACCTCAGTGACAATGCGCTTCCAAGTCATTTTAAAGTTAAATATGTGTTATGATTTAGTAACTTTGAAGTGAGGGGGAAGTAGGTAGATTGTGAGAAATCATTTTCAGATTCCTATTATACATTTCAGCCATCTGTGAATTTGATTTCTATGGTGGGCAACCAACAGGCATATCGATGCGGAGACGAAGTTTTCCTAATAAATCCACGGGCCACAAGGCAAAGAGTGGCAGTGGGGAAGATTAGCGGAATCCCTGGGAAGCACAAGTTCCACTTCGAGGAAATACCGGAGACATGGTTCAAGGTGGACGTGAAGGAGATTTTGAACGCAGGAGTGGCACTCATGTTTCCAAATGATGCAGATGATCAAAGGATAATTGACGATGTCAAAGGTACGTGCACCCTATGGGACCAGAAGTACCTCAAGATGACCATCTAAGGTCCAGCAGGCAGCAGCGGCCTTTTTTTTCTTCATAAGGTCTAGTTGGGGACTTGTAGCATTTTTGTGACTATCCCATGAGTACCATGATACTGTAAATATTGATGGTTAATAGCAACGTGTTAACCCTTCTTGTCTATGAGTGTTTGTTTTTGTTTTGCACTTTTTGGAATTTATGCCGTGATTTTTGATCCTAAAGTGTGAAGCGCTGTCTTGCATAGGCAATCAGAATTTTCTGATTATCTTCATGTATTCTAAGAATGCATGGGGCGAATAGCAGGTGTGATTTCAGTCACGTATTGGTACTGAAATCTACTCGTGTTCCTCTGTAATGTACTTGGTACAATAGTCGCGTTGGAGTCATGTGCAGGTAGTCCCCTCTATTTATGAGTTAGGAGGAAATCATAAGGAAGTAATAGCTTTCTACTCCAGAAGAAGGCGGTGCAGGGCCAGAATCCGGTACTTGACTTGCACTCGTGAATGTAGAGACTAATTCCCGACTTTGTAATCCATAGAAGCCATAAATTCTAATTGAAAATCGACTCTAGAAGTGACGGCCTTTCACTCTAGAATGACCACAAAACACGTTAAAAATGCGTCCCACAGTCAACACGAACAACACAACCGTCACACCTGAATCACTTGGAAATGACAGCGCAGTCATAAAATGCAACTCACTCACAACTTAGGAACAACTTCACAATGACTGCGCCTTGAACCGCCACGTGTCAATCCCCAGTAACTCAATGACTGTAATATGACTCGAAAATGACTTCCACAAGTGCTGATGTGGACTTCCAAGACCACTTAGATTTGACTCAAACGCAATTAGAAAATGACTCCGCTATTTGCTGACGGGGACCGCCACGTCACTAGAAAGTCTGAAAATTTGGGCAGCAGCCCGTCATTTTCCCAAAATTTGCCAAAAAAGTTTGCTGCCCCATGGGCTGTCCCATCCTGAATTCATCCAAGGGTCAACCGGATGGTGATTATACAAATGCAGTCATTCTTCAAATGACTTGTCCACAATGACTGCAGAGCAGTTAGTCGCGACGGAGTCATTTTTGGCAAAAATGACTGGTTTACAGTCATAGATCGCAGTCATTTCTACCCCTCCTTTTTTGTAGTGATTCTCGCCACAACCCTGAATGCGCTTGATTGATCTCGAGCAAACAAAAGAATGCTTGGGAGTTACAAATGCCCATGCTACATGTGCAAGGGTGGAGGGCGGCCAATTTTCTGTATGACAATCGAGACTCACTTGCGCCGAAATGGCCGAGATCCAAATTTGAATCATTCTATGCTGGTAAGTTTATGCCGTGCACTCTCTCACTGTAGCACGTCACTTGTGCACCGTTCATGCCTCGTCGTCTACAAGGATAGGGGAGTCCATATCTGTCAGGAACCGTGAAGCAGAGGCTTCAAAAAATTTAGTTCGTTTCAGAACTCCCAAATTTTGAAAAGTGCTGCCATCGAAGGTTTCCATAGAGAGGTCGCTGCCTTGTTTCTCTCATGTGCAATGGCCGACCTAAATGTGGAGGTTCCCTCTCATGAAGGAGCTGAATCGAAAGTGGAAATGAACCTCGTTCGGAGTGATTCTCCTTCCTCGCTTTCCTGAGCTCCAGGTATGTCATTGACGCTACGTCGCTACCCTGATAGTCCTTTTCTTACGAACTAATTTGTCCATGCGTGACGACACATTCTTCTTCAAGATTGAGAAGTGGATGTCTACATAGCAATTCCTTTCAAATCCCGCGCAGCTATGCCCTAGTGCCCTACAGATCGATTCCATACGCACTGTTTTTTGGAACTAGGTATTTTGAACAGAACCCCCACACTATAGGGACAGCAATGACGAAAATGGGAATCTCTTTCTACTGAAGAGAAAGTCGACAGCAGTACCCTAACTAAGATGCATATACATTTTTCTAGGGTTTAGAATGCATAAGGGTTTCTAGAACCCTCCAAAAAGCCCTTGCTCTATTTCTTTCTCCATCTCCTCTGCCTTAAATGAATTGCCTCTGTCTTGTGCCTACTTCCCCTTGTGCTACTGCGTCACCAATTCGGAATCACGTATTTAAAGGTGGTGACGTCTCCCACCTGGGCAGAAGTGGAAATACGTAGAAGAAGTTTCGCTCTTAACTTTCATAGAACGGAACCAGTAGTCACAGAAATCGGGAGTTCTTGTTATCATCTATATGTCCCATGACCAAAGTCAAAATTCAGTTTAGCAATTGCTAAAGTTAACAGCAGGTCCTTCTAAAGTAGTCAGTGCAAGAGCAACGAACCCTATCCATGTCTAATGTGCAATTCGAAGATGCACTCCTGTTATTCAGTGGTTACCTTGCATAGACGAAGCCCTGGACGCTTAATCTACTCTACGTAGCAGACCTTGACTAGAACTGTTTCGCATTCCTCAACTAATCTTGAAGTCCTGCATGTGCAGTCCCTGTTATCGTGGGACTTCAGTTGCATTTCTAATAATACACTATGAAGGGCACAGATGTGAAGACCGTCGTCCCTTGTAGGGAATACCTGTAGAGTGAAGATTTGGCACTCCTGATTTATAGGTCCGTCCTGATTTTATGTGCATAAATGAACAGATGAACATACATATGGACTAATGAAGTGTTCTCCATTTCCGGCAGTCGGAGGATGATGACGTCCCAGAGAGAGCTTCGTCTGAGGAGCATGGTGAAAGACATGTTCCAGAACCACAGATGGAAAATCCTCCAACTGAAGCCTTCGACGAAGGCTTTGATTTCTGGAGAATGGCATCGGAATGGTTTGAACGAGTCGATGATAGAAGGGCAGATTTGCATCCCGATATCAACTCAGAAGGACAGGGCAACGGAGAAACTGATGAGGCGGTTGACAACAGCTCAAATGCGGACATGGAAGAATGGCTTCAACGCAGTCAGGTACCTTTGTACGACGGATCAAAAATATCAGGTCTAGCATGCGTACTTGTGCTTATGAATTTAGCCCATACGCACAACGTCTCGAATGCTTTCATGAACGAACTATTTTCCTTTCTTCGATTAGATGTTCTCCCACCAAGCAATGGATTACCGCGGACTCGCAGTGAAGCATAGAAACTAATTGATCGTTTGGGACTATCATTCTCGACTATTCATGCCTGTCGAAATGGTTGCATTCTCTTTTGGAAGGACAGAGCTCATCTCAGTAATTGCCCTCATTGTCAGAGTTCAAGGTATATTGCAAGTAGTTCATCTATTCCCGTGAAGGTCCTAAGGCATTTCCCCTTAATCCCTAGACTTCTGAGAATGTATCGATGCCGTGATATTGCCAATCTCATGTGATGGCATGAGAGTAATGCATCAACAGATGGGAAAATGCGATCCCCTCTTGATAGCCCAGCTTGGAAAGAGGTGAAGAACATTGACCGTGCATTCTTTGAGGACGGGAGGAATGTGAAGTTTGGGTTAGCATTAGATGGTATGAACCCATTTGCTGATAAATCTACAAGGCACTCGACGTGGCCCGTCTTCCTTGTTAATTACAACTTGCCTGGGTGGTTGGTTACAAAAAGGTTTTTTGTTATGTTGTCACTTCTGATTCCTGGCAAAGAGTCCGTGAAGTCTGCGAACGTAGATGTCTACCTAGAACCTTTAATAGACGAGTTGGTCTTACTGTGGGATGGAGTCCCTGCTGTCGACATGTCACAGACGTCTCAGCCTAGCACATTCACTCTACGGGGGATGTTGTTGTGGACAATACACGATTTCCCGGCTTATGGTTTGATTTCTGGATGTGTAACAAAGGGGTATCAGGCATGTCCCCTTTGTGGTCCGCACGTTGACTCTAGATTCTCCCGTAGTTTGAGGAAAAATATTTTCCAAGGTCACCGCCGATACTTGGCACATGATCATCCATTTCGATTCATGAGTGAATCCTTCAATGGCAAGGAAGAGCATCGAGGTCGGCCGCCATGAGTATCTGGCTTCGATCATAGGCGGAGAGGTGAATCTCGGCAGTGGTGGTTGGAAGCGGGAGGGGTCGCAGGGAGTGAAAATGATCCGGTGAGAAGATTTGGAGTAAAGCGCAAATCTGGTCTTTTTCGCCTGCCTTACTGGGATGTAAGCTACCTTTTTCCATAAGAAGCAGACTGACATGATTGCCTTTCTTTGAAGTTCATGTGTTTTTTCTTCTGTGGTATTAGTAGATTTGATTTGACTACGTGGGTTCCCAAGCATTAGTCCAGAACTGCTATGTTTTATGAGTTATTTTCTTGCACAGAAGTTCTGTTAATGAATTGAAAACTGTAAGCATTGCAGAAATTGGTAGTACGACACATTCTCGACAGAATGCATTGTGAGCGCAACATCGCCGAGAATTTGTTGATGACCCTGTTTGGATTTAAAGACGAGCCGCCTGTTCGAAACGATATGAAGGAGGCCGGCTGCAAAAGAGCGCTCCATATTCGTAAAGCGCAGCCACCTCTCAAAGGTTTAATAATGCCTGCAGCTCCATACGTTTTGACTCGCGACGGTAAGAAGAAACTCATAAACAGACTTTGAAATTTGAAGATGCCGACAAGTTATATGTCAAATCTCAAGTCCAAGGTCGATGAAGATGGTAGTATACATGGACTGAAGAGTCACGATTATCACATGTTGATGTAGTAAATTCTTCATGTCTGTCTACGAGGTTTGCTTCCTAAGCGGGTCATGAAATCAATTCTCAGCTTGAGTCACGTTTTCCAGAGACTTTGTTTGAAGGTAGTAGACCCTTCCCAAATGGATGCTTTGGATGAAGATGTCGCCGTGGCGTTGTGCTTTTTGGAACGTGATTTTCCACCGTCTTTTTTTGATCCAATGTCGCACTTGCCAATACACCTAGTGGAAGAGTTATACTTGTGTGGTCCTCTGCACACTCGTTGGATGTATCCTTTTGAAAGGTACATGAAGTACATGAAGTCTTATGTCCGTAATAAGGCACAGCTGGAGGGATGCATGGCTACTGGCAATGCCATGGAAGTTTCTCTAGGACTTTCCACAGAATATATTTTAGAATGTGAGTCCACTCGGAAGAGAGTCTGGGATGCAGATGAAGAAGATGGAGATGGTAGGGAGGTTCTATGTGCATTACACCAAGTGCGAATTCTCACAGAAGAGGAGCGGGAGTGGGCGCATCTGTGTGTCATAAACAACTCCAGCTGCCTCGATAATCTGAGAGAGTACTTCTTGAACTGTATCTCTTATTTAGCAGTTCTGTATTAGAATGCATCGTTCGGTTTTTGTTTAGGTATTGAGCAATGTCGTTTTATATAGTGGTAGGCCTAGAACTTGTGCCAAGTCTGCACTACTATATTATGAGAAGTCGTGGTAGTATTTTTTCAAGAAGCACACGGCAGTCCTCCGATTTGATGACATTTTTTCCACAGAATTGACCATGCAGGAATCACAAGCGTATGTCACTGGAGAGAGAGAATGCGAGAGCGTATAGGCAGGGAATTCATCCGCACCAAAGAAGGCGGATGAATTATCTAGCAGCATTGAATGTATGGCCTGATTTTCCAACTTGGTTGAAAACTTTGGTCAAGGAAGGGAATGACTCCTTCGACGATGATGTTGTTGATCTGTCGATCCCCCCCAGGTGCAGAGCGAAGTCCTACAAGTCCATGAAGGCCTACAGTCAACAATTTCGGGTAGTAGAAGGTGAAATGAAATTATTGACCTCTGACTCCGGAGTGACAATGACTTGCAATACATTGCAACGAAGTGGCTCAGCGGATACGAATTTAATTCGTGGACCTGTTACTTACTTTGGAAAAGTGAAAGAGATTATAGAGCTGGATTATGGGCAGCTGAAGCCAGTTTTACTTTTCTGCGATTGGGTGGCCCCTATTTCCAGAGGAGCAACTGCGTCAATGAAGAGAGATGAGTACGGTTATACCTTGGTGAAGCTGAGCAGACTAATGCATCCATCTGCAAATTCATTTGTATTCCCAAGCCAGGCTTCACGAATTTTCTTTTGCAATTTCGAGGAGGAACCGGAGTGGTCTGTAGTGCTGCACTCCGTGTGCAGAAGAAGTCGAGTGTACCAAGAGGTAGACGTGGAGTCATGCGGTCCCATACTGGACAGAGATGTGGATGTGTGCCGACAAAGAGTGCAAGAATCCGTGGAGGAAGAAGACTTAGATGTTGCTGGAGGGAGCAATGAGCATGGTTGGGGAATTGAATCCCGAGAAGATGTCGTCATGCATGAAGTCGCATTAGAAGTTCCTGTCCAGGAGATGCATGATGAAGATTCCGACAACTTCAGCGTCTTCGAGTCCGACGAATCAGAGGAGTAGGTGTGTCTCGTATGGGAAACTTCTTGTCTATGAAGGAAGAGTTGTCCCCGCAGGAAGTCTTCCAGTGAATGAATTATGGATTGGAATTTAACATTTGAAATTGTGGATCTGGGAGTACGCAATGCAGTGACAAGGTTTTTTTTTTTTAAATTCTTAAATTTCATGACCGGGAATATTGAGAAAATGAAGAGGTCGTATGAAGAGCAGTGGAACGTGGCGTCCTCTGATTTCCAAGAAGAGGTCGATAAGTGTGAAGTCGGTGAGTAGGACGTTCTCTGGAGATATATCTCAAACTGTGTGTGGAAGTGCTGACAGTGAACACGAGTGCAGAAGATCGAAGGCGGAGCGTCGTGGTCAAGAGTCCTTGCAGGAAAAGTGGCAGGGCAGGAGCATTCCGCTGCAGAGTGGTTGTCCTAGCGTCGGTCCACATGTTACGCAAGAGTATTCAGTGTAGCTTCATTTCTATGTAGGGATGTCATGTGAAGTGTGATGAAGAATAGCAATGGAGGAGACCAGCTTCATTGAGAAGTGTGTTTGATTCAGTAATTTCGAAGCTAAAAAGCGTGAGTGCTGATGGAGTTCTCCATATCATTGTATGAACTAGGTAGTGGACTCATGGAGTGCATTATATAACTTCTGCATGGATGTCATCGATATGCTTGCAGCGTGTCACTTATGCGTTTCTGAAGATTTGCCGAGGAACTCGAACTTCAATCACGCATGACTACGGCAAGGACATCGAAGGTTTCGGAAAGGAATTATGAGGGACATGAGCAGTGTTCAGAATTTGACTAGCATGATGAATGATGAAGTCCTTTTCCTGTAGTATGTGCTGTTGTCTGGGAATATGGAGGCGCTGAATAGTGTCTGGTTACATAGGGATTGTATTTGGTTTTAAGCATTAGCCTACAAATACTGAAATAGTGGCAGACATGTCTTGTTCGTCATATGTTTATAACATGACTGCAGCTCCCGAAGGGAAGGGCTGTGACTACACGGAGGCCTGGAAAACTGAGTGTCCGTAATCCCAGGGGACGTCGGCTTCCCTGGAAGTCGAAGAGAATGAAGGTACAGGTAGAAACTACCTGTGGAAGGTAGAGAAGCCTACCTGTGCGAAGCGTCACTGAAGCGCAGGGAAGTGGCCATCGGATATGCATTTGTTGACATTGGATTATGCTCATGGAGGAACTCGGACCATTGTTTGTAGGCCCACAGTTATGTGCTGTTATAGAAGAAGATGAGGAATTGGTCGAACTGGAGCCGTACTGTTTGCATGTGGAGTGAGGCAGGACTGAAGTGTAGATGCGTGCCTGTCAGATGTGGCTTGAATGCAGGAGTGTTATTGACATAGAAGTGCATTGACTGAGAGGTCTGGCTTTGAACTTACTGTAGGGGGATTGCTATCGCTCTAGCGGATTTGGTAAGTATTTTTTGTTATACTTGAATGGGACTAACATTGAGAGGACTCGGAAGCTACAAACAGATCCTGTACTGGTAGGGTGTAGAAGGAGACGTCCAACAGAAAGCAGAGCTTGTATGGTTTGGTGAAAACGAGTTCTGGAAGTGGGGGATTCGTTTTGAAGTATCGGAGATCGTTCAGCGCAGTACTTCTTCCGTGAGTGAGGTACACTTCTTTCCATGAGTTTGTGATTCCGTGTCTTATGAGTTGAAACTTGTGTCAAACTGAGTGACAGGAGAGTGAATTCGACGTTTTGCAGAACTCTGGGATTTCTACGTAACAATTCTTGACAAGTATTTCGAATCTAGCACATCGCAGAAGTACTGGGGATTTTGAAATTGCACAGAATCATTTCCGGTTGGCAGTGATGAACTTCCTTGTTGAGCTCCACTCAGGAAGGGAGACATGACTTTGTTAGAAGAGGGACTGGAATTAGTGATCTTTCAAATGAAATCGTATTCGTAACTTGAAGGGTAGCATGCTGGAGTGCATGAGTAATACACACAGATTTTGAATACATGAGTTATTGAAGTGCAGTGAAGGAATTGCCACAGCCAGTAGGTGCTTCCATTGTCGGCGTAGCAGGACTGTGACATTGATAGGACATTGTATAAACGGAGTGAGCACAGCATGTGTATACTGAAGAGGAAGATTCTGAAGTAGTTTAGTGAAAAAACTTTCAGTTCGTTAGGATTTGAATTAAGTGCCAGTGTGGAGTGGCATACAATGAAAGTGAAAGCGAAAAATGCTTGACAATATGCAGTACTCGGAAGCAGTTGGTGATTGTTCTTCTATGAAATTAAGGAGGACTTAATTCATGCATAATCTGTAATTTTGCAGAATTATGGGGGAAGTGAACGCTGTGGAGGAAAAGAGGAGCAGTCGTGTAGAACAGGAGGCTGCGAACGTGACAAGGGACTGTGGTAGTCGGCAATTCAGGAAATCATGGTGTTCCTTGAGCACTGAAGAGGTTCGAGTTGGAGGAAGCAGGATTTGAGGAGGAAAGAGTTCTGAAGAGAAGGAAGAGGCCAAGGAAAGTGAGTTATCGTTTTGGTGAAAGCAGTTTCAAGTTGTAGAATTCAAGGAAAGGGGAATTCAATTCCGAGAGAGGACTGCCATCGAGCGTGGAGAGGAAGTGGGCAGGCCCTACGGTTTGTGTTCTTCACGTATGTGCTGAAGTACGCAAGTGCCGAGGTCATGTCGTGGTCTCCTGGTTACTACAAGGAGGACAGACATAATGAAAACTAGGACGTGCAACTGTGATTAGTATGGCTGTTCTCATAGAAGTCGCTGCAACAAACGACTGAATGAATGCCAAGATGTTACCTCCGTAAATGGAAGATGATTTCTTCTTCTCACCGAAGTAAGTTCCTTTAATATCAATCTATTCTCTATTACCGTGATTTTGACGGTGGCATGTGCTTATCCACAGTTGTTGTAAGTTTGTATGGGGAGTGATAGGAGGACAATGGTCGTGCACGAAGTGCTTGGCATTATTAGTGACATTCGTAAGTGAAGTGTCTATTACTGTTTGTGGCTGGGCTAGAGGGTGGCCGCCAATGGAGCTTCATGTAGCAGAAATTCTCCTGCTACATAGGAACAACGTCTCTGAATGCAGATGCTATGATTGTTTCATATCGTATGTGCAAAATTATTTGTTTGGTAATGACAACCAGGAGTTCACAAAATCAAAGCACTTCTTCCACATTCTCTAGTTTCTACACACGAAACTACACATAATTATGGAGTAAGCAGTATATGATGATGGCCACTTTATTCCATCAGTGCCTACTCTCCAAATTCGAATTCAGAGAATTGAGTATAGATAGTGAGAAAGCCTTCAGTGAGAACAGAATAAGGTAAGAATTTGTATGTTTTTCTTGATTATGGAACCAGGGACGCACCTCACTGAGACTGCAACGGCATGGTCACTGTTGAAACACGGCAGCTTCGGACATGTTTAAACTCTGGCGACTGAAAAGACCGACATTTAGTGAAAATTCCTGACTTATCAGGACACAGTTACTTAAACACCCTAAACACTCCATTCACATCGACCTTCTAAGAGTTGTCCTGACTTTTTAGGTATTTCTTACTGAAATCTACTGCTCAATATACCATATGCCTTGTAGTGGGAAGGTTGTGAGTTCTCTAATTGTGGGAACTCTGAAACTACCATGAGAACGCATTTTTTAGTCATTGGAATACAAAAATAGCGTAGTCTGACGTAGTCAAGACTATGCCACATCATCAGTTTTTTTATGGAATTTTTTTCACATTTCAAGACCTCCAATTTTTTTTTTTTTTGGGGGAGGGGGGAATTGTTGATCGTTGTTTCAAGAACCGTTTTGGGAATAGGCCCAAAACGGCCCTCCCTAGGTCTCAAATCTCATATAGTGTATTGTTCCTAAAAATAGTATTTTTAATCCATAGATCACCTTTGTAGTGTGATTTAATCATTTCTTGTTGTTTTCTCTTGATAATGTATTTCAGCTATAAAAATGGTATATTTTGAATTTAAATCCACCTACTGAAATGAAATGTATCAAGTTTTCACTACTATTGAAATGTTTTAAATTTAGTAGATTTCAAAATTTCACAATAGTAATAACTTTGGATTTGTAACCATTTTTTTCCTTTCCTAATGTAACCCCTTAAGTTCTATGACTATATTTACTCGAAAACAATCAAAAACTACCATTTCTAATACCAATACCTCTGTTTTATCAAACATTTTTTTAGATTTGTAACTATAGGATCTTGTAGTAAATTATTTTGTGAATACGAGAAAAAAAATTCAGATTCTTTTATCTCGTAGATTGTAAGATATTGGTGTTTAAATATTGAAAACTTTTTTTCTTTTTTTTACTAAAAATAGGGCAATTGCACTTCAAAAGGCAAAAATCATATGAAAAAGGGTCCAAAATGATTGTGCCTCTTTGGATACATTGTTGAAGCCAAGTAGGGTACTTGCCTAAAAAATTTCAAATCATCTAGAATTGTACAACATATAGAAAAAAATAATAAATAACCAAAAGTAGCAAATGATTCAAAATACAAAAATTTTAAGAATTTGTTTATGAAATTGAAAATGTCAATCCCAATGGTTGCAATGTTATAATAAACAACATACATCCTTTGACTTTGTGTTTTTTTTAAATATTAAAAATTAAATTAAATAATAGACTTCAAAGTTTGGATTAGGGTAGAGAATCCAAAATTGCCCGAAAACCAAAAAACCTCATAACTTTTGACTCATTGATCAAAACGGAAAGATGCAATGGCAATTGCCAGTTGTTAAAAAATAACAATAATAATAATAATAATAATAATAATAATAATAAATGGAATGATTCAAAGCTTTCCATGCATATATAAATGAAGAAAACTCATTTCAAATTTTTGTTTATGAAAAAAGTGTTTTTTTTCAATTTACCCGACTTGCCCAATTACAGAAAAAGGGGCTCCATCACATCCGAGGACATACATTTTGATACACGTGAAAGATATTCATCATCTCCACTTTTGATTAAAATTTTGGCCCAAAATACCGAAATCTCTACCTACATATACCTCCCCAAAATTGCTATGTTGCCTAATTTAGCAAGCTCATCTTTTAAGGATTAAAGTGTTGTACAATAGCTATAGTTTAAAGAACAATGGTAAATACTATAAAACATATAATACATATCAATATCTTAAGACAAGTAGTTTGTTTTGTTTATCACATTGAGATCTCATAGAGCATATGTCCAATAATCATGAACTTCGTGTTATTGAAGACCTCTTAACAAGGAAGGGTGCACAAGCTTGGATTCATGACATTCTGACCTATGGTGTCAAAATTATGAATTTTTTTAGTACTTTTGGTTCTAAAAAATTAAAAAACTACTTTTATTTCACGATCTTGGTACCATTGAAGAGCTCCGGACGTCATTGAAATTCAAAGTTCTTACATGCATTCAAAAATGAAATTTGCCTATAGCTGCAGCACAAGGCACACTAGTACATGATGAAAATAAGACATTTCAAAAATGCATTTTGTACTTCCTCCACTCATCTCTTAAGAAAACCACAATAATTTCAAAGTTTAAGGAAAAGATAATTTTTAGATGAATTCAACTCTGGAAAATTGATATAAAAATTTCATTTACATCTAATGCTAAAATGGTACTCCAAGTAGTAAACAGGGTGACAGACTTAAACTGACGCTTGACGACAATGGTAATGCTTCCATCATTCTAGGGTTACTAGACATTACAATCTTAGAGCATCCCCAACAAACCGGGCAGGGAGAACTCACCCCCTCACTCGGCCACTTGGGTAAAACGCTGATATTCTTTATTTTTCACACAAATTTATTTTTGCAAATTTTGAATTCGTATTTCCGATCAGAGACCCCAAATTAGGTCAGGGGTGAAGAAAGTAGGGTTGATCACGGCCCAAACTAGGGGGCTTTTTGTTTTGATTGCACCTCTGGTAAAACATGGTAAGGCCGAGCGAGGGGGCCAATCCACCCAGATCCAACAAACCTATCTCCACCTCCATGAAGGGGACTAGATATGGGAAAAGGAAAATGCTTTTTCCACCAATGTAGCTGAATAAGTTAGCACCATTATACTATCCTGGTTTAGAAAGATGGCTTCAACAAATCATCGGTACACATAATTCTGAACATACGCTCCGCTGTACCAAGAACTGGTCATTCTTGACCGTCGACTGCAGGAACACCAGAGTGTAGAGCCCAAGCGGGTGCATGGCTGCAACTAGCCTCCATTAAAATCGACAAATGTTGGCAACTCGTCCTCTCCATGTTCTCACGACAATAAGAGAGCCTGATCCAGTTCTCATATCTTTCGAATCACCAAGATAAGAGATGAGCGCTCTTCCTCACACAATTGGAATGCCGCTAAATCTAAAAACCCTAAACCCTAAACTCGGAAAGTTAACGACGCCCACTCATGACAAGCGAAGAAAAAGAAATCTACAAAAACCATCACTCGGACAAGAGAATTCAGACGCAACAACACAAGAGCTGCAATCAGTGAGGAACCTCTTCAAATCTCTGAAACTCTTTAAAAAAAGGATTCCGAATACAAGAAAAAAAACATCGACTACATAGCTTAACGATTGGCCTTGGCCACGCGCTCGATCTCGTCCTTCTTCTTGATGGCGTAGCTGGTACAACACAAAAAACGAACGTCAGGTGCCACAAACTCAAAACAGAACACAACTGCAGTCTGTAGAGCAAAAAACACCAAGGACTCAAAAACATGAAGGATCCTGAACCGAGGGAAACAACGAACTACTACATGCCACACCACTAATAACAGGAACAGACAGACACACGATCCATCAAAATACCTGTTCGACGAACCCTTGGCGGCGTTAATCAACTCGTCAGCCAGGCACTCCGCAATGGTCTTGATGTTCCTGAACGCAGACTCGCGGGCACCGGTCGTGAGCAAGTAGATGGCCTGGTTAACCCTCCTTAACGGAGAAATATCGACAGCCTGCCTCCGGATCACTCCAGCGGAACCGATTCGAGTGGCGTCCTCACGAGGGCCACTGCACAAGGCGAAAAGTGGACGATTCAGCAGGGCAATCACTCAATCCGTTCCACATAAAACGCAGACCAAAAATTGCCAACTCAAAGACTTACCTGTTGATAATGGCATCCACGATGACTTGAATGGGGTTCTGGTCAGTCAGAAGATGAATGATCTCCATGGCGTGCTTCACGATGCGAACGGCCATCAACTTCTTACCGTTGTTGCGACCGTGCATCATGAGAGAGTTCGTCAGCCGCTCCACAATGGGGCACTGGGCCTTCCTGAAACGCTTCACAGAGTAGCGACCGGCAGTGTGGGGCACGAATGTGGCATGCTTCTCGACGGAGACGGCGATGTAATCGGCCAACGAGATGTCATTGATCTGAATCCCGAAGAACCTAATCGTCAGGTCATCGAATACAAAAAAAAAACACGAACAAGTAGTTGCCCGATTGTCATGAAGGCGATTCTTAGAATTCTCTCCCCCTCAAAGAAGAGCTATAGCGCCATCGTACCTAAGTCACTCCCGAGCTCTCCGGACTTACTAGGCTGCCAGGGACTCTCCCAAAAATACAGGAAGGACCGAGGACAGAAATTAAGCCCCACGACGAAGACAAACCCTAGGCTCAGTAGATTACGTTGAATATCAACACCACCTAGGGTTTAGTAGGCCGTGAAGGAATATTGCAAAACTGAGCCTCAGCGATGAGAAACCCTAACTAGGATTCTGGGTTCTCCAGAATCGCAAATACTCACACTTGGACGGAAGCCAAATTGCTCGTTTTCCTCTACGCTTGCAATGCGCGCCAAGTCTGTTGCGTAATTGCAACCCTAAATCATTGGTAAATCAGAGGAAAGGACTAACGAATTCGGTACATACCTCGATATCGTCAAAAGACCAGCGCCCGAAAAGCTTGACCTCCGGTTGAGCGACCGCCATGGTGACAGCAGAGATGGAAGTGTCGTCGTCTCGCGCTGGAGCAGCTGCACAAGCGCTTTGGCGAGACGAGAAAGAGAGTGATTGGGGTGTCTTCCTGCCGTCTTGGCCACCGGGACCCAAGCCCTAATTCATCCACGGGCAACGGGGCACAGTTCTGTGGTTTCTCATGGACGGCCATCAACGTGCCCGTATAATCCAACGGTCCATCTTGCTCTGAAATTGGCCGGAGTCTTACGATTTGGGAACACTGAAGGTCAGATGTCGATGACCATCTTGGTCCGTTAGATCTTGTTGAAGAATGGGAACGCTACTTAGGGAACTTGGGAACTTGGGTTGGGTTGGGGCGGGCAGCTGCGGTCACCTGAAACCATAAAATCTGTGACCAAAGGAAATTCATCCATTTGTTCACGGTGTTGTTTTCATCCAGATCGCGCATCGTTCTGGAACGAGGCCTTGAGTTCTGAGTTCCGCCCAAGTTAAAATTTCCTTGGCATTTTCTTCTGTGTTCGGTTTGTGGTTTAGAAATTGATCGGCATGGGTGCATCGGCGACTTTGCGAAGGTTGCTGGCGCGGGATCCTGTCCTGACTGCCTGCGCTGTGCTCTCGGCCATTGGTAATGAGCTGTTTTCCACTTTTGTTTGTTTTGAATCGCTTCAGTTTGAGTTCTTTTTTTGAGACTAGCAATCTTTTTGCGTGCAGGAATTCGAATTCGGAATTTGTGGCAAACTTCGTAGGAATGATTTGGAGTGTTTGGAAGAATTAAATGTCGAGGATTTAGGTCTGAATTTGTTTGTATTGAGGATGGAGATTGACGAGTTTTTGTTGATTTGTTTGTTTGTCTGTTTGATTTTGTTCCCGGCAAGCTGTTTGAATTTTTCCTAGCGACGAAGTCCAATGTAAAGTTATATTTAGTGACAGATCCTGATCATGAAACTAGGCAAGGACTGGGAATAGGATTTGGACGGGGATCATCCTTTCGAGCTTCGGTTTGTGGAATTAGGGTTAGCTGATTAGAGACTTCAGGAGTAGACAAGGGCGTGTTCGTTGTTGAATGGCTAATTCAAGTGCTTTGATATTCTGTTGTGCAGGGCTCGGGGCACCTTTGATTGTTCCTCCCATTAGGAATGCTATGAATCGGCCTGAAGTTATCTCACCGCCCAAATTAGCTGATGTACGTGAATCTGTGCAATTTGCTCCTGACACAAAGCTGCAACCTCTCTTTTTCTAAAATTTATTTCTAATTGTGGCAATAGGTTTAATGGACTTGTTAGTATTCATCGTCTTCTTTGACTAACTAATGGACTTGTGTTGCCAAACACAATCATCAGAGTTCATTATTATTTAAAAGTGTCACTGCTTATAAACCCTGCACGTCTGTGGTGGGATCTAGTTTTGGAATACCCCCAAGGCCTTCACATTCTCATCCTGTTTCGTATGTGCCAGGTTGTTGAGGGCATGACTGGCAAGCCGAGGGCTTGAGGTGATTTATCACAATGGTGCCCTGCTCTGAAGCGAAGTCGAAGAACTAGCTGTAGAGAGCGTTGCATGGTTTTCCAAGTGAAGGGCTCGCATTCCCTTCACTTGATTCTTAATCTCCATGTCTGCTTCACCAAGCACGGCTTGGGCTTGCGGATTTGTGATGGAGCCTAATGTGGTGGCTGCCAGAGTATTCTTGCTACTTATAGACCATTGCAGATAATCCTCGAAATCTCCAGGTTTAGATCTCTTGGGTTGGTGTCCTGTAATTCTTTGGGACAGCTTTAATCAGATTTCTGCTCCAGTGGCACCCATTCAGCTGAGGTTTTGCTAAGTAATTCTGTTCTGTGTTTTGATTACAGGGATTCTTCTCTTTGCATTGATTTGGTATTCATGTGAAGTATGCTTCTCTTTTCTGAAGTTCTACTTACGCATACGTTTCGAGAATTATTGATGGGAGTAGATGGTTACAGTTTGAAGCATTGGGGCGTGTACAAACACATTGAATCTTACGTTTTTGTTTTCTGGTCGTAATTGTGTATCTTTTGTTCCAGTCAGCTATTTTTGAGTTCTTATTTGGTACATGTTTTCTTCAGTGAATTGATGCCGTCAGAATGCATCTATCAAATCAGAGAGCTTTCGTGGAGTTATGAGTTAGATGGATAGGAGGACTTAGGTAAGAATGTTGAGAAGGGCAAATCACCTGTTTGACTTCAGTTCGTGAATAGCCGTCAGCGGCTTAGAAGAGATGATGTTGGTTTGTCTCCTTCAATTTCGGCGGGAAGCACCTATTAATGCATATCTTGCAGGGATTTAGTTCATTGGTAACCAGTTTACGAATTTCAGCGCGGAGTAGTTTCACAGGTGTCAGGAAGGACTAACCTTGATATGATGGGGCAGTATCTTTACATCGAGAGGAGTGTAAAGCCATGCATCACTTGAGATGAAAACCAGCCGACTTGTATAAATTTCTGCAGAACGCTGTACGTTGTACGCAAATGCGGACTCCTTGGCAGTGTCTGTCAAGAATGTGGATCCAAAATTGGCGTTGAACATGGCTTTCATAGCCAACCTCGATTGGCTTCGAAGTTTTCTCAACTCCCCCAAGATGTTGCTCTCCTCCCTCGTAATGGCAGCAGCTCTTCCATGGAACTTCCCCAGGACTTCCGTCGACATGTTGAACCTTGCCTACATTTGCAACAATCTAGCATGTTGGGATGCTCGTGATATGGTGATAATCTTTCCAGCAGGAGGTTGTAGTTTGTAGATTTCGAGAGGATGGCTAAAAGAGATAGCTGAAATCGATACTCAGTTTCATTCTGTGTACAGATCTCCCTCTGTTTCACAGAAATGAAACTGTCAATTTCTGCCACTATGAAAACCAACTAGGGTAGACAATCTCCTTGTAACACATTTCTGATCAGCGCTAACGAGTTTATGAGGCGAAGAGCTCAGCGGTGAGGGCTTCCAACGTTGGAATGGGAGTACCAACAGTAGGAGGCAAAAATGGTGGATACTTTGAAAAATCATAATTTCTCAGTTTCTGGAGAGCGTCCACAGTTGGTATCATGGCGATGTGTCTCCGTCCTCAAAGCATGAAGACGAGTTTTCAATTTACGAGGAGGTGGGTGACAACTTCCAATGTTGGGCGAGTTTGTCGAAGGCATGCGAGTGCGCTAAATGGCAATTGTGCTGAATCTCCAACGACGGAACTGTTTACTCTGAAATCCACTACTACTTGAGAATCACATACTCCAGATGCAAATTGAATCCAGGTAAGTACCACAACCAATTACTCTGATGGAGGCCTACAGCAAAGAATCGAAATAATGATATATACATCTTTTCAGAAAATTTCCTGATTTGGATCTCAGTTACTGCATTCTACTTTCTTAAATGCTGTGCAATGCAGAAAGGTTAAAGTGATGAGGACCTCAAGCTCTCGAATTACAGCAGCAGTTCGCCACCCTGCTTTTGCTGGAGCTCTTAGATCGCTGAATAAATGATATCCAAAGTAGAGTACCTGAGAATATACTCTCCACCCCAGGATGATCAGGTGAGCTATTGCATCATCAAGCAGGAAAAGAGGGTACGCCAACTAGAAACAAATTTCACAGCTGCTATGCTTCCGAGGACTGGAGCATGCAATATACTACGATACCCTTGAAGCTCTCGGAGAATAATAGGTACTACCTCAGACCCGTTCCATTTTGTGATCTCGGCGAAGTCCTTGAGGCAGCCGTGGTAGTACACACCATGTGGCTCGAAGGATTCTACTTTTGTAAACATCAGCATATCCTGTTTGCGGTGATAACGTAACTGAAGCTCTGGAACATCCACATATTAATCTTCAGACCTAAGAGAGTTCATCTCTACAGTGGTGACAACCAAGCAGTGGACACGGAAAGCATGATTAGATCTTATTATCTTGTCCTTTTTCCAGCGTTGTGGTGTTCTTTCAGTTAGACTTTTCTTGATCAAGATCCAACCAATGAGGTTATGTCTTGTAATGTGAAAGTAAAGCGTGGTGATGAAAATGATATTCCTTGCCAATCCTTTGACTCATCTTATTATTTCTTATAGCAAGCTTGTAATTGACGCCACGTAATCCAACATGCACTTGATTTTGATCCCAGATGTTGTCTATGTTTGACATTGCAATTTGTAAAAAATAGGATATTTTTTCTTAAGAAAAAAAAATTGTCCATTTCAGAAGACTTTTTGGAGATGAGATTTGATCCAAAAACTCACCAAAATAATGTTTCATACCCTTGGAAAAAAATGTAGAAGGAAGCTCTCTTTGTAGACTTCTACACCATATAAAAATAATTATTTTTTGAACTCCTTTGGAGAGTAGCTATAAGTCTACTAAGAAACCATCATCTCCAAATTTTAGCTTGAAACTTGTTTTTCTTAGATAAATGGTGCTAAAAATCCCTAAGTGATCCATTGTGAGAAATTATTGGGGCTATTTAAAAGTAGTAAATTATTATTTTTTAAATTCTCAAAAATTAGAAAATGTATATATTGGTTATGAGTAACTTCCTTGTAAATTTTGAATCATTTGGAGCTAGAACACAAAAGTTATGGCCAAAAAACAAATCAAAAATTAAAGTGTGACAAATGCCATTAAGTGATTCTTGCATCATCCAGCATGACAATGTATGCTTGATTCAGTGCTTGATGTATACTAGAGTAGATCAAACATTTATATGGAAAGAAATTTAAAGAATTTTATAAATCCGACTAGAAGAAAATGAGATTTTTTACAACTACTGTTTATAATTGGTTCTATAGTTGCATGAGATGTTTGCAACTAGGTGACAATTTAAAGCTTGCAATTGAAATGGACAACACATACTATTTGCAAAACAATTGTAAAGATTTTTAATGTTATTTCTCATCTAGCAACCTACTTGAAAGTTCATTGATGAACTCTTTTGATGTGATTGCTTATGTAGAAATTATTTGTGCTTGACTTGTTTGCAACTTTTATACAACCCAATTGCGACTAATGTACAATTGATTTGCAACTTATTTACAATGTGTCTCTAACTTATAGATTTATAGATTCAAATTTTAGATTTTTCTTTTTTTAGACCACCAAATCCAAAAAAAAATTAAATTTTAAAAATTTACAGATTATTCTAGATTATAGAAATCTACAAATTATGAAAATTTCCAAATTATAGAAATTTGTAAGTTGTAGAAATCTTCAAAATATAAAAATCTACAAAATGTAGAAATACTAGAATTTCATTATCGAAATTCATTACACAAGGATTCTATAACTTACAATTCTTGTATATCCAACCTAATGGTATTCTTTACAATTGATGTAGGAACAATTAATAAAAGACTTAATAGTAGTTGCATTTTAGTCATTTCTTAGCTAATTGTATGCTAGTTGTTTTTTAGTTGCGATTCAATTGTTTCCCAGTTGCAATTTAGTTGTTTCTTAGTTACATACTAGTTGTTTTCTAGTTGCGATTCAATTGTTTCCCAGTTGCAATTTAGTTGTTTCTTAGTTACATACTAGTTGTTTTCTAGTTAAAGTCTAATCATTTTTAGTCAAATTATAGTTGCACTTTAGTTGCAATCTAGTTGCACTATAATTGAAGTCTAGTTGCACAATAGTTGCTTTTTAGTTGCATTGTAGTTGCTTTTGCTATTGAATTTAAATCATATGCAATTGTAGATAAACGCATTGGACTCTACAAAATATAAAATTGTTCACATCGACAATTGTGATGAATATTGGACGTAAAATACCTCACATCAATTCTTCTATTACATTCTTGTAACTATAACTTCAATTTGCAACAATTTTCTAACTATTGTGCAATTACAATGCAACTACGTTAAAGTTGGTGTAAATACAGAGGATTGTGGTTGTAAGGCATTTCATGGATGGATGTGGAGGAATCGGTGGATTTAATTTGCAATGAGGAACAAGATCCGGACAACATTCAAGATTCGAAGAAGATCTTTCGTACGTAGCTAGATATAGATCGAGTGTATGTGGAGTGTGTTAACCTTAACTTGGCGTAGTTGCTGATCGAGGTCTTGATATCCACACACGCGTGGTGTGTTGAACGGGCCCGTCTATTAAAAGAAAGAAAGATCGATAATATGAATTCAGTCAATGTTTTGTTATATATATTTAACAGGTAGCTCGAGATTATATTCTTCCATGATTCAGGAATTGAACCCTTCGGCGATCATCAGTCCATGGAGGATGATTGTCAAGATTGTGAAGTGTGTAGTACTGCAATTGGGCACTGTGCGTACTCACGTATGATCATGCAAGGATTCCTTAGCTCTGTGGCTTCAATCGGCAAGTTTCAAGGGAAAATTCGCCCCGGCCAATCACGTCCCGCCACCTGTCCAGGTGGATGGTAGGGTAGGCCTCGAATCCACCACGTCAACTGCGACCCACCCTGGCCCAGATTAGTAACGCCGGGCAAAAGGAGAAGACACTTTCACTGTTCGTTCTAGCAACCTCCGCTTCCCCGTCCATCATCTTCGTTGGGCTTAAGTTAGTCGCATAGGATACGTAGTTGCATTTCAGTCGGTTGTAGCAGATACATTTTTCTTCTAGTCACTGTTGTCTACAAGCTCTTTTGCATCATAGATATAAAAGCCACTTAGATCTATCTTCTAACCCCAACATGCTTTTTCTAGCACAATTGTACAATAGTTGAAGAATCTTATCAACAAATGCTTGTAACAATAGTTGTTTAGCATCTTCCCAAAACAATAGAAGCATCGTTTATTAGTAGGAGCCCGTGTTTTTTTGGATGTTAGCAAAGAACAAAGATGTTTTTTAGAACAAAATATAGAAGATGAAATTATAGCTATAGGGGCAGAATTTAGTCGGATGTCTCAACAAACAACTAGATGTCATACTTGTACCTTTAGAACAATTCTCAATCACTATAATATCAACAATCTTGAAAGTAAAGCACTTTAAAGTAGCTATTGAGATCACTTGGACACTCCAAAACTAATTGGAGATTGGTTCCAAGAGTCATATATGAAATTGAATAGTAAAACTCAGGTCCAAGGTGTTGTCCTCCTCCTCGCAAATTTTTGTAATGTTTTTGGGATACATTTAGACTGGGCAGCTTTTCAAGGGCATAAGCTACTTGAATTAGCTTGGTGCTATCACACTTTGCTTTACTTCAAATTTTGCATAACACCAAGTGTAGTTCTATAATCCCCCATTTCCTAATGAAGCTAGATTACCACCTACTAGAGAAAAGTGAGAACTTGCTATGTAGGCATCGGACTTTGTTTTGACTTCAAATAAGTTTTCTAGAAGTTATTAGGAGCTAAAATAAAATGTTGAGCAAATGTAAAAAAATTAAGAAAAAGACAACTATATAGTAAATTTTTGAAAGGAAAAAAATGGAAATTAATATGGCATGCCATGTCAACATACTTTGACACCTTCTAAGAATTGAAGCATTGTTTTTTAAATGTCAACTAAGAGGTCAATTGAGACATTAACAACTCATACTAGAAGAAAAATGTATTTGCCACAATGACTGAAATGCAACCACATATCCTATACAATTGCCTTGCAACTACAATCTTCTATATTTGTACCAACTTTGACATAGTTGCACTGTAGTTGCACGATAGTTGCTTTCTAGTTGCACTATAGTTGCTTTCTAATTGAATTGCTATTGAATTTAGATTATATGCAACTATAGATAGACACATTAGACTCTAGAGAATGTAAAGTTGTCCACATCAAGAATTGTAATAAATATTGGATGTAACATACCTCACATCAATTCTTTTGTTACATTCTTGTAACTATAACTTCATTTTGCAACTACTTTCTAACTATTTTGCAATTACAATGCAACTATGTCAAAGTTGATGCAAATATAGAGAATTGTAGTTGCAAGACCATTGCATAGGACACATAGCTGATCTTCAATTGGTTGTGGTAAACACATTTTTCTTCTAGTGTTCGGAATTCACTGGGAAAATCTAGAGGAAATAGACATTTAAATGCCTAATTAAAACACATTGGTCATATTCATCCGTAGGACCCTCACTATTACTCTTAAAACATTATTCTTAAATACTAAATACCCTACTATTAACACTCTTAAAAACCAAGTGAAAATAGTCCTTTTTAGAGACCCAATTGTAACATTCTACCTTCATGATGACATTGAAATCTAAAGAATGAAAGAGGACTATTTAGCTTGAGATTTAGCCAATCCATTCTTGTACAAGGGCTTATCTAAATTTTATTTTTGAGATGCCTTTGAGATTATTTTAAAGGATAACAGAGGTAGTGCTCATGAATAAAAGAGACGGTGTAAGTGGAAGCACTAGACATGCTCTTAGGGTAACTAGACTATTGTTGGCCTACTTATGAGATTTTCATATTATTGAGGCAATAATTCAAACGTAGGAAACCATGTACATGGCTTTCTATACAATTGAACAACAACTAGATACAAAATGTGAAGCCATTGACGAGTTGCATATATGGCTCAAAAGTTAATTGTGCATTATATTTATAGTTTTATAGTTTTAAAAATATAGAAGAATAATTGATGATCACAATACATTCAATCTTGTCAACTCAAGATTTTTACACAAAGAAAAAATAGCAATGAACAATTGTTCAAATATTTTAATCCATATACTTTAGTGTTTTATAGACAAAATATTCTTGACAACAATCCTTAACTTAGACTACTTTTTCAAGTTATAATTTTTCTTTGTGTGATCATTTAATCCTGAAGTCCATAGTTATAATTTTCTTTGGATGTTTGTTTAACCTTTGAAATCCAAGGCCTTGTTTTCATTGAAAACACACTCAAAATTGCAATTTCTATTTTATTTTCTTAAAAGGTTAAATTTTTTTTCAAATCTAATTGTAGTAATATATATATATATATATATATTATGAAATTATGTAGAAGAAATTTTAAAATTTTAATCACATAGATTGAAAGGCATTTGCATTTGAATCAAAATCTTATACATTAACAAAAATACAATCTTTGAGAAAAAAAAAAAAAAAATTAATCTATTGTGATTTTTTCTTTGTTCCTATCAAACCGATTTTTGAACTCAGGGTGGCATAATTTTGCTCTTAGGAACCAATTGAAATAAAAAATTTATTCCCCAAAACCTAATGTGATGTCTTATTTCCAAAAAAACTTTCCAAAAATCATATCAAAAATTGACATTATACAAGCCTATACAAAATCCCTAGAATTTCCTATAGGAACTTTGGAACAAGGATTACTATCTTGTGAGCCTAGTATCTTAAACCCATAAGCTTGGAAGTCTTGACACCTATGTATAGGCACCTATCGTGGTTAAAGGCTACCTATGTTGTAAGTGCGTATATCATAGGTACCTATCTTATATGCACCTTCTATCATTAGATGTTTCTTTTGCAATTTAGATGACTACAAGTTTCCAACTATGGAAATGTTGTGAGAATTGCCACATATGCAATTTGACGTGGCCAAGAGATTGCCACATCAAATAATAATATATTTAAAAAATAAAAAAATTGAATTTATTTTTGAATTTATTTATTTATTTAAAACTATTTTTATTATTTCAAGAAAAATTATTCTGATTGTTTACAACATTGGGAATGAGCTTGAGAAAATCTTCTAATTCCAAAAAAACATCTAATGGGATATTAGAAATCTATATTATAGGTACATATGTTATAGACACTTTCAATGGTTGTAGAATATCTACTTATTTTTAAAGTCAAGACTCAAAGGCTCAAAATTATAGGCTCACTTACTAGAATTGTTGATTTTGGGTCAAATATTAAATTACTATATATGGTGTTATGAATGAGACATGATGAATAAAATTCTAAGTTTTTAGTATAGGGTGGTTACAAGAATGGTTAGTTGATTTTGTACCATTTTGGTAGGCTTCATGCTTTTGGAGGGTGTACAATAAAATTAGAAGAACATTTTAAAAATATATATAAAATATGGCCAATGTATAAAATTTTGAAAAGATAATATTCCAAGAAGTAAACGTATTAAAAAATTTCAAGTAGGAGGACTAGAAAAAAAGCAAAATCCTTATGAAAAAGGTATTTTGACATTTGAATTTGTAAGAAAAAAAAAACATCCAAATAAACTAAAACTAGATCATGCTTCTAAAATTATAGCAAAGGACAACTCTACTAGGCTACATGTAACATAATTAAATATTGATGTTTCCTACGAACATCCTATAGACTAGAATAATTTGGATGTTTTTCAAAATATGAGATTTAGAATTAGAAAGGACATTTTGTAATTTAAATTTAAAACTAAATTATAAAGAAGTATAAATTCTCAATATAGTTGTTTAATTTGGAATCTTAGAAGTGGATCTTGCATTTGCAATAATCTTCTTCTTTTTAAAATTATTTCTTAGTTTTATTGTGGAATCAAAACACAAATAGTCAACCCTCATCTTTTAGGTTAAAGTAAATCTTAAAAAATAGGTGTTCTGAAAGTTTCAGTCAAACTAGACCACATTTAATTAAAATTTTGGATGGAAGGTAATGGATTATTTAGGAGGTTGGCTTATAATTTGTGAAATGCTTCTAATTAAGGAGGACGATGGGAGCCCTTCAAATGTAAAACAAAATCAAATGAATACTTTCATTGAAAAAAGAGGGAAAAAATGCAATCATGCAATTGTCATGGTGTTCTAAAAGTTAAATACAAATGAACAATGGCTTAGGATATTAATGATAAAGCTGTGGTTGGAATTATGTATATACAGGATTTGAAATATAATATACTAATGGAAAATTGAACTAAGATATAGACTCAAGAGAAGTGCTCATAGATATTGAAAGGGAAATCTTCATAATACACAACCATTTGCATATGGGAGTTAAAATGTGAATGGAAGTTTCTAGTAGATGCTTTGGTATATTATTATGCTTTGATATTTTGTTATTTAGTCAATATTAATCGATTTTGAGAAAAAAAGAAGATAATAATTACATTCTTCCAAGGACAACCGTACATAAAAATGACTTTTCAAACAAAATTCAATATACTTAAAGTCTATGAAGGATTAGGATGGAGCATGAATTTTGGTTGATCTTTCTAATGACAATTGAGTTATTTGTAAAGTCCCCTCTACTTTAGGCATGACTTTTTTTGAAGTTGCAAAGGCAACTATAGTTGAAGCCTCAAACTTTTTTGCAAGATACTTATGTCACACGACTTCAAAAGTGGGGACCAAAATTTTTTAGGCACCATTTTGATGGAAAAATAAGTTTCATACCCACTTTTATTTTGACTTTATTAACTCTACCGGCTTTTTCACAAAATTCATGGGTTTAAACCTCGAATTTAGTGTACTTTACGAATAACTCAAATAACTATCAAACTTGTAGATTTATTTTGATCTATAAAGTGATACAAAATACAGCATTTGAAAGTCTTATTAAACTCTAATTATTGATTATGATAGACTGGTAGCACCTGCAATTGAGTAGACAATTCAAGATTGGAGCCCATTATAATACAATGATGTAACGAAAAGAGGCAGTCACAGCATGTTTGATTAATTTCCCTACCCCCCATTAGAAAAATCGATAGTCGTTGGATTTGAATTAAGAAAAATCCACCCCCCCCCTCCAAGAAAAAACAATAGCCGTCGGATATCAATACAGATATTGGATATAGATACGGATATTGAATACAAATACTAAAGATGAATATAGAATACAGATATTGAATTTGGATACAAAATATGGATACAAATATTGAATACATATACCAATACTTAAAATTGATACAAACACGGACATTGATATTAAATATAGATATGGTATATAGATTATCATATCATTTATCCCATATCCTTTGTCTCCAAGCCGACCCTCTGAGAATTATAAGAGGGGGGAGGGAGAGGGGGGCTTTACAAGTTAAAAAATTTAAATATTTATAATTTAATATTTATATTTATATCAAATCGGGAGGGGAGGGGGTTTTCAAAAGTTAAAATTTTTTAATATTTAATATTTAAATCAAATTAGGAAGTAGGGAGGTGCAATTTTTTTTTAGTTCTTGAGCTCATTGTAATACAGTTTGTCACAATGACAATGATCTCAAAAGAGGCAATCACTGCCTCACAATGCACCCAACAGAGGTAGTAATTGCCTACCACAACATTGATTTGATCTTTGTAGTTGTGGATTATAGGAATATATGAATGCCTATAACTAGATGAAAAATCTTATATAAAAACTTGACTAATTTTGTGTCAATGTTTACATATATAGAACTAGGATTCAATTCTATGTTGTTTTTATTTAAAGTTTATAAATAAAATTTCTTGGTTCACTAGGATTCAATGAAGTTTTATTATATGTGGTTTTTTTAACTAAAAGTTAATTTAATTATAAAGCCTCTTACAATCCACATTTGTTCAATGCATACTTTTGAAATTGTATGAAGGCCTATTATTGTTGTTGTTTTTATAAAAGGAAATCATAAGCAATTTTTTTTTAAATAATTATTTATCTATTTTAAAATACAAGTTTTAGGTATTTTTTCTAGATATTCAAGGGGTGTACTAAATAGTATATTGGATGATAACATGTGTTTAAGCCCATATAACATGGGGGCTTTGTTTGTAAATTTTGTAAATTTATGTAGGATTATCTTTAACTAAATTTCTAAATTTGTTTTATTTCATGTACAATATAAAATCATATGCTTAATTATGAGTTGACAGTGAAAATGCATCTTGCAACAACGTAGTGTTAACAAATACAATATATAGCATTTAAATGAACTTCAAAAACTAAAGGCTATACAAAAAATGGTTTAAGGTTTTGGTTTCAGAATACAATAGCAAAATGCATTTCTAACAAAATACGGAGATCTTGAAAACATGACAATATTGGAAAAATCCAAGAGCCCATGCACAAAGTGCATCGTAGTGAATGCAAACAATTTGTGGATTGTGGATTGGCAGTTACTGCCACTTTTTGGTGGCAATAACTATGAATTCTAAAAAACTTAAAATTTTAATTTCAATTTAGTATACTTGGCATGTTCTTACAAGCCAAAGAATTTAAAATTTAAAAATTTTAATTTTTTTTGGGTGCACAATCACTGTGCACCCAAGAAAAAATTTAACTTTTAAACTTTTAAATCTTCATTTTGCTTCCCCCCATCCTCTTATAATTTCTTGAAACCAACTTGATTGACAAAAATTATGGGACATGTGTTCTTGTATATGTATTCATATCTGTATTCGTATATGGACTATATATGGACCAAATCGGGATCAAATCTGTATAATCCATATAGTACATGTAAAGTATCCATATTCGTAACCGTATCTGAACGGTTCAGATTATATCTTACATGATCAATGGCTTGGGAATTTTTGAGAAATCAACGGTGATTACAAAGATGAGTTTAAAAAAAAAATCAATAGCTTGTAAATTTTTTGAGAGAGGAAGGGGGGCTAATTAATTGACCTGGGTGGTACGCCACTTTTCGTCACATTGTCACATTGTCACATTGTGAATGCAGTATTATAATGCAAACAATTTGCATATTTCCACAACTTGGTCTAAAAATCAAAATCTGGATAAATCAAGATTCAATCAATTGTAGTTAACTTCTAGAGTTCTATCATGTACAGAGACCCAAAATACTAGTCCTTAAAGCAACTCTAAAATCTTCATCCATGATTATTTTAAAACAAATCCAGTTATGGGATCTTTTAGTTAATTTGTTGTAGTAATACGTACCCTCCTAAAATTTCAAAATAATAAACCTTATCAATTGTAGAATCATGATGCTTGAATTTCAAAAAGAAGTGTTTTCAATTCTTCCCAAATGGTTGGATTTTATCTTTCAAACATTTTACTCCAAAATATGTAGACCCTTCAACTTGAAACTTTCCATACTATGTTGTAGGAATAAGTATAAAGAAGTAGAGAATGGTTAAGAATACTAAATTGTTAAGAGTTAGTTATGGAATTGAAAAATGCCAATTCCAATGGTCATAATTATATTATAATAAACAATCTGCATTATATAAATTTTTTCAATAAATATTGAAATTTTAGTAAAATAAAGAACTTCAAGTTTACCTTAGAGTAGAGATTCTATAATTGCCTACAAACAAAATCCCTCTTAACCCCTAAAGCCCTGAACAACGTTTTTTGAGATTATAAATTTTTTGGGTAGCTCACTACGGATGGAGGTTTTATTTTTCTTCTTTCAATTTTTGATAAAATGTGTGCCCAAGGAGTAGTTTTAAGGCCCGACAATTTTCATAACTTTTGACTTCACGGTTAAAAAGTTATGGCAGGATATATTATTTTCTTTAATTGGTGGGCAGCTCGGACAACTGAAAAAACTTCTTCAAAAAAACTTTTTTCTTAAAAGTGAAATTTCAAATTGGTTCTTTAGGTTTATATAGACATGGGAAGATTTGAATCAATCCATTCCAATTAGTGAGTCAAAAGTTATGAAGATTTTGAGTTTGGGGTAGTTTGCGGCCAGTTACAAAATCTCTACAGTACAAAAAAAGTTTGAAATTCTTCATTTAATTCAATTTTTCATATTTTTGGAAAAAAATGAAAACAGAAGGTGTAGATTGATTATTACAACATTTTGACCATTGGGATTGAAAATTTTCAATTATATGAATAAAATGTTCACAATTTATTATTTTGGCTCATCTTTTATTTTTTTCTATTTACTTATTTTTTCCTATATGTTGTACAATTTCAAATGGTTTGAAATTTCTTGAGAATGTAGCCAACTTGCATTGAAGTATGAATTAACCCTGGAGCGTTGCAAGTCTTTGAGGACGGAGAAACAGACACAGAAAGAATTCAAACGTGCAAATGTGGCGATTGATCTTCAGAATCCCTGAAGTAGCCGTATGATCTCCTTTGTTACCACAGATAGTGGACAAGAATGAAAAAAAACCCAGTTGAAGGCTTCAGTACTTCAAGATCATGAGGTTTGATTGCAAAATGTGAGGTGCTGACCTCGACGGGCAGCAGGGGACTTCCGACATCAACACATCAGAACATGTCCACAAATGTTCAGAAAAATTCATGGAAAATTATGTGAGCGTAGCAAGAGAGTGACGAGCAAACTGTGTTCATTCCATATTTTTGAGTTCCACAAGTGCAGAGTTGCTGATCTTGTAATGAGGTGGTGTGCAGAAAACTGCTTGAATGGAATGATTTGTGAAAGAACTGCCCAGACCGCCGTGATGCCCGACTACAAATATAGTAATGAATATTGTATTGGAGAAGGTGCTCCCCGTTGCCATGTGGAAGGCTCAAGGTCCTATGAGACATTAAATATTCCTCTCCATTGTCATGTTGACGTCTGCAAGGCTCAGCAACGACCACATTCTCTTGCACATTCCTCGCTGCCACATTTTTGCAAGTCGACCTACCTTTAGCACCTCCTGTGAAGCAGGAGAGGCCGGTCGATCCACACTTCAAACGAAAACACGTTGTACAATTCATGGCAAATTGAAACAATACAAACTCCCTTACGTGATTTCTTTTGGACATGGTGGTTATACAATTATGAAACATGTATTTACAACATCAAAAAGGCATAGTCTTTCTAATGCCTACACCCACTAGTAGAAAAAAATAGTGACCAAATTAACAAAACTCAACACAAAAGTGTTGATTTTTTTTGTTAATTTGGACATGTTAATTTGGGTACTTTTGAACACAAAAGTGTTGATTTTTTAACAAAAAAATGTCAAATTTTAACAAAAAAGTGTTCATTTTCTAACAAAAAAATGTTGATTTTTTTGTTAATTTGGACCTTTTTCTAAAATATATTTTAAAAAATTCATAAAAATTTTCAACCTCTAGGGAGGTGCCACATGGTGGCCTATCCAACTGCCACATGGCGACTATTGAGGAAATGAGGCCACCGGGGTTTAAACCCGCAACCTCGTGGTTGAAGGCCAAGGCTCTTGCCAAGGCACCAAGCACTTAAGATGTGTGCTTGTTGAAGAAGTAGAAATGTATTTAGATAGTTCTTTCGGGTTTTTTTCAATTCTTTTTTAAAGTCAGAAGACTTTAGAGGCAATTCAGACCTAGTAAACAGCTTTTAAAAAAAAACTTTGAACTAAAGAAAGTTGAGAAATAAAGTCTTCTTTCACCTCCAACAATTTTTTTGAGATTTGGATCTTCCAGTCAAAAGTTATGGACAAAAATCAGAGAGGGGTGAAAATGAACATTTATTTTTTAAATTTTCAAACTCCCTCTCTGATTTTTGTTCATAACTTTTGACTGGAAGATCCAAATCTCAAAAAAATTGTTGGAGGTGAAAGAAGACTTTACTTCTCAACTTTCCTTAGTTCAAAGTTTTTCCAAAAATGTTCTTTTACTAGGTCTGAATCGCCCCTAAAGTCTGATGACTTTTCAAAAATCCGATTTGTGATGATTTAATTTAAAAAGTAATCTACATTGTAAAATTAAGACTCCAAAGGCTTATAAAGAAACAAAAGGATTAAAATTACACTTATATTTGAATTTGGAGTTGAGACATATAATTTTAATTATATTATTCTTTAACGTTTTTCCCATCAAAAGTCAGTAGACTTTAGTGGCGATTTTGTCCTAATATATAAACTTTTCAAAAAAACCTTTGGACCAATGAAAGTTGTAAGATGAAGATATCTTTCACCTGCAACAATCCAATTAAGATTTAAATCTTTCAATTAAAAGGTATGGACAAAAATCAGAGAAGGTGTTTAAAAATGTAAAAAAAAATGTCCATTTCTACTTTTCTTTAATTTTTGTTCATAACTTTTGATTGGAATATCTAAATCTCAAAAAAATTGTTGGAGGTGAAAGATATATTGATTCTACAACTTTCATTAGTCCCAAATTTATTGAAAAAATTAATTTTACAAAAAAAATTCTTAACATTTTATAACACTGCCTCTGAAATTTATTCATAACTTTTGATTGAACACTCCAAATTGCAAACGGTTTTTTGGGGATGAAAGATTGTTTGACTCCCCAACTTTTTTTTGTTCAAAGTTTTTTGAAAAAAGTTCTTTTTCTATGACAAAATGACCTTTGAAGTCTACTGATTTTACACAATACCGAATAGTAAATGATGAATTTAAAAAAAAAAAAAGTATTGTGCATAGAACACTAACTATGGTGATTCAAACATTTTTCAAATGAAGAAAACTAATTTGAGACACATATATGTGAAAGTGAACAAAAAAGTGTTGATTTTTTTGTTACTTTTAAATTGCAGTATCCAAATCAACAAAAAAAAGTGTTGATTTTGACAATGTGTACTAGAATCAACAAAAAAATGTGAAAATGGACAATGCAGTATCCACTTCAACAAAAAATTGTTGATGTTTTGTTAATTTGGTCACTATTTTTCTAGTAGTGACCCAAGGAAAATTAAAGAAGCTAATCGCCGTCTACATGAAGTTTGCAGTTATTATGTCCTCCACTTTTGAAAGTCCACAACATCGTGTACAAGTTTCCATTCACACTTGTGTCTTTCCTTCACTCGCACTAGTGCATCAAACAAGAATGTGTTTCTCCCTGTTGTGCACTGCCTACAATCGTCATGAAGAAGCGAATTCAACGCCCACGCCTACCCCATTGAAACCTAAGTATGGCCTTCTCCTCGGCATTGTCAAGTGAATACAGTGAAGTCAGATCTCTTGTGACTCTCCCCCTGCTCCACAATGCACAAAATCATGACACCCTAGTCAGTGAAGATCTATGTCGAAGCTTATTGACATACACAACTGGAAACTGGAAACAGTATAACATGCAAAACCACTGACGCTGTGTGAATGTATAATACATGAACAAAACTTGAATGTAATTGACTTGCGCAGTCCATGCTTGTCCTTCTCCGCCAACTTCTATATTGTATTTTTGGACTCCACTTCGCTTCATCTCCTGTCAAGAAACCATGTCAGCATATACATACAGTGATCAGTCCCGTGATTTTCAACGGGACATATAATACCACACGGAAGTGGTAATTGCCTCTGAGGGATGTGTACTTGTGAATTCTCAGACAGACCTCACATTCCGCCTCCGTCGTAACGTTGGACTACGGTGTGAAGGATTTCGGTAACACTCGCTTCGCCTGCTAGACTTCCAATGTCATCGACGGTACGGGAACCTGCAATGTAGAGGTACCCTACATCACTCCAAACTTGTAGACTTTCGCGTTGGCATTTAGCACTTCACAACTGCAGTTTCCTGAAGCTATTTGCCAATGTCAACCTGTCTTGAAGGCTACATAAATGCCAGCAACGCTTCTTTGATCAACGTCTCTCCCCGCAAGAAGTACTAGAAAATTAGTTTGGTTTCAAAGACGGCACTCTTCGAATTTAGGAGCGTTGAAAAAAATAGTGCCAGAGACCTCTGCCATTGACATCGTACGGAAAGCATGTCTTCGCATGCACAAATTTTGAAGGACACCTAGAGCTTTGCCTCCACTACTCAGTCTTCCAAACATAGCACTCCCTTCCAGGCAGGTGTGACTCCCCATCCACCAAGTCTATTGTCACCACAAGCACGTCCAACTGCGACGACAAGCACTAACTTCTTTCACCGACGCAAAGAATAGTGACTACTTGTGAAGTAGTCACACATATGCAAATACACACCTCCGCATTGTAGGCAACACAAGTTGGTTCGGCGCTTGGAAAAACAGAACCTGCACTTCCTCCTCTTAATTGTACGCACAAGAGAATGAACCGCTAGCACTGCTAGTCAAAAACGAGAAACGCAACCCCGATGTTCAGTCCAAGGCTTGCACAACGCTTCCGCAAAGCGCAGTTGAAAGTCTCTGCGAGGAATGGGTGCCTAAACCAAGCGCTCACACATCGCCTCATATAAAATGTAGCAATTCACAGCACTCGTATCCAGCAAATAATAAAACAACATGTGCCACCATTTCTAACTTCTTGTCTGAGAAAAATAGACACCTCTCATTTGATCAGCAACATCGACACCTCGCATGAATTTTGTGTATCCTTTGTGCACTGGAGAGGTTTCAATTTGCACTTCTTCACCATTAATTCTTCGGGTAACATTAGGCCAAGGCTCACCCAAATGCGGCAACGGTGTGTAAAAGGATGACAACAGTAGAAAGGGTCTGCAATCCACCCAAACAACGTAGCTCATTTTCCGGCTTGCATGCATACGCCAAGCTATTATACCTTGCGCTGCATTGGCGAACAAGTGTTGTTGAGCTAGGACTTTCGGTAGGCCAACACAATTAGGCATCACTCTGCCAGTGGCGAACATCCGCAGTCACTAGTAGAAAAAAACAGTGACCAAATTAACAAAACTCAATACACAAGTGTTGATTTTTTTTGTTGATTTGGACGTATTAATTTGGGTACTTTTGAACACAAAAGTGTTGATTTCTTAACAAAAAAATGTCAAATTTTAACAAAAAAGTGTTCATTTTTTTTGTTAATTTGGACCTTTTTAAAAAAATATGTTTTAAACATTCATAAAAAATTTGAACCTCTAGGGTAATGCCACGTGGACAACAAATACATGGCAAGCTATGCAATTGCCACATGGCACCTACTAAGGAAATGAGGCCACCAAGGTTTGAACTCGTGACCTCATGGTTGGAGGCCAAGGCTCTTGGCAAGGCACCAAGCACTCAAGATGTGTGAGTGTTCAAGAAGTAGAAATGTATTTAGATAGTTCTTTCGGGTTTTTCAATTCTTTTTTAAAGTCAGAAGACTTTAGAGGCGATTCAAACCTAGTAAAACAACTTTTTGGAAAAACTTTCAACTATATAAAGCTGATAAATAAAGTATTCTTTCACCTCCAACAATTTTTTTGAGATTTGGATCTTCCAATCAAAAGTTATGAACAAAAATCAAAGAGGGGTGAAAATGAACATTTATTTTTAAAATTTTCAAACTCCCACTCTGATTTTTGTCCATAACTTTTGATTGGAAGATCCAAATCTCAAAAAAATTGTTGGAGGTGAAATAAGACTTTATTTATCAACTTCTTTTAGTTAAAGGTTTTTCCAAAAAAGTTCTTTTACTAGGTTTGAATTGCCCCTAAAGTCTGCTGACTTTTCAAAAATCCGATTTGTGATGATTTAATTTTAAAAAGTAATCTACATTGTAAAATTAAGACTCCAAAGGCTTATAAAGGAACAAAAGGATTAAAATTATACTTACACAGTAGTATTTGAATTTGGAGTTGAGACATATAATTTTAATTATATTATTCTTTGACTTTTTTTCCATCAAAAGTTAGTGGACTTTAGTGGCGATTTTGTCCTAGTATATAAACTTTTCAAAAAAACCTTTGGACCAATGAAAGTTGTAAGATGAAGATATCTTTCACCTGCAACAATCCAATTAAGATTTAGATCTTTCAATTAAAAATTCTGGACAAAAATCAGAGAAGGTGTTTAAAAATGTAAAAAAGAATGTCCATTTTTACTCCTCTCTGATTTTTGTTCATAACTTTTGATTAGAAGATTTAAATTTCAAAAATAATGTTGGAGGTGAAAGATATATTGATTCTACAACTTTCATTAGTCCCAAATTTATTGAAAAAATTAATTTTACAAAAAAAATTCTTAACATTTTAAAACACTACCTCTCAAATTTATTCATAACTTTTTATTGAAGACTCCAAATTGCAAAAGATTTTTTTGAGATGAAAGATTGTTCGATTCCCCAACTTTTCAGAGTTCAATATTTTTGAAAGAAGTTCTTTTTCTATGACAAAATGACTTTTGAAGTCTGCTGATTTTACACAATACTAAATAGTGAATGATGAATTTAAAAAAATAAAAAAGTATTGTGCATAGAACACTAACTATGGTGATTCAAAAAAACAAACTAATTTGAGACACATATATGTGAAAATGAACAAAAAAATGTTGATTTTTATGTTACTTTTGAATTGTAGTATCCAAATCATCAAAAAAAGTGTTGATTTTGACAATGTGTACTAGAATCAACAAAAAAATGTGAAAATGGACAATGCAGTATCCATTTCAACAAAAAATTGTTGATGTTTTGTTAATTTGGTCACCGTTTTTTTAGTAGTGAGTGCTGCTAAATCTTCCGTCAATTTTACTGATGTGAAGTAACAATCGGTTACAACAATGTGCCCACGACCATGCAAACCTGCCATGAGCAACATGACTACTTTGTAACCAGTCTTTGCACCTCTAACTCCGCTTCCTCTCCGAAGAGCTCGTCGCAGTGACCTTGTGTATACATTGAAGTCGTAGACATATTTCTTTTGCGCATCTTCCAGACACCAGATTTTGATCCCCATTCGTCGGCTTCTTCGGGATGTATTGTCGAATAGGGCAGTATTTCCCTTTGTAGAAAATCATTGACTCATCCACCGTCAAATCCTTGTACAAGTTCCAATTCAACTTACACTTCACTTGCATTTCTATGAGTAGCCAGCCTAATTTTGCCAGTTTCGCCACATCCAAAGGCACATCTTCTCCATCAAGTGTTGTGTCATCATAGATATGAAGGCAGCGTGTGACATCCTCGAAGCGACCATGCGACATCGTCCTAGCAATCGTGTGATAGTAGAGAAAGGGAATTTTTTTTTCCAGTAGGATCTATGATTAGATTCCCGCTTCATGCTCATCATGAATGATATTCCAAAAAACGCATGCAATTCCATAGGTGTCAGAGCCCACCAATGAGCACCTCCCAATGGCAACCTTGTGTCCAGGTCGACCTCGCTAGCGTATCTATTAGTTTCTTTACATATGCGTTCTATGGTTTTGTCACTCCAAAAGCGCCGAAATAATTCCACTTTTGAAGTCATCCGCCGATAAGGAAACGCAGGGCCTGGCGTAGGTCCTGTAAAGCGCACACGATTATGAATGTAGGTGTCATAAGCTCTTGTCCATGTCGTCTCTATGAATCTGCTCGCAAAAGCTGCAGCCTCTGCAGCTTTAGTACCTGGCCTATGCCTCTGTGAAGCACGAGCTCCACTTGTAGGAATGTTGTGATTACAGTCTTGCTGATTTGCTTCCGGCTTAATGGACGCCGCAACGGTTGTCTTGTTGGCAATTTCTTTTGGTGGGCTTGTAGAATCATGTGCCCCTGCAACTGATGTCAAAGGTTCACGTCTTGAGCCGCGTTTTGCAGAGGTTCCGCCATCATCATTGCACCTGAATGTCCGTCCAACGGTCACTTCCTTGTTACTAATGGCGGGGTGGAAATTTGTAGTTGGCGTCGAAGCCGCTAGTGATGGTAGTATATCCTCGCTGCAGGGTGGGGCTCGATAGCCGCGTTCCGGAACCACCTTCGCCACACGATGGCTTGATCGAAGAGCTTCCCTTTGTTGTTGCTCGCGCATTTGCCACAATTTCTTGAAATAGGTCGTCAAAAGGGGGGAGGAAGTTGTCATCGCCTTCAATCCTTCTCATCGATGACTACGAGCCTTGGCACGCTGGTACAACAGGAAGTCGAGCGTTGGAACCGAAGGCCAAGTTGCCGGGAAATGAGGACTTGTAGGGAGCGTTTTCTACATGAGCAGATGCGTAAAGGAAGGGCAAGTTGCATGATAGTCAACCGTCACTACTGAAAATAGATGCATTCATGTGGCGAGCTTGCAATGGGTTCATGGCAGGAATTGATGTTGGAGGCATAGCGTTGTCATTTGAAGATCCCTCCACATAGTCCGCGGTATCTGCACTTCTCAAAGAAGACGGGTGACATCAAATATTTGGTATAGATAGTGAAGTTCCATTAGTTGTATGCTCGCTTTGTCCTTGATTTGTTGCCTCTTGAATGTGCTCCAGTTTTCCACGAGGAATATGAATCTCTCTTCCATCCTGCTGGAGAACAACATACATCAGTTTCTGGCATTTAGGTTCCACATACGAGTGGATCGCCAAGCCCACTTGCCAATTGCCAATGCTGGACAAACAATGGGGAACATCCGTGTCGGGGTTGTGAAGAAATCGAACTGGAAGGGGGTCCGTGATGGTGCCCGATGCCGCCACTAGTGAACCTTCGACTGCTTTCCCAATATCGCTGCGCAGCATCTGTGGCCTAGAAGACTGAAATGGAGGTGGTCCTTCCAAGTGTATATTCGTGTGTTTGAAGTCGCCATGATTTCCGCACGATTCAATCGATGGTAGTGTAGTGCCGATGTGAAGATGATGTGTTGCCTTCTCCTGTTGATGTTTGGTATGACGTGTACTATCAGGTGATACAAAAAGCTCTTGCCCTGATGCAGTTGCGTTGTCGGGTAGAGAGGAGCGCGCTTAGGGAACACGCGAGGTGCTTAGTTGCAAGTCGTTGAGTGAATGACAGGTAATGTCGAAAACTTGAATCTTTACTCGATCTTTACTTCAATCTTTGTTTGAATCTTCTAAAGGCCTATCATGTGGTGGCTCTATGGGGCCAAGGGTAAGGGTGTGTAATAAGAAACAAGGCCTTGTACAGGTAAAACGGGACGGCCAAACCACGAGCTGACCATCCAAAAGAATGGCTCCTAAACTTCAAACCTACGGTGACCAAGAAGCGCCTTTTACTGGTATGAACAACATAGAAAATTGACCATATGGGTGATCAATCCCACTTCGTCGCCACAAACAAGAAATGAAGCTAATAACTGTCATAAGAATGACTCCATAGCCCGCAACCAAGTTTACGATGCAAAAATTGAAATAACAATTAGCCTCCAAAATCGGCTAGGAAAAACAAGCCACAAGCCACACACACGAATCTTCGATCTTCTCCCCCTTTGAGTCCCAAATCTTCAACCATGAGTCTTGAAAACTTCTTTCACTTTCAAACTTGAAGAAATCTTAACAAGAACTAAGTAAAACTAAGTTCCATACAAGTTGCGACCTTCTATCCAGTGTCACAGGTGCTCTAGGAACTCAAATGCTAAGTGCTTTAACAATTTAGAAAGCTAAGAGCACGAACTAATCACTCATAAAATTTAAGCCTATTCTAAGATATTGTCCAAAAGTTATATGAGCGCAAAGTAGAGGTCCTCCTTCTTCTTCCTAAACAATCACTGCCTCTTTAAATCTCAATAACTTTTGATTGAAAACTCCAAATACTAAGTATGAGAGCAATTTAGAAATCTCTCACTAATATCTATAACTTGTGAAAATATCACAATGATCTAAAATACTGTCCAAAAGTTATGAAAGGTGGAATTTCGGCCTTCTCAAATAAGAAAGTATGAAATTCCCCAACCTTTGATACTACATAATTTTTGCACCACAACTCCAATTCATACAAATAAACTCAATTTGAAAAAATAAAATGATAGTCTATCACGTCTCAAAGTTTCAATTCCATAAAAAAAACTGACCAAAAGTTGTGGGCGTTGAAGATACGGCCTCCCTCCTTCAAGTTCAAACTCCACTCCAAAGTTTGGCACCTCATAACTTTTTGGTAAAAACTCTAAATGGCAAGTATCATATTTTTTTAGAAAGATACACACAAGGACAATACACCCTTTAAATCTCAAGTCAAAAAAACAAATATTACAAAAGTTATAGCTTGTTGAAGCCTCTGACCTCTTAATAGAGATCCTTGGGTCTTCATAATTTCAAACTCTCATAACTTTTGACTCTCAACTCCAAATTCAACTTGTGAACACTCTTTGAAAAGCTCTAAACACAAGAAATGTCATGCCAAAATTTCATTACTCAATTCTTTATGCTCAATGAGCTACATCAACCCGAAATTTGGCCAAAACTCTCCAAAATACACACACACTTCTCTCTCTCCACACACTAACTAACCAAAAAACTCCCATGAAAAACTCCTCAAACCCCCCTAAGAGGAGGAAGAAGATCACCCACCAATCCTATTAGATCCTAACTTAAGTGGGAGATGCCCAAATGGATCTCCAAACAACTATTGGCCAAAGAAAAAGAATAAGAATATAAGTTCAAGTTTACTCTCCAAAGCCAATGAAACTCAAAGATCAAACTAAAAAAATAAACTAATTCTAACTCATAATCTTATCTTCTAAACATATAGATAAAATATAAAATTAAAATTAGATATTAAACTTCAACTAAACAAAATGGAGGTAAAAACTAAAGTTAAAGAAGAATCCTAAGACTCTAAATCTCATGACTTCATAAAAATCCTCCAGTTCAACATTTTAGTGTTGAACTTCAAACCTAATTATAGATTTAAGAACTTGAATTCTAAAATCTAATTTAAATACAAAATACGTATACATTTTAAATAGTATACATATTTACATCACGATAGCGTCCAAGTTGGCTGTATGAGCTCCTAATCCTTGCTGCTTCCTAGTAGAACGTCTCTGGCACATCGTCTGCAGGTGTTGTATAGTCCATGAAGCCAAGCACTTCTTCCCAAGGCACATCGTCAAGGTTGCCTAGTGACGGGAAGTTGGAGAGGTTCCAACTACGATCCATTAGTGTAGTCACGCCACAAAACGTTGTGGAGGGCGTTGTTAACAACATTGCTGAAACCAGAGGGGTCTCTTTCTACTTGTCTTTCTTTCCAACCAAGTATTTTTGCAACGTGAAAGCGAAAGAGGAAACGAAGTCCTCGTGGACTGCCTACCTTGTGCACTGCTTTGCGAACTGATCTGAGGAGCAAGACTTTTTTGTCAAAAAGTTGTAAAATTTGGCGAGTCTAAGATTTTGTTGCTCAAATTTTGGTAGTCCACTCCTGAACTACTAATTGACTTGCTAGTAAAGCACTGTGACTATGGTAGCAGCTAGCCATGACATGTCCTTCTCATGGAATCAGACTCACTCTGAACAAATGTCATGTATGTTCATGTGAAGAGCACAAGTATGAGCGATGTGGGATCAATAGACAGGGAATTACAAATTGTTCAAGCTAGAAGGATGTTGGTAACTCACGTGTAGAAAAAGGAGGTCAGTGTACATTGTGCAAGTGAAATCTCCACTAAGTTGAACTCCTACATGTGAACGTCACTGGAACGTCATTGTTGTCTACAAAAGCTTATTATAGAGCACAAGGGCGGCATGTACAAGTGAGTGTTGTAGGAAAAGTTGACGTGCTCTTCAAAAGCCTCTCTGCACTATTTGACTATAAAATGAAAGTGTGATCTATGCAGGTGGAAGTTGGAATGATCTCAGCAACAGCATGAGCGCTTCTCCAGCGGGCTGTGACTCTCCTTTCTCATGCCGTATCTCCTTCTCTACTCTAAATGGTACGTGCTGTGTTCGAACTGAACGGAATGAGTGCTCTCTCTCATAATTCTTTGATGTGCGCATTGTTAGGTGCTATGAAAACTAAAGCTGTAATTCTCTAATGTCTGAAGTGTGTGATGCTGTAGAAACTAAAGTTGCAATTCTCTCATGTGTGCATTGTTTGCTACTGTGAGAAATGAAGTTGAAAATGATGGTGACAAGGTAAGAGCTAGTTGTCTATAATATACTTGTTGCTTGAAGCAGTTTTTTGCTTCACAGTAATGAATGCTGCTATAAGCAGAATTTGGTGTAAATTAATTCGCTCAAATATCTCTTGCTCCTTAGTTTCATATGGCAACTGAGCAAGCGGAAGTCATTATTGTTTTCCACATAAATAGGATAATGGAAGCATTGATATTAGGTGTCCAACAGAGAAGTAGGTGCAAACGTAGTGCATGGAGATTTGTGACAGCTACAAATTACTCAAATCTTGAGGCAAGGAATTGTTTTAAAATGATTGACACGTCAAATTACAGCAAGAATAGCTCTTTTCTACACATTCATACTCAACCAGCTAGTATGGCTAACCGCCATTCCCATGACATTGTGTTTTAGTATTCTGTAATTGAGAGTGCTTGACATGTGGCACAGTACAACACCCACTAGTAGAAAGCCTTGTTTTTTTGGATGTTTGAAGAAAACAGGGCAATTTCTGAAGACATAATGTGGAAGATGGGATATTGGGCTCTGAAAAATAATTCAGTTCAATGTTTTCTTGAACGACTGCATGTCATTAGAAAAACGAGTTTATGTTCTATGCAACATCCCTGTTGCAGACAACACGTGCTAAAACATAGTTGCGTTTTCTTTAACGCACTTCAGAACAGGTCATTGCCACGTCGGTAGCAGGGCTGCTTCTACTACAAGTAAGTTCAGAAAAGCACCTAGGGAGGGGGGTAAAACTCTGACCAAGCTTCCAAACACTATGGAAGGGTAGTTCTTAGGCATCTTCTTTTTCTAAAATAACATGGATGAGTACAAAAGGTAAAATTTCAAAATTATTACCTATTTCTGATCCACTTGAACAATTTTTGGGCTGAAGCCTTCTTAAGCTTCTAGGTATTGCCTCTTAAGTGTACAACAACTTCACTTTATAATGGGCTATATTAAGTTTTTTATTTATGTATCCATACAAACTAAGCAATGAGATGTTAGATATTACTTAGGGGAAGAAAACACAACAATACCACCTATAGATTGAAAGATTTTAATGTTTCATCACGAGGTTCTTAAGATTGTAGATGTAAATTAATCTTTTGAACTTGAAATTTAGAATAAGTATTATCAACATAGATCTAACTTCACAAAATAAAAATTCATGGTAAGAAACCATTTTTAAGCCCTTGGGAGGGTGCCAAAGTTGGAAATTGTTAAAATTTTCTCAAAACTATGCATGTTGGGAGATTTCAAAGATCTTTTTTTAAATTAATCTTTTGACCTTGAAATTTTTCACACATATAAAAAACATAGATTTTATTTCATGCCAAAAATTTCATGGCTAAAAAAAAACTCAATCCTTGGGAAGGTATCAAAGTTAGAAGTGGTAAAATGTTTTTCACCGCTACACATGTTGATAGATTTTGAATATTTTTTTTTGTAAATCTTTTGGCATTGAAATTTCACATGCATGTTATTCATTTACAAATGATGTTGTAAAAAACTTCATAGGAAAATATCAATTTTTGAAATCTCGGATCTTTGGAAGGCTATCAAAGTTGACAAAGCTAAAATTATTTTCACTGCAAATCCCAAAACACCATTTTCATTGGGACCCCATTGTGCAATAACTCATATGGGATATATTAACTCCTGAAATTTCTTGACTATATTTTAGCCAAAACCTCTCTAAAATTAGCCATTCTTAGTACAAATATCAAATTTTAGGAAAAAAATATTTTTAGAAATATGTAACCATACAATCTTGTTGTGTGATGATTTGAGAAGATGTGGGGAAAAAAATTCAAAATACTCCACTATTTAGATTGCAAGATATTAACATTTGAATTGATAAAAATTCTTTTTTGACCCTCCAAAAAACAAGGAAGCTACGCTTTCCAAGGTCACATTTGTAAGAAAAATTCTCCATGTTGTTGGTGCTTTTTTGGATTCATTTTTAAAGGCAAGCTATCTACATGCTTGAAAATTTTAAGATCATTTGGAATTGTACAACATATAGGAAAAAATAGTAAATAAAAAGAAGTAGAGAACAATTCAAAATAATACATTGTTAAGAATTTAGTTATGGAATTTTAAAAAATCAATTCCAATGGTTTTATTGTTTTAATAAACAATCTAACTCTAAGAAATAAATTTTTTTCAAGATAAATTAAAAACTTGAGTTAAATAAAGAACTTCAAAGTTTATTTTAAAGTAGAAAATCTATAACTACCCAAAACTAAAACTTATAACTTCCATCTCATTGATCAAAACAGAATGATTCAAAGATTTCCTCTTCTGTATAAATTTGAAAAAACAATTCCAAATTTTTGTTTATGAGAAAAGTGATTTTTGTTTATTTGCCCAAATTTCTTGATTAAAAAAAAGTTATATATCATATAAGGATTTTTTAACCATGTAGTCAAAGTTTTTGAAAAGTGCTAAGCATTAAGAAAAAACCTTTGTTTTCATATAGCCTAAAAATTTCAAAGAAAGAAAAAAAGAAAAATCTATTTATGGTGAGCTACCTAAAATCACTATGTTGCTGAAATAACACAACTTCAGTTGGTCTTTAAAGGATTAAACAAGAACTGTATTCAAAGTAGATTCACTAAAAGAAAACTACGTTGTATTAGACAAAAACTATATTGAAACTGTGTTGTATTCAACGTAACGCGTGGAGTGGATTGTGTTGAAGTCCTGCTTTGTCATGCAGAATTTTTCATTCTAACACAAAATTTTGCGTTTTCTTTGTTGAATTTTGCGTTTTTCTTATTCAATTCTGTGTTGACATGTTGTAACGCCAAACTTGCGTTATGAAGGGAGAACTCAATACAATCCACTCTACACGTTACGTTAAATGCAACGCAGCCCCAACGCAGTCTTTGTTAAGTAAAATGCAAGTTTGGCAAGTTTAACGCAGTTTTGGGCATAAACAATGTAGTTTTCTTCTAGTGATTGTTTGAAAAAACACCCATATGTTAAATACAACATCCATATGTTTGCAACAACATCTAAAACAACATTTAAAACAATGTCTATAACAACATCTAAGATTTACAATGGTTAAGTTTCTTCATTGAGTTCATTCCAATTATCCCATATCTTTTGTCTCCACAAGGGCGGACCATAGATATAAATACGACCTCTTTCATCTTCATTCTTACAAGTAAATAATAAATTAATTATTTAATCATTAATTAATTAATAATGAACTAAATAATTATTAATTAATTGGATGAATTGAATGATTAATTAATTAATAATGAACTAAATCATAATTAATTAATTGATAATGAAAAATTATTATTATTATTTAATTAATTTGCACCAATCTTGCCTGCTCTGTGGGATGCACCAATTGATGTTTAGAAAAAATTTCGACGCCTAAGTTGATGTTGCTGAAAACAAAGCTGAAATTTTTCTAGACATCTCAGTTGACATTGCTAGAAACAATATTAAATTTTTTGTGAGGTGAACAAAAATGAAAAATCCCATGTGGCACTATTTACTTGCGTGGCGCTTACATGGCTACCAAATGGCACACTTTTCACAACTTCTTTGTCCATGTTTTCTATGATGTTGCTCTAAAAACAGGGTATGTTTTTCCAGAATTTCTTATGTTTTTAGCTTGTCAAACTTGACGGATTTCTCTAGACATGCACAGTGGACGTGTGTGATGTTTCATTCAACATAACGCATGTTCACGCCCTTATCTAAAAAAACAGGGCTTTCTACTAGTGACCTTTCTTCATTGCTTGCAGTCTACACGAGAATGTTGGATATAATAATTTATTCACTTTGTATAGACGTCAATTCTTTTTTCTACGGAGGTATTGAAGTCCCATACAGGCTCCCCGAAATTGAAATTGCACTTGCAAATCCTGATCTTCCAAAAAATTTTAGGTCGGGCACCTTGGAATTTTCTCCAGAACTTTACATATTGATGTAATCACATTTTCTATGTCTTCTTTCCATCATTAGATAATCATCCATGACCACAAATACATTGCATATCCGACTTTGAAGCTCCAAAAAAAAATTGGATGGAAAAACCATACGGTTAGCTTTTTGTGCCCTTCTCACTCTATTCATCGTCCATTTGGTGGACGTCGACACACTCTAGGGTTAAAAGAGTAACCACAATTTTGAATTTTTTTCACATAAATGTGACCTTGTGAAGTGCAGCTGCCTGGATTTTTGCAGGGATAAAAAAACAATTTTTGTTAATTCAAATGCTTATATCTTGCAATCTACACGGTGGAAATTATTGAAATTTTTTCCACATGTTTACAAACCACATTATTACAAGATCCTATGGTTACATGAGTCAAAAATGTGTTTAAAAAAATTGCACTTGTATTAGAAATGGCAGTTTTGGAGCATTTTTGGTGAAAACATAGTCAAAAACCTTTAGGAATTAACTTTCATCCCCTAATTCAAAATGGAAAGATAATTCAAAGCTTCCCCCCCCACACACAGATATATATCCAATTTAAAAAATTTATGGACATCTTGAAAATTTGAATTTTTTTAGGTTTTTAGGTTTGAAAACAACAACATTACACAATAATATTTTAACTATGAGGTCAAAACTTAGGAAATTGTTGTTCCCTTGTAGACTTTGTAAATCAACTTATAGAAATTGTATTGTTTATCTGATGCTAGTGTAACTTGTCTTATAATTATATTAGTTAAATGTCAACTTGAAGTTTGGACTTCTTTGGTGAGAGTTTAAAAGATTTTCTAGAAAAGAGCTTATAGGATTTGGCCCCTTGGATACTTATGCCAAACTTATAGTATTTCAAAGTTCAAATATTTAATAGATGTATGAATTATTTGTAAAGTCCTCCCCACTTTGGGCATGACTTTTTTTGAAGTTGGCAACTATAGTTGAAGCGTCAAACTTTTTTGCAAGATATTTATGTCACACAACTTCAAAAGTGGGGACCAAACTTTTTTAGGCACTATTTCGATGGAAAAATAAGTTTCATACCCACTTTTATTTCGACTTTTTAAACTCAACCGGCTTTTTCGCAAAACTCATGGGTTTAAACCCCGGTTCAGTATACTTTACAAATAACTCAATAATAGTTCTTAAAAGTTTAGATTTTTTAAGGTGGAGGTTGACAAGGCTACTATAGAAAAAAATAGGTAGAATTTCATATTATCTGCATACCTTTCTTTCTTCAATTTCAAACACTCTATATAATGATGCTAATATACTTTAAAAATTGTCTAAAATTTAGGACCAAGGTAATTAAAACAATCCTTCACTTGATTGCATACTAATTTAAGAAATAGAAGTGTCCTCTCCACCTCTAAATATGTGTAATGTAAATGTTTACTTCTTACAAAATGGGTCTAATAAAACCATGACATATTAAGTCATTATATTTAATTAGAATGATATTAGGGCACAGTTTCATGCAATTTAATCTCATTAAATTGTCTTTTCTACATTGACTTAAACTTTTGGTTTCACCTTTAATTTGAAACTCAAAATTACAATGAAAAATATATTCAAGTACTACTTTTGACTTCAATAACTAATGAGATCATTATTTGAATTGTTGTAGTCTATTTGAGATTCTATATTATATATGTTTTTTAATTTGATAATTTTACTTAATTTTGGAAAACTTTTATAAATGACAAATAACACTTATACTAACCTACATTTATTATATCTTAATAAGTATTTCACCTTCAAAATAAATGTTGCCTAAATATGTTGTCAAGTCATTAGGGGATATTTGAGGCTTGCAAAGGGCTGTTTCAAATTTGTTCTTGAAATTGATGGTTGTTGTCAGGCTAGCAATTATAAAAAAAAAAATTTAATTAGTCATGAAATTAAAAAAAAAGTCAAAAAAATAAATTAATGATGTGGCATAGTCTTAATCACATCAAATCCATATGTTTCTACATTCTAATAGTTTGGGAATTCATAGTCTTCTAAAGGCCTCAAATCTCTTCTAATGTTTGTAAGTATTTGCAACTTTATAAGTCATTATTGTTGGTACAAGAGAGTCATTTTCAGTATGTATGATTGTATCAATTATCTAGCTCATTCAATTATTAGATGAGCTTATAGTATTTTATTCAATTATATTAACTTAACCCCTAAAGTGCCAAGGCCCTTTTTTGCCAAAAAAACACTCTTAAAATTGCCATTTCTTTAGCAAAGAATAAAAAAATTTAAAAATTGTTTTTTTTAGTACATCAAATTGTAGGAACTTACACCTAAGTAGTATGAAAATGTGTAGAAAAAATTTAAAAAACTTTGATAGTATAGATGGCAAAATATTTGCATTTAAAGTGGAAAAAAATTTCAATACATTGTAAGACTAGATTATTTGATTTTAAACCTTCTTAACTTTAGTTTTTTGCACAATAGAATTCCGAGCTTTAAATCTTTATGGTGAAAAATTGAGTTGAGAATCTAGGGGGAAAAAATATAGAAAAAATGAGTTTTTATTCTTTATAAAAAATTAAGTAGAAGTAGGTACAAGTTAGAAGGAAAATCTAAATTATTGACACCTCTAAGTTGGAATTAAAATGCACTAATTCCAATTGTGAGATTGTTTGAGTAAGAAAAATAAACCACTTAGAATTGTTCATTTTGAAAAATTATAAAAATAGCATTCAGAAATGAATCTAACAAGTTGTATTTTCAAGAAGATGATTAAATTGCCCAGAAAACAAGATTGTCTATAACTTTCTCATAACAAATCCAAATGGAATGAATCAAAGCCTTCCATGTAAATAAGAATATAATTTATGAGAAGAATATTTTTATTTAAGAAAAACTCAAATGCAAAAAAAACTTAGTTGTCCAAAATCCTTTGTTTTGAATTTATTTGGGCATAAATTTGTTCTTGAGCATTGATAGAAAATAATATTATATTATTAAGAAGCTAATAAATGTTTCTACCTTCAAAAAAAGTTTTAAAAATTAGAATAAAAATTGAGATCATAGGTGCTCATCCAAAATTTCATTTGTCCATTGAAGGGACAATGGTCCTTTAGGAATTAGTATACAAACTTATGAACTTTAAGGAAGGGAACTTTAAGCTAGGTGAATATAGGAAAAGTATATTTTTGATGAAAAATAGATATTCTTTTTTCTTAAAATCAAAAGCAACCAAAATGCTTAAACGCATATTGAAAAACAGTCCTTTTTTGTCAAAAAATTGCTCTCATATCAAAAAATTCAACCAATGACTTTGATCCTCTTGCAACCATTGTGCATTTCTTTATAGTTTTTTAATTTTTTTAGGTGCAAGTTTGATAAACTTTTTATCTTTTCTACAAACTTTGGCCAATTCTTGTATTGTAGAAAGCAATAGGGGACATAAAGATACAACATACCTATTTGCACCATTCAAAGAATTTTGCATGATGTGGAATGTAACTATTTAAAATAGTATTTTTTGCCATACATTATTATCATTACATTCTTACACAATTTCAAATAACTATACCAAGTTTCAATTTCAATAAACAAAAAATTTTTTTTTGGTGAATTAAAAGTCAATTTTTATGGTTTTACATAATAAATTTATTGAAAAGTATCGGTGATAAATTTTCAAATTTTCGTTGCAAAGACTCATAGAAAGCACCCATATCTACATCTTTCCTTCAATAAGCAACTCCAAGAAAGTTTAAGAACTCCTTCTCTAAAGACTTCAATGTTGAAATGACAATGCCAAATTTTGTAAAGTAGATATTTCTATATTTTAACTAAATCTTGGCAAAGTTATTGAACCATCACCCTTAAATTTCTAAAATTAGTTACATTATGAGGGACAAATAGCAAGATTTCATTACAATGAAGAAAATACTTATTTAACAAATTTTGACAAAATTTCTACATTGTCACCTTTACATTGAGATCTTGATAGAAAGAATCCTATAACTTTTTTAGAGATGCTTGTTGAAGGAAAGATGTGCATATCGATGTTTCCTATATATATTTGCATTCCATTAAATAAATATTAATTTAAACAATTCACCCAAAATGAAGTTATGCTTTTTTCAAATTTGCTATTCTTGATTGAGATTGTATCATTAGGGGAGATCGAGGCCAAAACAAGATTGAGATTTCCTAGATTGCGGGGAACGAGGGAACTATACAATGGTGGGAATATGACATGGCCAAGGCTCAACCACATATTGTTTTTTGTTTTCTGAATTTTTTTCACATTTCAAGATCCAAATTTTTATTTTATATATATATATGTATTTTTCATTAAATGTTTTCTTTTAATAATTACTAGCCTAACAATAGCCAGACATTTTTTTATGTTTTGGGAACAGCGAGGGGAACAGACTTGAAACCTTCCCTTGCCTAAATCCCCCCCCACTGAAGATCATAATGGCAATTACGCATGACAAAAAAAAATACTAATTACAGTATTCAGAAATTCTTGGATGCCACAAATGGGGATGTTTTATCTTTACGTCCCCCCGTACAGTACATGAAAGTCCGCTCTATTTACCCAGTAAGTCTAATTTTGAGCCACACTAATAGGCTCAACAGTGCGAGCGGGAGCGGAGGGAAGAACGTTTGACGCCCGTCGTCGTCGTTGCAGATGTTCTCCGACGAAATGCGGCCATAGCCGCGACTACTGCTACTGCTACGACTGCTGCTGCGGGAAGAAACGCCGGAAGGAGACTGAAGCAGCGCGTGCGCTTCCGTGTGGAACTCAAGACCGAGCCTGCCTTCAACTTCCGGTCAGTTGTTTGCTATTCTTCGAACCCCGCGTTCACTCTTCATTCTCCTGTTTCTCTCCCTCTCTCTCTTTTTTTTCGTACCTTACCGCATTTGCCTGCTCCGTCCTGCACTTCCTGTCCGATCCCGCGTTAACTGGATCATCGAGAGCGTCCGGTGTGGGATGCAACTTTGTCACAGTTTTTTCACAGGTTTGGTTGGAGTTTGGTTGAGTTTTAGTGGAGGTTTTGGCGGTTCCGCATTTTGGAGCGATGTTTGTGTTGCAAGGTTTTTGGTCTGGCTAGTTCACGGGAACAGCGTGTCATAATCGAGAGAGATTTTGTTATTTGATTTACTACTTTTTTAGTTTCCTGTATTTCGTTTGTATTCTAGGTTCGAATTTTGTTTTGTAGATACCATGAGGTTTGGGAGAGGGAGTTGGATCGGTGTTGGCCAGGGAGTAAGTGTTGAACGCATTTGAATCACTTTTTTTTGCTGCAGGAATTTCTGCGAGAAGAATTAGATTATTGTTTATTTCGTGTATTTGTTGTATATTTTCGTTCCGAATTTTAAGTTTTAGTGACGCGAGGTTTGGAAAAATAAGGTGGATTGGTGTCGGCATGGGAGTAGGTGTTGAAACGTATTTCGATCGATTATGTGGTGGTGTCAAGGAATTAGTTAGTACGACTGACGGTTGTGCTTTGGTTCCTTCCTCTATTTCTTCGTACTCGAGTTGTTGCTAGGATGAAGAACGTGTGGTCTGTTCTGTTTCTGTTAGTCTCACGTGTGCATTTTCGCAGACGCATTTCGAGAGTTCTATCATAAAGCGTTCAGATTTTCTGGATCTGTTGTACCGACTATTTGCAAAGGAGCATAATCGGTCTATTGTTGGCCACTTCGAGAGCAGTGGAAGAGGGACCTGCGTAACATAAGTGGCACTAGACTTGTTCCCTTGGTTCTTCAACATTGGGAACGGTTTCTACAAACTAGATTGCAATCATACTTCTGTGGCAAGGGGAAAGGTTAATCGTGCTTGTATTCTGGCTTGACTAAGATGGCCGACTGGTACCTTCGTGGTTCCTTGTCTCACAGCCAAGTTGCATTCATTGCAACTATTGGCGCATTTTGCTTCATCATCCTTGCTGTAAGTCTTCCTCCCCTTTCTTTACTGATGCTTTAAATTTACTCAATTTAAAAAAATTATCACATCATGCTTGCATAACCCAGACCTAAGCAGCTCGGACCTCTTGTCGGATTGAGCTTTGGTCCTATAACTTAGAGCTAATTAAATGACTGCCCTTTTCGGCAAGACAAATGCCCAGGAACAGATTCTCGGACATACTCTGACCTATTTTGTCGTCAACAGTAACGCTGGAGAGTTACAATCATACTCCCGACCTAGTTGGAGATAACTTTGAAAAGTGAAGAGATTTTCTCTTCTTGATCACAGGATGTCAAATATAGCAATCTATGAGGGGTTTAACATTAAGGGATTTTATGTTGTGGGGTTTGTCCTTCATGTGTGTCTGTTTATCTCTTGTGGTTTTATACCCTGGATCATTTCGGTATCATTATCACTTAGTATAGACGCAAGCGCATAGAGCGCGAAGAGCATATACCTTTAATTGATAATTTAATTACCTATGTCTTTGACATTCTAGGGAGTGTAGCCTCCACATTTTTTATTATGTATCAGGTCGAGATGGCTTGGATCAGCTAGATTGTTTATTCAATGTTGTCATTCTGCAGTTGTGGAAGACACCGGTGCTTACCCCTTTCAAACTTATTACGGTTTTTCTTCATGAGGCAAGCCATGCCACTGCATGTAAGCTTACATGTGGTAAGGTACGTGTAGACTTTTTTTCTTCCTCTTAACCGTCAGTCTTGCAATATTTTGCCATCGGAGTGCTCATAACGGCCCTCTTAACGTGATTTGTAGATGCATTAACTTGTGACAAGTTACTTTTCACGACATCTTTGTAATAGTTAGTCGGTACTGGAATCAGGGGAGTTGACTCAGGAACTTGTGGATGCGATTTGATCTTGATATGGAGTGGAGTCTGGTATGGGCAGGTTGAGGGCATGGAAGTCAATGTCGATGAAGGAGGTGTTACACGCACACGAGGTGGCAAGCAATGGTTCATCTTACCTGCTGGCTGTAAGTTTTTGGGCTACCTCCATATAGTAGGTTTTAGTATATACCGTCTTTAATGAACTACTAAAATCTACTTAGTCTTCTACTTTATTGTAGCCGGTTGGAATGTTAACATTGTCCAGGCTCCTCTGATCACTCTGCGTGCAGTGTTGACGGATACAGTTAGTCGGATTTGTTGAGTACCCCTAAGAGTGAGTGGATAGTTTGCATTCTGTGAAATTAATCAAGCTATCTCCAGTCTAATTAATTTCAGAAGTAGAATGTTGGGGGTCGCTGGTGCTCCAGCACCCAGGAAACGGCCAGGCTGAATCGAGGTGCTCGACAAGCTTCTAAAGTATGCAGAAGGGATTTCCTTACATGGGCACAGATCTGGGATCGTCGTTCTGGGGTATGGTGTTGATAGTTGCTTCAACGAATGGTTTGACACTCCGTATCGCAGCTGGCCTGCTCATCGCTGCTCTTATCGTTGTATTGGTGGTAGCAAAGAATGTAAGTTTGCCGTCCTTCATCTCTTACTCTATGGTCTTCTTTTGAAGAGTTCTTTGCTGGTAGAATTGATTTAGTCTGGACATTCAAATCTCGAACTTAGTGGAGGTAACCACTCCGTGTTTGCACCATGACATGGCGAAATTTCCTGCTATGTGTAGAGGTGCATGAGGTCGAAGAGTGCAATCAGGGTCTTCTTCTGCCAATGGTGCTAATAATTATTGCACCTGAAGGGAGTGATGAGTTTTGCAACTCTGAAATATCTTGCTCTAACGGGAATATTTATCGAAATCGCCTTGCACGAATAACGCTTTTATCATTAGTTAGGGTACCTCGAATCATATATATAATAACAAAAGTCCGAGAAACGCAAGGGAACCTAGTATACGGTGTACTGACGTGATGAGTGGCCCCAAGTTAGTTTGTGTACTACCTTGCTCTTTGCTGATCCGCGCTTGCCGCTGACAGGGCCGCATGCATCTCGATTGTCTTCTCTAACTTCCTAGAATAATGTTGTCTGTTGGCTAATGGTAGCTTCTCAGTATTGCAATTTTTATGTTAAGTGATATTCTAATGATGTGAGCGTTATCTTACGATTCTGATTGTTGTCATTTGTGTGACCCCCACCCCACTTCAGTGGTTCCTTCGCTTCTTATGTATTGGTGAGTGCCATATTCTTCCTATTTATATTTACAAGTCCTAGACATGTTGTATTTTCCAGTTTGAGGTTCGATGCTGAATTTGGGCTTAATAATTGGGTTTAACGTGGTCATTTTCCTGGATTTACAATTCTCAGTTTCAGCAACTCCATGGACCTTGTATACTTATCTAGTATTTCGTTTCAGGGTTTCTGGCCTTCTTGATATTGATCTGGGTCTTACAAGAACTCACGGTTGTCAAAATCCTCCGATACGTGATCTTATTCATGGGTATTATATCTTTCAATCTATATTGCTTTGTATTTCTGCCTTGTACCTTTATATACTATTTATTACCCTACATGTATCCACTTTTCTTCGTGTATCCCTGAAAAATTTAATACTTGTTCTGTAGTCGGCAGCTTGAACCGGGTCTTATTTTTGACCTTGGTAATTTATTATGGTCTCTAGATCGAATTTCTCTCTGCCTTAATGTGATACTTACTTTTGTGCAAGCTATGCTCATACTTCTTTCATGGAGGAAATTCATGCCGATCTAAATAAATGCGGTTTTAGTAGCAACTGGAGTGTTTTGGGACGTTCACTAACATCCATGCTTGTCGGTCGCAGGTGTGATGAATTGTCTGTTTTCTATTTATGGTATGAAAATTGGATTCAAGACCACTTCCAATTTATTAACCATTTTGTATTTCCTGTCTTTTTGTCAATCCTTTGTCATATTGTGATAAATGCCGTGGAAAAAATACTTCGTGGATATTTCTTTCCCCATTTTTTCAATGTGTTACCAGAATGCTGACAGCTGCTTAACTTGGTTTTCACTCAGATATTTATGATGACCTTATCTCAAGACGAGTGAATTCAAGTGATGCTGAGAAATTTGCTGAGAGATACCCATTACCATGCTGCAGTGGCTTGCTGTGGGGTATAATTTGGTTAGTGAATGCCTTCGATCCATTTGAACTTCGCTTCAGTCTCCTTTTATCTTTTTTTTAATCTTTTCTCCACGTGTCATTAAATGTGGTCCAACAAATGTCTGAAATGGGTCAGTGTAGGAAATTAGAAGGCCAGATGAATTGAAAGAGAATTCCAACTTGACATTTATCTGTTGACGTGTGCTATTCCTTTCACGTACACAAATACGTATTCATGTCTCGTGTTCTGTTCCAGCGGATATGCTGGCAACACTGATAATCACCAATTTCAAAAAGTAGGATTTTAGAGCTTCCAATCCATCAATTCAAGGTCGAGCAATGATGCATAGACTGGTCCTCAATTGACCAAGTATTTGAAACTGGTCATGACAATGCTTCCGTTGTGCATGTGCAGGGGATTTATCTCAGTTATCTTCCTTGCTGCTGCTGTGTATCTTGGGCTTGTGAGCCTTTCTTCTCAGTGAAGGACTCTTTTTCTAAAGAAATTCATGTACTCTATTCTTTCTCAAGGGTTCCCAATTTTTTTTCAAGCGTGGTAGTAATTGATGAAATAGATTTGCCGTTGGTATTTTTGGCAAAATTTGCCTCTTGACTTGAGTACGCTCATGCTAAGTTTGAACTCTTCCTCGGAGTCCCTGTAGAATTTTTAAGAGAACTGCGTCGATAGAACTACCCTACGGCATGTGATGGTGAATCTCGTCCTCGGAGTGGTCTGCTAGTGTGACTGATGCGCAGATTAGCTTCGTACTACACCGAGTTCAGTTTTCCACAGTGGCAGGGATGTTTACTCAAGTGGAGTGAACTGGAGTTTAGGACGATGCTTCAGAGCATGTTGATATAGACTGATTAACGAATTTTCCTTGCATTCACAACTGACTTTAGTGGTTTATCAATTGGAGCAGTCGTCTGGTCGAAGTACTGTAGTCTAGAATTCTAGATGGAATTGACGCTGATGGAAGTGGTAGCTCCAGAAGGCGAGTCCTTTTGAAACTGTGTTTGTCGTCGGTATAACTTAGGTGTCGATTTAGTTATCTTTTCTGGTATGGGAACTTGTACAGGTCGGGTGCAGAAATCTTCCGAATTTTTCACTGAAAAATTCAACAACTTTAGAAAGCTCTTGCGTGCTCAAAAATGAACCAATTTTGAAACCATGAATTGTGTTGGAATTGTATTGAAGTGCACTTCCAACTTCTCAACAACTGAAAAATGAATCACTTCAAATCATATATTTGGATCTATCTACCATGTTGTGAAGAATTGAAGGAAGATAGTCAAAGATTTTTTGCTATGGGGTGAAGAAGCAAGAAATCATACAACAATTCGAATTTGATGAGATAAAGTGTCTCTAAAGCAAGTGTGAAGGTTCATTTCTTATATGTACCATTGAATACAAGTTTTAATTTACACAAAATGTGGGCAACATGAGATAGTACATAGTGTATAGAAACATCAAACTCTTTGTAAAGTTTTCAATTATATATGTGTATTTTTAATGATGATAAATCAGACTTTAGTGTGATTCCAATATGATTCAAAATTTGAAATTCCTTTCAACTTTGATCATATGTGTGCCTCCCAAAGTGGACATCCTAAAGTGGACCTAATCTTAGTAGGATGTACAAATTTGAAAGGTTTTTGGATTTGACTTGTATTAGAATCATGGCATAATTAAAGTATTTAGTATCTAATTTTCTATGGATGCATGATAGTAATGATATTAGTTTTTAATACAAAAACTATAGCACGAATAATAGATCTAAAAGTCATTTCAATTCATCAATTGGTACATAATCTTTGATTATTCAAAGTCTTCTCTAGAGTTGACAATTTGGAAAAAATCATCTTAAAGTACTATTTGCAAGAATATTTTGGAATTGACATATAAATCAAAGTTGTAGACATTGAATTTTGGATTCCATCTAAATGGTTGGATTCACCCATATTCTCACCAATATTTTTTTGTACTCTTTTTTCTTTTCAAATCTCAAAGTTTGTTTCAAACAAAATTGGACAAAAAATTAGATCACACACCAAAAAATATTATTTACTTGATTTTCTATTTTAACCCCAAAAGGACTACGGCCATTTTTCTCTCAAAAACCACTCTAAACTGCCAATTTTCTTGCATTCGTCTTTGAAAACAAAAAAATATATTTTCTTAGAATCTAACTATAAGACCTTGTTCTAAAATTTTCATGAAGTTTGATTGTAGGGATTGGAAGATATTAGCATTCAAAATTTGAAAAAAAAGTTTTTTGAACATTGGCTTTTGATTTCAAATGACTTTGGCTACAAATTTTTGCACTAAAGGTGCTGAATTTAAATTTTTTTGTGTTGAAAAATTCAGTTGACAATCTAGGGAAAAAATTTGAATTATAAATACTTGATTTTCATTCCTTAAAAATTTGTTAAGTAGATGTAGGTTCAATATTTAAGGAAAAACTAAGTTGTCAATAACTCTTAGATGGAATTGAAACACAATAATCCCGATGGTGAGATTGTTCTGAAAAGAAAACCTAACCTTATCAAACAATTTTTTCTAAAAAATTGTGAAAATTGCATTCAAGAATGAATCCTATGCATTATTTTTTCAAAAAGATACTCACATAGTCCAAAAAACAAGATTGTTCATAACTTTCATGTCACTAATCCAAATGGAATGAATAAAAGCTTCAGATGTAGATGAAAATAAGATCTTTAAGAGAAAAAAAATTATTTTATTTTATTTTTTTGTAAATTGTTTTTTCTGCCCGGTGACATAAAAATTATACTTAAGATGGCATAACTTTTGCTCCCGAGTACCAATTTTAATAAAAATTATATTCTCACGAAGCTAATAAATTTTTCTATCCTTGGGTGGGTCACTATCTACATTTTAAAAACCACCTGCGGCATAATATAGGATAGGTTTAATTGTTTTAAAGTAAAATTTATAAAGGATTTACAAATAAAGTAGGGGACTTTCAAACTTGAAGATGCATTATAAGTAAAGTAGGTAGCTAAAAAATCTCAAGTATTAAAACTTTTTACATATAATTTAAGATTTAGAGATTAGGATCTTGGAAATTGTATTTAGTAGGGTCAATTTTATTTAGAGTTGATTGTACAAAGTACTCAAAGTCTAAAGGTGGTATACAATGTTTGTATAGCTGGATCTATAAAGTAGTTAGTGTATAAAGGTGGTATACAATGTTTGTATAGCTGGATCTATAAAGTAGTTAGTGAATAAAGGTGGTACACAATGTTTGCATAGCTGGTACATTCAATTTTTGGATTTTTGTATATTGTAAGTGGTAAAATTGTCATACTAGTTCACTTGATTGAATTCTAAATATTAAAAAAGGGTGTGACAACGGAAAAGAATATTGAGCCAAGTAAACATTCCAACTTTTCATACAAATTTTCTTAATCTTCTCTCTAACCTTCTTGCTTTTAATTCTCTCTTCAATTCATTTTTTTCTCTTATAAAGAAAATACCCTAGAAAAAAATATTTTCACCTACATTATATAAGTAAGTATAGGGTGCCATGATACAAGACATTTTCACAAATTATGTAAATATAGGGGACCATTTATTTGAGCCCTTGAGGTAAATAGCCCCCCAAAAAATACCCCCTCGTTGCACAAGGAGGGTATGAAACATACAAAAAGTGACCCACCTGAGTTTCTATCTTATAAAGAAAATTTCAAAAAAATTCATCTAAAACAGAGGTCATAAGTACCTATCTGAACTCCTTAGAGTCCCTCGAGGGGACTCTTGGTTCTTTAGGGGTTAATTTAGAGGCTACCTTCAACCTTTAACCCCTAAGCCTTCAAACTTATCTCCTAAATTGATGATTTTAGAAAAATCATCATGAAATATTATTTGGAAGAATATTTTGAAATTGAAATGCAAATGAATATTGTAGAATTTGAACTTTAGACTCTATTGAAATGGTTAGATTCACCGATGTTGTCACCAATATTTCTCTATAATTTTTAAAAGAATTTTTTTTAATTCAACAACAAGCAAAATATTGTCATTTTTTGAAAAGATATTGTTTGAATGGATTTGAAATGAGGTTCTCTTGACATAGTAATTTATTGGAATTTTTGTATTATTTGATTCTATAACCTTATTTTTGCAGTTCCAAGTTTTTAATTAGAGTCGATGCATTTTGGGCTTAGTCAATCATTTGACATACTGACATATTTGTAATTTTAGAAAAAATATGTATTCTAGTAACACCAAATCCAACCCTTGGAGAGAACAACAACTTCATGAAATATGTCTAAAAATTAGGATGATTTTCATCCAAGTTGTGATGAAAAAGAAATCTAGTTTTCAATTTGTATATCATTTATAAATAAGACATTGGAGATCTTTACAATTAAAAGATGTGTACGAATGGCCAAAGTAGTCATCAAACTATCGCTCTAATTGATGGACTAAAATGTGTACTCTTGATTCTATAGTGAAAGAGTTAAGTCATCCATTGACCACTTTTTGGCCTCAACATCCTTCAAGGATTGAGATGGATACATCCAATCATCATTACATTGTATACATCCCCCAAATTAATATGTATCTTTGTTGAAGAAATGCATTAGAGGGGGTTTGAGGCCTCCAAAGGGCTGTTTTGGGATTGTTCCCCGGAACTGTTCCTGTAACTGCCGGCCGCTATCAGGCCAATATTTATTAAAAAATAAATAAAATTGGGTCTTGAAATATGAAAAAAATCCCTCAATTTATTTATTTTTCAAAAAATAAATAAATTTATGACATGGCACTCTCTCAACCACGTAGGATTTCTGTTCATGCGGCAGAAACTGCGTTCTCGTAGTCTGGGAACTTGCAGTCTTCCAATGGCCTCAAAAATCCTCTAGTGGTTTTAGAAATATATGAAACAAGATTTTGACCCTTCGTAACTTTTGCATATAACATCTAACTTTTAAGTTCTTTATTGCATTAGAACTATTCATTTTGACTTGCTATTGAGAAAATATAAAAAGGTAACCATATCTAATAATAATAATATAACAAGACAATAGCAAAAAGTGGTGGGTTGGGGGGTACCGACCTTATTTCTTAGAGCTTGAGATTTTCATTAAAGAAACTCATCCATCACAATTAAGGTAGGAGTCTATAAACTATGCTTTTAAGTATACCTATTTCATCATGAATGATAATCATAGGTATTTTGAAGAAAATGCTATTCATTCCTAGATATACTCTACATTTAGAACCAAATCAATTCCTAAACCTCCTATGATAGTTATCTTTTCTTATTTTCTAGCAAACGAATTAGCTTGTACTAGGTTAGAGTATTATTAAAAAAAGGGCCTAAAGAGGGCAAATCTACACTAGTAGAGAAGCCTTTTGAATTTTAATAGTTTCATAATCATAGTCCCTATTGACCAAAATTTTATAAGTGAGAAAAATCCCTTTTTAGATTATTTTTCTTAATTAGGACATTGTTGTTGGTTTTGATCTGGGGCCCTTCTTCAAGCTTGATTCTTCCTGTATAAAATGCTAACCCATTTCTAATTACCCTCCATTTTGGTGGTACAAGCTTTTCTATTTTTATACAAGCAGAAAAGAACATTAGTAAGTTATAGTGCAATTCTTAGTACAATTGTCATGCATGATGATTGACTAATAGTCTTTTGATATTGCAATCACCCCTTTATTGATTTTGTTTCCATTCTTTCATTGGAAATAGGAAGACCTATATGACTTTTTAGGACAAAAAAAACTCTAATTTGTACATGGGATAGTTTCCGCATTCAAGAAATCCTTGCTCTAGATACACATAATTGCTTAACCCCTCAACATCCAAGGGGCTCAAAAATCGCTTCATGCAATCTAATTCAAAGTATTGTAACTTTTGCATTCCATGTTCAAATTCAATAAAGCTTGTCGGAAATTTTTTGCGTCCTAGTCTAGTGTGTGGAAAATTTTTCACACCAACTCAAGTAGTACAAATTTATTTGAAGCCAATTGAAGTTCACAAGTTCAATTTGAGTTCACCAAGCTACATTGGATGGTTGCAACTCTGGGGGCTTGTATTTCCTTCATCCAATGTTTATTTTCAATCAAATTTATTAGGTTGTGTTCTTCTAAGAGGTTTAGTTATTGTGGTCAAATTTTCATGGCGATCCAAGTTGTTTTGAATATTTGGAAGCAATTCAAAGTTTAAAAATTAGACATTTTTGAATTACAATGAACTTTAGTGCCTTGTGTCTTCTTCATACAATGTTTGTTTCTAATAATTTTTTTGAAAAGTTGTGCATTCTAATCTAGTTTGTGTGGCTAAAAATTCATATCAATCCAAGAAGTTATGAGTGACAGAGAAGCATTTTAGTAGATGGAAGTACTGTCGTAGATGTGTTTTTTGCACCCTTTTTTGCTACTTTTTCCTATTTCAAGGTCATTTTGCAAACACAATGAGTTAATTGAATGACATTTTTTTACCAAGACAATGTGTTTGTATGTTGGTTTTGATTCATTTTTTAGTTTAATGCTTTTTCACTTGAATAGGTTTAGAAATCAAATTTCATCTCCAAATGTATTTTTAGGAAATTTCAACATGTTTTTTCAACACTAAAACATTATGATCTTGTGATCTATGTAGTCAAATGACTCCAAATTTGATCCACATGATCTACAACATGCACAATACAAGATTATATGGTTGAAATTTTCATACCTTAGTGACATGTAGACTTATAAGGCTTAAAAAGCAAGGATGTTTTTACACCCAAAAAGGCCTTAGGCCTTGAGAGGTTAAGTTAAGTGGTTGAAAAAAGGGTTGCCTACTCTAATGACATAACATGAGAAGAAAATGCTCACCTTACCAAACTAATTTTAAAGGGTTGGCTTGAACTTGCCCCCTCACTCAGCCACACCAAGTCATTCCAAGGGTACAAGTAAAAATAAAAAGTCCCTATTTTGTGCCTGAATAATTTATTTAAAACAACTCTCTTAGCTAATATGGGACCTCTAATTGCAAATATGAATTCAGAATTTGCAAATTTATCATCTGTGAAAAATAAAAAAATTTAGCATTTTCCCAAGTGGCCGAGCAAGGGCTCTGAAATGGTGCCCTAGCTAAAATGTACACTGTCAGTACACTGCTGAAGGCTATGAAAAAACAACATGTACAAGTATTGTACATTTAAGATAGGGCACCATTTTAGAACCCGCTCCATTTAAGAACCTTCTACCTTAAGTTCACATTGGCCAGTCTTTTAACCCTGGAGCGTGTCGACGTCCATAAAATGGACGATGAACAGATTGGGAAACGCACAGAACGCTGAGAACAACGCCTTTTCATCCGATTTTTTTTACTGACGTGTGCAGCTAAGTTCTTCATTGTCCCATGCTTACAACACTTGCTCAAGCACACTCAAAACGCGAGGAAAAATTAGAGAACAGGTATGTATGTAGTTGTGGGTGAAAATATTAGATGCCCGAGGCCCCAGAAAGCGTGCATTGGAAATTTTTGCTTCCAATTTTCAAGAGGGGCAGTACAGATGGCCCCACTGCAGGTTCATTTTGAATATTATTTTAGTTCTATACAGAGGCCATAAAGAACAATATCCATTATTCTTGTCAGCTGCGTGAGTTATTGACAACAAGTACAGAGCTTGCTGTAATTTTGTAATTACTGTCTGACACTGTCATAGGATACACAGTTACACGTTTGCATTCCAAAATGGCGCTTGGAAATAAATGTGCTGGGAATTGCAATAAGTACTGACAAAGAGTACAGCAGAAAATCCAAAATCGAAAATATCTTTATCATCATAGGATGTCGTTTTCACAATAAATCAATTTGTGCTTGCTTAGTACAATATGAACTACAGAGAGTGGCAAAAAGAAAAGACAAGAATAGCGTGCAAGAAAATTATGGCATCATTTTACTAATGTTCTTTATAGACCTCTGAAATAAGCTTTAGGTACTCTAATTAGGTGTGTGCACAATTTCTTGAACTCGTAATAAACACCCGAAGCTACTAATGGCAGCTGCAAGCAAAAACCTCCATGGACACTAGTAATGTACATCTAGCATCCCGTGAACTGCATCAGCCCTCACTTACTCCACAACTTTCTTCATGACAATGGTAGTCGACAGTAGAACAAACCTTACAAACTCGATCAAATGATATTAGTATGTGAAGCGTGAATGAGAGAAGCTTCAAATTACTGAAAGACATGACTTCCACAGTCTGCCGTTAGAGCATTGCCACTGCAAATTCAGTTTTCCCTGCACCATACCATTGCTGAATTAGGACACTGCAAAGGAGTATGCAAAGAAAGCACACACCATTTCCGACGATGATATGTGCACATATCTTACATGCGGCTCTTCTTCAGTGAGGTACAGTACTAGCCATTTGAATCCCGCATTTTCTCTATCGATCACAGCTGCGAGATTGCTGGTCTGTAACTTTGTGACGAACCACTTGCATACCTTCACTATTTTCAATAATGAATAGCTAGCGGAAATGCTATACTCGATTTGCTCACATGATGTCGTTGTCATGCATAATAGAATTGCTGATTTACCATCAACCTTGCACTGCTGAATTGTAGAACATGCACTTTTACCAAGCGCTTTCTATTTCCTTGAAACCTTCCATCATGCACAGCACTTCGTCATGGGCTCTGGTCTTTGCAACAACAGTGCTTTACTAGCCAGCCGATTAGCTATTGAGGAATGGAGTAGCGGTATTGGTGCAACAAAATCTCAGAGAAGACGAATTTTACAACTCCTTGACAAAGATACCTTGCTGCGCAGAGCTATTCGCAAAGGACTGCAAAAGATTGACAGTCCGCGTGGCCTCCGTTTTCTCTTCGGCTATCACACCGCAAGGATTCTTGGGTGGAAGCGACGAGTCCCTGATGATGACGCTGCCGGTTTTGATAGTGCTGTAAACGAAGTGTTGCGAGTCCTACTGTGGCCAGACAACAGAGATAGACCTGCTGGAGAAGTGGTCGAATCTTCCACCGCTCGAGAGCCCTGATGTCGTGCCCTGGGAAGATATGTTTGCTGAAGAAGGCAATCTCTCAGCAATGGTGGGTGAAGTCGAAGTTGTGGAGCACACCGTTCCTACTAGAAAACGTACCAGCGATAGTGTCGTGGGCCTGCGCATGCCGAGGAACAACATCACATCGTCAACATCCCAGAACGAAGCCCCATCCACAAAGAACAAGCGACGACAAAGAGAGCGGCTGAAGACTATCACAGTAAGAGAAGATGAACCACTTCAAGACATGCCTTCTCCTGACCCTCACATGATGAACTCCAACATGTGCAACATCGACATGCAGAAGTCGGCTCCAACTATGCCCGCCATCAGTAAGCCACTAGTTTGGGGAGGTGACCTATACGCACCTGTGGAAGCTAGAGAGGCGCGCGTACCTGCATCAATAATGGAACCCACTCCTGTCAGGATTCGGCGATCGCCGATACCACACCTTGAGAAACGACCGTTCCGCTCAGGTATCGACGATTGGCTTGTCGGAATGGCTATCTGGTCATACATACAGCATGGGCGACGCGAGCTTACTTACATCATTCTACTTGATGATGGAGAGGAAATTCACGTACCTTGTGGACAAGTTGAGCGCATTCAATTGGCACTTGAGCTTCATGACAACGAGCACACAGGATATGCAGCATCTATGGAAGAAGAGAAGTACCAAGGACACCCATCCTCGCTTTCCAGTCCCAATGATGTCGAGAATAGCACTGATGGGAGCTATGTGCTGAGAGCGCTCTCCTCCCGCCTGTGTATGGAGCACTCACAACTGAGAGACTCTACTGAATCCCATTCCATCGAGAAGCCCCCTCCTCATTACGCGCATTCAGTCTCAACTTCAGAAATGCTCTCCACTCCCAAAGGCCACTGTCCCAGTGAAGGCATCCTGCACACCAGCTGCGCCGAAGACCCTACACGGGCAATGCGTTCCAGAGTGGAGTCGGCGCCAATAATGCCAATAGATAGCGAGAACTTCCTACCTCCTTTCAGCCCTCTATTCCAAACTCATCTGCTCAGTGGAAGCATGCTTCCCCCCAAACAGGCATTGCTCATTCGCGAAAGCGTCGACGCTGAATGCACAAACGCCTCAGTAGGTCCTGCTCAAGTGGATGCACAACTTCCCAAGATAATACAACATGCAAATGCAGATGTAGCAGGTCCGTCAACAAGGGCCGCAGCGAGTACGAGTGTTGTTCCTAGTCGAGGACGGAGGAAGAAAGTAGTTCAACAGCATATGGATGTGAATAACGATGATGCCCCAGTTGGCGGGCCCTCCATTCAACATGGCTTCCCCATTCTGCCGCCTAAAAGAGATGCTCGAAAGAGAGACTCATCATTGCGAGCGCCATTGTCGCTGACGGAGGTGGCCGTTGGGAGAGCTGTTGATGAGAGGGCCGCCAACCGAGTGGGCCCTGACACGATGGCCCCTGCACCAAGTCATCATGTTCGCATTCCGCGTCCAAGTACTAAAGCTGCAGAAGCTGCTGCCTTCGCCAGCGAATTTGCAGAGGCGATGTGGACGATGAATCACGCCACCTACTTGCATGACCGAGTCCGCTTCACAGGTCCCCTACCGGGCCCATCATTCCCTTATCGGCGCTTGGCATCGAAGGTCAGTATTTTCGGACGCTTTTGGACTGAGAGGACACTTCAACGAATCTGTGAGGAAACCAACAGATACGCCAGCGAGATTGATTCCGCAACAAAGTTACCAATCGGAGGTGTGCATTGGTGGGCTCTTAGTTCGATGGAACTTCGAGCATTTTTTGGAATTTCGTCCTGATGGGGATCAAGAAAGAGCCGAATCATAGATCCTATTGGAACAAGAAATTTCCATTCCTGTATTGCCGAACCATAGCCAGCACGATGTCTCAGAGTCGATTTGAGGACCTCACTCGCTGCCTACATGTATGTGATGACGCGATGCTTGACAGAGAAGACATAACAGTTGATGAAAAGAAATTAGTCAAGCTCAGTTGGCTCATAGCAGAGGTGCAAGACAAGTGCAAATCGAATTGGAATTTACACAGGGAAGTCACCGTGGATGAATCCATGGTATGTTACAAAGGCAAGTACTGCCCAATACGTCAATACATTCCCAAGAAGCCTACAAAGTGGGGAATCAAGATCTGATGTTTGGCAGATGCTCAGAAGAAGTATGTATATGACTTCGATGTTTACACTGGCTCTCTGAAGCGAATTGGTCACAAACGTGGTGAGCCAAGGGGTGCGAAGACACCGTACGAAGTTGTCATGCTGTTACTGCGCGACTTGCATCACAGAGGACATGTTGTTGTCACTGACTGCCTATTCACGAGTGTTAATCTTCTCATAGACTTGTGCGCCCTCGGTACATATGCAACCAGGACAGTCATGAGTAACCGGCATGGCCTACCGAGGAGCTTAGCCCAACGATCATTATTTGTTGGGGCGGCCCAAGGAACCGTTGACTGGCGCATGCATGCGAGTCGGAAATTGAGTTGCATGGTTTGGGTGGATCGCAAGGCTGTGTTGTTGCTGTCATCTTTCTATCCACCTGTGCCACGTTTGGGTGAAGACTGGTCCACCGTTCCACGTCGCGTAAATGGAAAGGAGGAACAGATAGAGACCTCACCTGTGCACAAAGGTTACACCACTTTTATGCGGGGAGTTGACGTTGCCAACTAAATGAGGGGTGTATACTCGTCGCAAACACGAAGCCAGAAGTGGTGGCATAGGCTCTTTTTTTACCTACTGGATACAAGCGTTCTGAATTGTTTCTAACTGTAAAAGGCCATGTGCGAGAGATTGGTACAGAGGACGATTCCTCGCCGTGAGTTTCAGTTGAGCTTGGCAGAGGCACTGTGTAAACCGTGGGCAGTGCATCGTGGATGCGTTTCTCAATTTCGACTTGCTATTCCGGCGGTTCATACCCTCGTCCGAACAAACAAATGGAGGAAGTGTAGATACTGTTTGTCGAAGACAAGAACCAATTTCTCATGTGTGCAGTGTGGAGGCCTATATTTTCATCTCGGAGATTGCTTCACCGGTAGTCACTTTTCCCTCCGTCGCTGAAGCAAGACGAAATCAGTCGTTGTCGAAGGACGTAAAGGCGGCGACGAAGTTGTTCGTGCATGGCTAATCACGTCCAGGAAGGAGTGTTTTCTGTGTCATTTGTACACTGTGATTATTTGTTTTCCTTTCAGGTCGGCAATATTTGGAGTTATCACCTCTGTTGTTTAATAGGCTGCTTTGCATTGGCGGGTTCGATCTGACGTCGACATCGGTAGTCGTTCTGGTCAGTGGAGCAACGACTGCTTCTGATGCTCGAAGCTCATGTCGATCTCGGCGAGGCACATCCTTCGACTTCGTGAGTCAGTGCAATGCTATTATAGTTGTCAATATACGGCAGTAGCTCTAGTCTTCCTTGAGAATTTTGACGCCGAAATGATGACTTCGAAGACAGAGTGTCGATGAAGGGAAACGCAGTTGACGCTTATGTGGACTCGATCACTACGGAAGACAAGACTTATCGGAGAGTGGAATCATCTGTTAAGCTTTGAAGCTGTTGTGTTTATGATCAAGTACAACGCTTGCCCTCATTGACATCCATATGAATGCAGGAATTCACATGACAACACGGTAGGTACTGATCCACCTTTCTCATTTCGTAAAACTTTCATGACCTCTAATGAATTGTGCATGTGCATGCTGACGTGTCTAATATGGAATCAACTATGACTCCTACCATGCAGAAGTAATGGAGGGCTACAGAACGGTCGATTACAGGATCAGGAATAAGTTTGTTTTTTTTAAAAATCATTTTTCATGTTCTTGTCTGTTATTTCATGACATGAGGAAGCTGACATGTCTGTCTTCAGCCGTGACTTGTGAGCAGAAATAACACGGCAATCACTCGCGCAACATGGATCAGCAAGCGAAGTTGTCGGAATCCACCGTGACTTCGACGAGCTCCTAAGCGAAGCAGATGACGTTGGGGATGTAGTGGCCGAGGCAGTACTTGTGGGAGGACGTACTTGGGATATGAGCTACGGATCACGAATTGGGAGGCACACCTTTCAAGGACTGCTGAAAGTGAGGGTGCAAGAGAGAAGACGAGGGGTGCATGTGCACATACTCTCGTCTTCATGAAAGAGCAGGATGTAGTGCACAGCTCCATCAAAACAGGTAGACTTGTGGAGCACATACACATGTTCCTGTGATTTCAATTGGGTGTCGGCATCACAAAGACTATGCCATTTTCATGTTTTCCGTAGATGATAACGGAAATCATGGCTAATATATATGTATGTGAATAGCAAATCGATAATTATGGCTAATATATTTGTATGTGAATAGCAGAGGTTTGTTGTATGAGTTGTCATTGCTATGAGAGAATGCAGCTGAGATGTGCGGTCATTCGAGTCTGTAGGGGGAGGCATAGCTATCGGCCGCTGTCGATAGAGCTCTCCACATGGGACAAAGGAATGAATAAGCTGACATCACTGGCCGTGTACAAGCTGACATCACTGTTAGTGATAAACACATATAGAAACTACACCTCGGGTCATGAGCGCATTTCTTAGTCATTTCAATAACGCATTGCGAATATTATATGGAGTTTAGTAAACGACGTTGGGCAGGCCAAGAGTCGGGGCAGCTCTAACCGCAATCTTCTTCTTCACGGACCTCGGAGAAGGTCTTTGCATTACAAGCTCCTCATATTCTGCAATGCAGAACTTCAGACCACGAATTGGGCACAATCATTGTCTGAACGTCTTCTTCTTACCGTAGCATTTTTCCGAGCATTTTTGGGAGCTCTTCTCTGGCTGTGAAGGCTTCACGAACAGAGAAGACATCTTCTGCCCGCCATGGTCAACCGCTCATTCGTCACAGTCAAAGCTTATGATCTGTGCATTGCCGAACTTGTCAATGAAAATCCAAGCGTTGGCGAAGAGTATGCGTGGTAACCTAGAAGATCATACGGCAACTTCTTTGATTCCTAGGATCGATGGCGAACTCCTGGAGGCTACAAATTCTGCAAGTTTTCAGTGCCGTGGCACTTCCCAAATGAGAGTCGACGCTCCAGGGTTAAAACAGTTGACAATCACTACAATATTTATTATCTGGATACTGTTACTGGAATGAATGGCATGTAAAATGATTCCTGATATAAGCTAGTGAACCTTAGCTGTACGCAAATCGATTGGAGCAAGTTATTCATTAAGTGCAGTAACTTTTTAACCCTGAAGCGCGTCAACGTCCATATCCTGGACAAAGAACAGAGGGCTTTGAGGCCCTCATTCATCCAATTAACTTCTCATTTATCAAATGTAATACTTGAATTTAGAAAAGACAGCCTTCTTTAATGACTAAATTCATTAAATTTTGGAAGATGACATATCTGTACAAAGCTATAAGCGAAAATTTGCAAAAATTCAAAAAAGAATTGAGACGCTTAAGGATTAAGGGAAGAAATGAACGGGGAGTACCGGCATTTAGTTACAAGTCAGTCGGTTGAAATCCAAAATTTTCGAATGAAGTTCAAAATTTTAGGGAAAAACCCGATTATTTTAGAGGAAAAAAAATCTTTATTTTCTTAAGGCCTAACCGAGAGTATTCTCCAAGTAACCGGTTGGTGCAAGAAAATGTAGGATTTTAGCTGGTTAAGGTAAAAAAAATTTCCGGACTGTGGGCCTAGCAAGCTAGATTTATCCTAGGGATAAACGCTGAATTTTTTATTTTTTTGCAAATTCTGAATTCATATTTGCAATCAAAGCCCCCACAATTATCTGGGACTGGTCAAGAACATATCCAAAAACACGGCACAAACTAGGTTTTTTTTTACTTTTATCCCTAGGTAACTTGAGTTTTACCCTATTGAGCCCACCTTCAATGGTAGAATTTAACGTCGTGCCTATGGAAGATGCCAATTTAAAAAAATTCATGCATGATAATATTTGCAAATTTTGAATTCATAATTGTAATCAAAGGCTTTAAATTAGCTAGGTGGGATGTAGAAGGTAAATTAATCAAGTATAAAATAGGGGGCTTTATTATTTACTTGCACCCTTAAAATAGCTTGGAGGGGCTGAGTAAGGGGGGTAGTTCACCCTAACTCTTTACAGATATATAGTATACTAGGAATTAGGTGTTATTTGATAAAAGACATTCAACAAATATTTTTCAATACAAAGTAAATTAATGATCATAATAGTACCCAATTATCAATGTATACCATTTCAATCAGTGAAAAGTTATAAGGCTAAATACGGATTGTATAGAAAGAACTAAAGGGCCTATCAAGGATTAAAATATAGATCTTCTATAGATTAAAAGAAATCTTTATCTTGAAGTGGTGGATATTGGAATGCCAACTTATAAATTAAAATTATGAATCAATAGAATTGGGTTGAAAAGGATTCAAATTGGATTGAAAATTCATGGTTTTATTACTTCAAGGAACACTACCATGTAACTTGGATACATGGCAAAAGACTCATTCATTATTTCACAATTAGAAGGAATGCTTTTAAAGTACCATTGCAATTGTGTAGGAAGTTCAAAGAATTGCATTAAAATCCAAACAAATGATGGTACTCTCTATAGAGACAATAATAGAGATGTGTTTGTTTGATGTAATGCTTGACCACCTATAAAGGTGTTTTTTTAATTGAAAATTCAATTAACTAAAATGAATTTGAAACAAATGATTTGATTTGCCATTCAAATTCATAAATAAAATCTTCAATCCAATCAATCAAAAGTGACTATATGCAACTACAAAAAGGACTAATTTGAATTTTAAACTTGAAAGTGCTTCTAAAAATTTATATGAAGATGGGTGAAAATATAGTAGTGAAAACATGACTTGCAAAGACTAGGGAAATGACTATAAGAAGACCCACCAATAGTCAAATTTTTCATATGGGGGTTGTCACTCATTTACACCTTCCATCAATTTAGAAAACTTTCTCTACCTCTATATATTGAAAATTATAGAAGCCCAAACATTCTTTCATGACTTAGTCTACCCTCCTAGTATTCCTTCCTTGTACTTAATCAAAGTCCAAGGGTGGTATAAGGGAATCTTATAGGGGTACCTATAATTTTTTTGTGGCTACTTGAAACCTTCAAGTGGCTCTTCCAAACTAGATACATTGCTTCTTATAGTCATCTAGTGCATGCCCTCTATGGTTTCTTAGTGCTTTTTAGAGGCTATAGATTTTTTTTCACAAGAATCTTTAAATTGTAGTAATTGTGTATATTGAAGGCAAATGAGGGAGCCTACCCTTACCAATATAATTTTTCGATTGGAGTATTTTTTATTCTTTATTTTTTGTACTTTCCTAATGAAAAATTTAATCATGTGCAACTCTTTTGATCTTCTTGAGCACTCTTGTACTATCTTGTACCACCTTTTCGTTTATATCAGGGTCATTACAAGAAACACTTACCGGTGTTGGCTCAAAATGGTTCAAAATCAATGAGTCTTGTGAGTCCTATGACTTTTGGAATTATTTTTTTTTAAATTGAAAAAAATATGGATAATTTGAAGAGAAATGAGAATATTATGTCTCTTGAAATTCAGACCTAATAATTTTTTTTCTAAATGTTATAGACAATGGAAAATACGATGAAAATAGCTTTTTTTCACTAATTTGGTAAAATAGTAAAAAAATTCAAAAAATGAAAATGAAAAATTTGTTTTTCCTCCAAGTAAAGGTCTTTCTTTTCCAACAAATTTCATCTTTGGAAAAAATTAATTCTATTCTCTACACTTGCGCAAAGTCAACCACTTTGACGACATGTGGAGGTTGAACAATATAGTATTTTCAAAAAATATATTTATTGTCTTGTGTAACTTCAGGTGAGGTCCTTGCATGACAATTTTCAGCTCAAAATTTTCATTTTTGGGTCAAAAATAGGACTAAAACCCCCTAAAATGGCTAAAGTAGACACCCAATTGGGGGCAATTTAAAAATAGTAAAATAATTTTGAAAAAATTACAAAAATTAAAGAAAATGTAGAACTGTTTTAGGCACTTTAATTTCAAGTTTCAAGTCAAATGAACAAAAGATGCAAAAGTTATGAGCAAAAAACTACCTACTACAGGTCAAGGGGACAGAAAAAAGGACAAGTGTTTCTTGCAATCACCCATCATCTAATTCTCTTGGGCAGATTCTACCAATACTATGTCTTGCCTACTCTAAAAGTTTTTTTTGTTCACAATTCTTCTTAAAAATGCTATCAAATCAATGTCTTTTCTATTTACTATATTTGTTGTTCACAACCTCCTAACTTTTCCTTGACAAATATTCTTGGGAATCATTTTTGTAGACTACACATATATATCTCTACTATTGGTAGTGAGGAGTACATGACCCTCTAAATGAGTGAAATTGTAATAGTGGGTCTTGAGAATGTACACTTAACTTAATATTTTAGATGTAGGATTATAAGCATAATTTTCATTGAAACAAGGACAATTTATGTAGATATGAATATTTGAACAATTGTTTTTCTATAATTTAATTAAACTTCCAAAATTTCTTCAAAAGACAAGTGAAAAATCACATAGGTTTATATTATATTGTTATGTTTGAAATTAGATTTTAGATTTTTTAAAGTTAGAGAAATGCATTAGTTTTGTAGAATATGTGCCACACTAAACTGAAAATGCTTTGGCAAAGTTAGACCAAAAAAATATAACTAATCATCAAAATAGAAGGAATCAATATTTTTTGTATAGACAAAAAATTATTCCATTAATAAAAATAATTAGTGACTTAATTTCTCCTCCCATTATGAATCTAGTATACTTGCACTTAACAAAAACTTTATACAATAGAGATTGTTTCTTATTGTATTCAAATTGCCAATTCAATTCTTCAACATAAAAGAATGTCAATGAATTCTTCAATCTCCCGAAAATGAATTTTTCTCTTTAAACAAAAACATTTGTCAAATATTTCTTATAATCTTTGTTGTCACCTATTTTGAGATTTCTTCCCTTCACTCTTGTACCAATATTCATTGTCATATTTGATGTTAAGATTCCTAATGGTAAATTTAAATATATCTTTAGATTAGATTTACCTTAACTTCAACTTTCAAAGTATAAGCACACTCTTATGTATGAAAAAATTGATTATTATTTTTTATTTGATAATCATTAAGTTTTAAGAAAAATAGTTGCCAATGAATATGTAACTTAATACAATTTTTTGTAAAATTCTCCTCAATTTGTTAAGGGTTGTTAAAGTAATGTTTAACCCCTAAAGGACCAAACTACGTTTTTTGGCAATATAGCGATTTCGGGCAGCTCACTATGAATGGAATTTTTATTCTTTTTCTTTGGAATTCTCACACAACATGTGCCTAAGGAGTAGCTTTAAGGTCCAACAAGTTTCATAACATTTGACTACATAGTGAAAAAGTTATTGCATGATATGTGATTTCTTTTGATCTTTGGGCAGCTTGGGCAGATAAAAGAACTTCTTTAAAAATAATTTTTTGAAAAAATGAAAAATTGAAAAATTGTATTTAGAATTTTGTGTATGCAAGAATCTTTGAATCATTCCATTTGGATTAGTGAGTCAAAAGTTATGAGGAGGTTTAGTTTGAGGTAGTTTGTGGCTAGTTACAAAATTCCTACACTACAAAAAAAGTTTGAAATCCTTTATTTAATTCAATTTTTAATATTTTTGGATAAAAATAATTTCAATAGGTGAAGATTTCTTATTACAACATTTTAACCATTGGGATCAGAATTTTTCAATTCCATAAATAAATTGTTTACAATTTAGTGTTTTGGCTCATTTTCTACTTCTTTGTACTTGTTATTTTTTTCCTCTATGTTTTACACCTCCAAATGATTTGAATTTTTTTTCATATAGCCAACTTGCCTTTAAGAATGAATCCAAAGAGTAACCACCAATTTAAACTTTTTTTCATACAAATGTAACCTTGTGAAGTGCAGCTGCCTAGATTTCCACAGTGGTAAAAAAGGGATTTTTGTCACTTCAAACACTAATATCTTGCAATCTACATGGCGGAAATTGCTGAAATTTTTTCCACATCTTTTTAAACTTGTGCTCTAAAAGATCCTATAGTTACTTTTTTCCAAAAATGTTTTTTTCTTAAAATTTGGTAGTTGTCTAAAAAATGATAGTTTTGAAGCGGTTTTGGTGAAAATATAGTCAAAAACCTTTAGGGGTTAACTATGAATGATACAAAAGTGGCTTATTGAAACATAATACCAAATTCTATCAAATCCCATTTTAGGTACTCAAGGAGTTTCACCTTTTTTTTCTTTTAACATTTTTAAATATTGATTTTTCATCCTCTATTTTAGAGACTTTATAATAAACTTGAGTAACTAAAATTTACCAAGAAAATTAAAGTATTGAACATTTTATCAATTTTAAGGAAATATATAGTTTAAATCCTTTAGAAGTACAAAGTTGATTGTGAGTCATTGTATATGATATTATTTTATAAGTCAAATGGATCTCATTAGCAAAATATTAAAGGAATAGAATAGTATGAAATATTTTAATCCTTGATGTTATATCCTAAAGGACATGAAAGGATTTGGGTTGAAGGTTGTCCCAAATATAATTAAATATAATCATGTAATATGGATTACATCAACCTATGTAAGTAAAGTTTGAGTATAACTAACATAATTACCTTGAAATCCCTAGCTTAGTATTTTTATTATACCCTCAAAACTCTTTAGAGTTCCTTTCACTAGGGAGACAATATTTCCTGTGTCGTAGCTCTAAATTATTTATCTAAATATGAGTTTGTTTTGAAATAAAAATCTCTTGTAGCTTTATTGCCCTCGAAATTGAAAAATTTAGACATGTTCTTTACAATTTTGAATTTAAGGACAATACTCCCTATAATTTTACAAAGTGGTATGCAATTGAAATCATCTTCAAGTCCTATAATTGCTTTGGCTTATTTGAAGACTTAACATATATATACCATTTTCTCTAAGTGATTTCAATTTGGTTTGTGGATTGCTAAATATATAGCACTTGCAGTGTTGACATAGTAGGTATTATGGAAAGGAGTCTTGCATTAAAATAATGTAGATAAAAAAATAAATCAAAACTTTGTACATGAGGTAATTTGAATACTAGCAAATAAGAGGTCTTAGCATACAAAGCTATAGAGTAAATTAAGTGCATTGCTGCAAAGGCCCATATAAGCACCAAGCTAGTATTTTTATTATGGGCCTTCAAATCCATATTTTTGCATTGTAATTCAATGGCTCTATGAATTAACTTCCTTTCTACTATATTCAAAAGATTATTTAGTATGTTTTGAAATATTTTTCACTAGGACATACTATTCAACTCCAAATGTAGTTGTACAATAGCATTCATGGTGTGCAATAGTAACTTTATTAAATTGAACATCCTAATTCTCATCTAACTAATCATCCATCCCTATTAAATAACCAATTTAGTATTGTGAAAATATTAGAATCTTCTTTGTATCACTTTATTCATATAATACTCTATAAATAAAGTATTACATATACACATGACATTTCGATCATAAAACAATAATTTTATATATTTGATAGTTGGTTGAGTACTCCGGAAGCCTACAAATACCTAATTTCTTTCAAAATTAAGGTAGAAGTATCCCTAAATAACCAACCATGCCTAATAATCAACTTGTAAGGATCCAATATTTCTAATCAAGGCAAGACAAATTTCCACCCAAAGCTTTTCCATCCCCAGAATGTTGTTTTTTTGTTCTTTTTAAGGCTAAGACTACTAAGGTTATAACACATGTCATGAATTAGTGAGTGAGAAAGTAGAAAGTATTGCATAAGAAAATAATTCTTGAATAATAAGAATTGGAAGACTCTAGACTTTGGTTATGGATCAAGAAAGTAATTCTTAAATGATCAAAATTAAAAGACTCTAAACTTTGACTATAGGTCAAGAATACTTATTTAATTAATTATTTTAGAACAAATGGGAAGGACCATTACATTAAAAAAACAAATAGAATACTAAGTACTTTTTGGTTCTCAAAACTCACACTGATTTCAATTTTGGGATAAAAATTCTGAAAATTTTGCTATCCCCATATAGTAGAGAGACCCATAACCAATAAAATAAGCACATTTGGACATGATCTAGGGTAGTGTAAGGCATGGCAAATACTTTCAAAGGTGCATTGACACAAATGGTGGGGATTGCAAAAAAATTCATAATTTTACCTCTTGAATTGAAATTACTATGAATTTTGAAAGGCAAAAGTTGGGCTTGACCATTGACCAACACCTAGAGTCACCCAATTCCGATCAAGAACTGTTTTTCTACTCATTGATTCCTACTTTCTTGCTCACTTGTGAGTCATGAGTTTATTAAGGTAGAACCACCTGTAACCAATCGGCCCCCATAGCCAACCTAATGATAGATATATTTCCAACCAAGGCTAGAATGAGTTTTTTTCTCACTTTTAAAGTTGGGACTAAGAGTTCATGACATGTTCCAAAGTAGTGTGCAAACAGTAGAAAAGAGTGAGTAAAAATGTAGTGTTTTGTGAGATTATAATTAGAAGACTCCATAGATTGGCATTTGGTCAAGCACACTTTATGCCTTCCAAAATTCATAGTAATTTCAATTCATGTGATAAAATTACCAAAGTTTTTGCAATCCCCATCATTTTTATCTTTACACCTTTGAAAATATTTGTTTTACTTTGCACTCCACTAGATCATGCCTAAAATACCTTAAATGATCGGTTACGGGTGGTTCTACCTTAGTCTAAACCTTGAAAAGTACAAAAACACACTCCAAGGAGAAACCATTCAAACCATGGTTGGAATTACAGTACCCTATTGATTGCTGATGGGGCATTGGTTAGAAATGGGTCCCCCTACTATGTTTCCTATCTTCCTCCGTGGGAAAAATTTCCACCACCTCGTACTGTACGTGATTGGTTACTGGTGCTTCTACCTTAGAAACGTTTGTAAACCTAATCCATCACAGAAACCAAGGGCTTAAAAATACCTCATTCATCACGACAGCAATACAATATCTCTTTATACAAATCTTAGTTTATTTGAAAATGGATAGCACAAACGTTGTAAAGGTAATTTTATACACTAGCCCAGAAAATCTCCACCTAATAATTCCAAAACCAATCAAGCAAATATATCCACAATACTCTGGAACCCTGCCTCCAAACAGTCGAATCATTCCCTTCTACCAGAAATACAACGACCGCCCTGTCCCGAACATTCATCCATCCTCGAGTTCAAATTCGAACAGACTTCATCACAATATCATCCAAGAGCACAATCGGAAGATTCGAATTCAAATGCAGAGGTCACCAATCCTTGTTGGCAGTCTCGTGAACCAATAGCTGCCGCGCCAGGTTCCACGTCAGCTGACGGAGAGATCGGGCGCCCGACGCCGTCTGCACCATCGCCCTCACGTTTGTGGCGCAATGCCGACGATTCTTTCTTTATCGTCATCAGAAAGAAAGGATCGTCGGAATTGCGACGAGGAAACAGCGGGGAGTCGGGGACTTGGTAGCAACCTATTGAGAACGCTTAGGGAACAGAACAGGGAACTGCCGTCGGTCTCGCTTCCGTCGTCATTTGTGTTTAGAGTTGCAGCGCCATTGCCATCACCGGCCAGCTTTTACTGTTTCTGCCGTTTGACACAATTGCTCTGCGCTCTTGTGAATCTCACTTTGTTGTTTGAATATTGAGATCAATGGGAGAGGAGCTGAAAATCTCTTCAGTTTTTTACACCGTCCAAATAGGTGTAGAGACGAGGCTTTTCGATCTGGAGAACGTATGCAGTAAAGCTTGATCGATCGAACGCATGTTCGCCGATTTGATTTTTAATTTTTTCTCCGGATCAAAGTGCCGGTCACGCGCAATCGAACGTTTTATTTTCTTCGGGGTTTCCGTGAAGGTATTTCGTTTTAGTTTTGGTCTCGGGATTTGTAATTAGTTTTGGCTTTGATTGAAGGTTCGTTAAGTTGTAGTTCGGGTTGATCTCCCCGGTCAGCCGTTCGTGTTGTTTGTTTCTCCTACTGGTGTTAGTCCGTCTCTCTAGCGTTTGATGCGAAGAGGAACGATCGCACACTCGCTGGTGTAATTTTCAATAATGGATTTCGGTGTCGTCATCCAAGGATGTCGGTGCGTTTCGAATGATGAGTATTAATCGCTCTTGTTGCATTGATTGCTTAATTAATTGATTTTTCAATCAGTTGAGATTGATCTGTCTTTCTTCTGGAGCTCGAAGCAAATTATGAAGTTTGATTGATAGACAAGGAGTAGTAGTTATGCAAGGCTTTTATAAATTACGGAGCAGCAATAATTTGCGGCGTGTTGAAGTCACCAGACGTCACTGATTGCGTGCTGGTGGCCTGCCTGTGTAGAATATGCTTATTCTACACTCTTGAGTCGAGACCGATTACGGATTCCGGATTGGTTTGACGTTATGAGAGTTTTGACGCCTTTTTCTTTGACGTACGTTACCTTTCTTTTTTTCTGTCGATGAGTCAACGGACATGCGGCATAACTGAGCTGGATCGGATCCGCTTTGTGCTCGGCTTGTTGAGGAAGGTCTGCCTTTAGGGCAAGTAGTTAGGACTGTGGAGTAGTCCTGGCGTCCTGGTACGATAGCTGTGGGCCCCAATCATCGTTGTTGTTGGAATTCACATGGAGCTCGTGAGCGTACTCATTCATGTGATACAGGTGTTGTTATGAATTGCACTCTTGACTGATAAATTTTGGCTTGGAAATGTTATACGTGCAGGATTGCGGGTAAGAAATTTCATGCGGAATTTTACAAGTTGATTATTGACGATGACAGAATCGTCTTCCAATGCTCTGAGGGAGATACTGTCGAAAGCTCAGGATGACGCGCTTCAATCCACAACCGATTTCGAACAGAGCGCCAAGCGTGCTGCTGCGTTGGTATCGGAGTGTGTAAAACGTAGAACTGCTACGGACGAGGTAGGTGCACGCTTCTGTGCTTGGTAGAACTTGTCCTAGAGTCCTATCTATTCAGAGATTAAATCTATTCCGGTACCTGGTTCTGTTGCAGCAAATCCGCGCATTGGAGGATCAAATTGAAGTTTTAACGGACAAGTTGAAGAAAGCCGAGGAGGCTTTAACAGCTCCATCGTCTCCCGAGCTTGGGAGCCCTAAAACCCAATCAGATGATGAGTACATAGTCGTTGAACCGGGATCGTCTGACGCTCTGGAGAAAAAATTGGAGCAAAGAGAGGCAGAAATCAGGAAAGCCATAGCCCACGCTAAGAAATTGGAGCAGATGTACGATACTGCTGAAGAAAGGACGTTGACTTTTGAAAAACTGGTAATTCGATGCAACCTCAAACTCAACTCTGAAGCATGTGGCTTAGGGTATCAACCTATCTCTGTCATAGGTTCCCTTAAACTGAAAGGTAGTTCAAAGCATGAACTCTGGAGATGGATTATGATGCGGTATGCCCTTGCAGACCCTTTCTTTTGCATTCTTCTAGGCTCATTTTTTCTTTGAAACACGACATTGCAGGTGCAAGTGCTTGAAGCAAATATGTTTGAAAAAATTGATGATGCTAATGCGTTGCTAGAGAAGGTGAAAGAACTGGAGGAATTGCTCACGGCTGGACATATTCAGGTATAGATTGTCTAGTCATGCTAATTTGTTTTTTCTTCGGTTTGTCCAGTTTTGTTTTCTCAAGTGCTGGACGTCGTATTGTAGGGTATTCTCCTGCACCCCATTCTTTGATTCCCTTCTTCCTCGCTAGGGTTTCAGTATCCTGCAATAATGAACCTTTTTTTTTCTGCCGATCGTGGGTGCAGATCTACTCTGCCTTCGTTCAGGAATGTATTACATGTTGTCTGTCTAGGACATCTGGATTGTTTCTAAGACAGCATAGAGACTTTCTGCAGAAAGTAATGATTCCCTTCCCTCTATCCCTGCATTCACTTGGATCGAGTTTAATCAATATTAAGGTGTCTGATATGGTTCTATTACGTCCCTTGTTTAGTCTCTAATCTGGGGTTTGTCTCACCTGGGTGATTAGCAGATTGCTGTTCTGGAAGAGAAATCAAAGGTGTGCGATGAGGCGCAGAAGAAAGTGGAGTACGAGAAAGTCCTTTTCCTGGAGACAGAAGATCAACTTGTGAAACACTTCGAAAAGGCACATGACGAAGCTGAGCATTACCGGACCATGATATTTCAGCTGGAAACGACCGTCAAAATTGCGGAGGAGAAGGTTACTCATGCTGAAATGTTTCTGGAATCTGCTTCTCAAAGGAATCAAGAGTTGGAGACGGAAGTTGCAGACTTGAATTTTCAAATCCAATGTATCAGCAGAGAGCAGAAATCTGCCTACGAGATCAACAAAATGAAGTCTGACTCTGAGCTTTTGGAGCTTCGTAAGGCTCTGGCCACTTTTCAAGATAAAGCGGATACTCTGGAACAGGAGTTGCAAATGTACAGAGACAGGGAGAAGAAAATCATGGATGATGATGTCAGGTCTGTTGATGAGAAGAATGTTGTTCACGAGGCTACCTCTTCGCATCTTATTGGTTCCATACAGGAAGACTTGGTGGGCGAGTCCATCGATGGTCACGCCGCAAGTTCAGATCTGGAATTGGACATGGCCCGTGGAATCAGCAACAGTCTTGATGATGACATGAAGTATCTGGGTGAGGCGCATGCCACACATTCAAAGCTGTCAATGTCGAAGTTTGCAGAACTTCAATCTGCCCACATGTTATTCGCTTGTGAGGGTGAGTCGAGCAAGACCCAGCTGAAAGATCATGTGAAGGATCTGGAATTGAAAGTGAGTGAGCTTGAGCAGGAGATAAAGATCTCTAGAGAAACCGAGGAGAAGACGAAGCACGAAGCGAAGGTTTTGGAAGCGAAGGCCATGGAAGAGTGTTCCCTTCTTGAAGGATTGAAGATGTCTTATGCTGACTACACTTGTGATCTTGAGAGAAAAATTTCCAAAATGGAGAGAGAGTTGGTCTCTTTGAAGGAGAAGTTTGCAGATAACGTAATCGAGCTACAAAAGGCGACCCTAGATTGTGAGAGGATTACGAACGCAGAGAGCAGAAGTGAATTTTTGGAAGCCCGTATTGTTGACCTCCAAACCAAGCTGGACGCTCCAAGAGAGTGTGAAACGTGCTCTCAGTTGAAGTCACAGATCCAAGATTTGGAGGTAATGTTGGGTGAACTTAGTTTGGAATTGGAAATTTCAAGAAAAAAGGAACATGATGTTCAAAAAGAGATGAAATCTATGGAGGAGAAATGCACTGCTCATGAACGGCGCGCTTCCGAATGGATGGAGAAGGCTGCGTCACAAGTCGTAGACCACAATGGTCGAGTGCAAACACTTGAGGCTCGGATAAAAGAAATGCACGAGGAGAATTTGCGAACTCAGAAGAGTATTAATGAGAACCGCCTGTGGGTCGATAAAGCTGCATCTTTGCTGAGAGAACACGCGGAGTCTCTTCACGAGTTAGGAGGAGAATTTCCAGATCGGTCAACCACAGGCAACAGTCCCGGCAAGGAAGAAAAAGAAGTTCTGCAAGCGAAGGTTCAGGGATTGCGTCTCAAGTGTAGGAACCTGCAGCTCTCTGATGGACCGGAAGCTCTTCAGCTGTGTGAAGAGATATTGTCCCTCGAAAGGGATTGTTTAAATTTCCAGGTGAATTTCCCGATCGAAGTCGGAATTCCCAATTTTGTTTATTTTGGTTCTGACTTCGCATCGACTGACTGAGGGATACTTCTTCTTTTTGAATGCCAATTCGGTTTTAAGCCTAGCGCATGTCAGTTCCTCTGCCAAGTACTGCCTGGCGTTTTTAATTTATTTTTTATGGAACGTAAACCAGGTCTGATAAGAATATTCATGATCACTTGCCGTGCTTATTTAGCACGGTCACGATCCTGAGGTTCTAATATCCTTTTTATCCCTGCAACAGATGTTGGATATGGCTTGCAGAAACTCTAACTTAGAGATTGAATCTGAAGTTTTGAAGTCGCAAATTCAAAATCTCCAAAACCGTCCTGAATCACCGGCCAAGGAGGTGAAGAAATCGTTTCGGGAGGTCACTCTTGACGGAGAAGTGCAGTCTCTTAGAGCGCAATTGGTTGAACTGCAGAGTTTAAGAGCTCGAGTATCAGAAATACCCTCTTTACAAGTGCAACTCGCACAGCTGCAGCTGAGTTTGCGGGCAGCTGAAGCAAGAGAACTTGAGCAGGTAGGGATACGGATCATCTTTACTACCCTAAGGTGCTCTTATTGTACCCGTCAACTAACTGTTTAGTCCATTCAATAGTTGTTCTTCGTTCCTCGAGCCTGGTACACTTGTAGAATGATGTGCACTCCGAATATTACTAGGCTTTTCTTCTTTTAATAACTGTTGCAATATTCTGCAGAACTTAGAGTTAGTCAAGGTGCAGCGCAAAGTATCTGCAGCAGATGAGGAATTATGTTCTCTGAAGAGCACTCTTCTTAACCAGGTGCTAAAGATATCTGCTTTCATTAGATTCTTGTTCGGCAATCTTCGTCATTATCCTGTACACTATCTAATTTGTAAAAGGATTAAGGGGTGGTCCCACAATCCAAATGTTTTGCCAAAGCATCTGAATCAAAGTAAACGGTGGCTTTGCAGACACTGTTAAATGAACTGAGGGAGCAAGTCCATCTTCTTGAGCAGAATCTGAAAAAGTCAGAGAAGAAAAATGCCTCCCTCGAAGAAGATCTTCGTGTCTATCTGAGGTCAAAGAGCGACCCTGAAGTAGAAGTTACTGAGGTAAGTTGCTTCGATTGTCCAGAATGTGGAGTTTTTGAGTCTCCCTCTTTAATGTGACTACTATCACTAAACCACCCCACTTTCCTTGAGCTACTTTCACATTTGAGCTTACGCCGTTGGCATTGGTGTATTCCAGATTGTTTTGGAGCAATCGCCAGAGTCCGAGCAACAGTCTGATTTTATGCCGCCTCAACACACCAAATCCAAAACCCGAAGGAGGAAACATCGGAAGAGTGGGAAAGCTCCGATTGTACAGGAAAGAACTCAATCTGCAGACAGGACTAGTATTTTCAAACATCGTATTGCTGTTTTCCTCTTCTCTGTTACTCTGGTTGCTTTACTTATCAATGTCAGCTTGAGATAACATCCAGGAGAAATTCTCTACGGTTCCCACATTGCTGAAACACATAGAGCTATTTGTTTTTTTACATTTTTGTGTACTGGCCACTGGCAGAACTGGCGCCATTCGGGAAACCAGTTTGCTTGTTCGAAATGTCCATACGGTAGGGAACGAAGTTCATGTAGGCTGGTAGGCGAGGTTTCTGACATTGATTATCCACCCCTTCAAGTTGAAGCCAATGTGAAATTGGAGTACTGGAAGTTTTGTCCTCGTGCGAGGATTTGCACGAATAGGTTGCTGGTCCTGTACCCAATCTTTGGAACTTTTGGGTGTACATTTTTATGTCGCGATTTTTTCAAATAAAACACAACGGATTTTGGACCAAGGGGGTTCTAGCCTGCCATGGAACTCGCTCTAGATTACCTTGGACGTGGCCAGCTACTGTAGATATACTTTACAAAAGCAAAAATGTCTGTAATTGAAATTGCTGACAAACCAGTATGGTAGACGTATCGATTTCCACCGACAGTCATACTTTTTGTATCAGAGCTAGTCTCATGTTCGTGCTGACATATAAATTAATCCTTTTGTGACCGGTTGACCAGCTTTGGTTGATTTTTGGACTTTTTGTCTGTTGTTCATAGAACGCATCAATTCAAAAAACCTAGTGAACAATGCAATATGAGCGTCTTTGTATGCTTCTAACAAAGCCAATTTGAAAGCAATGTGTGCAAAAATACATTAGCTATGCTTGTTCAAACTTGAATTGGCCAACCCTTCACATGTGAAATATTGCAAAAAAATATATAGTGAATGTAAAAGATGACTTCTTATATGTGTGAAAAAACTAGTTGGAAGGTTTAGGATTGATTTTTAGAGCAATTAGTGAAATTTATGCCTAATTGTGAAAAAACATATTTAGTATTAGTGTTAGAGGCTGTTTGCAGCACATCAATCTTTGAAGATTAATTACAAGGATGTGAATTGTTGGATTACTTTCATTTTTTGTTTGGTTTTACAAGGATATGTCCTATAGAACCAATTCTTACAATTTAATTTAGAATTACATCCATAGAGCAGTCACAATATGGGACTTTTTAAGAATTGTATATAAAAATTGTGCTCTACCTTATAATTATAGTGTGCTTCTACAAAATTTGAAATCCTCTATAATAAGCAAAATTGGATAACAATGTACATTACAAATATTGTAACTCAGGGTTCATTGGGTAAACTAATGAACCCTGAGTTACAATATTTGTAGACTCCAGAGTCTAAAATTTCAGCCTATCCAGGAGCTATCTACTAGAGGAGTTGCACATTTTGTTTTGGATTTCTAGGTTGCCATGCATCTTGGGTTTCTTCGTTCCATTCCTTTTTAGATAAGAGCGTATTTGTCACTTGAAAGAGAGTGGTTGTCAAACAGAACTCGTGCTGGAGGAGTTTTGCATGATAAGGGCAGAAATTTGAAGACTGGGATATAAGCTAATTAAAAAGGATGTGAAGTTTTTATTTCAAATCCTCAACTTGTTTGGAATCACTGGATTCTTCTGAATTTAAGCTTCCAAATTTGTGACGCTGCAGAGAGTGACAGATGACCGAACAGTAATGAGAGGCAATGTACGCTTTAATCCTTAGACTATAAACATCCATGCTCGTTCATCAAACTCAATTTCAACCTTGAACATAAGTTTCCTTGTTTTTAAGGCCTTCATAGAAATAAAATTTACAAAGTCTACTTTATGCCTGTATCAAAACGGTGCGGACAAGAGAGGTCTGATAAATTACAGAGAATCCTTCTGCATAAGACAGAACTGCATGTGTCATCTTGCAAATGTTTTGAAAGAGAAATTAGGAATTACCACGTAGCTTTTGAAGCTCCACCTGCAAAGCCAATTCACGGATACGAGAATCCTCACGTTGCTGCTCCATCCTCATGAGTTCCAAATCCAAGCGGCGGGATTCAAGAGCAAACTGCTTCTGCGATTGCTCTCTTAGAAGTTGTAGAAACTCATCTTGATGCGCCAACTGTATGTCCAATTTCTTCTCCATCAACATGCGGTTTTGCTCTCTCAAATCCTGTACAATTTCTTGGAACGATTTTGGTTTCTTTTTCTTCGCTTTTTGCTCCCGATTAGGATTAGGTCTACATTGCGTTATCTCAAGTACAGGAGGTGTACCTGCACAGTCCACAATCCAACACAAGAATCCAACACATTGATGATTATCAAGCTCATTTTTTACACAAATAGGACCTGCTTGCATTGATTAGCCACAACAACTTAACGCTGAAAGGACCAACTTTAGAAAAACCAATTTGATTGATCACTGTCAGAAATGATACCTTGAGAAGGAACCTGGGGAATTGGCTCCTGTTCTGCACAAATTTCTTCCTCGAAATTTGGCTCTTCATCAGCACTAGATTCCTCTTCTTCAGAATGACCATCATCCCCCTGCTGAGCCATTGGTTCATAGAGTCCTTGCCCAGTAGACGTACCAAGTAAAGCCTCCTGTGTGTTCTCATTCATGCCGTTCTCACCAGTGTGTGGCGGATTGACAACACTATCAGACATGAATGATTTGACTTGGAGGAAAAAGGGACAAATAGTGACAACCTTCTCTCGGATTGCATGAATCCCCAACTTTTCATCGGTAGACGTTGACCCGTCACCTGTGTTCCGCAAGTAGTCCTCCGCTTCTTTGAATTTCTTTTCCACATACCTCATTTTGCTCATTACTTGGTCTGGACTTTTCTTCGTTTGCAATGTGTCCAAGTACTTTGAAATTATACATGTTACCGCTTTTTTGGTGAATTTGCATGTCCTTGTGGATCCACTGGGGCTTCGGATCCCTGCAAACTTCCATGTTTCATAGTTTCCCGGCAATGCCAACCACTCAAACAACTGCGCTTGATTGGCATCAGTCCATGCCTCGTACACAGATTTTGGAGATGCTTCTTGTGCTGCATTGCCAACTTCCATGTGACGGGAGGAGTTGGCCATGTCAGATTCTTGGGATGCCATTGAAGGACTCGGTAATATAGGACGTAGCCGCTTCCGTTGTCTGTCTTGCGAAGATTGGGGCTGTGCTGCCGGAGACCTCAGGGGAATTGTGGAATCCATCTGCGTAAGTGTACAAAACTAACCGCATAAATCACTTCAAATGAAAATACATGAACCTTGACACGTTGCACAACCTGATGTTAAAGCAACGGATCCATACATTTCTAAAAAAAATTTGATGCAAGGAAACGAAGGTCTAGCTTCACTTTTAGTGCGAACTCTTACTATAAACCATCAAGAGGAAATCTCCCAAAGAAAGACCTCTGTGTCAAACAAACAGGACAGTCGTTCTTTATGAGGATTGTGAGTCTTCTCGTGTATTTCATACAAACTGTTCTCATGAATTGGCTTCCTATAGATGACTGCAATACACTACAAACAAATACACTGCAAATGCCGATACTCCAATATTATCGAAGAAGTAGTTGAAGAGTTTGATTTGTTCGAATTCACGTTTTCTGGTGCAAATTAACGTACCGTAAGGAAAAAATCCAGCAATGTCTTAACGGCCTAGGAAAAAAACCCTCCGCGATCACATTACTAATAAAATTTTCAAAAATCACGAAAGAAATCTCTACAGTTGCTGCTGCTGCTATACAGAAATGGAGCAAACTAACGTCATTCAATCTTACAATTTCCAATCAAGTGAGACATGTGAGTTGTGCAACATGTCTCAAGGACTTAGTTACGTGAAAGACTACAGTATGGAAGGTCAAAGATCACACCCACGCTCAATATATGAACAAAAACTGCTTGCAAAATCAACCATGTTGACGGACGGAAATATACTTGAAACCGGTCTATCGCAAACAGAAATGCTGCGAATGCAAAGAGATAGAGAAATTACCTTCCCCACTGTTTTCAACTCACGAGCAATTGGATCCAGAGCTTTTAAGTTGACCTAACATTTAAAAGGGACCGGCCAGACCTACAAAACAAACTCATCAAGTTTAGTATCAATTGTTGAGTAGTAATATGCATATTCATGACTATCATTTCATCTGCTATGGTTTCACATAAACATTGAAAGGAACCAGAAAACAAGTAACTCTCATTTCAAAAGTAACAGTCAAGGAGGAGTATCGCACTTGAAGCCCAAGAACCCTGACAGGCTTTGTAATCCGGGAATAATGCAATCAGGCCAAGCTGGCTCCACATAAATCTCACGAGCAAGACCATAACCAATTGGATCTGGATGCTGTATTCATCAACATAACACCACTAACTCATTGGCGAGTCTCCTGAGAACTCCAATCAGAATAATGGCTTCTGTCACTCTGAAAATTCCAAACAGTTTGTCTAATCACAAGTATCCGAAACAACTCAGAAATTCAAGTCAACCGTTAGCAACATTATACTATAACCATCCCATCCCAAATCAATATGAAAGAATTAATCAGCCACAATCGCTGCCATATTCGAATAGAGTAAATGTAATTTGCCACGCAGCTAGAATTATCAAGCTTGCCACTTTCGCTGTCCTCATCCAATATCGATTGACATCTGAAATGTGAACGATGATTACTTGTGCAAAATTCGCAGAATACATGTAAACTCCCTAACTGCTTAAATGGTCTAGTACATCTACATTTCACCCATCTGAAACCACCCTAAACCATGTCATTTGGCAGTCTTACAACAATTACCGAAGAAGTGCTTAAGGACTTTGATTTGTTCGAGTTCATGTTTTCTAGTTCGTTTTGTTCATAGAACCAGTTCACCTTCGTGGTTTAATTAAATTAAAATCTAAGAATCAATCGCTGTTGGTAACCCCCAAATCATCACAACTCACAACTTCACGAGACAGGAATGTAAAAGTAGAGTGTTTTCGTGGGTGTTCGCTGTGTACAGCTTGCGATAACAGCAAAATTACTAACCCTGCCACAAACCCTCTCTATCTCACACTCGCCCTTTCCTAACACTACTTGTGCGCGATCCTTGTTTGCTTGCCTTCTTAATTAGAGCCGATGCTGCTCCACTTTTCTCTGTCTCAGACCTTGAATCACAACCCAAACCCAGGCTCATTGTACTAAAAAACACAGACCCTAATACCTGCAGTCGAAACGCAGCTATACGCGCAGTCGCCACAGCGCAAAAGACGAAGCTCTCCAGCGACAGGCCTCTCCCACGACAACCAGGGTGAGAACTTCGAAGGGAAACAGAGTGAAAGTGAGATAATAACTTCGCGCGCTAAGCTCCTTCACGACCAAGCAAAAACCCCTCAATCTTCAGAGAACGGGCCCTCCGCAATTCAAGTAGAGAGTACGATCCACGTCCCCATTCTCTGAAGATTGAGAATGGGAGAAGAAGGTGTGACAAACCCAATTAATGAATCCAATCCGTCCCTCTGTTTTAGTGGACGCTTTTCTTACGCAATGGCACGATGTACAGAATGATCCACTTGGATGAACTCTACGCACGGATACTGTACTTACTCATCCATCAATGCGTCTCTCTCCCGAACTCACTCAACGCTCAAAAATAGGTGCACTGCCACGGCACAACAGCGTAGAGAATTCATCATCCTTCTCAAATTTTGCTCAACCTGCCCAAGTTCTTGAGTTGCACAGAAACGTAGTGGTAGGCAGCTATGGCGTTGTCACCGGACGAAGGAGGCGACGAATCCAACACCTGGACTACCACCGACTCCAACGAAATGTTCCCTGACTCTTCCTCCTCTCCTTCCTCCCCCCAGGACAACCCGTGGAGCATCGGCGGACGCAATCACCCCACCTTCTGCTTCTTCAAGGGCGTTGCGGATGGACTTGCTGGAGGACTCATGGGCTCCGTCTTCGGATTCGGTAACGAATTCTCTCACGATTGTTATTATTTGGGAGGTTTGGCCGTGCATTGTCGTCGTCTAGCTTGTAATTGTGAGTTAGGGGTTTAGGTTTGGAGGGTTTGGCGTCATTCTGGAAGTTTTCAATTTCAAGGTCCTCGCGATGCATTGTATTGATGTATGTCACCTAATTGCGACATTTTGCGTAGTTTTTGTTATTAGAATGGTCAGATGTTTTAGATGTTCTTGTTAACGACTCAAAGAGGGTATCAGTGCACCAATGAATGCATTGTTTGGATACCATATGCAGAAGTGATAAGGGTTCAAAGTTTGAATGGGAAATGATCTTAAAACTGATTTGAGTTTTGATTTTGAGGTGGTGCCCATTCTCAAAATCAATATGTGATGGAATGGCCTATGATGAGAGCCTGAAATCTTGGTCATTGGAAGAGCTACGCTTAATATACCATGTACTGTGGACGACAGTATCTGTGAGAGGCCACTGTAAAGTGTATCTATCAAAGATAGTTTGATGAATTTGATCGCCTTGGAAGCTGCAAAGTAGCTTTCAAACGTAATTTTGGTGAGTGGTATCAAATTTTCACCCTCTGCAATGGATCACCCTCAGTACACAGTGTATTTTGTATAGATCTGTGTCTGAGTCCAGAAATGGAGCAATTGAATGCTGAAACTTGCAAGAATTGATGGTCTTTTTGCAATTCATGGTTGTCAGTTGCCAGATGGCAGCAGATTGAGAGTCAATCTGCCATCGATGCTTGATTTGAGAAGCTTGTTTCAAATATCTTTGAGCAGAGTCTAGTTTTGAGTTTCCTTTAGGTCTTTGAATTGCACACAATGATGCCTTCAGAAGTTAGTGGTTCATGTTCTGTATGGTTATGACATTTTCAGGCATTCAACTACAGTTGATGGTGTAATATGTGAAGTTCAAGTTGGAATTTGTTGTCAATGATGCAGGGTCGGGGCTGTTTAAGAGGCAAGGATTTAAAGGAGCTTTGAGGGAGGCTGGCTCATCTGCCAAGGTTGTTCCTCGTATCATCACAATGTTATTGTTTTCTTTTCTTTTTTCTGTCAGCAAATACCATTTTTATGTTCATACCAATTATTTCTGGATTTGTGACATTCTTGCAGAGACTTTTTCGTATCATATGTTTAAGGAGCAACATTTTTTAAACCGGTGTGCACGTGTATTTCCTCATTCAACTTGTGTCTGAGTGACCTCCTGTTTGTGTGGGTTTTGCAGACTTTTACAATTTTATCGGGGGTACACAGCATTGTCTCATGCTACTTGAAAAAGGTTCGAGGCAAAGAAGATGGTAAGCATCTATTATCTAGGGGAAGCTCAATTTTGCTTAAATGGCCAAAAGTGCCTGCCTCCATGTTTGTAGGACTTGAAAGGGAAATTCAAAGAATAGTTTCATCTATTAGTTCACTGGAATAGAAAGAAGAACTACTACCCTTCATTTTTTAATGATGGAATTACATTGTGAAAGTTACTGTGATCAACCATTAGCTTTCCAAGTGGACTCTCTATTTCTAGCTTACTCTTCAATTTTTATTGATGGAAATATGTTATGAAAGTTACTGTGATCAACTATTAGCTTTCCAAGTGGATTCTGTATTCCTAGCTTGGGCACTTAAAAAAGAGGTTAACAATGCTTTGGTTTGGAATGATTTTCCCAAGCTAGTTGCTCACAGTAGTTTGGTATCATTTGGTGCTTGCCACAGCTTGGAACGCTGGAATTGCTGGTTGCGCAACTGGTTTGGCACTAAGCACCCCTGGTAAGTCTTCCAGTACACAGCACGTGATATATTTCAGTGTGAATTTTTGCTTAAAATGTTTACATCTTTTTATGATGAATGATACATCTATTATCCTGTTGTCATGTCGTTTCAGGAACACCACAAGCATTGGTGCAGAGCTGTCTTAGTTTTGGAGCATTTTCCTTCATTTTGGAATACATGAATCAAACGCGGCCTGCCTTCGCAGCAACAACCTCATCCTCTCAACCTAGCTCGCAACCGCAAACCCACGTCCACAATCATCTCCACTTGCATCTTAATTTTCCAGTTTTGCCTCCTTTCACACTGCCTCCTCTCTCATTCGCAGGCCCTTTGTCTTTCCTGAACCAAGAATTGGGAGGAAGGGCAAGGCCTTTGTAATTCTTGTACCATTCAGCTCGTGGTGTCGGAGCAGGAACTCTCTTTTTTTAAGAAGACTTTTGTTTTCATACCCAAGAGTCACATTTTCCTGTTTCTGAATTTCTAACAGAGTGTTTTACTGTTCTGAACCTTTGTAAAGGCTTTATTTTTGTTTATAATGACGATTGCATTGCATGAATTGACTGCGTTCTGGAGATGGAAGTTTAAGGCGATTCCTCACACAACTATCACTACTGCATTGGACCTGATTTAGCCTAAATTATTGGGTTGGTAATTAGGGAATGAGCAGAGCATGTACAAGCTAGTGCGTCTGGGTTTTAATTTGGTATGGGGAAGAATCACATAAGATCAATGAACGGGGATACTGGCATTTAGTTACAAGTTAGCCGGTTGAAATCCAGAATTTCTGCATGAAGTTCAAAATTTTAGGAAAAAAACCGATCATTTTAGAGGGAAAAAAAAAGAATATTCTTTATTTTCTTAAGGCCTAGTCAAGAGTACTCTCCAAACAACCTATTGGTGCCAGAAAGTGTAGGATTTTAGTTGGTTAAGCTAAAATTTCTTCCCTGACTGTGCATAAGATACCATAGTCACATCCTTACCTTATGGTAGGTTGTTTGTTTTGTTTTGTTATGTTGAGCTCCACTAGTGGTGTTGTTGGTGTTGTTGGAAAGCTCTCGGCAAAGAGGTAGGTGCATAGGGTTTGTTTTGTGACGGTTGGACCTATAATGTGAAAATTATTGAATTTTGAAGTTTTTATGAGTTGAAATTTAAAATTTATTTTTACTTTTATTTGGTTGAGGGAATAGTATAGGGCATCTAGTTGAAGTGTTGGATCATCCTTACCAACAAACAAATTTTGTGCTACTAGAAGCTTTGTAATTGATTTCATAGTGTACCTTAGATGTGGTTTATTTCATATTTTAATTGTAGCTCCTGTTTTAAGCTAGGTACATATACCTAGTCTTAAATGGATACCAAAATAGCACCTTTGAAAGTTTATAACAATTACTTAAAAGGAAATTAGAAGATTGTTGTAGGATGAAAGATGTACAAGATATTAACAAACTTGTTGACACAATAATCCTTAATGTAAATAAACAATCAATTACAAGAACCTATTTAAACTATCTCATACTACTCAAAAACTATCCATTTGTACTTCATCCATAGTCTAATTGCCATAGAATTGGTGGGAAACTCTAAAGTAGATGACAGAGTGCTTTAGGCCATGACTACTTTGTCACAATTCATATAAATTCTCATTCATCCAAAATAAAATTTTTATTTTTAATTCTTGAGAGTCTTGGCATTCAATGGGTGAATTATGAATGCTTTCAATGACCATTTGTAGCAGTTCCAAAAAATGTAGAGGAATAATTGTTGCTTCATGATTTTAGTGTAAGGTTTTTAATCAATTCATGTAGAAATGGAAAGAAATACAAAACTTGCAAAAAGAAATTCCATATATTTAGATTCTAGAATGTCCAAAACTTATTTTTTTCTAAATTAGATTTCCAAATTTATAATCTAATTTTGGTGTTACAAGAGTACATATTTTTTTCTAAATTTAAAAATGTGGAAGTATGTCAAATAGTTGACAAAGACAAAATTGCATTGACTCTAGTTCAAAACTTGATTTGCAAAATTGAGGTCAAAGATATGAAGAAAAAAAATTTTGAAAAATTACAATAGCAAGAGAACCTCATTTCAAATCCATTCCAACAAAATGTACTAAAAAATGACAATATTTTGCTTGTAAATGAATTTTGAAGGAATTTTGAAATTTTCCTTTGAAAAATTTTAATTGTTGAATTTAAGGGTATGAATGGAGTCTATGACTCAAAGTCTGTAACTTCTATTTGTATGTCAATTCCAAAATATTCTTCCAAATAATACTTTATGATAATTTTTCCAAAACCATCAATTTTGGAGAAGACTCTACATGCTTAGGGGTAAACAACCAACCTTCCTTGATAGAAATGAAGTAAACAATGTATTAGGGGTAGTCACACCTTTTTCAGCAAGCAAATTTCATAGAAGAAAGGAGAGGAAATAGGAGCCAATCCGATGCCGTTCTGGGTGAAGGTGTGATGCCCCGTTTCGATGCACTGACAAGGGAGATTCAAAAACTGCAGAATCGATTTACCTACACACAATACGGAGCCAATCAAAGACGATCTGAAACGTAGGCTATGCGCAGTTCGTGCCACCACAACAGAGGTGAAACCTTAGAGTACCGCTGGGGTAAAACCAAGGAGCGGCAAGTAACAAGGAATAGCTCGCAAAAGCTTCCACACATCCCAAATCCATCTCTGGAGTAGAATAATCGAGAATCAAAATCTGTGTTCGGGAGGCTTCGGCGAGCCAACACAACCCCAACACGTCCCCATTCTTCAGATTTGGGGCGGTGTGGAAAGAAGGTGTGACGACCCCTATTCAAACAAAGTTATAGGCAAAAATGTGTGAAAATGTGGAAAAATTCCCCAAAAGACTCCGGTGTTCAAGGATTAAGACCCTCCCCCAATGTCTGGGTAAGAACCAAACAACCCAATGAACCCCCGCCACCTGGACCGCCAGCTTATCCAGTTTCGCCCCATCCACCCCTTGGCCCTTGCCCAGTGAGGCTTCTCCTGATTCCATCGTCTTGCACCCAAGCGTCAGATTCCTCTCAGCTTTCCAAGCTCTCATGAAAATCTGCGCTTGCTCACAAATTTCTCCATCTCCTAGATAATCCCAATTTCCCTCCGGAGGCCGCCATGGCTGCAATGGCCGCCCTCCAAGCACCCACAACCGCAACAATTCCGAAGGAAGCTCCATCACTGGCTTCTTCGTCTTCTTCGTCTTCAACTTCCACCTCTCTGTTCGCCATTCCAAAATTGCGCTCCTTCAATTACAACCTACGAGCGCAGACATGGATCCCGAGCTCGAGAGCGCCCCTGGTGGCGGTGCGCGCGCAAGTAGAGAAAAGCTCAGTGCAAGAGCGAAGCGTAGACGAGAAGGACCGGGATTTGGTGGCGTCGCAGCTAGGGTTCCAGGATCAGATTGTCGAGGAGGAAACCGGGGAGGAAACTGAGGATTATGGCGCGGATGCGGGTGACGATGCCGCGTTTAATGGTGCGGGAGGGGAGGAGAATTACGGCGAAGTGAACAAGATTCTGGCGAGTCGGGTGGTGGAGGGGAAGACGCAGTACTTGATTGAGTGGAAGGATGAGCATTTGGAGAGCTGGGAGCCGCAGGCCAACATTGCCAGGTTTGTTTGGGGTTGGGTTTGTTTGCACTTCCCTTGTTGGAAATTTTTGTTTTGGATGAGAGTAGGGTGCTGAGGGTTTTGTGATCTTCTGGTTTAAAACGAAGGACGTTTTGAGGTCTTGGTTCTGATCTCCTGGGGTCTTGAACTGATGACTGTGACGTAGTCTGAATGTCTGACCAGCGTGGGAAGTGTAGGAAGTGCGGAGAACACGAGTTGTTGTAATAAAAGAGGTTTGAGTTAATTAGGGTTTGAATCTCTGCATGGGGAACGTAAGGTGTTGTGACAAATGATGGTCGCATCATCCGTCGATCGGTTGCGTGCGGCGACGTCTCGTTTGGGATGGCGTACTTCTGTCTGGGAAGATTTAGAACGGGTTTTGCATTAATTTGTTTTGGAAGAGGGTTTATGGATGTCGAAGAGTGTTTTGGATGTGGTAGGAGACGGAGAAATGAGCTTTAATATTAATACTTGAGGTAGAGAACTCATTTCTTGACTTTCAGCGGTTTTGTGGTTTCCATTTTTAGACTGGATTTTTTTGTCTGCGTGGTTCTTGTTCCCATTTCCAAGAGGATTACAATGCGCTAGATATGTCATATTTTGGATACTGTATTATTGAAGTTTGAAGAGTATTGGGGTCCAATCTTAAAGATAGACTACCCCTTGAACCGTGAGTTTTGCATATACAACAGGGATGTCAGAGTTCTCAATCTCCATTGTGAAACTCTCCTCTTTCTTTCTATTTCGAATCTGATATGATTCTGAATCCCCGAATTCTCTTGCGGAATACCGAACCTTCTGTAGAATTTTGAAGGCTCGTTTCAGAATTGCCTCATGCAGCATGCAAGTCTCGTATTCTTACACCGTGGTGCAGCTTTTTTTTTATAGAACCTAGAAGTATCTGATGTCTTACAAATCTCATGCTTGAATGATACTTGCATTCTAAATGGGTGACTCTGGAAATGGACTATGTAAATGGGTTCTTACCTTGCTTCTATTTTGTAAATTTTAGAACCGGTATTGCATAAATTTTCTCTGGAGGAGGGTTCCTTGTTGATGTCACAAGAAACAGAGCGATGAGCTTGAATATTATCAATTTGAATCTGTTTCAAATTTGTGAGGGAGCTTGTCCACCTCTGAGAAACGCATACTCTTTTTTTGAGTGTGTTGCAGCGATTTGGTAGCAGAGTTCGAGACGCCATGGTGGAAAGCCGCGAAGAAAGCCGAGGACCAGAAGTTGAAAGAACTTTTGGAGTACGAGGGTCGGGACGTGAACTCTATCGACGAGAACGGTCGGACGGCGTTGTTTTTCGCCGCAGGATTGGGCTCTGAGAAGTGTGTGAAGTTCCTATTGGAAGAAGGGGCGGATGTGCACTGGAAAGACCAGGACGGGTACACTGCGTTGCACATCGCCGCTGGCTATGTCCACACCAGCGTTGTGAAAGCTTTGATAGAGTTTGGGGCAGATCCTGAACAAGAAGACAACAAGGGACGGTCATCCTTACTCCTCGCCCAAGAGCTTTTGCAGAGAACGCCTCGCGCCAACCCCATGCAATTTGCACGGAGGATGGCGTTGGATCAGGTGCGCTCCAGTCCTTGCATGATGTTTTAACCATTTGCCTCTAGATTTTCCGTTTTCTTGAGCGCTTTCTAGCAATATGAAACATGAACGTGCCTCTGAAGAACGATTCGATCCTTTCAAATCTTTTCATGATATTTTGCCACTGATCTGTAAATTCATCATTTTGATTGATTCCTCTGCTAGATCGACATGATCTTGCCTCCAAGGAATGATTTCATCTTGCTTTATGATTTTCCATTTGCCTCTAGATTCATCATTGCGAGCGTTTCCTCAGCACGATGGAATCAAAATCACTTAATCTTGCCGATGGAAATGATCAGCAAGAGCATTATCATTTGTTGGCTTGTTCAAGTGCGGGGAATTTTCTTTTCCTTAGCGAAATCTTGAATGCAGTTGTGAGCATTCTACGATTCTCTCTAAAGATTGAAAATTCATGTTTGGTCGTTTTTTATAACTCAGATTGTGAAGCTACTGGATGAGGCAACCTACGACGACGTGGAGGTGGAGAAAATCCTTGACAAGCGGATAGATGCGAAGGGCGTGACCGAGTACCTGGTGAAATGGAGCGACAACTCCGAAGAGAGTTGGGAGCCTGCCGTGAACATTGGCGAAGACTTGATCAAAGATTACGAAGAAGGGCTAGAGTACGGCATTGCTGAGAGAATCGTAGAGAAGCGAGAAGTGGACGGAAAGACTGAATACCTCGTGCAATGGGCAGACTCAGCGCAGGATACGTGGGAACCGGTTGAGAACATTGCGGATGAAATCATTGCTGAGTTTGAGAATCAGCAGAAAGTAGAGTCAGGGTGAAAATCAGCATCACCTCACAAGTCCATCTTGCTATGAGAAAACCTGGTGTGGGATTCCACCCCCATTAGCATGATCCATTTGAACTTTTCAACACCAGTAGTTCGCTGTATCTTCCTGCCAAATTTCAGCCAAGGTACATTCAGAGAACTGGGGTAGTAGTGGTTGAGCAAAATCAGCCATGGAGGGGAACGAAAATTCTAGAATGTTTACAGGTATAATTAGTTTATAATTGCATGAGCTCTAATTCACACAGGTTGAAAGCTCCACAGCCAATTCAGGACCAAGATGATTTCCTCTTTGTACTTACATGTTCTCCTTCAATGCGATTGCTGGTTGAAGGGTGAAGCCGGATCCTATTTTATAGTTCACCGAATTCAAAGCTTTTCTTGTATCTCACTGCAGGGAAGCGCTTGCTATCTGGGTCCATGTTCCCTAGATAGTATAACCATTCCCAACAAATGAGGAATTATTATCTTTGGGCCTAATGTGTATAACGAGTCGAATTGTGGGTTCTTGTACAGTGATGTGCATGGAAAATCACATGAACTCAGATATGGCAAGTGCTACTCTTACATACTGGTACTCTGCACTCTTGTTCTACCACTTCTAAACTCGTTATTTCTTACATTTGCTCTGCTGTAGCTTTCCCACCTATTTGTTGTGTTGGTCCTTTGCACTAATGCTTGCGAAAGTACATCCATAGAAAAACTCATTTCTACCCAAAATATCCTAACAAACTCTTCAGTCTCACCAACCTAAGGTCTGGAGTTTTCTTCTACTTTTTATCACAGACCAGTATTTACTCATTTTAGAAGTTCAGCAAGCAAATGTTTTGAAATATTTTTGAAATTTTTCGAGCACTGTTCACTACGTCCTTGCACAATGTGTTGAGCTACAGTACCGAACTTAATTCATTCTTACTATGAAAAGAAGTATGCCTGGTCATTGGCTGTGCTGATCTACAGAAGACTATTTAGGTCTCCAAAATCGTAACACACTTCCACTTTTTTTAGCCTAGATAGATTATCAATATATTAATTATGCCGTTTATCTAATTCAACAAGTTAATTATATCGTTTTTCCAAACAGACCCACATTGCAAAATTAGTAAACATCGACCAATACTTAGCACTTGTGTAGCAATTTCCTGGTAAGCAAAGATTGTTGCCAGGGCGAGAACAACGACGCTCAAACGCCGTCGGTAAAAGTCGACCACGCTTCATATGACCGGTTATATCCGGTCACCACGCTTTCCAAGTGACGGGGTGACCGTCCTCTCCCCAAATGCCGAATTCACAATTCAGACGTCACTACAGTCACGTGCCGCGGTCGGTGATTTTGATCGAGACTCTTTTGCATTTACATTTGCTCCTCAATCGCTGGAGCTTCGTACGCATTGCAAGGGCTCGGTAACGAGTTTAGGGTTTCGATCTGGCTCAGTAATGTCGCTCGTGAGGTGTTTGAGCGTCCATTTGAATATGGGATTTTGCTTTTTTTTTAAATCAGAGGCTTACACTCCATTTGTGGTGTAGATCTAGCCAACAAAGAGTTGCAACGAAGCGGATTCAGAAGGATTGCCCTTTGAAGAATTGCAATGGCTCGGAGTTTTGTACTTGGCGGGTGTGCGAACCAGGTGAAGCACGGCTATTGATGTCGATCAGGATTTTTTCTTGTGAAATTTGGATGTGCGCGTGTTTGGGAGCAGTTTGTGGAAGCTGATCAGCATCTTTCTTATCGACTTGTGGAAAGGAATTCGGGAACGATGAACTGGTGAGAGTGTTTGACGTCAGCAGCGCAAGCTCCTCCCCTTAATCTGGGAGGGAAAAGCTTGTGTGGTCTCTCTCATGTGTCTTACTAGTTTAACCAGAGGTTTTAGTTCGTTTGAGAATGGGCACGATCTTAGTGACCTTTAGTTCTCGAGGTAGTCGCAAACGGAGCTCCAATCCGAATTGCAGTTTTCGCTGCACGCGTCCAATTAAGGGTTTGACAGCGGGTTAGGGTTCCTGTCGCTTCTTTTGAACGTCACCATTGCAGTTGATTTTTGTCCATCGCTTCATCCCTGTAGGAGGACTCCGTTGGATTTACTTTCGAACAGAGTTCGTGTTTCTTCTAGCGGTCGCAACAAAGCATGGCGTCCTTGTTCATTTCGATTTTCGCTACTGATGACAGTAGTAGTAATCCCTGGTTCAAACACGATGTGCGCCACCGATGTTGTTGCTTCTTTCCCGTTTTAGAGTGAAAATTCCAAAGCGGGTTTTAGGGTTTGATTCACGATGGGAGACGACGGTGACAGGCGATCTCTCCTCTGGTCACCAGCTGAGATTCTCTCCGATTCCGACACGGAGAGCACTACCGCCAACAACAACAATGATAGCAAAGGCAAACACAAAAAATACCCTGATGTCCGCATTTCTATCAGTTCAGATCCCAATCTCCAAACCAAGGACGGCGGCCTCTCCAATCTCTGGACTCCCGATTCCTCTCGTTTAGTCCCCGACGACAGTCTCCGCCGCTCCAGCCTCTGGGACTCTGCCACTGGCATCGCAACCAATGCAACCACAACTCGTGAAGAAACCAGAACTGGGAAGCAGCAAGTAGCAGAAATTGAAGCTGTGGATGTGGAATCAGACTCTGACGTGGAATCACGAGCGCTTCTTCTTCACAGCGGTGGCGATGGAATCCACACAATTGAAGGTGGAGAGCAGTCTGGTCGAGGCGAGATCAAGGAATGGGTGCGGAGAGCGGATCGGAGTAGTATGGCCCAGCGACTGTCGGAGCTTCTGAGGCCGAAAGATGAGGTTAGGGATGCAGAGGGGGATGTTACTGCTGCTCGGGAGAGACGAAGAGTCTCAGACTCTGGAGGAAGGAATTCTCTGGAGAAGCGAGTGTCGCAGTTGACGAGACCGTCGTTGCAGCGAAGAAACTCGTTGGCGATGCAAGTGTCGGAGAGAGTGCCGCCTGAGTGGGTGTTGTTGCTGTTGGGGTGCTTGCTGGGACTGGCCAGTGGGATCAGTGTGGTGCTGTTTAACAAAGGGGTATGTACTGATTCTGATTTGCTGAGCTTGTACTCTGCTTGTTAAGTTAGTCTATTGCATATTTTCAGTTATATGTTGGAGTCTACCTTCATTGGGAAATTCCTTTCAGTTTTGTGCAGGAGTGTGTTTTCGTTGCGAGATCAATCATTATAGCTCACTGGAGAGGTCTCTCGTTATAGGTTACGTATCAAGGCATACTATTGCATATATAAAGGATGAAAACGACCGAACACTTTTCATTTCTGGACCTTGCACCGACCATAGTTGTGGACGAGTTCTCCAAATTTAATCGTTAGTGCACGGGGAAGGGTTAGTGCTTGGTGAATGGGATGTCAACGCAGTTGTTGGAGTGTGCTTTCATTGGGAGATCACTCAATATAGCTTTCACTTTGGGTACAATAGCCAACCCCTCTTGAATTTCAAGCTTTTCTTACTCAATGCATGATGAGCAATCATTCAAAGTGGGGAGGTTCTAACTCACTGCTAAAGGAACAGTAGGTAACCATTTCCATTCAAGATCAGTGGCCATAGATATTTCGTCAAGATATTCTTACACCCAGCTTGCTAATTGGAGGCTAGTCGAGTGACTGAATATATGAGTTTTTGATGGTAACAGGTGTCAGTATAAGAGATGGGATCAGGTTCTTAACGGTTTAGTAACCTCTTCCTGAATACTCTAATCTGGTTATCTACACATCGATTTAGCTGTATGGTCTAATTTGTACTATGGAGGATCTGGAGGACGAAATTCAGCATACAATTGAATTTTTTCGTTCAGGCCCGAGTAGATGAAGACCCCTGATCTTTGCTTTAGGTTGCTCTTCTAAGTACCTAATAAATAATAAACCATACAGAGTGGAGTTAGGAAGGTTTCTGACTAACCAGAACGGTGATGAAGCTTTGCAGGCTGTCTTCCTGTGGGTCTAATGCGTTGTTTTTTACGCCAAATGGTCCTCTAGGGGTTGATCTCATTGGCCTGGATTTTCTTAAAGGTCAGGGTCCTCTATAGTGTGGACAGGACTTTGTTGCTTTCCATACCCTCTCCAACCCGGGGTCTGCACGATAGTCCTATATACTGCAACTGTCTTCTTATTTGTGAGCGCGGTTTTTGTGACTAGTTAATGAGTCGGATGGGCGTAATAGGGTTTTCTTTCTTGTGCAGGTCCATGTGATACATGAGTTGGCCTGGGCAGGAACTCCCCACGAGGGGGCAGCCTGGTTACGCTCTCAGAAGCTGGTTGACATTTGGCACCGAATTTTGTTGATTCCAGTAGTTGGTGGAGTTGTGGTGGGCATGTTTCACACCGTCATTGAAATTGTGGATATGATTCGAGGAGCGAATCCATCACCAACACGGGCGAGACTGAGCAGAATAGATTGGCTAGCGGGGATTAAGCCTTTCATCAAGGCTCTGCAAGCGGCCTTGACTCTGGGCACTGGGTTATCCCTGGGACCTGAAGGGCCAAGCGTGGATATCGGCACAGCGTGGGCTCATGGTTTTTCAAGCATCATGAAACATAGTAAAGAGAGGCGAATTGCGCTTGTGGCAGCTGGTGCTGCTGCTGGCATTGCTTCAGGTTAGTTGCACAATGCTTAAGCCTCTACGCTCATTTCCTCGACTGTCAAAATTCATTTGTGTGTCATGCCAACTCTGTAATTTTGTATGTTTTATGTCACCCTATCATTTTGTGTTTAAAGCGAGCTGTAGATTTTGTGTTTTGTGTTGGTCCATCTAAACTTTTTCATTGTCTACGTGTTTGAAAAAGTTTCTGCGCTGCCCTTCTGTGTTTTTTGTATTTTTTTGGTTGTGGTATGTGAATGTCCTGTTTCTGGATGTGACGAGATTTCTCTTGTTTTGTAGGTTTTAATGCACCTGTTGCTGGGACATTTTTCGCTATTGAAACTGTGTTGAGACCCCAGCACGCTGAAAACTCTCCTCCGCTTACGACTGCAATGATTATCCTGGCAGCAGTGATCTCGTCTACTGTGTCCCAGATTCTACTTGGTGAAAGGCCTGCATTTACCGTCCCACCTTATGAGTTACGATCTGCAGCTGGTACAATCCTTCACGAAGACATGATACCTCTTTAACTTTGCTGTTAGAAATGCACTTCTGCATTGTGAAAATCCATAAAAATTGTTTTTGAGTTAAGAGGTATGTGATGCCGTGTCATTTCTGCATGTGCAGAGCTGCCACTGTACATTCTACTGGGAGGCATTTGCGGCATCATGAGCGTTGTTTTCACCCGTCTTGTCGCGTGGTTCACTCGTACGTTTGGGTTTATGAATCACAAGCTTGGTGTTCCTACTTCAGTCACTCCAGCTATAGGAGCCTTGTTTACTGGGGTGATTGCCTTAAGATACCCTGGTGTTCTTTATTGGGGTTTTACAAATGTGGATGAAATTCTCAAGACCGGTTTTACTGCAACTGCGCCTGGGCAAGGCCTTTTGGCTCAACTTACTGTTGCAAAGATCGTTGCTACTGCAATGTGTAAAGGCTCGGGTTTGGTTGGAGGTCTGTATGCTCCGAGTTTGTTCATTGGGTCTGCGGCTGGTGCTTTATATGGCAGTATTATTGGGCAGGCCATCAATACTGTATTGCCTGGTCACAATGCTGTTGCTCATCCTCAGGCCTATGCATTGGTAAGTAAGGCCAAACACAGATTGGTTGTTTGCTTCGTACTTTCTAAGTCAAGGTGCGTTGGACCATGCATTGTCCAATATTCTTTGGTGTGACTTGGTCTTTGAATTTTTTTGGTTGTCCTTTTTACGCACCTTTGTCTTCTTTAAGTGATGAATACTTCTAGGTGTAAATTCTACCGGCCTCCTCCCATATGCTTCATTATATTGGTAACATTTAACAACCACCCTTCTTAGGAATATGTTGAACATTTTCCGGGTGTGCAACAGGTTGGGATGGCAGCGTTGCTTGCTTCAGTATGTTCAGTTCCTCTTACATCTGTCCTCTTGCTTTTCGAGCTCACCAAGGATTACCACATCTTGCTCCCCCTCATGGTAAGATCACTTTTTTTTCGTTTTCTTTTTTCCAAAGGCTTCGCAGTTCTTGCTTATAATTGACTATCCTCCATCACTTACAAGGGCATTTGTGATGTGACTGTTCAGATTCCAAATCCTCTTTGTGTTCTTCTTTGTGTTCTCTAGAATGACTATCCTACATGCTTTCCTAGTTAGATTCTACACAAGTAGAAGATGACTTGCTGAGATTAATCCTAGTCTCTGATTGCCATTGTTTGATTCTCTGCTTCCAACATAGTTTTTTCTGAATACTTGGCAATTTTTTGCGTTCCACAGGGTGCAGTTGGACTTGCAATCTGGGTGGCAGCTATTGGAAATCAGAAGAAGCCTTCTTCCAAAGAATCTGCAGTCCTAAATGGTCTTGTAGGTGGAGGCTCTGGTGAGATACCGACTGGGCGTGTGTGGCGCCGAGCTCCCGGACGTGAGACTGAGATTGAGCTTATCACTCTGGGTAGTGACGATGATCCCAATTTAATTTACGTATCAGACGAGGTTCTGATGAACGAGTGTCAGGTATGAACGACATCTCTCACCTAGCATTGATGCTTATTGTCTCCACCCCAAGGGGGGAGACTAAGCAAGTGGTTTAAGAATGCAGAGAGTTCATGTGCTCAAATAAAAACTATTTAGCATGTTGAGGCCCGTCATTTCAGTTACTTAAATTATCATATTATTAGAATTTCCGACGTATGGTTCTAGGAATAATGACATTCTAAGATTAGAGTTTTTAAATGTTCAAGCAGTGAAATAATGCGACAATTTGAGGCACCTGCAACTAGCCGCTTGTTATCCTCGGTTATATGCATCCATTACTGGTTTAGGGTAGTCACACCTTCATGGCTAAGCAAGTGTAAGTCTATAAACATAGTAATCGAATTCCACTTATTTTGCATTAGCGAAAGAGGTTTTGCTTGTTCTGTGAGGTGTCGTTGACAGAAATTCCTGGCATCGAGTCTTTGTCTCGTATTTTTGTGTATATGTCCTCGTGTAAAAGAGAGTTCCTGAGTAAGTGAAGGTGAAGCCACTATGTATTGTTGGCACTAAAGACCGTTTACTAACGTCGTGGTTCTGGTGGTTCTACAGGCACTTCAAGCTATGTCAAAGGACTTCGTGAAGGTGAATGCTATGGCCACGGTAAAGGAGAGTCTGGGTTCAATGCTGGCAGGTGGCCAACGCTGTGTTTTGGTAGTTGATGAGAATGACCTTCTGGAGGGGATCATGTCTTCTAGCGACTTGCTACGAGAAGTCCTCCGAGCCACTGAGGAGTCCTCATTTTCTGAAGCCCCAACTATTGTAGAGGTATACTTTCTTCTCGTACTTCGTCGCAATCCTACTGCAAGTGTTTAACTATCAAGTGCTACAACTAAAACTGGAGAATGTTAGTTCGTTAGCTAGTTTGCACTATAGAGGACTCAGTGAAGGAAACTTAGCATACTGTTGGATTTGTTACTTCTGGCCCAATCCTACGAAAAAACCCTCCATGCTGACTTTAGTGTGCTTATCAAAGACCTTCATAACTTACAACCCATAAATAACAGAGTTAGTGGGGCTTGTGATAAGGCTGCGACTGCTGTGAGGTCGTGCTGTTCTACCTGCTTAGGGTCATAAGAATCTACAGAAAGGGGCTCCCTAAGGATCTAACTCATTGGCCGTTAATGTTTGTAAGTTCAGAAGTGTCCTGTGTATTTCATATGGGACTTTGTCACCTTCTGTACCAATAAAACGCCAGGTCTGCTCAGCGGGGCCCTCTATACCACACTTAAACTAACAGGTGGATGTTGCTTTGTATGTGCAGGTAGACTCGATGTTGGTTGCTGCAATCTGTACCACCAGTATTGAGAATGTGGCCGATGGCCACAATATTGTGGTGTGTTATCCAGATACAACCCTGCAGGCTGCCGAGGATCTGATGCAACCTCGTGGTCTTCATCAACTGCCTGTAGTCACTCGCGTTGGCAGGCAATGGCAAGACCGTGGCCATAAGGTGGTTGGAGTGCTGCATCGTGAAGCGATTCCTCAGTGTATCAAGTAAGCTCTCATCTATTATTTCAGAGATTGCTCCAGCATGTGAACTGGAAGCTCTGGAATCTCCAATATTTTCTACTTCAAATCCCTACTAAACAATAATCCACAACAGAATCGTATGCTACAAGTCTTGTACCTTAATAAACAAATATTTCAAATAAGTCATCCAGTTTTATAATTAATATTCTCATGTCTTATGTTGGTGTATAAAGTTATGATGATTATGACACACCCAATAAGATTTGAAAATTTTAGTATGGCATATTAAATTTAAACTCAATTCAATACTAAATTCAGTTCCAAGGTTGTATCCCATTCACTTTGTTGCTTAAATTGTAATGAAGTTTTCCAACCTTCAAACTTCTGCAGAGGGTAAAAAATGCGACTGTACATGGTGTCATGCACTTAGTCCCCTCATCTCTTGAACATGTTCATTTGGCAAGCAAATTCTGGAAAAATTTTAAGTTGCAATGGTTTTGTGACTGGTTTACTTTTTCTTGTGTGTGTAGGGCTGAGGCATCGAAACGAATGGCTGCAGCCATGCTCGCCCAGAAAGCCAGAGAAGAAGATTCTTCCCCTCCTGCTAATGGAGCGCACTAATTCCTTGAATTTTTTTTCATTAAATAGTACCATACCACGGATTGTTGTAGAGAAAACAATTTTGGGGCTGATCACTAACTTCGTTTTGAATTCATGCCTCCCCAAACGTTGTAGCAATCACGCTCTCAGTAGGCTTTAGGAAGGCCACCCATTCTTTCGTCACGTGCGACTTTCTAATTAGATCGAGGCTGAAGCTCTGTAGAAAATCTCTGAGACTGCAGTCTTCTGAGGCTGGGCAGTTTTGTCCACAATGAGTAGAGTTTAGGATTCTACCAGATCGAAGGGTCCTCTACGTAGTCACAATGTTAAATACTAGACCCTTTGATGAGTTGTCAAGTTACCCAAAAACACGTAACCATACTAAAGTTGGAGGTCCGTTGGGAGGTCCATAAAGGGACCATTTTTACCAGCTGATTCACAATTCTGGGGAGTTTGACTACTGGAAATATTTCAGTAAATTTTATATTCTTTGAAAGAGAAATGAGAACTGCATGTAACCCCAATTGTGTGAGATTTTTCTGAACCTGGATGCTTGGAAGTTTACATATACACATCTGTACCAGTTACATCTATGTAATAGCAGCACAGCACTATTGCAAAACTACACATGAGGTAGGTGGCTCTAAAAGCAACCCGGCTTTAAAAGTGACCTGAAACACAGAGGTATATTTTGCTGTCTTTAATGTACAAATGGTGTACATTTCAGCATGGAATCAGTTTAAGAAACCACTGCACTTCAACTTCAAAAAATTCGTAACTAATTCCACAAAGGTCCAAAAAAATATGAAATGACTTGGGTTGGATGTTGGGTTGGATGCCAATTCCATGTATCTTCCTATGAGAAGATACTGAAAATTGTTTCGAGTTCAGCTTCCCCAAAATCGCAATCATCTCTCAAAAGGCCGCTTTAAGAGCACTCTACTTGATTCCACAGGAGAACTGTACAGTACAGTACTTCCCCTGAACATATTCCGGGAAGCAACTAGTATTAACCCCTGGCAAAATGACCTAAACGGCTGCTTCCATATCTACTAGTAGGAAGCTTCAAGGTTTGTACCAAAATTTACCGATTAGAAGGAACCATGCCTGACGTTTTCTTGGAGAGCAGAACCATGTTTGGAAAGTGGGCTTCCAAAGTGAACTTGGTTTATGTCAGGCACTAAGGGTTTAACGGCAATCATAAATCACCTTGGCCTAAACCAAAGGAAGGAAGGACTCGGTCTGGGCAAGCATGAGCTTCTATTTCATGTGTTGGTTTTCCCCTTTTTAGGAGCGCAGAGCTTGTCGTAAATGCTGTGAGCGATGGCCTGCACCTCTTCCTTGATGCGCTTGCCCAACCCCGGAGCTCGCACATCACTGTCTGCTGTCAGTGAATCCAAATGCTCCCTCCGTTTCTCTTCCTCCGTCTGCACAAGAGTACAACAATTGTAAGGTATACACACCAACAAGCGAGTACTATTATTAAACATAAATTTTTTTTAGTAGATCTTATTGGCAAGTGAAAGAGGATTTCAGTGCAGGATGCATTAATTGGACATCATATTAGTGGGTTATGACTTTTCGAAGTATTATCTCTAGGTGTACCAAAAATCAACAAGAGACTCTCAGGCTTTTCATGTTTTGATTGTGTAATCAATATCTAAGAGAGAGTGACACATTTGTATTTGATCCAAATGTAAATGTTGCATTTTGGGCAATGTTGATTATGGGTGGATATACATTAAGTACATTCCTAATCCTCTGTCTAATAATACATTTAAACAAACAAAGGATTCATGGTTTCAAAATTCAAACTTACCAATTTGATGGTATTGGGAAAATTACAATTCAGAGAGAATTATATCCAGGTTTGATATGACGTACTCAAAAGTTGTTACAAAACAATGAGGCTCAATTGGAATTAATGGTACTTGAAGGGTAAAAGAGGTCTGTATAGTGGTGCAAAAAAGGACATCGATTAAATTTAAGAAAAACCTCTCTCCTTAATGGAGGATCAATGAACGGTTTAACCTAATTCAAGAGTAAGAAACAGAAAGAAAAGAAACGCCGATCCATCTCACCTTGTGATGATGATGCTCTGCCGGCACAGTGGAAACCTCACTGGATGCCATATTCGCTTTTCCTTGGCAGAATCAAACAACAAGCCTGTGACGAAACACACAGCCAACCATCGAGTTCATAAAATAAGCGATAACTGAAAGGGGTAGTCCACCACAAAGCAATTTAACGATCGAGCCTCATCGCTACTCCTAAACTACGAGAAAATAGCAACAACAGAAACGACCGCAATGGAATGCAAAATCCGGATCCAAGAGCCAAACAGACATCTTCCTGTGCTTTCAAGACAGATTCATACGAAATTAGGGTTGGAAAAACGTAACAGCACAGGGAGAGGAGAATGAACGTCGTTAGTAGTAGCTGAAAGCACTGTTTACAGACTCACCAATGAAACGAAAACAATCCCCAAAAGAAACACAGCGAGGAGAATGAATCGCTCGCACCGAAATATAACTTCACAAGGATTCAGAATCATCGAAGCTTCGCTTACATACTAGGCAATGGAAATCGAGCCTCTGCCCTCACTTGGGCTCCTCCTGCTGAGTCTGAAATGCGAAGGCACGGGCATGGGTGACGCATACTGGACACATCGGCGGTTGTCACGGGACCGGCCGGCCCAGCAGGCCAGTACTGTACTGCACCTTTGCAGGCAGGACGTTAAATCCTACCGTCAAAGGTGGGCCCAGCAGGTAAATTTTGGGTTCTCTGAGGTAAAAGTGAAAAAAAAAAACTCCCTATTTAGACCTCACTTATATATTTGGAGTCTTTAATTACAAATGTGAATTCAGAATTTGAAAAACAAATTATTTGTAAGAAAATAAAATTCTTGCACTTTGAATAATACTAAGTTTTGATGTATATTCCAAGCGTTCATTGAACTTTTTCTACTATGAGGACTACATAATTTTTTTGACATTCCCCCCTCCCCCCATTATTTGAAATTGTTCATTTTAGATGGCAAGAAAGCCAAGTGCAATGTCACCCCCCCCCCCCAAGTGCAAGAATGTCTAATTGGGTGTTTTTCCCTAAAGTAAATTCACCTTGTTAGGCCCACCTTTGATGGTAGGATTTAACGTTTTGCTCTTTGTAGTGTCATTAGGTTTGCCTTGATGAAATCAAGCTTTTGAATTGCCGTACAATTCTTCAATGAGGAGACCCCCAATGGGATCCCTCTACAATGATACTTTAATCCCTAAACGATGACTAAGACTCATTTGCAGAATTGACAATTTTTTTTTAAATCATCATAATAAAAGTACTATTTAGAAGAATATATTGGAATTGAGATGCAAATCGATGTTGTAGAGTTTGAGTTCTAGATTCTATCCATGCAGTTAGATTCACCAATGCTATCACCAATATTTTCTATAAATATTGAATAGAAAAATTTGAAATTCTTCCAAAATTCAATTACAAGAAAAATATTGTAATTTTTTGAGTAAATTTTATTGGAATGGATTTTAAATGAGGGTCTCTTGATATGGGGATTTTTTGGGATTTTTGTGTTCTTTGATTCTATGACCTCATTTTTGCAATTCCAAGTTTGAAGTAGAATCAATGCAAGTCAACTACTTCATAAACTTCCAAATTTGTAATTTTAAGAAAATATACACTCTACTAACATCAAATCCAACCTTTGAAAAGGACAGCTTCATAAAGTATCTATAAAAATTAGAATGACTTTCATCCATACAATAATGAGAAAAGAATATAAATTTCAATTTGAGCATCATCCATACAATGGACATTGGCGTACTCTAGGGTTAACAAGGATCATTTTGAGTTTATAGTAGTCTAAAATTCATGAACAAGCTTGCGCTCAAGAATTTATATAGTAAAAGAAATCTCAATTCATGAGAAGCGTAGAGGCCCTTCCATGAATATTTGGATGAATCCAATTGATCAGCTTCCTCAAATCCTTGTGAGTTTGTAGAATAGAGTTCTATGCATTATCAACCCTAACCATTGTTGATTGCATATTCTCCTAAAAGGATTGCAATTATTGGGAAAAAAATCTCCACTCGGCAATTAATCATCCCCAACACCAAAACTTTACCTAGCAAATGTAGGTCAAGGCAATGTCAATTGCTTAAAAGCTACAAATGTAGATACCAACTACAACCAATTCCTTTTCTAATTCATTAGAAAAAATCCTCGTTTTATGTAGTGTTTTGAAAAACATGAAAGTATGTTTTTTTGATTTGAAGGTGTGTCAACTCAAATGTCACCTAAATTATGTTTTGAAGGTCATTTTCAAAGATGAATGAAATCACTTGTAACATGATGTGGTATTTGTATGTTTCTAAAAAAAACAAGAAGATGCCATGTGTTTTGAGAGCAAGAATGGGAGGTGGAGAGTGCATGAATCCAAGAAGTGGGTGAATGCAAGAAAGACCGACCGTTTTTTGCGTCACACTTGCAGTTTCCAAGTTGTAATTGGCTATATCTTTTGCAGATTGAAGTCAATGGACTTGAATTTTTTTGTGAAGATCAGCATTTAGACAATAATTAGGGAAATTATTTTTCAGAAATTTTCAAAAATCATTTTATATTTAAATTTCAATTAAGCTAATTTGTCACACTTTGCAGTTTAGGGGTTTTTAGTACTAGGGACTACTCAAAATTAATAATCTAGAGCTGAAATTTGTGTGGTCTATTAACACATTAAAGAGGCATGTGTCCACCAAAAAAAATTTTTAAAAAAAATTATTTTATATCTTCTACATTCATGCAAATAGGGTTCCCTTGCGCGCGCAATTGTGAACATTGAAAATGGTTTTAAGATCATTATTTTGATGAAATCTCTTCATCATGAAGTCTTCTCAAATTGCCAATTTTTAGTTTTTTTGAAAATTACTTTTCCTATTTTTTACAAATTAAAATGTCAAAGTATCTATTTTCTTCAAAAACCTTGATTTGCCTATTTTGTGAATAACTTCTGATCCAAATTTTTTTGGATCTGAAATTTTGGTGACACAATGTTTATAGTATTATTCTAATTATCCATATTTTTTTTTATTTTTAAATATTTTTTTCCAAAAGTTCACTAGTACTAGCTAGTACAAGTGAATGCTACAAAAACCGGTCGGTCTTTCTTGCATTCACCCAAGTACAAAACCACCTTAGGCAATGTCTCTATGAATAGGGTATTGTGTTCTTTTTTACATCTCCTGGTCATGTCAGATCACATACGTGGCAGAGTTCCCTAGTGTTCCCACAATTGGGAACTAATAATCTTCTAATTGGTAGAAAAAACATCTAATGATACTTTCATGTTTACTAAAACACCACATAAGATGAGGGTTTCATCTAATAGATTTTCACATCACTTCATAAGAAGGATTTTTTCCTAGGCTAAATCATGAAATTTTTGCTTATAAGAAAAAACAAATGAAATCTCAAAGGCCTTTACTATCGTAGTGAGAATATACATACATCATAACATTCAGTAGCCCATGGAAGGACTGCCTTCCCTTTTGGTGAAGTCCCCATCATCTAATTTCATCTGACATTTTTTGGAGTTGCAACTTTAATTACTGAATGGTGTGGAATACCATTGATGCTGGATGGAATGGTGTGGGATATTCCACACCATTTCATCCGATAGGAGGCAATGTGACAGGCTACTACTGAATGTAATGATAGGGATTGATTCTAATTGCAAGATTCATTTGCTTGAACTAGAAGTTGAAGATATCATTTAAGAATTACTTCCTTTATTATTGGTGGAAGGAAAAAGTGACAGTATTTTAGAAAGGATAGAGGAGCATTGGAGCAAGATAATGGGAAGTTAAAGGATTGAGTCAATTCATCAGAATAGGATAGAACCACTAAAAGGAACTTACATTTTTTTCTTACAAGTTCCTCAACGTAAACAAATATTTTGGCATTCTATAGTCATTATTAAGAAAAGCTCAAAATTATAAGTTGAAATCATAATTTATAAAAAAATATATAGGGGTCAAAAAATCACTTTAACACATATGACTTGTTTTAAATACACTCACATTTGAGACTGTCTTTACTGCAGGTCAGGAGAGAGGCGACCTGACATGAAACTCGTGGTGACCATGTTGCATGGAGGCATGGACGCTGAGATTCTTCGTCTCGTTCAGGAGCATGAGGGCGACCGAGTCTTGTCGAACATAGTCTCGGTCACTCGAACTCCGGTGGCTCTGAAGCAAGTTCCTTGACGAGCCAAGTTTTTCACAGCTTGTCTTTCGTTGAAAAGTCTTCTCTGGTGAACAGGGAACCGAGTGGCTCCTCTTCGGCGAATCAGAACTCGCCGGCTTCGGAGATGGATCAAAGCTCGCTGGAATCCTGAAAGTAGATGATGGCTTGAGGACCCACACTTTTGCTTTTTCTTGATTCTGCAGAGTTTTCTTGCGAAGAACGTGGTTGGATATATATTTTTGGGTTGGCAAGTTTAAAAATTGAAGCATGAAGGTCTCTGGGAGAAGAGTGGAATAGGTAGTTTTTTTAAACTTGTGAACGCTAGAGAAGTAGCAAATATTCCCGGGTTATTTGTACGAATTTTTGGATTTGCTGCTGAAGTTACTGATGACATATCGTACTTAACCCTTGAACGACGGACTGGTGACCGTGGAAATCATGCATTTTGATTCCGTGTGACATCATCTACTTTGGAAAAGCCAAATATATTCATTGGAAGTGAAAGCCCTGTAGAAGATTTCCCCTTTCCATTCCTAAAACCGAGGACCAATAGTTGCACTTCCATTCTACAAGGGAAGATTTTCTCTCATTCCGCGGACGCAAAACGTCCTCTTCGACGTTTAAGGGTTAATGAACATTGATATTGCAATGACATATAGATTGGCACATAATATACATATTCTCAGGGGAATGTGGTGGAGCAATTGATCTAGTGGGCTGAAGGTTGCAATACTATATTGCAACAGTGTTTTTTAATGTGTGACCACTGACTAGCTTGTGAGTTTTTGTTTGGAATTTGAGTTTTTCGCTACTCAAAGAATTTGTTGTAAATTTTTAATAGGTCATGGTTTCAACAAAGAACAATATATTTGAAACTTAGAAGCACCAAAGAGTGATGCATGAATAGAGGCACCTATGAATTACCAAAATTCACAAATCTAATCTAAACTCCAAGACCTTAGACTTTGGCAAGTCTTAGGATTAATAGTCTAAAACATCAATTTATATATCTATTTATGTTTGTAACTTGCAATTAGGTCCTTCCCAAAGACATATGTCACAAATTTTGGCCACCAAATCACATGCCACTATTTCAAAATTGACTCTTCTACCTAGTTTTAGAAGAAAGATGTTTACTTCAATACTAGTCCCTTCACATTTGTAGGGTGCTTTGATGCAAAACACAAGAACATGATTAATTATGAGTTAGTTTGTTCTGTCCAGAGAACATCTGCCTAAGCATAGTGCATGGCTTTCATTACTTGCATTTTCTAGCTCAACCGATAATGAACCATCATGACATCAAAGCTTACAACATTTAGTTAGATAAAAATCTAAAGTCCCAAATTGCAGACTTTGACTTAGCTTCACTATTTTCCAATGACAATCCTTATTGCAAGCACTAGGTACTTAGACACTCTAACTCTTGACTACTTCAGTTACAAATTTTTCTCAACTTGTTACCCAACGATTATCTCTACCTTTTTAAAGAAAAAAAATTTCAATTTTTATGTAGGACAGTTTTTTTATACTTCCTTTTTTTTAGTAATACGACTATTTCCTATGTGTTTTATCAAAGAAACATTAGTATTATTAAGAAATAGAGGGAGTATAGTAATTTTGAAGAATTCACATAGATATCTTTTTTCATCCAAAAATTTAATTTTCTTAAACCAATATTAAGATTGTGTAAAATTATCAAACAAGTCTAAGAATTTTTTTAAGATGTCCATTTAAATTGTACTTCTATAGTGTAATACGTTGAAGTGGTAATTAGAAATACTTGAATCTATGGTCATAAGAAGGTTGAAGACCATCTATTAAATGGTGAGTCCTTGTGAAAACATGGTCCATTAGACAACAAAAGGTAAATGATCTCAAGAAGGTTCAAAACTATACTAATTGGTCATGTGGAATTTCTTGTAAGCCATTCTCTAGTCTATATAGACCATAAATTGTGGTACTAGTGAAATGTGGGAGAATCCTTGAATGGTAACTTTCCATCTAATATAATAATTAGACTTGGATCATATTTAGTTTTTTTGGCCCTAAAATATGCAACTTTAGAACAACTCAACAAAAAAGTTGAGGTCTACAACTTAGAAGTGCTCCTTTTTGAGATTGCAAGTAAACATGTTTTTGCATCAATTTGAAACAAATTCAAGATCAAGGATTCATTCTACAAGAGCTAAAGATTACAACTCACAATTATGCCTTACTTATGAAGAAAACTTTGAAAACTCATAAGTTATAAGATGGGAACCTCACTGAACTCTAGAAATCACTCAAACCAGCTGAAAACCGAAAGAAAGGATTTCCTACAGGCTGCTAAAATTCACTCTCACAGCCACGTTTTGTGCAATCATGCGTCCAAAGTTGACATTCATGTACAGCTACTAAAAATTGTCCAAATTAATGGTGTCCAGAGCAAACAACGTTTTCAAACGAGTTTGCTGAAAGTTGTTACTCCATGATTTGCATGTTGAAGTACATTGCAAAATTTTTCCATGTTTGCTGAAACTCGTTGCGTGATTGTCCCTGAAATACGTTCAAAAATTTCCATGATTGCTGAAAACTGTTGCATATTTGTTTGGGGAAGTATGTTTCAAAATTTTCATGTTTGCTAAATCAATCATCCACAATGTCTCAAGGCATGTAGTAAGAAACATTACGATATCATTCGGTAGCTTGCATTGGCTCTCCAATAGATGGTGTGAAATATTCCGTGGACACCCAACATTACTTCATCACTACTTGAATGGATAGGTGGAGGCCGAATGTGGTGAGTAGGTGCATGGAAAAAAGGTACTGTAGTGCGCATGAAGGTCACTGAATGTTATGTTAGAAACACAGCTACAAATGTTGTTGAAATTCTAGACTCTAGCAGTGCTTACTTTTTCCATTTAAGCTTCCAGGTATCGCTAGACTTGGTGAATGATGCACTCGAAATACCAACCTTCTTAACAGCTCAAGCATGCCGTTGTTTGCATCCTCAAGGAGCTCATATTGGGTTCCTGGTGTTAATTCCTGGATAATTCCTACTGAGTCCCATATTTCCCTGTGTATGAGTAGTTGCAATGTGTGTCTGAAATTCCTGTAATGAGTGAAGTTTTTGTAGAATCAGTTCGACTGCTGCAAGCCTGCTCTCGATCTGCACCTCCGCCCACACGAAATCATGTCGTGGATCCCAAGATGGGTTACTGAGGATGGGGAGCAGTGATCCCCAGAATTAATTAGTTTATGGAATTTTGTGCAACATGTTGCCATCAAGACAATTAAGCATCAAAAATGGTTACCTTGAGAGTGAGTAGTATCGAAAAGAAAAGAAAGGATTTTGCAAGTTGTGAAGGGTTATAGGGAGTATTATAACGCAAGATTGACTAAATAATTAGATACTAATTTTGAGGTGGAGGAAGTTACAAATTGGCTATATGTGTCACTGTTTGTTGCAATTTTGTCTTAAGTATCTCCACTAAAAGCCATTTTTCATAATGGACTAGCGGCACAAGGATTTTTTCGGTAGAAACTTAGGTAATTTTAGCCAGTTCTGGGAGTGTGTCTGTTGAGATGTGCATGTAATGGACCAGGTAACTCTGGGTGCAGAAACACAGACAGGTCTGCAGAAATCCAATGTGAGTGGACAACTTCCTTAGACCCTAAACCCTGAGCGTGGAAATTGGACAATTCTCTGGCTATGGAAATCATCGATGGAAATGGAGCAAATCTACTAAGGTAGGTACACCCAAAATGGCACCTGACCTTAAAGCGCTCTGTACAACGTGCATAGATTTTCAAAATCAGTCATGTACCCAGACTGTAGATGGCGCTTTCAGAAACACACTTTGACTGTTAATAACTTTTGCATACGGTATCCAAATCCACTGTTCTTTGGTGCGTTGGAACATGCTTTCACTCACCAACAAGACTGTAAAAAAATTTGAACAACATAATAACAGTAACTAGGCACAATAGAGAAACTGGCGCTTTTGGGTGTACCTACCTTAATAGAAGCTCTTTTTGTGTCTAAAGTCGACTTGTCAGGGGACACTGACTACCATGGAAATAATGGAATCCTCCAACTAAGGTAGGTACACCCAAAAGCGCCCTGTTCATAAAAGTGCCATCTACAGTGCACATACATTTTCGAAATCACTCATGTTCACAGCCTGTAGATGGCACTTTGAAAAACAGACTTTGACTGTTAATAACTTTTGTATACGGTATCCAAATTATGCGTTCTTTGGTGTGTTGGAAGGTGCCTTCACTTGCCAACAAGACTACATAAAAATTTGAACTAATTAATAGAAGGAACTAGGCTCAGTATGAATAAGTATGAATAAGTGAACTAGGCTTTTGGGTGTACCTACCTTATTCGAAAGACGGACATTTTGGATTTTTCCAGGGTCCCATTCTCGGTCCAGCAACGACTTGCTTCAAGCAAAGGTCCGTCAAGCAGGTCCATTAAGATGCCTAACTTAGTTGCTTCCTTGGGCATGAACCACACAATCCCCAGGTGACAGACTTAACCCTGTAACATAGTAAGTGTGTGCTGGATGACAGAGAATTAAGTTACTGGTTACATGTAAGTTTTTGGAATCTTGTGCAAAAAGGGGAGGGTCACGAACAATAGTTTAGTCTCCAATGAATATTTTTAAATATTCTAAAGCATGGTTTCAAAAAAATATGATTTCCAGAAAGACCAGCATGGCCTTATAGGGTTAAAGTTTTGACTTTGTTGTAGGGAATTTGGACATTGTGATTGAGGCAGCTACATAGAACCTTGGGGCTCCATTAACTAAGGTGGGTACACCCAAAAGCGCCACTTATTCTTACTGTGCCTAGGTCTTGTTGTCATGATGATTAGATTTTTGTACAGTCTTGTTGACAAGTGAAAGCATGTTCCAATGCACCAAAGAACGAAGGATTTGGATACCATAGGCAAAAGTTATTAATGGTCAAAGTCTATTTTTGAAAACACCTTCTACAGTCTGGGTACATCATTGATTTTAGAAATGTATGCACATTATAGATGGCACTTTAAGGTCAAGTGCCATTTTGGGTGTACCTACCTTAAACCATGGAGGACAGTGGTTGATTTTGGAGATGGGCAAAATATTTTCTAGCCCCAACCTAAATATGGAAGAAAATACCAAACTGTGATGCATTCTAAAGATCTAATCATATTGATGAAATTAGCATGAGTACTTGGGCCTCTATAGTAAATTTTTTTGCAATTGAAGGTTCTTTTGTTGAAAGTTTTTTGTATATTCATCCCCCGGGATTCATCTTGTATTTGGTTAGTTTTTTAACCTTTCAACCACATGCTAGCACAAATTGTTGTAATTCTTGTTCCAATGCATTCAATTCCCCATTCTCCACACCCATCTTCTTTTGTTTATATCCAAATTTGTTCTAAAACTTTGGCTACCAATGAAAATATGTCAATATCAACCAAAAGTGGTTGACTAGTCCTTAATAGGTTAAGTTTATAAAAGAAACAAACGAGTGAAAGCTACTAGAATTTTGGTCTAAATCAAAAGAGAGGGCTGGTGAAGGCTTTGCATTGACAAAAGCAATCTCTTTCAATGAAGGTGAAGAAATTTGAGTAGGGCATTTAAGGTAGATAAACCTATTACCACCTAAAATTGCAATTGGATTATCATAAGAGGATTTTTGGCCCCCAATAGATCATTTCAGGGGTGTTCCTTGAAACTGTTCCCAACTTCCCACTGCTGCAAACTAGCCCCTTACTCGTCTGAATTTTTGAACTCTGAAAAAAAAAATTTTAATTTTTTTTCCCAAAAAATTCAAAATGTATTAAAAAGAAAAAAAATGATTTAAAGAAAAAATCCAATTTTTTTTAAATTAAAAAATAATAATCAAAATTAAAAAATAATTAGTATTTCCTGACGTGGCAATCACTCAACTACATCAGCATCATGTTTCTAGCATTTCCAATATGTTCCCAGCGTTTGGGAACTCGTAGTCTTGTAAACTAGCTAGAAATCCTCTTATGCTAGAAGCCAATTCGAAACATAAGAGGATTTTTGGCCATTTTAGAAGATTGTGAGTTCTCCAAAGTTGGGAATGCTATGGGAACATTGGGAACGCTATACTAATGTGGTCGAGCGACTGCCACGTCAAAAATAATAATTAATTAATTTAATTTAATATATTATTAAATATATTTTAAATGTATTCTTGTTTTTTAATACATTCTAAAGTTTTTTGGAAATTCTTGTTAATTCTTTTTTAGAGGTGTGTGTTTGTTTCACAAGTCAAATCAAAGTAGAATTTTAATTTTTGGATTATAATTGTAATTTATGTGAATTTTTGAAGTGCTTTGCCCTAAAATTACAAAATCAAACATAGAAGGGGGCATGAAGATCCTCTAAACAACCTATAACCACTCTTCTATATATTCAATGGTCACCGATGAATGATTAACTTACTATCCCTTTTGACATTAATGCACTGAAATTGTTAGAAAAGTAAGTAGATTTTTATAATGGATTGGACAAAATTGGAGCTAAAAATGTGGTGATGGAATTAGAAAGCAAAATGGTAATAGACTATTCTACCTCAATTGAAAAGCAATCCAATGTCACAAGTACAAAGCTTTTTGGGATTGTTTATTTCTCATGTTGTGTCATCAATAGGCTTTTTTAGGAAGAATAAGATTAGTTGCCTTAGTATAGTGCAGTAGTGGGTCAAGTTTGGAGGGACTAAACCACTTAGGACAAAATTCATCAATATAAATATATCACCCACAATAAGTGTTGATCAAGTAAGCTTTTGTGGCCCTTGTTTGAACCATATATAGCAAGCTTAATTTGAAGCTTTTTGTTAAAGTATTGGTGTATTAGAGGCTCTTTTTGAGTGTTTGAAATTTCCTTTAGTTTTAACTATAGAAAAGTCTTTGCCTTTCTTTTGAGCAATAAACAAATGGTATTGATTGAAACTTCTATATTGCACTCATTCTTTGCAAAGTCATTTTTCATCGAGAAATTAACTTTAAGGAAGATAATGATGAAAATTGTTGAATATGCATGGAATTTACCTTATATAAAGTCTTGACAAATGTTCATTGATTTATACTATGATGTACAAAATAAACAAAAATCAACTAGGTTTTCTTTATTAAATATATATTGATATATAGAAAGATTTAAAGTTTAGAATATATATAAAAAAAACTTTACATTTTATAACATAAAACATGTTGTTCATTTCATTATTTTGAAATACAATAAAATGACTATAAAGTAAAATTCCATAATCCACAATGATATTATTCCTTTGGTCTTGTCCTAAATGCACTAAAGATGTTAAAAAAAAGAAAAAAAAGAAAAAAAAGAAAAAAGATGAATTTAATTTAAAATCTATGTGTTTCTCTCATAGATGTAATTTCAATCTAGGATCACCACAAAATTGTAGCCGACAAAAATATTCCAAACATCATTAAAGCCATAGCCCCTCTCTAAAGCAATAACCACTCTGATAAAATACACTCTTGCAATCTCGAGGCTATTACCTTACATAAATTCTATTGTATAATACTAAAATTTAAGTATTGAAAATAAACATTTCTATATAATTATATTCTTCTAAATTCACTTCATAGAGATTACTAGTCATGTTTGACAATAAAATAAATTCTATTAAAAACATGCTTTACATTGATTCCTTTATTGCAAATAAATACATACACACACACACACAGATATATATATATATAATCTTGTATTTTTCAAAATCTTTAAATATAAAACAATTAGTCCTTTAATTATAAGGCTTTAGATTCACACTCAATTTTTGAATATATTTCTATCAAAAGAAGGCTTATAGCTACAACAAGTCATTGATTTTTCATAATTTTGATAAGAATCTCAATACCATATCTATTGGTCATGTTCAACATTCTCACTTTAACAATTATTCATGTTTGGCAAATTTGATTAGTAAATGCCTAAAACTAAAAAAAGGTTTTCCTATACAAAAATAATAATTTTGAAAAACGATTTTTCTATATTTTGGCATTTATTTGTACATATTTTTTTCCCAACCCAAACCATTGGGTATAATATGCTACAATTTTTGATGCAAGTATTAAAAAATACTTGTCCAATGTCCACTACAAAAAACACTTTAAAAATCTAATTTATTTTAATGTTTTTGTCTCTCTTATATGTGACATGAAGTAGGCAAGTCCATTACAAGTCCAATTCCAATTGCATTCCAACCCTTGCTGAATTTATCCAACATTTCAAACAATGAAATATTAGATAAATGTAGATAGGGACACAATTGGATATTGGATTTTCAATGACGATGCATACCTTTTAACCCCTAAAGGACCAAGGCCTTTTTTCTGCCAAAAACCTCTCAAAACTGCCATTTCTGCTGCATTCACCCAAGAAAACAAAAAAAATAATTTTTTAAGAATCTAACCGTAGGATCTCGTACTTAACTTGATTAAGATCATGTGGTAAAAATTTCATGAAGTTTGACTGTATAGATTAGAAGATATGAGCATTCAAAGTTGGAAATACAATTTTTTTTGAACTGTGAACTGCAATTTCAGATGACTTTGATTGCCATTTGTTGAACTTTTTTGCACTGTAGACTTTGAATTTAAATTTTTTTGTGTTTAAGAATTGAGTTGACAGTCTAAGAAAAGAAAATTATACAAAAAACACTTGATTTTCATTCTTTAAAAAATTGTTAAGTAGATGTAGGTCCAAGATTTAAAGAAAAACTAAATGGTTAATAACTCTAAGGTGGGATTAAAATACAATAATCCCAATGGTGAGATTGTTCTAGCAAGTGAACATAACCTTGTCCAACAATTTTTTTTGAAAAAATGTGAAAATTGCATTCAGAAATGAATCCTATAGGTTATTTTTTTGAGAAATTATTTAGATTGCCCGAGAAATAAGATTGTCCATAACTTTCTCATTATAAGTCCAAATAGAATGAATCAAAGCTTCACATGTAGGCAAAAATATATTGTTTCAGAAAAAAAAATTAAAAAATTAAAAATTGAATTTTTGAAGAAAAAAATTCTGCCCGCCGAACTAAAATTTGGGCTTTTTGTGGTATAACTTTTTCTCCCGGTCACCAATTGAAATAAAAATTACATTCCCACCAAGCTAATCAGTTTTTCTATCTTGTGAGAAAGTTTCAAAAGGTTTCACCAAAAATTGAAGCCTACGGTACCTGCCCGAACTCCAAATTGTCCCCCGAGGGGACAATGGTCCTTTAGGGGTTAATTAAAGTAGTGTGCTATAAAATTGATTGTGCTATGAAAGAAAATATGATACAAAGGTTCATTACTTTCCATCAATGTACCAATAGTGTACACTTCAAGACATGTTTGCTTAAATGACTTGTGACTACTTACATTTCAACTTCAAAAATTGGTAACTAATTCTACAAAAGATCCAAAAAATATCAAATGACTTAAGTTTGATGCCAACTCCATTGTTCTTTCAAGCAAAATTTATTGAATTTTGCTTGAATTTTCTAAAAGCTTAGCATTCTTGAATAGCAATAAGCTCTTAAATAGTTGTTCACTTTAAGGGGAAACTACCCTTACAAGCTACTTATTAAAAGTCTTACAACGTCTTGAAGTAAGGTAGCCAATCCCTTTTTATTCATCCACCTACCCCATTTCCAAAGTCTAAGTTGTCCTATTTTCAAGCATAGGAGGTAGGAGTAACCAATCCATTGTGATGCATTATGGGCTACAAGTTTCCTTTGGATTTTGTGACCAACATGTGGGCAAAAGTAGACATACTTATATATCAAGAATAAGATTTACAAAATCTTTATGAAAAAGAATTCACAATACTTTTCTTTTGGGCAAAAGAATATGAAATAATCTCAAATCCATCTTGAATCTATTTTCTCACACAATAAAAATTCTCCCCCTATCCAATCTAGTTAGGAACTATGCTGAATTCTTTAATCCATTAACGCCAACAATGCCAATATGATATTTTTTGAGTTTGAGTCCAACTAACAAAGTGAAGTTCATCTACTCTAGTTTCTATTCCAATTCTAATTTTGAAAATATTACTATAATTCAATTTTTTATTTCCATTTGAACTTTGGATGTATTTTCAATGTTTATCAAATTCTAATTATAGAATGACACGGAAATTGAGTTTACATCATGATGTTGGTCACTATAATATACACCCATGGTAAAAATTTGAGATTTTTTGAAACAATTTCATCATTGAAAAATAAATATAATTTTTTTCATATGTATCTAGTTCAAAAATGGCAACAAACTAGGTAAATGGCAATAAACTAGGTGATGGGCAATGCAGCTCTGAATCGGTGGTTACATGCCGTCCTTTAAGGATTAAGTGGTGCAAAGTGGGTTGTAAGAGCATCTCTTGCAGCTCTCTAAGTATCTCCTCTCCTCTAATTTTTGGATGATAAGCAACCAATTTTAGTGTTTGTTAGGCTCCACCTTCATTTTATCACACCAAATAAGCGGTCACCAAACCTTCTACACACTACATATTTTGTTGGGATTAGCATATTTACATAATAAATGATAGGATACTTATTGCTATTGCAAGTTCTTTGACATGTGATTGATTGAAAGTATATTTAGTGAGTTGTACTGTTGAGGATACAAATAGCCATCCCCTGAAAACTGGACAGATTTCAATTGAAGGGGTTGGGAAAGTTGGAGGGGTGTAGGATATGCTCTAAGCTTCTAAAGGGAACAGATTTCAATTGAAGGGGTTGGGATAGTTGGAGGGGTGTAGGAGATGCTCTAAGCTTCTAAAGGGAACCTTTTCTTGTGTCAAAAAAGAAGAAGAAAAAGCTCACCACATGCTTTGACATGAGAGACTTGACTAGCACGTGTACATTTTTTTAAGTTATTTTGTTAGACACATACAGTATGCAAGAGACCAAGGTCCTGTTCCACTGCAGTGACAGGAGACCTTGGACCTGTCCATGAGCATGGAGTGGAATTTGGAGGTCGCTTTTGAGCTCCGGCCTCTGAATATGACGTAAACCTCGGGCCAGGACGTTAAACCCTACCATTGAAGGAAGGGCAGGGTGAATTGACCCCCTTATTGCCACGCCGGGACAAACCCTGGAATTTTTTATTTTTTTGCATATTCTGAATTCATATATGGAATCAGAGGCCATCAATTAGCTATGAGGCATGAAGAGAATCCGAAATATACAGCACAAAATAGGGGGCAATTTTGTCAATCTGTTGTTGATTGGGGCAATAAGGGGGTCAGTTCTCCGTGCCCATCGAAGGAGGGCCCAGATAGGCAAAACTTGAGTTATTTGGGGATAAAAGTAAAAAAGTCTCCTATTTTGTGCTGTGTTTTTGGGTATGTTCTTGACCCCTCTCAACTAATTTGGAGTCTCCAATTGCAAATATGAATTCAGAATTTGCAAAAAAAGATTTGTGCAAAAAATAACAAAAATTCAGCATTTATCCCTAGGATAAATCCAACTTGCCTAGGCCCACCTTCAATGGTAGGATTAAACCGTCTTCCTTTGCAGGATAGCTTCAATGTAGCAATCATAGCGTAATGCTCAATTACATGGGCAAAAGAGTATAATTGGACATTACTCATTTTTTGTCCAAATTCTTTTGTTTATCTTATGTTTTATCTAAATTTTTTTCTCATAGTTTATCCTAGGCAAAGCTTCTTGTTATTAGGCAAGGCATTGTGTGATGGAAACTTGGAAAGAGCCTCCCCATGAGGCTTTGCCCTCCTTGTCCGCCTTTCCCATCATGCAATGCCCTCCTCCTTAGACATAGTCCTATATAAACGATACTCAATCGAATGTGTTTTTATTGTTTTCTTTAAACAAATGAAACCTCAACTAAATGTTTCCTTTAAGTCTTAAGGTTGAAGCATCACTAACCGACCATTTAAGCAATTTCAAAGCACATTGTACATAGAATGAGGCGGGGAAAATTTTCCTCACGTAGAAAGATAGGAAATTATAAAGATAGAAAAAATTTGAGAATTTTATTCCCAAAATTGATAATACTATGAATTTTGGGAGGCAAAAAGTACTTTTGACCAATAGCCAATGTCTAAAGGCTTCTAATCTTGATCATTCAAGAATCACTTTCCCGACTACTACTTCTTATTTTTTATGCTTATTAATTTGGGACATGTGTCATAATCTTATTAGTTTCAACCTCAAAAATAACCCAAAAAAAATACAATTCAAGCTTTGTTTGGAAATACTACACCCCTATGGTTCAAGCTTTTGATTGGAAATACAACACCCCTACAAGTTGAGAATTGGACATAGCTGGTAATTGGTGCCTCACCCTCACTTGAAGCCTTGTCAAGACTATCCTACCAATGAATTTTTTATATCAAAGGTATTCTTTTTTTTTTTTTTTCCAACATCACTTTTTTCATAACCCAAACAATTCTATTAACCCTTAAAAAGATGGACTAGGGATTGTGAAAATCATCTATTTTGATATTGTGGGAATCACTTGTTTAAAAAATAATTCAAAAGCACTCACTAGAAGTCAAAGTACTCATTGAAGATCTCTCCTTTTCACACAAAATTTCAAAGATGAATAGTTGTACTTCTATCCTACACAGATAGATTCTCTTAACTTCTATTGGATACAAAACCACCACCTTGATATTAAATCCTATAAATTATGTTTCTTGGCAACATAGAAATTTTAGGCAATTCAATACAAATGAAGTTGTTGTATTTCTTTGAAATTTTCTTACAACATGTGCTTGATAAGGCCCAACAAATTTAATAACTTTTGACTTCATGGTTAAAAAGTTATAGCATGATATGTAGTTTTCAATGCTTGGCGAGCAACCTCTATACTCTGTAGCAAAAAAACCCTCTTTAATAGTCACTTTTTTAGAAATAAAAATTTGAATCAATTTTCTAGATTTATATCTATAAGGAAAGTTTTGAATTGTTCCATTTTGATAAATAAGATGAAACTTGTGACGAGTTTTAATTTGTAGGTAGTTTGCGGATGATACTCTAAAATAAATTTTGAAGTCTTTTATTTAATTCAATTTGTAATATTTTTGGAAAAACAACAACAACATTAGGTGTACATTGTTTATTACGACATTACAACCATTACTAATGAAAATTTTCAATTCCATAAATTAATTGCTAACAATTTAATATTTTGAATCATTTTCTACTTCTCTCTACTTGCTATTTTTTCATATAATTATGTTGTACAATTCTAAATGATCAACAATTTTCAAACATGTAGTCAATGTGCCTTAAGAAAATGAAAGTAAAGAAGCACCACTATTTTGGATATTTTTTCACACAAATGTGACATGTCAAGTGCAACTGCTTGAAATTTTTGCTAGGCCCAAGAACGGAACTTTTGTCAATTCTAACACTAATGTGCGTCTTACAATCTACAAGGTGGAAATTTTAGAGATTTTTTCCACTTCTTTTTAAACCAACATACTATAAGATCCTACAGTTGCATGTATCCAAAAAAAATTTTATTCTAAAATTTGGTACTTGTATTAGAAATGCAAAAGTTTTGAAGCATTTTTGATGAATTTGTATCAAAAGATTTTTTCAACATTTATTGGCCAAAAACAATTGTAAAACAACATCATTTATTGTAAGGGTTGTAATTAACATCTTCAAAGAACATCAAGACCTAACAACACATGCTTTAAATGAAGATTGATCCATTCACAATTATCATGGTAACCCTACAATAGCTTGATGAACAAGGGCACAAAGTAGAGAATTTTTGAGTTTTGGCATCCTTTGTTCAAGAGCGTTTTTTTTTCTAAAGAGTTGTAAGCTTCACGGGGAGATCACGAAGTGATCAAAAGTCCATTGATAGCTACTATATAAACAGCTTAGTGAGCCATGGCCAAGAGACACTACTTGCTAGTGCCTTTGCCACTTTATGAAGTGGATAGGTATCGATTAGCACTTGGTATGGGTGCCATAGGCCACTATTTCAAGGCCATCTACAACCACTAGTTGAGTCAAGGGCTCAAGGCCATTGGTACCCCATTGTAGGTTTTCTTTCTAGCCATGATCTTAGACTCTCACACATTTTTTTACAATCATGCAACATATTGCACATGACATATTAGAAATTGACTATCAAAGAGTAAAAAGATCTATTGATAGTACTAAGAGTTCATTGCTCATAATCATTCTTTGCATGAAAAATTCTATAGTATTGTAGTTTATTTGGGTGGTTGCAAGAAACACCGGTCCTATTCTCTGTCACAATTGGAGTGACGTTGTTCTTTTTTGCTATAACTTTTGAATTAAAATATTCGAGGATACAAAATAATTATTGGAACTCTCTAACTTGATGATTTTTACATCCCTTGTTTTTCAGAAATTAAAAAAAATCATTTTATATTTAAAATTATTTATTGTTAATTTGTCACAAACTGAGGTTTAGGGGTTTTTACTACGTTGGGAGTACCCAAATTTAATGATCTAAAGTTGAAATTTTCATGGTGAATTTGCATAGTAGGAAAGCATATTCCTATGGAAGGGAATCTAAAAATACATTATTTTATGTCTTCCACATGCGTGCAAACAACACTCCCATTCCACGCAGTTTCTGACCATTGATAATAGAGTTGAGATTATTTTTTTGGTGGAATATCATCACCATCAACTCTTCCCAAATGGAAAATTTTTAGATTCAAGAAAAATAACTTTTCCTATTTTTTACAAATTAAAATGTAAATACGCCCATTTTCATGAGATTTCCTACTTTTCTAGTTCTCCTACTTGGAGAATTTTCCTAAGGTTTTCCTTCATAGGATACCTTCTTCTTTAAGTTTTATACATTAGACATATTTTTCATATTTTCTTAAAATTTATTTTCTAATTAAATAGTACTCCCAAAGAAAACAACGTCCATTTCCAAAACGCTACGGAAAATGGACGGTGTTTCTTGCAACGACCCATTTGTACCCTCAAATAAAAATATTTTATTTTTGAAATGACCCATGTTTCCTTTGTAAAAGGAAACACAAAAGAAATACATAGAAGACATGGATCTTTTCAAAAATAGGAAGAGTTGGGATAGGGTGTACAAGATTAAAAAGAATGTATATGTCCAAAAAGTGACTTAAGGCCTTATTCATTAAAATGAGACAATTTATGCATTTTGAGACTTCAACCCTAAAATAATTTTAGTCATTTATCGTCGAGTCGATGATAAAATGAGAGTGCAACCTTTGGGCACTCAAAGGTTTTTATATATATTATTATATTAAAGTTTCAAATTATGAAATAGTCTCAAAATTGAAGAGTTATGACCATTTATCTTCGAGTCAACGATAAAATTGAGACTACACTTCATCTCAATATAATGAATAAGGCCTTACTTAACAAAATATTGTTCTTTGGTGTTCCAAAATGACAAAAAAATTGAATATACAAAAAAATAGAATCTATCATGGTAATGGATTTTATCCTCACACTTGAAACATAACTAGAATTTGAAGTCCTTGGTAGATGCTATTTCCGATGTGAATAAGATTGATTTACTGTTCCTAATTGTTATGCAAACTTTTGTGTGGCCATTTTGATAGGAAATATGATGACGAATAGGTTAGTCTTGGATATGTTAGTTTAACATAGCTTATGCATCTTACCTAGGTTAGACTTATATAGCTTAGGCCTTTTACAAAGGTTAGACTCATGTAGGTTAAATCTACGTAGGATAGTCTTATATAGATTAGTCTTACATAGCTTAGACTTGTATAGATTAGGCATCTTAAATGGTTTAGACTAGGTGACATTTGTTTCATTAAATCCAAAGAAAATTCTTTTTTTCACAATCTAATGAAGATGCTAGTTTAGGTTCATGGACTTTGTTTTGTGGCATTGTGACTCTCACATCCCTAAACACATTGTAAATGAGAGTGTTTTGCAATGTGAATTGGATTATAGATAGGATTTGGGCAAAGGTTTGATATTGGTTCCAAAAAGGACTAGTTATCTCATTAAAACAATGTCATTTTTTGACTCATTCAATGTGTGCTAGAAATTACACATTTTGTATTTACTTGAATTTGATGGCAAATTCATGTGAAAGTTGTAACACTCCTTCCAAAATACTATTGAATAAGAAAAATTGAAGAATCTTGATATTACTTTTCATTCTTAAAAATTCAATAGTTGAATTAGACTTAATATATAATATGAAATATATGATTATGATGTATCAACATACCTTCTATAACACCATGCAATTTTTGCAATTTTTGTAATTTTGTAAGACATTATTCTAAAATCCAGCCAGTCTCCCAAAAGTGATACCCCTAATTATCAAAGTATCAAATTATGGACTCTCTGAAAACCGAAGTCCACTCATGCGGAGTCGATTCCACAGCCTCTGTCCAAAGGACCACAACAAGAAGATGGCGACTTTATTTTACAACCATTGCCACGTGAGTGACTTGGCTTGACCGCTTGGAGACCCCCCAATTTTCGCTGGCTGCTCCCAAGACTTTGGATCCAGCAAGAAGCTGACTGCTGGCTCAGCACTTCCTCCCCCGTCCATTTCGGCATCTCCTAGCTGGTGATTCTCGAGCTTTCCCTTCCCAATGGCATTGGGACAGCCTCAATACATAGAAGAGCAGTCTGTATGTGTTACTCTGTAAAGAAATCAACCCAAAATATGCTGCTAGCTCCTTATAGATCTATTGAAGGCTTCACTCTTTTCGATTCCAAGCTTGCAAAGATCGAGTTTTTCAGTCATACATTGGAATCCGTACAAGCTAGCATGCCGAATTTATATCGATGTATCTCTCAACTGGTTCCTAGCTTGTTTCCCCGCTTGTTTCCCTGTCGATCGAGACTATCCGACGCTTCGATCGATCCCTGGTGGTTTGGCGCGCACCAGGAACTGGTTCTGCCGTTTGGGAAACATCCGTTGCATAATTTAGCCACTTCGATTATATACATTAGTTTAGAAATTGATCGAGAGCTCGGCCGTACGTACGTAGGTTTTTCCTGAGTGAGCTCGTTTGTGTTTACAGTAGCTAGCTCAATTGGAGCACACTTAATGCGTGATCGAGTGAGTCGAGTGAGGACTGTATGTGGTTTCAGTGATGGTGATCAGGTTGGTATTCCGGCAGGGTGTCGTAGTGCTGCTTCTGCTTCTGCTTCTGTTTTGTAGCCAGTCAGCGGAGGCTGCGGATGAAGATTCGACGTATGATGCTCCAGTGGAAGGGATTTTTCGGCCAGCCCCCTCCGACTGTAAGCTAGTCCTTTCCTTCGATTGCTTGTGAAGGTTCCGGAACTGTAATATAATTGCCACTTCGTGAAACCCGCGCGTACGTAGTTGAGCTTGGGCCGGAGCAGATTACCAGGCTAGGGATCGATCGATGGTTTTTGCAATCAATTGTGTTTTCAAGCAATTCGTCGATTCGCGGAATCTGGAGGACGTCAAGAGACACAGTCCTCCACAGAACTTAGTCGTGAAAAATGAGATGGGCTAGACTAGGGCAAATCGGGACAGTCGCGTACGCAACATTATACAGGAATTGAAGGAATCAGAGTTTCGATCGGATCATTACAGCTTGCAGTTAGTTCTGCTGATTTGACATGTATGAAATCAAGTGTTGGTTTCTTGCTCGACTATCAACTCAGTTTAATGTATCAAAACCTACAAAAAGAGGATTTTCTAACTCTAGGAAAATTATTAGTTGGGTTTTAGTTAATGATGAAGGCAACCTATTATGAATCTCTTTCATGGACTGTTAGGAACAGTCCATCAACCATGTTGAATGATGCTATGAGTAGGGTTTTACGGTTCTACAGATTGTTTTGATTGGGATGCTTGTGTTTGAATGTGGGCTTGTTCTGTTTTCCTTTTCTTTTCCAGTGTATGCATTGAAGGAACTGTGGAGTGCATGGAATGGGACACCAGAGGTGTTGTCCAACTTGGCAGGATGGAACGCACTCGTGAACGAGTCTGAGAATACGCCGTGTGCCCCGGACAGTCCATGGCGAGGCGTCTATTGCAACGCCAAAAACAACGTCGCAGACACTGCAAAGTTCAATACAACGGTTTGGGATCTTGACATTACTGGCTTGTAAGAATTCGTAAACTTCTTTCAAGCAAATATTGGTTAATTCTTATAGGGATACAGAAATTGCCACTTCTTGTTGCTAAAACATATCAAAGAATATATTCTTTGGACATTGTGTGTAATGTTTTGAAGTTTCAAAAAGGATGACCTAAATTTTGGATAGTCAAGTAAACAAATGATTGTGTAAGTGGTCATATACATCTTCCTCATCAAATATGTATCAATGACTTATATTTTAGGGTAATGATTTTGAATTTGTGCCAATTATGGATGTTTTGTTCTTGCATTCTAAAATCATTTCAAATTCTTCTAATAGGAACTGTATATGAAGACAAGAATGCTCTACAAAATTCAAGTTAGAGGTGCCTTGTACTGTTGGTCATCTTAAAAATGCAACTTAGGAAGGCTAACAACTATTATGCTAAAAGTCATTTAGCTTGATTCAAATCCATTGTTTGAAATTTATTAATTTTTTTCCCTTGAATTTGTAAGAATCTAATTGTTTTTTGTCAATTGGTGTGAATGATAGGACGTTGGTGAACGCATCCCTCTCACGCATTATTCCAAATGCGATTGGAAATCTTAGCAACCTTGTAACCTTGTGAGTGGAAAAAAGCCATGTTTCAAAATTAGATCATGATAGGTGGATACTTCAAAGAACCTTGGTTACAAAATGGAGAAGCCCTCACTATTATCAAACAAATGACTTCATGGTAGAGCAAACATATCCAACTACATACTTGCACATTGATTAATGTCAAAGAAAAAAGATAATTGCAGGCATAAGACCATGAGACTATTGTGGGTAGTTCTTCTACCTATATATGAGATTTACAAGATGTAGGTGCACAAAGCATACCCCACCTGATTTATTGAAATTGAATAGTCTTCCCAATTCATATAACCAATCACAACTCTTGTAAGATACATTGTAATGCACTTGTGGAGAGTGCTCTCCAAAGACAACCTCCTGCATAGATGCCAATTGAGTGACCACTACCCTTGATGCCTAGTTTTGGAGATAAATTGAGTACTGATTACAGTCGTGTAATTTTCTATATTGTGCAGATCTTTAACAAATAATCCTGACTTGCAAGGCCCACTTCCTCTAGCATTGGAAAACTTAGGCAGCTTATTTGAACTGTGAGTTCGCTGTAACAAAATCTCTTTTGCTCAACTTGATCTTATTGCCGATTGTGCATTGTACAAGATGCCACGCTGTTCAAAATGGCAGATCTAAGTGAAATTGGTGCTGCCAAGCTGAAACTCAATCCACAAGAGTCCTAGTTTTAGGGTTTTAGGCACTTGAAATTCCAAATTTCAAAAGCTATGGACTCTCAAAACATCGCAATACTGTTGCCATTTCAACGAGTATGAGCGCTTTCTGTTATTTGCTTTAACATGCTACAGGTGGGCTTTTATGCCAGGGATGTCCATGGGAATAATATCACCGGGGAACTTCCTAATTGGAGTGAAGACTCATTTATCTTTCTTCAAAACTTGTAAGTCTTAATCAACACCCGCATTGGATTTTGTCAGATGAGGTCTTGGTTATTGTTTGAAAATGCTTGTGCAATGTGCCAACCGGCGAAGTGCCAAGTACTGAAAGGCAACCATGTCATTCTCTCCTTGATTAGCATTGTCTCCTTGATTAGTTAGAAGAGGGTTGTTGTATTATACACTGTCCAAAAAATGCTTGCGAAAGGAATTGGAAATTCCCTTTCTACTACCAATGAAACCGAACACAAACGATTTCATAATTTGAACCATGCTCAAGTGTTGATTCGGGTGATTCTAGATGTACTGACCTTATCGTGACTAACTAATTGCATAAAATGTCTGTCATTTGCACCTTCGGGACAGAAACTTAGCGGATAACCAGATGACTGGAGGGCTTCTATACAACCGAACGATTTCATTTCGTGCTGTGCAAACATTCAACCTTTCCCGTAACTTGTTTTCTGGGGAGTTTCTTAACACCATAGACATCTTCGGCTATCTCCGCAAGGCGGTTTCTGTGTAAGAAAAATCAATTGATTCCTCAATTCTGGAAGCATGGTGTATGTAAACAAGGAAAAGAAACACCGCAAGAAAAACCCGCAATTGGTCTCACTGGTCGTGGTACCTGAATTCTGGTCCTCAATTGGAAAGTCTGATTTCTTCGCATATTGCATGACCATTTTCATTTTGATATGCAGGGATTTGTCTCACAATGGCTTCACAGGGAGAATGCCCTTCCTAATCAATTCGACCGATGATAATGGAAACTTGATACCTATAACAGGACCTTTAACTTACTTGTAAGTAAAGCTCTCGCTTTCTCAGAACAGTGCAAATGATATTTTGTCTCACCTGAGGAATATGATTTATGCTTAAACTCTCAAGGAAGGAAGCATTTCCTGTGTTTTGCCTCATAAGATTCAGATGTTGTGGATTCTTTTTGTGTTGTGTAGGGACCTTTCGAGCAACAAATTCGATCAGTTTCTCCCGAACATTACTGGACACAAAGCCCTTCAACACCTGTGAGTGCATTCGACCAATACCGTAGCATCTGTTGCTTAACCCTAAAGATCCAAATTAGGACCTCGTGTATTTTTTGCCAATTTGGAGGACGTCGTATGGGGACTTTCTTTTGTCTCATTTTACTTATCTCTTAGGTCGCATGTTCGATTTTCTTCTCTGATTACGGTGGTATAGAACTTGGTCTCATCTGAATTTTGTTTTTCTCAATATGATAAATGGAATTGGTCGTCGAGAACCACGAATCCTTGGTCTTGTGGGGTTTGGGGTTCAGGGTTCAGGGTTCATGCACCAATGTTGAGATCGGTCGTCTCTACTTGCTGATTGCAAACCCTAATCTTGGAAATTGTTGCATTATCCATTGCTTCTGACCGCTCAGGAACGTGAGTAATAACCGGCTCATTGGTATCCTGGATCCGACTGGGTTAACCAATGTTCCGACGTTATCAACGATGGATCTGTCCAACAATTCGTTCACCGGCTCCATTCCTAATGTGGCTGGCTTGGAAAATTTGCAGTATATGTAAGCTGATCTGCACGTCTGCCCTACTTAGATATTGTCGTTTTTGAGATATATCATGTACTTAGAGTTTGGAGATGTTGTCATTTCTATAGATAATAGATAATTCAGATGGTAACACCGCTTATACTTAATAATCGTCAAGCTCTTAGGGTTAGAATTTAAGATGCTTACATTTGAGGTGATCAGAACTCGTTGTGTGCAGAGATCTGAGTTACAACAAGTTCAACCCGGGGCCATTCCCTAGTTGGACTACCCAACTCAACAACTTAGTGACTCTGTAAGTTCAACCAGAGATTTTTTTTTTTTTTTTTTCTCGTTGGTGGAGCGACTTGCACTATGAGAGTATGCAAGTAAGGAATCCTCCTCATGTGTGCTTTCATCGACGAAGTATTGGGTGAACTAGTGTTTTTTCGAGAACGGTTACTGGCGATTTAACATCAATTTTACAACCCATTTTCCTTCGTGCTAAAGTAGCTCCTGCCAACATGTTCTAAGATTCTGGTGAAATTTCGCCAATTTTTTGGTCTGAGCTCAATATGCATGCCAAAGCAATAGGTTTTCACTAAGATTAGATTCTCTTAAACAGCATTCAAATTTTTCCCAGGAAGTTTACCTATGGTGCAGTTCACAACGATCATGGAAAAATCAATACGTAGGGTAATATGGGGAGGACTCTGTGAAAAACATTATGATCATGAGGAGACCTCCCTATGAAGTATGGAGAAGATTGTCTTTATGATCTTCTCTCTGTGGTCTTGAAAAGAACTAATTCGACCCAAAGAATCTCACTTTTAGATGGAAATGGGATTTGTCACCCAGTTGATCACTGAATTGTGTTCTTCCTTGATTTGTCTCTGCTTAAAATTGGCAACCTGAGTTGCTTCTTCATCGTTTGTGTAGATTATTGCGAGGAGTCTCATTGACTGGTGATGTCCCTTCTTCTGTCTTGGTGGGTTTCAAGAGCTTGAAAACGCTGTAAGTGCTTCCTACATTTTCATTATTTCCCTCAGAGAGTCCGCAACACTTCAATGTAAACAGTAGATGATTGTAGACTCTTGCGGTTTCTTAGATCTACAGAAATAGTTGAGAGTTTTACCCGACTTTGGAGCTTCATGCCTTGAAGGTCGTTTTCATTAAACTGGCATGTTTCGAAGAGCAAATTTGTGGCACTCAAGTGCACAGGCTCAAGAAGCTAAGACAAGTCTAGATCTGAGGTTCTCGATGAGCATCTGGAAAAGTGTCAATTCCTTGAAATTTTGTCATCCTAACAATATTGTAGGTCTGTGAGTTATAGGTAAAAATGCACTGGACACTGAATCTTTGTGCTATGCAAATTCTTTGGCAGGTCTTTAGATGACAACAGGCTCACGGGGACTCTAGACTTGAACAGCATGCTTGCTGTGCCCGATGGAAGCCGGAGTCTGGAACTAGTATCCCTAAGAAACAACCAAATCGGCCATGTTGCTTACTCTGGTCGCATAGTCGATCTCACGATCAAGTTTTTGTGAGTTTGTGAACTTCCTAAACCTTCAACCCTAAGAAAAACCCGAATTCAATTCTTTCAATTCCTTTTTTCTCTGAAGAGATTACTGTTTCTTTGGAACTAATCAGAAGGGGGTTATTGACATGACAGCCTGCAAGGAAACCCCTATTGCGACAATTCCACATCTGCAGACAACGACTTGTCACGCTGTGTTTGCCAGCAACAGTGTTCAGATACCCGTAAGAAAATCAATTGCTGACACTCTAATTAACTTCAATTTCTATATATGGTGCAATTTAAAGCACCGAAATGGTGACATGGAATGCAGAAAGTTACGGCTAAAGAGCTAGGACTAGCATAGATTTACGTTTCAAAGTGCCCACCTTGAAAGGTCATGTCGTGAACATCCGCGACTACAAGGAAGTTCGCGAGAAGCTCATTCATAAAACTGGAGGGCGACATTGCTCACCATTTTCTTTTGAATCAATTTGTTTTAATTTGCACTTGAATCTTCAGGAGAGAAAATCCTGTCTTATCCCAGCCAAGTTCATGAGTGACAAATTTTAGCCCAGTTATACGGCGTCCCTGACTAGAACAGGACATGGTTTCGAGTAGTTTTAATGGACTTACAGACTCTCTGTTCAGTACTGATGCCTTTGTTCTTCGATTGTTTTGGGTGGATGCAGCAGGTACTCCGAGTAACGAGAATGTTATCATCATTGCAACTGTGATCAGCGCGTCTGTGTTGGCAGTGGTCATCTCAATCTTCAGTTTTCTCTTCTGGCGGAGTAGAAAAGAAAGATACAGCCTTATTCTCGGAGCTGAGCAGAGTAAGAAAAAACTCTAAACCTATTGCCTCCCTCCGAAATTTCGGATTTCATTTTCAAACGCTCTATTGCCTAGGTATTGTGAAAATACAGTCTTGTTAGGAGAAATAACATGTCAAGTCACAACGGTGCTGGGGGATTCTCTTTCCGTAACAAGTTTTTCCTTTCACGGCATTTTGTTCCATCATGCTCAATCAAGGGGCTTAATATGCGGATAAGGAAATTTTATACAAGGACAGGATTATGCACTCTAAGCATGCTCACAATGTCCAATGCTTGTTCGCCAAGTGGTCTCCTGCCCATAGAGGGTATGATATTTATTAGTGAGTTTTTCACAGCTTCTGAAAAATATTAGAGATTCTGAGTGCAGAATTTGCAGAGTACGAGGTGAAGCCTACGATATACACCTACACTGAATTGCAGCACATCACGAGGGGTTTTAGCATGAAACTTGGACACGGAGCTTTTGGTGCCGTCTACAAGGTCTGCTCAACAGCTTCCACAGGCGCTGTTGTTATGAACTGCAGCTAACACTGTGCAGCAATGAATTAACTTCAAACGATAAATATTTTGACACTCTTTGAATTTTTTGATTTTCGAACTATTCTGTAAGCATCGAATGAAACCCGCGTTGTGTTTATTCAGGGAACTTTATCAAATGGGAGTGAAGTGGCTGTGAAGCAACTGTACACGAAGTCTAAACAAAGCCTCGACAACTTTTTGAACGAGATAGTTGTAGTTGCAGCTGTGAAGCACAGAAACCTCGTGAAACTGAAAGGGTGTTGCATTCGGAAAAACCAACGTCTGCTGGTGTACGAGTATGTCGAAAATGGTGATTTGAAGCACTTTCTATTTGGTACACCCTTGCACACCTCTCTCTGTGCGACAACATTCTTTAGTTTTGCTATCTCCTAACATCACCATGATCTTAAGAGTCGCCAAATTGCAAGGATGTCGAAAGTTTTCGTTATTCTGGTCCGGAAACTCAAATCTACACTACTTTAGTTTTTAGAGCTCTGTGTACTAGCATATCCGCATAGTTTGGTTGCTTCGGTTATCAATTTTGACCTTCAATCCTCGTGTGAAATTGGAACTCACCATTATCGTATCTGAGTTGTGCTTGTAGAGCAGGAAATAGGAAAGAAGGATTGGTCTACACGCAAAAACATATGCTACGGAGTCGCTGAAGGCATCCACTACTTGCATTTTTCATCCCAGCCAAAGATCATTCATCGTGACATAAAAGCGTGCAACATCTTGCTCGACAATAACTTTGAGCCTAAGATCGCAGATTTTGGTTTGGCTTTACTGTATCCAGAGGAGGAGAGCCACATTATGACAATCCACGTTGCTGGCACCAGGTGACCACTGCTTTTTATTTGATTACATACCAAACCTTAACCTCAGTGGAGCTCATTTCTTCAAAGATTCCGCTCAACGTTACTTAGTCCAATGTCAACATGTTGGGAATATAGGTAGAACCTCTTGTAGTGCACCCCCTCGTAGTGCAAATCAGTCAGTAATGGAGTCCGTAGGTGGGGCCTATTTGAAAGTAGTGTTGGAATTTGACATTTGGAAATAGCCATTCATTACACCTCTCTGACATGCAAAAACCTCTTTTAGTGCATAGGTTCTACGTGTACTCTGATGCTTCTAAGGAGAAGCTGTCACATGGAAGTGAAATTGGGTTGCAATGTGGATGTGCTTCATGCAGGGGTTACTTAGCGCCAGAGTACGCCCTTTTGGGGCAGCTGAGTGAGAAAGTGGATGTGTTCAGCTATGGCGTTCTGCTGCTTGAGATTGTGAGCAGAAGAAGAAACGTGAATCTCAAATCATTGGATGACTATGTCTATCTGCCAGATTGGGTGATTTTCTTCTCATCAGCAGTGCTTCATTGAGAGTACAGGTTGTCATATTAGTGAAGATGGTGGAATTTTAAGAGATTGGTACTTTTGTCAGCACTCATCTGAAACCTCAGATCTGTGAGATTTGTAGTTTGCTGAATGTCACAGTTTTGACTCTCTAAATTACTTCAATTTAACTAGCATGACCGTGCAAATGGCTGATTTTCTACATGCTCATCTTCATGTCAGTGAAGGAAGAGTTTAGTAGAAAGCAGAGCGATTTGAGACTCTGATGTAAAATCTCAGATCCACACCCATCCAAGCTGCTCCAAGATTACAAAATATTCCAATTAAGTGCATTTACTGAGGGGATCGTTGCGCCCCACTTGGTAATGTTATGTATGGTGAAGACTAACCAGTGAGAGGTGTGTGACCAGGCATGGAGTCTTTACACAGAAGGAAAGATCAAGGAGCTCATAGACCCCACCTTAGAGCTGCAACCAAGAGAAGAGACGGAAGCCCTGCGAATCATCTGCATTGCCTTGTTGTGCGTGCACAGGTCAGTATTGTTCACAAATTTGGCTACATTAGCAAAAATCCTGTCAATTTCTTCATTGCAACAAATAATATGAACATTGCAATTAAATTTGAACTTCTATATTGTCAGCAGTTGCTAGTTAATGTTAGATTTTCAGCAGTTTTGGCAGTTATGAATTTTTTCAAATTATAGTTTCGCGGTGTACTGAAAATTGACACTAGGCTCTCATAGACTCTCAAGTTTTTATTGTGTATGAGAGCCTAGTGTCAATTTGTCCCAATGAAGGTGTTGCAGTTTGGCCAGTGTTGATTAATGTTGACTGTACAGTCAGGTCCAGCTCAATTACGAATTTTTGCAGTCATAGTTAAAGAAAATTTCAGTACAGCCAACTTTGACACCCTCTCAAGGGCTGAAAAATTAGTTTTTTACTATGAAATTTTTTGTACAAGATCATTTCTAAGTTGATAACATATGTGGAAAATTTCAAGGCCAAAAGATTCACCCAAAAAAAGATATGCAAAATCTATCAACATGTGTAGTTGTAAGCTTTCACTGCTGTCAACTTTGCCAATGTCTCAAGGATTGAAAACTTTTTCTTTTGGCATGAAATTTTTGGAATGAAATCATCTCTATGTTGATTATATGTGTGGAAAATTTCAAGGCCAAAAGATTCATCGAAAAAAAGATATTCAAAATCTACTAACATGTGTAGTTAAGAAAAAACTTTCACTACTACCAACATTGACACCCTCCCAAAAATTGAAAAAAAAAGTTTTGGCCATGAAACTTTTTTCATAAGATCATCTTTGTGTTGATAACATGTAAGATAAATTTCAGGTTCAAAAGATTCACACAAAAAATATATTTGAAATCTACCAATATGTACATCGAAGTTGGCAATAGTGAAATTGTCCCTTATATTGACACATGGTAGTAGATTTCGAATATCTTTTTTGGAATAAATTTTTTGAACCTGAAATTTACGACACATATAATTAACATAGAGGTGACCTCATGACCAAAATTTCATGGCCAAATTTTTTTTTTCAATTTTTGGGAGGGTGTCAAAGTTGATAGTAGTGAAGTTTTTTTCTTAACTACACATGTTAGTAGATTCTAAATATCTTTTTTTTGGTAAACTTTTTGACCTTGAAATTTGTCACATGTGTTATTAACATAGAGAGGATCTTGTGAAAAAAATTTCATGTTAAAAAAATAATTTTTCAGCCCTTGGGAAGGCGTCAAAATTGGCAGCAGTGAAGTTTTGTTCCCTGTGTATGCAAGAATTCGTAATTGAGCTGGACCTGACTGTACAGTACATTCCTCAGGCCTTGTGTTGTCTTTAGTTAATTGTGCATACTGGGTACTTTCAGGCCAGGTGCCGTACAATACTACCATTGTTAGAAATGCCGTCTATATGACGAAATTGATGTAACTAAGGATTGTTTTCATGAAACTTGAGCTAATTCTGATTACGAAATTCTCATTTGGGTCTGTTTTTACTGCAGGTCAGGAGAGAGGCGACCTGACATGAAAGCCGTGGTGGCCATGTTGCATGGAGGCATGGACGCTGAGGTTCTTCGTCTCGTTCAGGAGCATGAGGGCGACCGAGTCTTGGCGAGTAGAGGGCAACGCAGTCTTTCTCACTTGAACTCTGGTGGCTTTGAAACAGGTCCCTTGATGAGGAAAGCTTACTATCCCAGCTCGCCTTTCCTTGAAATGTCTTCTCTGGGGAACAGGGAAGCGAGTCGCTCCTCCTCTTTGGCAAATCAGAACTCGCCGTCTTTGGAGATTAGGGTGGATGGATCAAGTCTTGCTGGGGATCCTGAAAGTAGGCTTAGATGATGCTTTGAGACCCACACGTACTTTTGTGTTTTTCATGATTCTGCAGACTGAAGTATTCATGGAATCAACGTGGTAGGATACATTTTAGGGTTGGTTAGGTTGAAAATTGAGGCATGAAGATCCTTAGCAGAAGAGTGGAATAGGTTGTTTTTCAGGCTTGTAAACAGTGTCAAACACTAACTGAGAAGTCACAAATTTTTCTTGTATTTGTATGAACTCTTACATTGGCTACAAAAGTGGGCAAAATGCGGATGACTTATTGCACGTGGTGTTGATACTGCAAGGCACATAATGGAGTAGATAATACTTGAGAGCATTGTGGGACATAATGTCAAGTGTAATAGTTCAACACATGCATCCATATATTTATGTACTTTTTGCAAATCTAAGGGTGTAGAAAGAAGGACTACATTATGAGTTATTAAACTATCCAATGAAATGGTGTTGAATTTGCCTTGATAGTCAAACTTGGCATTATATACATATTTTGATTCATAGTAATGTTGAAAACCAATTGATATGGTGAGCTGAAAGTAGCAACATTGTAAAGCAACAATATGAAAGTTTGAGTGTCTTTTGTGTGGCCACATTGCAAATCTTTTGTTTTAAGGTAGATGTATCCATAACCGATAAAATGAGCACATTTGGATATAATCCAGGGTAGTGCAAGGCAATGCAAACATTTTCAGAGATGCATTGACAAAAATAATGGGGATCAAAATTTTTTTTTAAATTTTATCTCTTGAATTGAAATTACTATGAATTTTGAAAGGCAAAAGTTGGGCTTGACCTATAACCAACATCTAAAGTCATCCAATTTCCATCATTTAAGAATACTTTCCCACTAATTACTTCCTACATTTATGCTCACTTATGTGTCATTCACTTATTGGTCCAAGCCTTGGAAAATTACAAAGACACATTCCGAGGAGAAAATGAAAATCCATTCCAATCTTGTTTGGAATATGGTACCCTATTTATTGCTGATGGGGCGTGTGTTAGTAATGGATACATCTACCTTAACACATGAGTAAATTGTAGTGAAAGAGATTGCATGTAGAATCTTAATTTTCTACTACCCAAATAATATATTAGAAATTTTCAAAGCAACATAATATTGTAGGACCCTACAATGGGTCATAGAGTCAACAAGATACAACACATTTGGAACTTAGAATTTTGCACCAAATTTTGCCTATTCAATTCCTGCCAAGGATGCAATATCAAGTAATTATACTTTCATTTCAGAATTGTTTTCTTTCCCATATCAAAAGAATCTAGCAATTTAGCCAATTCCAATTTCAGTTGGAAGAAATTGGCCAATGAGAATTCAAATTTGACATTGAAGAAAGATAGAAACCGGTACTTTTTGTGATTGGCAGGATGCAACTGGTGACCATCGAAGAAAAAACCGGTCTCTTTTCCATGATGGAGGAACAGTGAGTTCGAGGATGGAGCTCCAGACATTTGCCGGAGAGTGGGGAGACCCAGAAGTTGCTGCTGCTTCCAAGACTTCATCAGCTCGGCCCAGCACAAAGTTGACTGTTGACTCAGGCAGGAAGCTACCCAGCACCGTTACGCCCCCGTCCCTTTCGGTATCTCCTGCTAATCCTCAAGCTTCCCCTTCCGTTGGATTTGGTCTGGGCCTCATTAGAAAGCGCAGTACTGTACTTACAATCTGTAACGAAATCAACTCAATTTGCGCTAACTTAATCTGCGACTGTACGGTACAATTTCCTACTGTAGATCATTTGGATGTTTCCAAGCTACAGTAGCTTGCATCGCGTTGTACAGTCAATCGTACCGACACGTACAAGCAGATATATTATGCATGATTGTATAGATTAGTTCGAGAATATCGGGAGTATCCTTGATGAGTTTGGCACCAGGAACTCGTTTTTCCAATTGGGAAAATTCGTGGCACAACTATCCGTCCCCTGTTGGCCATTTTCTCCGATCCTGTTGCGAAACAAGGAGAATCGTCTGTCGATGAAATTCGAGAGCTTCAGAAGGTCTCCTGCCGTTACAGTCTTTGTTTTGGGTGTTGATCGTCTTTAACTCTCACAGCTCGGAGGTTGCTGCGCTAGCTCCATCCGCGAATACCACCAGTTTGATCGTGTAATTACTTTGATGAAAATTTAGATTTTTGAAACGAGCCCGTAACTACGTTTTTCCTGAGGCAGTTCCTGTTTACAGTAGCTCAATTGGTGCACACTTGGTGCGTGGGTGAGTGAGTGAGGACTGTGGCACCAGCTAGGAGCTCGTTCTGCCAGTTGAGAAAATTCGTGGCACAACTATTCGTCCCCTGGCTGTTGGCCATTTTCTCCTGTTGCGTAACAAGGAGAATCGGCTGTCGATGAAATTCGAGAGCTTCTACCACGCACAGTCTATAGTCTTTGTTTCGGGTGTCGGACAGTCTTATTTCTCACAGCTCGGAGTTCGCTACTGTACGTACGTAGCCAGCTCTATCCGTGAAATACGACTAGATTAACTGTGCACCCACTTTGATTATTTCGATTTAGAAACTGAGAGCCGCGCCGCTCCGTCGGTTTTTCTTGAGCCAGTTCGTGCATGTTTACAGTTAGTAGCTCAATTGCTGCACACTTAGTGCGTGAGTGAGTCGAGTGAGGACGTTCTGTGGTGTCAGCGATCATGGTGATCAGGTTTGTATTCCGGCAGGGCGTCGTCGTAGTGCTGCTTCTGCTTCTGTTTTGTAGCCACTCGGCGGAGGCGACGGATGAGAATTCAACGTATGATGCTCCAGTGCAAGGGATTTTTCGGCCAGCCCCCTCGGACTGTAAGCCCTTTCCTTCGATTGCTTGCTCGTGAAGGTTGTGATTGGAAGTCCCTCCCTTCAATTCAATTGCCTTGTGAATTGAAGGTTCTGGAAGGTTCTGGAATAATATAATTGCCACTTTGTGAAGTGGCCACCCGCAGTTGAGCTGGGGAGCAGATTAATTACCAGAGATCGATGATTTTCGCAATTGTGTTTTCAAAGCTATTCGTTGATATGCGGAATCTGGAGGACCTCAAGATATTCAGTCCTTCACAAAGTCGTGAGAAATAAGATGGGTTTGGGCAAATCGTGACAGTGGCGTACATGACATCATTCAGCAAGGAGTCGATCAGGGTTGTCTTTGGGATCATTACAGCTTACAGTTCCTTCTGTTGATCTGACATGTATGAAAGCACTATGAAATCAATTCTTGGTTTCTTGCTCTCCTTTCCATCGAGTTTAAAGTACCTGCAAAAAGTATTTTTTCTAACTTTAGAAAAACTTGTTGTTGATTAAAAGAACAGAGTGGTGATTGTGGAAATCATTCATATATTTTGACACCGTGGGAATCAGTTGTTTAAAAATAAAATTCAAAAACACTCATTGGAAGTCAAAGTATTCTAGAAGATCTCCCCTTTCCACACAAATTTTGGAGGATGAATAGTTGCACTTATATCCCGCATGGAAACATTCTTTGTCTTTCATTGGATACAAAATGTCTACGTTGATGTTTAATGGTTAACCAATAACAATGGCAACCTATTATGAATTTCTATTCCATTGTCTCTCAGGAAGAATCAATCGACATTATGCTAAAGAATTGTTATGATTAGGATTTATGATTCTATAGTTAGAGAAAGTTGTCCTTCGATTGGGTGCTTGTTGTTGTGTACTTATTTTGTTTTTCTTTGTTTTGTAGTGTATGCATTGAAGGAACTATGGAGTGCTTGGAATGGTACACCAGAGGTACTCTCCAACTTGGCAGGATGGAATGCACTTGTGAATAAGTCCGAGAACACACCATGTGCCCCAGAGAGTCCATGGCGAGGCGTCTTTTGCAATGCCAAAAACAATGTTGTAGACACTGCAAAGTTCAATACTATGGTTTGGGATCTTGAGGTTACTAGCTTGTAAGAATTTTCTATACCTCTCTAATTCTAGCAAATCTTAGATAATTAATGTAGGGATGCACAAATTTGCTACATCTTGATGTCAAGAATGTACCAAAGAAGGTATTCTTTAAACATTGTATACGATTGCTTCAAAGGTTGAAAGTCTAGACAAGTGAATAGATGTTTAATTGGTCTATATTCTTCATTGTCTTGAATTTTAGGGTGATAATTTTGAATTCATGGAAATTATGGATGTTTTTCCTTTAGAGATTTGTTGTTGTATTCTACATTCCAAAGTCATCTAATAAGAACCATATAAGAGTAGGCTAGAATGCATAATGGAATTCATGTTAAGGAAGTCTAGTTGGTCATTTCAAAATGTAATGTTGATTTTTTCTCTTGAAGTAAACAATGCAACTTATAGGGGCTAACAAATATTATGTTGAAGTCTTTCTAGTTGTGCAGGTTTATTTTTTAAAACTTATTAATTTTTTTCCGTTGAATTCGGGAAGGAATTGATTGTTTTTTCTCAATTGGGGTATGGATGACAGGAAATTAGTGAATACTTCCCTCATAGGCATTATTCCAAACGCAATTGGAAATCTTAGCAACCTTGTAACCTTGTAAGTTGAGAAGACAACCATGTTTCAAAATTAAATCATGCTTGGTGGATACTTTAAAGAACCTTGCTTTCAAAACATAGAACAAGCCATCACAACTATTATAAAAATTAATTCATGGAAGACCAAAACTATCCAACTAAAACCTTGCACATTGATTAGGGTCAAAAAAGAAGAATATTTCTAGTCTTAAGACTATGATGAATGATAAATCTTTTGAGGGAAGTTCTTTTAACTACATGTGAGGTTTGTAAGTTGTGGGTACGTACACAAAGCATATATCGCCAAAAATGTATTGGAGTTTTGTAGCCTGCCAATCCCCATGGCCGATTACAATTGTTGTAGATTCTAATGCACTTGCAGAGTGTGCTTCCACTACCCACATAGATGCCTAAAGTGAGTGTTACCCTTCATGTTGACTTTCGGAGACAAATTGAGCACTGATTACACTTGCGTAATTTTCGATGTTGTGCAGATCTCTAACAAATAGTCCCGAATTGAAAGGCCCACTTCCTCTTGGATTGGAAAACTTAGGCAGCTTATTTGAACTGTGAGTTTGTTGCATCAAAAATTCTGTTGATCAGTTTGACCTAGTTTTCATTTCTTGCTGATTGTGTTTTGTAGACGATGCCATGATGTTCAACTTTGTGTTCTTCAAAATGGCCCAACTGAAAACTCAGATCGACATGATTCCTAGTTTGTATAGTGTGAGGCACTTGAATATCTAATTTCCAAAGCTCTGGGCACTCAAAACGTTACTATACTGTTGCCATTTCAACGAGAATGACTGCTTTCTGTTCTTTGCTTTGACATGCTCCAGGTGGGTTTTTATGCCAGGGATGTACATGGGAATAGTATCAGCGGGGAAATTCCCGATTGGAAGCAAGACTCATTTGTCTTTCTTCAGAACTTGTGAGTCTTAATCGCCACCCACATCGGATTTTGTCTTCCAAAACTGACTAACAGTATTTCATAGTTTGAACCACGCTCAAATGTTTGTTCGGGTGATTTTAGGTGTCAGAATCCTTATCATAACTAATTAGATGAAATGTCATTTGCATCTTTGTGGCAGAAACATAGCAGATAACCAGATGCGTGGACGGCTTGCATACAACCTCACAGTTGCATTTCGTGCTGTGCAAACATTCAACCTTTCCCATAACTTATTTTCTGGGGATTTTCACAGCAGAGATATTTTCGGCTATCTCCACAAGGCGGTTTCTGTGTAAGACAGTCAATTGATTTCCCAATTTCGGAAGCACGGTGTACATAAATAAGGAAAACTCCGACCACGAGAAAGATCCACAAATGGTCCCGCTTTGTCATGTGAAGCCTGCTTTCTTCGCGTATTGCTGATCATTTCCACTTTGAGCATGCAGCGATTTGTCTCACAACGGCTTCACAGGGGGAATGCCCTTCATCAACAATTCGACCGATGTTGATGGAAACTCGATACCTGTAACAGGACCTTTAGCTTACTTGTAAGTGAAGTAAAGCTATCTCTTCTTCAGAATAGTGCAAATGATAGTACGTGTTATTTGAGAAACATGCTTTATGATTATCCAAATGAACGAAGCTTTTCCTCATAAGATTCGGATGTCGTGAATACTTCTTGAGCTGTATAGGGACCTTTCGAGCAACAAATTCGATCAGTTTCTTCCAAGCATTACGGGACACAAAGCCCTTCAATACCTGTGAGTGCATTCGACCAATACCGTAGCATCTGTTAATTAACCCTAAAGATCCAAATTAAGACTTCATGTATTTTTTGGCAAGTTCGAGGACGTCGTCTGGGGACTTTCTTTTGTCCCATTTTACTTATCTCTTAAGTCAAATGTACGATTTTATTCATTGATTTTGGTGGTATAGAACTTGGTCTCATCCAAATTCTATTTTTCTCGATATGATCAACCAAATTTGTCGTTTAAAACCATGAATCCTTGGTCTTGCGGGGTTTAGGGTTCAGGGTTCATGCATCAATGTTGAGATCGGTCGTCTCTACTTGCTGATTGCAAACCCTAATCTCGGAAATTGTTGCATTGTGCATCGCTTCTGACCGCTCAGGAATGTGAGTAATAACCGGCTCATTGGTATCCTGGATCCGACTGGGTTAACCAATGTTCCGACGTTAGCAACGATGGATCTGTCCAACAATTTGTTCACCGGCCCCATTCCTAAACTGTCTAGCTTGGGAAATTTGCAGTATCTGTAAGTGGATATGTACATCTGCCGTACTTAGATATTGTCGTTTTTGAGAGATATATGATGTACTTAGGGCTTTGAGATGTCATCATTTCTGTAGATACTTCAGATATGAACATCTACTGTACTTAGATATCGTCATTTTCTTAGGGTTTAGGGTTTTAAATGCTAAATTGGGGCAATCAGAGCTTGCTGTGTGCAGAGATTTGAGTTACAACAAGTTCAACCCGAGGCCATTCCCTAGTTGGACTACCAAACTCAACAACGTTGAGACTCTGTAAGTTCGAGCAGCCAACTTCTTTTTTGTTTTCTCGTTGGTAGAGCGACTCGCACTCTGAAAGTGTGCAAGTACCACATGTGTGCGTTCATCCACGAAATTATGTGCTATTAGTAGCTTTCATAAACGAAATATTGGGTAAATCTAGTATTTCTTCGAGAAGTATTTGTCAAATTCATCAACTTCACAACCCATTTTCCTTCATGACAAACTAGCCCGTGCCAACATGTGCAAAGATTCTGGCAAAAAATTCGCCAATTTCTGTTGCCTGAATTCATCGTATATGCCCAGGCAATAGGTTTTCAGTAAGATTAGATTGTTTAAAAACCTTTCATATAGCATTAAAAGAGAGACTTCCCGAGTAGGTTTACCTATGCTGCAATTCACAACGATCACAGAAAGGTCGTAATGTAGGTTAATATGGGCCGGGAAGACGAAAATCACTATGACCTCGGGAAGACCTTTCTGTGGTGTATGGAGAAGATTGTCTTTACGATTTTGTCTATATGGTCCTGAAATAGTGTAATTTAACCCAAAGAATACCACTCTTGGATGGAAATGGGATTGGTCACCCAATTAATCATTGAAGTTTGTTCTTCCTCGATTTGTTAAAATTGGCAACCTGAATTGCTTCTTCATCGTTTGTGCAGATTATTGCAAGGAGTCTCATTGACTGGTGATGTCCCTTCTTCTGTCTTGGTTGGTTTCAAGAGCTTGAAAACGCTGTAAGTGTTTCCCACATATTCATTCTTCTCTTCAGAGAGTCCGCAATACTTCAATGTTAACAGTAGATGATTCTAAAACCGTAGGGTTTTTTAGATCTACAGAAATTATAGAGAGTTTTACCCAACTTTGGAGCATCATGCATTGTCGGTCATTTTCGTTACAATGGCATGTTTCAAAGAGTGATATTTGTGGCATTCAAGTTCACAGGTTCAAAAAGCTAGGACAAGTATAGATCTGAGGTTTTCGATGAGCATCTGGAAAAGTGTACATTCCTTGAAACTTTGTCCTCCTAACAGTATTGCAGGTTTGTGAATTATAGGCACTAGACACTGAATCTTTGTGCAATGCAAATTCTTTGGCAGATCTTTAGATGACAACAGCCTCACAGGGACTCTAGACTTGAATAGCATGCTTGCTGTGCCTGATCGAAGCTGGAGTCTGCAACTAGTGTCTCTAAGAAACAACCAAATAGGCCATGTTGCCTATTCTGGTCACATAGTCGATCTCACGATCAAGTTTTTGTGAGTTTGTGAACACCCCAAACCTTAAACCCCTGCAACCGAAGTATATCCTTTCAATTCTTTCGTGCTCTGAAGAGATTACTGTCACCCAGCAATTCTTTTGAACTAATCCAAAGGGGTTGCCTGACATGACAGTCTGCAGGGAAATCCCTATTGCGACAATTCCACATCTCCAAACAACGACTTATCACGCTGTGTTTGCCAGCAACAGTGTTCAGATACTCGTAAGAAAATCAATTGCTGACTCTCTAATAACATTAATTTCGTTATAATGGCGCAGTTTAGAGCAACAAAATTTGTGACATTGAACTGCACGAAGCTCAAAAACCTAGGGCTGGTACAGATTTACATTTTAGGCATCTCGTCATAGTCGTGAACCTCAACCAATATAACGAATTTGGGAAGAAACTCGTTCTTAAAATTTTAGGGCGACTCAAATTATCCTAATTGGCACTTGAAAGATTATTTCTTGTAATTTCTACTATAATAAATACACATTGTAACGCGATCTGTCACGACCCATTGTCATAAATATGGTCACGTTTTCATCCCAAATATTTCATCGTAAATGTTTTTCATCCAATCCATATTCTCCTAAGTTCAACTAATGTTACACTGCAACAGGTTCGTGCTAGTGTAATACTAAACCCAAATGTGCACGGTAAATGGCATGCGTACGATAGTGAAAATCCGCTCGTGTCTCAGCGAAGTTCATGAGTGACAAATTTCAGCCAAGTTATGAGGCGTCCCTGTCTGGAACAGGAAATGGTTTCGAATCAATATTCAGTAGTTCTTGTGGACTTACACTGAATCTCTACTTAATACTGATGCCTTTCTTCTTTTTTTTTTTGGTTAATGCAGCGGGTACTCCGAGTGACAAGAAGGTTATCATCATTGCAACTGTGATCAGCGCGTCTGTGTTGGCAGTGGTCTTGTCAATCTCCAGTTTTCTCTTTTGGCGGAGTAGAAAAGAAAGATACCAACTTATTCTCGGAGCTGAGCAGAGTAAGAGAAAACTCAAGCCCTATCGCTCCCCTAAGAAATTTTGGATTTCAGTTTTAGGCGTTGTATTGACTAGGGAATATGAAAGCATTGTCTTGTGTTAGAAGAAATAGCATGCCGAGTCACATTCAACGGTGCTGGGGATGCTCTGTCGATAACAAGGTTTCCTTTCACATTATCTTGCTCAATCATACTCAATCTAGGGGATCAAAACGAGGATACTTCAATTTTATTAAGCACAGGATTACGAGATCTAAGCATGCTCTCAACATCCAATGCTTCTTTGCCAAATGGTCTCCATCGAGGGTTTGATATCCATCAATGAGATTTTTCACAGCTTCTGAAAATATTGGAAAATCTGAGTGCAGAATTTGCAGAGTATGAGGTGAAGCCCACGATATACACCTACACTGAATTGCAGCACATCACGAGAGGTTTTAGCATGAAACTCGGACATGGAGCTTTTGGTGCCGTCTACAAGGTCTGCTCTGAAGCAGATTCCACAGACACTGTTGTTATGAGCTGCACCTACTGTGCAGCAATGAACTAACTTCAAACGATAAATATTTTATCAAATTTTGCATTTTCTGATTTTCAAACTTTACTGTCAGCATTGAAGGACACCCCCGTTGTGTTTCTTCAGGGAACTTTACCAAATGGGAGTGAAGTGGCTGTGAAGCAACTGTACGCGAAGTCTCGACAAAGCCTGGACGACTTTTTGAACGAGATTGTTCTGGTTGCAGCTGTGAAGCACAGAAACCTCGTGAAACTGAAAGGGTGTTGCATTCGGAAAAACCAGCGTCTGCTGGTGTACGAGTATGTCGTAAATGGTGATTTGGAGCACTTTCTATTTGGTATACCCTTGCACCTCTCTCCGTATGACAGCATTCTTCAGTTTCGTTATCTCCTAACACCACCATATTCATGAGATTGGCCAAACGGCAAGGATGTCGAAAGTTTTCGTTATGCTGGTCCGGAAACTCAATTCTATACTACTCTAGTCGTAGAGCTCTTTGCATTTGAATTTGCGCATAGTTTGGTTGCTTTGGATCACTTTATTTTTTGAATTATGACCTTCAACCCTCATATAGAATTGGAATTCACCATTATCGTATCTTCGTTGTGCTGTAGGACAGGAAATAGGAAAGAAGGATTGGTCTACACGCAAAAACATTTGCTATGGAGTGGCGGAAGGCATCCATTACTTGCATTTTTCATCCCAGCCAAAGATCATTCATCGTGACATAAAAGCGTGCAACATCCTGCTCGACAGTAACTTTGAGCCTAAGATCGCAGATTTTGGTTTGGCTTTACTGTATCCAGAGGAGGAGAGCCACATTATGACAATCCACGCTGCTGGCACCAGGTGATCAACACCTTTTTATTTCAATTACACCCAAAACCATACCCCCCCAGTGGAGCTCATTTCTTCAAAGGTTCCGGTCAAGGTTACTCAGTCCAATGTCAAACATGTTTTTGAATACTCTGATGCATTTGAGGAGAAGTTGTAACATGGAAGTGGAATTTGGTTTGCAATGTGGACGTGCTTCATGCAGGGGTTACTTAGCGCCAGAGTACGCCCTTTTGGGACAGCTGAGTGAGAAAGTGGATGTGTTCAGCTATGGCGTTCTGCTGCTTGAGATTGTGAGCAGACGAAGAAATATGAATCTCAAATCAACGGATGACTATGTCTATCTGCCAGAATGGGTGAGTTTCTTTCTTCAGGAATATTCCATTGGAAGTTCAAATTGTCATAGTAGTTAAGATGGCTGAATTTGAAGAGATTAGTACTTTTGTCAGCATTCATCTGAATCCTCTGGTCTGAGATTTGGAGCTCTGTGCACTTGAATGTCACAATTTAGGCTCTTTGAAATACCCCAATTTAATTAACGTGTCCTTGCAAATGACTGATTATGTACAGTACATGCTCATATTCATTACAGTGAAGAAAGGAATTTTCAACTTAGAACTAGAGCGATTTGAGACTCTCTTCTAAAATCTCAGATACACACCCATCCAAGCTGAGTTAGAGCTCCAAGATTACAAAATATTCCAACGAAGGGCATTTACCGCGGAAGTCGTTCTGCCTTGCTTAGTAATGTTATGTACGGTGAAGACTAACCAGTGAGAGGTGTGTGACTAGGCATGGAGTCTATACACAGAAGGAAAGATCAAGAAGCTCATAGACCCCACCTTAGAGCTGCAGCCAAGAGAGGAGACGGAAGCCGTGCGAATCATCAGGATTGCCTTGTTGTGCGTGCACAGGTGAGTACAGTTTACAAATCTGGAAAACTTTGGCAAAAGGGCTATCGATTCCTTTACCGCAATAAATAACGTGATTACCGCAGTTAAATTTTGAACCTCTACATCATTAGCTATTGCCAGTTTCTTTAGATTTGCGCCAGTTTAGACGCGAGGAATTGTGGTATCCATATGCTCAAAATTCTAAATACTAAGGTATGAACACCCATAATCAACACTAGTAGCAACTGAGCATACTTACATTTATTTAACATAAGTTCTTATCATTGGATGTTATTAGCTACCAAAAGAGAATTCCAACTCACTGTAGCATACATTATCTGGACATCGTTTGTAGAAGTTATGAAGTATAGTTTCATAGTGTAGTCTCAGTCTATGTGTACTAAAATTTGACACGAGGCTCTCATAGACTTTCAGGATTTTATTGTGTACAGCTTCTGCAATCAATATCCAAATTTTTGTCACTTCTTTTAGATGGTCCCGATGTAAGTGTCGCAGTTTGGCCAGTACTGATTATAGTTGGACATACCTTAGGACTGGTTTCAGGCCAGGTGCCGTATGATACTGCCATGGTTAGAAATGCCACCTATATGACGAAATTGATGTAAGAATTGTTTTCATCAAACTTGAGCTAATTCTGATCATGAAAATCATATTTGGGACTGTTTTTACTGCAGGTCAGGAGAGAGGCGACCTGACATGAAAGCCGTGGTGGCCATGTTGCACGGAGGCATGGACGCTGAGGTTCTTCGTCTCGTTCAGGAGCATGAGGGCGACCGAGTCTTGTCCAGTAAAGAGCAACACAGTCCTGCTCACTCGAACTCCGGCAGCTCTGAAACAAGTTCTTTGATGAGCAAAGCTTATTATCCCAGCTCGTCTTTCCTTGAAATTTCTTCTCTGGGGATCAGGGAAGCGAGAGGCTCCTCCTCTTTGGCAAATCAGAACTCGCCCTCTTTGGAGATTAGGGTGGATGGATCAAGTTTTGCTGGGAATCCTGAAAGTAGGCTTAGATGATGGCTTGTGGACGCACACTTTTGTGTTTTTCATGATTCTGCAGAGGTGTTCATGGAAAGAAAGTGGCAGGATATCTTTTGGGGTTGGTTAGTTTAAAAATTAAAGCATGAAGCTCCCTAGCAGAAGAGTGGAATAGGCAGTTTTTTAGGCTTGTAAACAATGTCCAACACTGTAGTAGTGTGCTCTAAGAGCGACCATTTAAGGGCTTGTCTGCTTATTTCATAGGTTTTTATGGGCAGAATTATATTTAGCTGATTTTCTTAGAGATAGAAAAATGGACGTGGAACTTAATATAAGTGGTTTCATATCTTTTCATGTATTTTTGAATTGCATAGGAATTTTCAAAGATTTGGAGTGAGCACCTTTTTGTCATTGTAGGTATTCCAAATCCGTCCACTTGCATCGTGTAAAGAGATGGGAGGAAATGAAAGATAACAACTGGCTCTTGCAGAGAATTTTTTTTTTTTTTTTCAATTCACTCAATGGTTAATCTAGTTTACTTAAGGGTCCCCTCATATCCTTTCTATAATTATTTATAGGGTTGTCAATATGACTTACTCAGAGTATTATACTTGGTGTTGATATGTTGAAGATAGTTTGGTACATAATGCAAATATTCTCTTGGAAATGTGATGAACCAATTGATAAGGTGGGTCTAAAGTAGCATCTCCTTCAAGCAACAATATAGGAGTTGCTACATTGTGAATTTTTTTCATTCAAATAGTTTAGCAAATTGTGGTGATTGATGCAAGAAAAATGCAAATGTTCTACTTTCCAAGAATGTGTAATAAACTTTCAAAAGCGACATACTATAGGCCTGTACAATGGGTCATAGATTCAATAGGAAACAATACATTTAGAACCTCGAAGCACCAAAGAGTGATGCATGGATAGAAGCACCCATGACTATTCTCTTTCCTAATCTACTCGTACAACCCTCAATAGGGCCTAAATTTTGACCAAGGTGAGTATACCTACATGGACAAATGTATATAATTCTTAATATTATAAAGGTCAAATAGCAAAATCTAATTACAATGAAGAAATATCTATTTTTCAAAATTTGGACATTGTCTTTCCAACTAACCTTTGTGAAGAAATTCTAAAACTTTTTGGAGATGCTTATTGAAGGAAAGATGCACATATAGTTGTTCCCTACATATCACCACAATCAAGTTAAAATAATTCATAAACAATGGTTTTCATTCAATTATCATGTAAAATTATGAATTTTAAATGAAATAATTCACTAAAAATGAAATTTTACTTTTTGAAATCCAAATTTAGGGAGCTCGAACGGAAATGCACAAGAATTGAATAATGGTTGTGCAAAACAAAAATTGTCGATCATACTATATATATCATGAAAATTCTACTGAACGGCAGAACGGGAAGAGGCACACAAAACTGAGTTACGCCAAGTGTTTGAGCTGCACCATCAGTTTCTAATCTCAACTTCTGTATATAGCACTGTGGGTTGACTTCCAGGTAGCACATTTGAAACAAAATCTTCTGATAGTGAAGAAACCAATTTCATACTCGGTGCTGTGTGCGGTCGAGGTTCAAGGTCCATTTACGTTACAAGTGATTCAGTTTTGCTGCACACTGTAGATAAAATCGTGCAGTCAATGAGTGTTGCCTACCTAGAAACTAAAAAAACTAAAAAAAAAAAATGAATGCCCTCACAATGACCCACAGCATGGTAATACAGGGCTCGTAGAATTCGGCAGCCATTGCTTTCCGTTTTAAAACACGAACTGAACACAAGAACAATCACTTTACTCGACGTTTGCGAAACAATGCAGAAATATAACACCACAAAATCAACAAAATTATATTGAAACAGTTCACTCCATTACATTTACCTGTCAAGCGGCAACTGAACACTACACTGCACTTCAAGAATCTGGTTACAGATTGGTTGGCTCTGGTTGAACTTGTTGAAATCTACACTTCACACCTAAAAGGTGGCAAGCTTGGAATCAGTATTGATGTCCCTTCTCCTTGCTCTGTCAACCATTTTGCAACTTTTGCTCGTCAACGTTTTCGCTTGCTTGCTGTGCTGTTTACTTGTCAATACAGTGCTGAGGAGACGAGCAAAAGCCGTGCAAAAGGCACACGAAGCCGGAAGGCCAAAGAGTCATACGCCATACCAACCTCCTCAGCACTATCAAAAGTGCCTAACGGCTTCCGAACTTTCTGCTTCGGCAGTCGTGTCTCGGCAACCCACTTTCCCGAACTCCTCAACAGCGCTTGCTCTTCGTCTTCATTGCTTGAAGACCCCTGAAGTATCCCACGTGACCACCACATCCAAAATTAGGCTCAGTGCTGACTTGTGGTATTTTAGCCAATAGATCAAAACTCTCTTTCGTGTAAGGCATTTTATTCGTTTCATGTTCAAATTTATAAATGAATAAATAAAATAGATAAAGAAACAAAATCACAAGAGTTAAATGAGTAATAATAAAGATCAGTTCTAACTCGAAGTGAGAGGATTCAGAGCAACTGTAAAAATCTATTACTCCCTCAGAAATAGGTGTCCATATTAGTACGTCATGTTTATTTTTGTACCAATTCATTGATCATATTGCAAAATGCATCATTCAAAAAGGTCCAAACTTCATATAACCACAATTAAAGAAAACATTGTCTGTGTTCATTGCAACCTAAATAAAAATGACCAAGAAAGTCTCCATACACCTACTCAAAATTACTGAAATGCAGACACTTAGTCTTACAAGTCTAAATGTCAATAAGGTATAGGCATCTCAACCATACAATCTTGAAGTGTATGTGTTGTCCAAGATGTAAATCAAATTTGGGGTCATTTGGTCACATAGATTGTAAAATTATAATGTTTTAGTGTTGAAAAAAGATGCTGAAATATTCCTAAACACACTTTTGAAGGTGAATTTTGATTTCTAAACCTACTCAACTAAAAAAATTCTAAATTACAAAGTGATTCAAAACCAACATAAAAACACATTGATGAAAAAAAATATCATTCCATTGACTCACTATATCTACAAAATGACTTTGAAATGTCAAAAAATAGCAAAAAGAAGTCGCAAACAACACATCTAAGGCTAAATCTCCTTCTACTAAAATGCTTCTCAGTCACTCTAAACTTCTTAGATTGTCATGAAATCTTAACAACACAAACTAGACTTATATGTACAACTATCCCAAATAATAATAATTTGAATCAGACCTTGTATGAAGAAACAAGCCACAAAAGTTGGCCGTAATATGTTGGGATTTTGAACTTTGAATCGCTCTCCAATATTCAAAACCATTTGGATTGATTGACATGAAATTTTTCACATAATAACTAGACTTCAAGGAAAACAAAACCCAACAAATTTTATTAAAAAGAAACATTACATGAAGGAGATATAAGCCCTGAAGTTGCAGTCATCAAATGTAGTTTGTAGTTTGGGGAACTCAAATTGAACCAGTGACCTTCGACCAAAAAATCAGTACATCTTCGATTGATCTAAAAATTTTACTACCAACACTAAAAGAAATTGTGCAACTTTCCCAACAAGTTTTATTCAAATCAGACATTAGACGCAAAAGTTACAGCACTTTGAATTGGACTTGAAACTATGTGAGGACACTTTTGGTCCCCTGGGGCGTTAAGGGGTTAACTCCCATTTCCAAATAACCACGCACAAAACTACGAAGCTACGAACTCAGAAAGGGATATCATAAAATGGAATGGAAACACTTTATACCGTCTCCCAAGTTCTATTCACTAACAATTTGAACGTTTCTGAACATGTTTTGGTCTTTAAATATGTTCTCGAAACTAAAGAACAGAGTCTACATAATTGAAAAAAGCGGTCTAGAGGATAACGTAGAAGATAAGAAGCACCCACCTGATTAACTTTTACAATCTGCACTGCAGGTCCTGATGGTCCAACAAAAAGTGCAGTTCCAATACATTAAATGAAACACGTATACCACTTGCTGGACGAATACCCATACAAGATCTTGACTAAAATACACTAATGATAACCTGTGATTCACAATGGTTCTTAAGAATCGTTCTTTAGCTTACCTGAATTTAGAGCCCCCTCGTGTTGTCTCCTGCTGCTGGAGACTTTCCAACTTTCTTCGAAGCTGGAAAAACCGCGGTCTTTTTTTCGGATCAGAATCCCAGCTCAACTGAATTAGTTCTCTGAGAGGCGCTGGACATACGAGAGGAATTTCTGGTCTCACGGTACTATCAGAAGTACCCCGTAATTTAGTCCGCTTCGGATTTTCTGAGAATGGAAATCTGCCACCCATGATGTATGCGCATGTGATTGCGAAGCTGTAAACATCAGACGGCTCATCAGCAGGAGTCGCTTGAACAAAATCCAATTCCTCCCAGTCGAATTCGTCCAAGGTACAACCATAGGAACAAGGAAAGGTTTCTGGTGCTTTCCAGTCGAAAGTTTCTAGGAATCGCGCACGCTGTGAAACTAACGTGGTTCTCTGTTTGCTCTCTGTGAGACCGAAGTCGACCACCTTCACGATCATAGGGTCTGCCTCCAAATCAACTAGGATGTTATTTGGTCTTAAATCCCCATGGGAAACCCCGTTTAAGTACAAAAACTCCATGGCTCTTGCAATATGCAACATAATGTAAATGGCGTCTGCCATTTCAAACGGGGGTTCCAGGTCGAAGCCCATGCTTGAGGCCTCCCTTCTCATTTCCAAGACACTCTGGAGATCATTGCTAACAAACTCCAATACAAGTGAGCAACCTAATCTGTCGACTGTCCAGCCAAAGGCCTTCACCAAATTTGGATGATTAAGGGTTATCAAACGAGCTGTTTCGCGCTCGAAAACCTCACTCTCTACTCCTGGAAAATCCTTCCGTGCAAAACGACCCAACTTCTTTCCAAACCAAGTTGACCAAGTTGTTTCGTAGATAAACCCAGACAAACCCTGCCCGAGAAACTGCACAGATTTCAGATCTCTAGACCTCAACCTTCTGGCATCTCTAACAGGGTCTTCCAATTGCAAGCCGACGCCATCCTCAATAACCAATGACAAAATGTTTGAAAGGAGTTCCTGGAACAAACAATCAGTCAGTAATTAAAACACGAACAAAGAAAATTTGCAAATTATACCCTTTCCATCAAAGCACATCTCCTGCTTCACAGTAATCTAACAGAAACTAGAGTATTAGGTTAAACTGCCCTATGGCTGGTCCGCAAAGACCTTAAACTACCCGGGTGATGGAACGGGTGGTAGGGACTTCCGTTGGAATCCATGAGGTTCTCAGTTCAACTCCCCATGAGGTTTCCGGTTAACTCCCCATGCTGACATTGCTCGCATGGGGCTCCCCGTGCCGATGCCTCATGGGAGAAGGTTGGTGTACCCACTTGTTTTTGACGGGATGCCCAAGGTGTGTAATTCCGAGGCTATTCCGCCAGGTTGCTGGACTGACTCAACCCTTGTGGCCCCTGGCGGGTGAACCCTTGTGTCATGTCTAATACAGTAAAATGAAATCGATTTGTAGCATCTTTTAACACCAAATAGAACTGAGCAAATTGAATCAGCAACCATGAACAGTCATCGTGGAACTGTTGTTTCAAATTGCTTACCTACGACCTCTTGATAGCCTGCCCATGCCACTTTGAACAAGGTTTCAAACTCACGTTTCACACTGAAAGACAAATCTGCAAATACTATGAAAGTCATTCATGCCTGCAAATCACTATACATTGCCATGAAGCTCCACTTACAAAAGAAATCATCTCGAAGTATAACAACAAGATTTTAGATGAACTCGAACCCATAGAAGCTTGTGACTTTCATCTGCTCCTTCCAATTGCTTCTGGTTCTTTACAGTTTGAAAGCTATCCTGAAATCGGTGACCAAAATACGTCAGTTAATTCATTGTTAACATATATGCTTAACTTTGTAAAGACACTGCAGCCAAAGAAGTGGTCGATGGATGACTTTCCAGATCACTATAGAAATGGAAAATGCACCTATTGTTTCATAGGTCGATCATTTTGGCAAAATACCTTAGTGATAGGCCTCATCCTTTCAGGGTTAACTGAGGATATTGAGATAATATAATATTCTATAGAGTAATTATTAATATGTATACATTTTACAAAACTATCTTCGACATACCTTTTTCGTTCGAAGTTTTAATGAAATAAGAATCTGCAGCCAAAGTGCGGCATCGTTCAGGTGCGCACTCATAGAGCAACACGCCTATGTATAAGTCAAGATCGATGCTCGGAACCTCCCAGAGGACTCTTCGCGTACACCTACAACATGAACATTTGTGTTGCAGTATGGTTAGTAGCAAGCCCAGATTTAGGCGTTAGGAAATAACTCTATGGATATTTGTAGCGAAGCATCCCATAAGTCATACTATTCACATGCTGGCTTGTCGTTAAACAAGAAGATAAACACAGCCGCAGTGACTCATCGGAATATCTCGTTTTGTAATACGGCGCATAAACTCCAACACAATATAGCGGACAGTAGTACACAAAAAAACTGGAGAGCACGAGAGAGGAGGAGAAGGACAGTATCTTTCTCCCTATACAAATGTTTCTTCGGTGCGAAAAGAAAAACAAAAATCTCTCAACACGGCATCTACTGCCATTTTCAAGTAACCACAGACCGAACCAGAAAGTCTTACTTGCTGCACAAGCGCACAAGAAACAACGTCGGAGTCCATAAGAGCCCGCTGCTCACGCCCAACCCCAGGAATCAAATCCGCAATATGGACACGACGGGAGAGAGCCATCAAAAAGACTGCGGCACGAAGCTGATGCGAAATCGCCGCTGCGGATTCCTGTGAGATTCAATAACACTTCAATTGAGAAACGATTTGAGGCAGCTCTCCACGCGAAACCCTCGACTGCGTGACCCTCGCGGCATTAAGATCCAGTGGGAGCACGTAGGGAGCCTATGCCCGGTAAACGTCATCACAGATTTGCTCTAAGGCCACGCACGAGCTGGTGGTCGTCCCGTCATCGGCTATCCGCGTGGACAGGTGGCGGGACAGGATTGGAGGTTCCGGATTTCCCGGCTGACGCGGCATGGCGGAGTATCCTTTCCACGTACCTTCAGGAAAACATTGTAAGCTTACAGTGGAAACACCCAAAACCGTCCGAATAAGGAATTCACCATGGTTGGAGGCATATTTTTCTAAAAATGATATTTTTCTAGTATTAGCGAGAGAAAATCATGAATATTCAAAAAAAAGATTAAATTTTTCGGAATCAGTATGTAATTTCTACAAATTTTCAAAGAGTTGGCTCCCTAGACTACTGGAACCGTCCTATAGGTGTACCCTAAACTGAACTCTGCTGAAATCAGTTGTCAGTGAATGAAAATTATACATTTGTCTTACAACTGCGGCAGCAAATTAGAGTTAAACACTTGTCAGGCACTTTAATGGACGCTCATGGACAGATTTAGTGACACTCTAGGGACCAGGAATAGGTACAGGGACGGAAATGGATGTTTCTCCCTTAGGTGAACTCTTCATCAGTCACCCAACGCAGTAACTTACCTATGCTACGGTCAGGGTCTATTTACACCCAACAAAAACTTCGGTTGGAGCCAGAAATGGAGTGTTTGATAGCTATGGTATGAATCAAAAGTTTTAATCGAAAGACTTCATTTATTTGGGCTATAGTTCAAAGGTTTTTGGTATAGATAAGGTAGAGGTACCCATTCCCAATTAGGGATCCATATTCAACTTATAAAAAATGCAGCTATTTCCAACCAAGGCTAGAACATAAAGTAAGAGGCTTTGAAACTATTCATTTAAGGGTTGGCTTGTCTTTACCATGTACTTTTTTATATAGTAATATTTTTTTTGCTTAATTTTCAGTGAAAGAGAAATAAACAAGGAATCTAACACAAGTTGTTTCATAATTTTTGAGGCATTTATGAATTACTTATGAATTACTTTTGAGTTTTCAAACAAAATCTAGCATAGGTCTTTATTTGTGATTCGTAGGCCTTGGAAACCACACATACTTAGTTTTAAAAAAATCTTGTTTTGTTCAAAAACTAGCATTGCAATATGTAAAAAGTAATAGAGATGGTTTTTGAATGCAACCCTTTCTAAAATTGAAATGAATGCTTGAATCCATCATTATTTCAAATTTTTTAACATTTGTAAGAAGGTAGTTGGACCACCAATTCTTATTTTGAATAAAATTAGTAAACACCTATCCACATAGATAGGAATTCAAGAACCCAAATTAGTGAGCAAGAAAGTAGGAAGTAGTGATGGGAGAGTAATCAATATATGATTGGAATTGGAAGAGTCTAGACATTGGCTACTAGTCTAAACAACTTTTTGGCTTCTAGAAATCACAGTAATTTCAATCTTGGGAATAAAATTTTGAAAAATTTGCAATCCCTTGGCAAAAACTTCACTTGCCTCATATTGCTCACAATCTGCCTAAAAATCACTTATAATAAGTGATTGGCTATGGGCACTTCTACCTTACATCTTCAATTCTTTAAAAAATAATTCAAAATACAATTAACCCTATAAAGGTGCTTCAAACCAAAATGATAGAGAAGTCTTCCATGAGTGTTAGACAAAAGTACAATTGTTCATCCTTGGAATTTGGAACAAAAAGAGGTCATAAAAAGTAGTTTGGTCTCCAATGAATACTTTTGAATTTTTTTATAGTAGATGATTTTCACTATTTTAAAAAGGATGATTTCCATGGAGATCAACCCATCCTTATAGGATAAAATATATAACATCTAATGAAATTTGACATTTTCAGAAAGATTATAATGTGGTGTAATTGAATAGTTTAATGAAAAGAATCTCATTCATTAAAAAAATCACAAAGCAAAAGCAATTGGTATTGGTAATGTTACAAATATTGGTAAAGTCTTAAGTATTAGAAAAGTTGTTGAATACTAAAATATATCACCAAATATTCCAAATTGTGCTAAAAGTCACAAAATATTCCCCTGGAAATGATTTTGTATGGGCCTAACAACTTCAACTTCAAAATACAATATCATGGTAGGAGGCTCAAAATCTAATTGCCTTCTCTAGAATATCCAGTTGGGAGCTGAGAAATTGTGCATGGAGGGTTGTAGAATTGTCAGAACTTTGTTAATTATAAAATCTAGTTGGGAAGTGTATAGTTTTGGAATGATGAGTGAAAGAATTAAGGTATGGCTCCAACTACTTTCTGCAATAAAGTGTGTTAAGATGTAATTGACATTAAAGTACAAATAGAAGTGAATGTGTGGTGGAGCCAGTGCTTTTCAATTGGTTTTATAGCCAATTAAAACTGACAATGCCTTCACTACTTTCTAAGATATTAAATGCATACATTAAGGACTCTCACTAACCTTGTTTACATCTACTTTGATTACTTCTTGGATTCATCTAGTTTTGTCTAAAGCAATTTTTGGATTGATTTTTGTAGTATTCTATGAACACTTGTAGATACCCATCACCTGCCACTTCTATAAACCCTCAATAATTCATATCAACTCTGAAAAATGTGATAAAAATTACTATTGCACTGCACATCACTCCTCTCTTCATCAAAATTACAAAAAAAACTTTTGACCCTGACATTTCTCCACAAACCTCTTCTTTTGCTGATATAGATGCTTTAAGAGCCTCCTACCACAGTACTCTAGTATTAGCAAAAAAGAGGATGAAATTGAAGGATCACAAGCAACAGCTATAGAATGTTTTCCAATATTTTCAAATTGCTAACATTTTGTTTCTGGACAATTCCATTACCAAACAATGAAATAACTAGTGGTTTTCTACGAGCATCATTGCCAATTCAAAGAAAAAGTCTTGCACTATTGTCACATTGGATGAATGCTAACACTTGGCTTCTAATCCACCTCAATAAATTAAATTTTTTATTGTCTTTCCTTTCTTACAATTGAAATTTGGAGTTCAAGGCCTACCCCATGACATTGTGTGGGAAGGTTTGATTTAGTATTCCATTGTCAAAATTGAATTTCCACATTAGATTATCAAGGGTGTACATCATCTCATTTTACACCATTCACAAGATGGCACATGGCACTTTTTTATTTAAAAAAAACTTAATGTAGAGCATCACCTTTAGACTTTGGCAACACCACACTAGACTTGCTACACATTTGTCCAAACCAAAACAGTTCCACACCATCACACCATCACATTAAAAGTTGTGTCATTCCTTGTATCACTTCCACTTGTACTTGGCAACAAAAGATCTTTGTAGTTGGAAATTTTACACTAAGGCCAAGTTGGTCAATAATTCAATATTGACTATTGTACATGTAGGTTAGTTTTGGTTAGTTTTGGAAATAACTAGAGAAAATTTAAAACATGTTAAAAATTGTAGAACTATTTTTTGAAAATCTAAAAAATTTAATTGTTGCCAATTTTGAATATCCTAAAATTATTTGTGAGAAAATTTAGAAAAAGTAATACATTTACATATGAATAGAAAAATATTAATACAAAATTGGAAGTGTTGAAAAAATACAAAAACAAAGTACCCAAATTCAAGAAAAAGAAAGCAAACTATTACGGAACTATTGAAATTCTATAATTAAAATATTTTTGCAAAAAGTTGTTGAGTTTGATTTGAGCATATGGTGTGACCTTATTGGAAGATATGGAAGCTAGTAAGATGTGTGCTGAAAGGAAGGGAAGAATTTTAGCAAAGACTTTAATCCCTAAGCGAACTTTAACCCTGAGCGCTCCACAGGCTCAAATAAAGCCTTCTAATTTTGAAAAATGCCTTTGGTGGCTTTGTTACAATCTTTTCAGTGGTACAATGATAAGATATATCTCTTTCCATGTAAGGTGGGTACACCCAAAAGCGCCCTGTTCCTAAAAGCGCCATCTACAGTGTACATACATTTCCGAAATCAGTCATGTTCACAGACTGTAGATGGTGCTTTCAGAAACAGACTTTGACAGTTAATAACTTTTGCATACGGTATCCAAATTCTGCGTTTTTTGATGCGTTGGAACATGCTTTCACTTGCCAACAAGATTGCATAAAAATTTGAACTCATTAGTAGCAGGAACTAGGCTCAGTATGAATAAGTGGCTTTTTTAGGTGTACCTACCTTACCTCTAGACAAGTCTCTACTATCAATTAATATGGTCAGTTGATATGAATCTTTTCTTAGGTAATAGTTTAATTGGGATGAGTATAAAAAGGTTTGGATTTTAGTGAACATGGGCTAGGCACTCATGGATTAATAAGTGGTGGTTGGTGTAGAACATCCAATCTTGAGTGTATTGCCTCATCTTAGGAAGCTTAGAGTATTTCACTCATTTTCAACCACTGAAGCAATTACACATATATAGAGTGTAGCTTTTTTTAATGCAAATTTTTTTTCATGTATAGAAATAGAATTTGGGTGGATGCCATATTCTTTTAGAATTTTATTACACAAACTGTAATTACTATGAATTTTTTGGTAGAAGATTCTCTTTGACCTATAATGGTGATAGAAGTTGATTGCAAAACCAACCAAGGGCTAGTTGCATATACAGGAGCCTTGCAAACAATCATAATGTGTCACAACTGCTCTGAAAACTACACAACTTCTTCATGGAAAGAAAACAACAGCTAGGAGATGGCAACCCATTTTTTTATCAACCCCCATTTCCAATCAATAGGCTATTTTCTTTTCCTAAAGTTATGGTGTTGTTTCCAAAGCAATTGTGGCACATTATGATTGGTTGTAAGGCTCTCATAAATGCAACTAGTCCTTGGTTGGTTTTGCAATCAACCTATATCACCATTATAGGTTGCAAAGAATCTTCTTTTAAAAATTTCATTGTAATTATAATTTGTATAATGAAATTCTAAAAAAATATGACATCCTCCTAAATTCTATTTCTTTACATGAAAAAAATTTGCATCCAAAAAAGTTGCACTCTACATATGTATAATTGGTTAAGTGGTTGGAATTGGGTGAAATACTCTAAAGTAGAAGGTTTAGTAATCGCTCATTCAAGGGCTGAAACTGAATTTTGGAAAGGTGAAACATCTTGAAATATTTTTCAGTATATTTTTCTTGAATGACAAGCAAAATTGACATCTAACCCAAGTCATTTCATATTTTTTGGAGCTTTGTAGAACTAATTATCAATTTTTGAAGTTGAAAGGGCATAAGGTAGGACACCATTTTAGAACCCGCTCCATTTAAGAGCCTTCTACCTTATTGATTGGAAATGGGGGCTGGTCAATAATGGATCGCCATCTTCTAGGTGATGCCGTGGTCCAATTCAGCGCAACTGGTGGCGATCTTGTGCGGAATCTGACCGGCTTCACGTAGGGCACTACTGTAGGGTGTCAATCAAACGTAGGGCACTACTGTAGCTTCCCTCCACCAAAAGAATGGATGAAATACATGCTTTCTGTCATGTGAGTGAGTCCTGAACGACAGAAGTCATTCATCTGTCTCTTTGGGGCTTCGCCGGCGTTTCAGGGTTACTGGTGCAGCGACGATGCGCTGCACAGTGAATCGAAATCCTTGTTCACGTCTGTTTTTTGTGTGAAAGTTCAGAACAATATGACCTCATACTGTAAACGCACTGTCTCTCAGATTTCTTCTTTGATTACCTGCATTTGAAGGTCACTGGGAAAGAATTATGGATTGTCAAAAACTTAGCGCGCGTTTTCTGCGGCATGTTGTTTTCCGCTTCTAATTACATTGGTGGTGACATAATGGCGATGTCGTGGAGCAACGCGAACTCCCCGGTGTACCTTCAGTGCTAAGGGCGTCTACCGACAGAATTGGACTCCAGAAGCTCAGCTCTAGCGATGTTGTATTGATTTTCGCCTTTGACTCCTCCACAGCTCCCGATCTCGAGCAACTCAATTTTGTCTTAATGCGATGTCACTGGTTCTGAACTTGCATTGTAGCAAGTGATTTTGTAGGTCAGTCAGCTCTTGATAGTTCCTGCGTATAGACCATGTCATGTCGCCACTGTTAGGGTTTCAGTTTGCTGGAACAAAGGTGCTACTCGGGAGGCTTCGGTGGCTTCTGTAGTTAATTTTGATAGAAATCGTCGTAGAAGGTTCCTTACGCCCTTTCTTATTAATCTGATTGCGTTTGGATGTTGTTGGTCCGAGTTCCTGCCTTCAAAAGGTGCTGATTGTGTGCACTGTATCTATGTGGATTCACTGCACTGCTGACGGTTCAGGTACCGCGCCGGTTGTGAGATTTTACTGATTGTTATCTGTGTTCGATCGAGGAGTTTGACGCAGATTTTTGTTTGAACATTCCTCATACTGACTATGAGCTTCCCGCATCTGGTTTCGAGGTCCTGAAGCGGCGACAGAGCTAGATACAATCCTTTGAACTCTTCTCTTTCTCAGATCGACCTTGCAGTTTCAATTTGTCCGTCATTCTCGTAGGATACACCGTACATCTCAATGACCTAATTCATCATGGAGGTCTGCATTGAGCTTGCAGCAGTATCCAATGAAGGAAGGCCACTTATGAGGATGTGTGGCACACTTGAGAAGAAGTCTCCTAATATTCGGGAATGGCAATTGGAGCAGATTCGAGATCTCTGCGTTATTGCTTCCGATCATGCGAATTACTCCTTGGTTTGGGACGATACATTTCTCATAATCGCCATCTCTCTAAAGGATTCTCAAAGTCTTTTTCGTAGTCGCAGTGATAGAGATGAACTTAGAAGGAGGATCACCGATGTGGGTACCGATGGAAGTGAACCCCAGATTACCATCCGCTGGAATGTTCTGCAGAGGCAGGGGTACTTGAAGAAGCTGCAGGAGGTTTATCGTCGTTCGTACTGGTCAAGGGGATTCTACCCCTCTCAAGTCATTGAGGAGTCACTTAGGGAGCGTATGTCATTGACGGAGAAGTTGAAGGAACGGAGGCAGAAGGGAGCACAATGTGAGCTTGCAAGGTTTCTGCAAATTCCGGATGGTCGAGATGCGGTACAACAGTTGGTAAACCCTCGAATTGTGGATCCTACGGAACTAGTTACGGTGAAAAAGATTGGTACAGGCAGCGAGGGTACTGTTTGGAAGGTTGTTTGGGAGAACTGCACCTTCGCCAAGAAATCTTTCAAAATGGAAGAGGCTTTCGCTAATGAACTCATCTTTACGAGCAAGATGCTGCATCCAAACATAGTTCACACACTTGGTCGTTCAGCTTGTTCAGCTGTTTCTCCGGACCGAAGGGATTCGTTTTTACTCATGGAATTGCTGGATAGTGACCTACAGCGTTGTATGTACGAGTCTGAACGAACCAAGTTAAATTTTACAAGTCTAAGCTTCTCCCGGGTGGATAAACTCGATGTTCTGTTGCAAATTGCAACTGCCATGCGGATCCTACATGAGAAAGAGGTGGTGCACGGGGATCTTAAGCTCGGTAACATTCTAGTCAGTGAATTTGAGGTATCAGGGAATGTACGACATTTTCATGCCAAGGTTTCTGATTTCGGAAATGCCAAGTCTACCGAAGCCTCCTTCAGACCAAGTGGTGGAACCACCAGATATGCAGCACCCGAAGTATTGCGATCGCGTCCCGGTAATCCAGCAGGATTACAGTATCCTAAAAAGTTGGACGTCTATAGTTTTGGTGTCGTGGCGTATGAGGTTTTGACAGGACATTGGGCATATGGCGGAAGGCTTGACCCGAGAGAGAAGAATCAAGTCATGATAGGTGGAAAGAGATTAACTGATAGCAGAGAATGGAGAACCCTGAAAGGCGGTTTTGGATACTCTTGTGGAGTGGTTCCTCTTGTGGAACGCTGTTTGGAGTTTCATCCTGAAGAGAGACCATCATTTTCCACGATATGTTGTGAGCTTACCAAATCCAAGTTAAGCCTTCAAGTTGTGGTGCGAACTTATTCCTTCTTCATACTAGTCCGACATGCTCATGCTGTTTACTTTCTGGTGGAATTTCGATTTCTGACACCCATCTCCTGAGACTCAATTGCAATCTTCTAGGGTTACAGAAATCTAGTTCCTAATCCTAAATAAGCCATTTTGGATTTCACATTAGAACTAGAAGAGCTTACTTTACCCGCTCGTCTGTTGTTGGAATTATTGTCTTCCTTGTGGAAATCTGGAGTTCACGGAGAATAGGACGATTGGTACTTGGAGAAATACGTGGGTTTTCTGGTAATGTAGAGGATGCTATTTGCTTCTTTTTGATGCATTTGAAAGTATGTAGGAGTTTGATTTTAGAGAATTGGATATATTTTTTTGGACACAAGATTCAAATCTGTTGAGATCAAATTTTCATCACTCTGGAGGATGATTTCTTATGCAATCGATCAAAATGAGAGGTTGTAGATCATTATTGAAGGAAAACTGTTTAGCATCCTCTACCTTAGTACTGACAAAGTTGTTCTTGTGCAAGGTTTTAGTCCGGGTTATAGTAAGCAGTGTCTCCTCGTACATTAACGCGTTCCATCTCTTGTTGATGCGTCAACTCTACCGTGGTCGTTTTCAGCATCTGTGTCCTTATTGTTCATATCTTGAAACCTGATCTAATCAAACTTCGTGGCATGCAGGAGAAGAGGGTTGCCGCCTACCTGAAGTATTTCGTTTCTCTTTCGGCCATTATCGTTGTGGTGTTTATCTTCCTCCGCTTTGCTCCTCGGGTTTGATTTGGAGGTGTGCTTTGAATGGTTTGTGTTATTCAATAGGAAGTTGGGTATGTCCCAACTGCCGGTCCATCCGGCTTAAATCCAAATCTTTATTTATAGACCTGTAGACATGATCAATTTTAATAGCGTAGAGGTTTAGCTTAGACAAAGGAGAGGAGTAATTCACCTTGATTGGAGTACCTCAGTCCTCCTTCTAACGATTTACAGTTGCATTTGGAAGTTGATGAATGGCGAATTGACGACCTTTCCTCATTAGTTCTTTGCAAATATGATGTGTTCTTTTATGCCCACCAGAGCTGTATATAGAAATCTTTCGCTTGAGTTGAATGAAAATGAATTTGGACATGCACTTGGCTTGTTGTGACTTCAATGTGACGATTATACTGCAGAGAATTGTCAGGTGATGGGTTTTTCCCGAACGTTCCTTCACTACACATGTCAAGGTCAGACCTCTAAAGAAACTGTAGAGGAGCCAAGATGTAGCTGTGCTATTTTCTAAGTCCGAAATTTAAGAAGTTAGATGTTGAGCTCTGGCACGCAGTGTTAAGCTTGTATTATCATGTTTGATGAACTACTAACTTACGAATCCGTGAATCAGGTGCGCTGAAGTATTTCCTGTTAGCAAATGATCGATTCCTCTCAGAGAAACCATGCTGCAGCAGTTGATTAAGTTATCTGTGCCTGAGAATCGAGGACCTGTAATGCACCTCGAATAGATTTGAATTGACATGTGATAATCTTGCACTAAAACCACAAATCTTGTTTTAGCCTGAAATTGCATAACTACACATTTGAACGTAGTTCAATAGTTCGTTGAACGTAAAAGCAAATGGTATGATTACAGGCCTGCATGCATGGATGCGGGGCTGGTTGAAATTTCGATCGTTATCAAAACTTGCACGAACGAAACAAACATTCGTAACATCTCTATTCTCAAATGTCGAGTTATGATAATCGAAGCTAATTGTTGACCTGGGCGGGCCACAAACTCGGCACAATCGTTGTCAACAGCATGCAGGATATTTGTGCTTGTCAAGCTGCACATGAATTGAAGAAGCTAAGGCAGAAACCCGGGCAGAAATTCATTCAAAATCGTGTTCTAGCCATTCAATCTGCAGATCCTCTGGGTGCAACCATTCCCAGTTGCCCTCCTCCCAATCTTCCGGTTCTTTCCAAACCATTCCATCTTGCCCAGGCCAGGTAAAATAGTCTTGAGACCGTTCAATGAGATCGAATTTGACCATCGGAACGTCCATATCATGGATCTTGATAAGCCTGCAATACATAACAAGTGGAAGTAAACATCTGTGTCGGGCCTGTCAACAATGGGAGATAAAAATGGAAGATAAAAATTTATCCCAGATCTGAGATCCGAATGTATAATGTTCAACTGAGGAGGTAGGAGAGTGACTTGATAAAAACATCTCACTGAATAGATTGCGAATGACGCCGTGAATTTGTGCATTACAACGTGAATGCTCATAACACGATAGTCTTGCGTGGCTACAAAATTCTGGAAGCGGCTTAACAGTGAAGTAGCGGCACTCAAGTAGATATCGAGTCAGATATTACGGCAACTCGTGTCCTAATTAAACAAGAAATTCGATCATTCTGAACTTTGCCGGACGACAATATACTCAAGAGCCTTTGGTTAAACAAAAGTACCAGTGTATAAAACTCGAAATCTCCAGGTGAGCGCGCAAAATTGGTTGTTACAAATCTACCCGAAATTCGATCTAATCAATCGCCGATTACTTACCTGGAGTATGTACGATTCATTAGAAATACGGCCCGGCTTCAAAAAGTAGACGATATCAAGCAACGACGCCAATTCAGCTGTAAGCGAAAGCCATCTCGCCGCCTCCATTCTTCTCTGGTCCCGGGAACTCAGTAATCCAGATTCTAGTGCCATAGCAGCTGAATTGGAAGCAACAACACCGAGAATGAAAGCTTTGCGGAAGCTCCGTCTTCGCCCCCGTGAATTGAAGAGCACAAACTATAAGCACCAGAGCGAGAGGAAGAGCAGGTGAAGAGCCGCCTGTTCAGTTGGGATGGGACAGAAAGGGCGCTGCGAAGGGAGAAAAGATTCAAACGAACGAACGCGGGAATTTTTGAACGGATGAATGTGGAAGGGTATCACTGATGAACGGTTCTGTTCATTGATTATGTGGATGGAGGAATCCGTCATCCAATGGAAGTCTAAAGTAATTGCACCTAATTGCTCCATGTATCTAATACTGACCCCTTCAGATTCTTGTCTTGAATGTACATTATTTTTTTCCATGAGAATTTTGGGTATGGTTGTTATCAACACTTTGAGAAAATTTACAACTAATTCAAATAGTATTCAAAAAATGTATGTGAAATAAAATTTGGAATCTCATTTTTAGTTCTTATGTAGAATTTGAAATTTTTTTTTAACTCTTAAATAGTATAGAGGTCAAATGCATATTCAAAAAATAAAATTGTATGTATGTATTTATGTATGTATGTATGTATGTGTGAACTATTTTTAAATGCATATTTGAATACTTTCCAAATGATTTTAGATTTAGGGTAGTACAATCTCAATTTTTCTTCCCTATGTAGGAAAGAGTTGTGCACATATTTTCAAATTTCAAACATCATACCTCTTGATCTATAACTCCACATGCTTGATTAGATTGAAGATTTGAATTGTAGCTACGTTACAAAGGTAAAAACATTTCATTAAATTTCAAAAACACACTTTTGGTGTATGAAAGTGAAAATGCTAAGTCAAAGATAACTTTAATGAATACAGACAATGTAAAAAACATAAAATTATTTAACAATATTGGATGGAGAAAAGAAATTCATTGTTAAGAACTCAAAATTCAACAAAGTCAAACTTGACTTGTAGGAGAAACTAACATTGATAAGTTGACATACCTAAAACAAAGAAAGAGACTAACGATGGGCATGAAAAAGAGGAAAAAAGTGAAATAGACAAACAAAGGAATACTAATAACTATCTCTTTCCTTTCCTAATAAAGATAGAAATAATACACCATGTATATTGTTGAATGGAGACTTATTAGAGTTGTTTGATGAACATTTAATTTCTTAACCCTTAAGAGCCCAAGACCTTTTTAGATTCAAAAACATTATTGCTTTTAAAGTGTTATAAATCTAAATGTCACTAAGATATAGAAATCTCAATCGTACAATCTTGTAGTGTTCATGTTGTAAATGGCATTAATCAAATTTGGAATCACGTGGTCACATTACTACAAGAGAAAGGGGTGTTTTAAGTATAGTCCTAGAGATAAGATTTTTAGTTATGACCTTTTTAGGAGATTTTAAGTAAAAATCTTATCTCTAGGACTATACTTAAAACACCCCTTTTTCTTGTAGTGCATAGATTGCAAGATTATGAAGTTTAATATTGAAAAGGATGTTGAAATTTTCATAGACACATTTGGAGGTCAAACTTGATTTCTAAACCCTACTCAAATGTAAGAATTTAAATTGTAAAGTATTCAAAACAAGCACTTAAACACATTGGTAAAAGAAAATAGCATTCAATTGACTCACTATGTCTACAATAGGGCATTGAAATGTTAAAAAATAGCATGAAAAGTTGCAAAAAAATACTTCTAAGGCTAAACCCTCTTATCAAAATGCTTCTCAATGACTCAAACGTCTTGTATTGGAATGAAATTTTAGCTAGACAAACTAAATTGGTATTTGCAACTTTTCCAAATATTTTTTATTGGAATAAGCACTGCATGAAGAAGAAACACGCACCACCAAAGTTCACTATGTTCAAAAAATATCTAGATTTTGAACTACTACCAAACATTCAAAACAAAATGGATTGATATGAAAATTTTATCAGAATAACTAAACTTCAAGTGTAACATAATCCAATAAATTTCATTGAAAATAAGTATTGGATGAAGGAGATACAAGCTCCCAAAGTTGCAATCATTAAATGTATTTTGGTGAACTCAAATTGAATATGTTAACCTAAATTGGCTTCCAAAAAATCAATTGATCTTGGATTGATTATGAAAATTTTACCATAAATTAGAAGAGTGAGTACAAATTTTCCAACAACTTCTATTGAATTCAGACATCAGATACTAAAAATACAACACTTTAAATTAGACTTGCAACTATGTGAGGACACCTTTGGTCCCCTGGGGTGATTAGTGAGGGGTCAATCCTTGTCTGATTTTTTGCATATTGTTATTTAAATCTTTGTACAAAAATATCATTTATTTCAATTTCATGACATTAACCCTGAAATGTTGGGTTTGTAACCACTCATTTCAATCCTCTTTGTCCAGCATTGAGTTTGTTGCCATTTTGTTACTAGATGTGTATGAAATTTTTATTTTTTATTTTTCAGAGATGAAGTTACATGTCTTCTGTACTCCACAAAAATTTTGAATTTTTTGAGAAAATTGATTTTTATGAAACTTTTTGAAGAAAAAGTGAAGGAAAAATCATATCAAATGGAAAAGTATCTCAAAAAATCTGAAAATTTCACCATGTGAGTGCATTACGGTGACAAACATCATGGTATAAACTCAATTTTTGTATATTTCTATAATTAGAATGCAATGAACATTAAAAATCTAGCTAAAGCTCAAACTGCAATAAAATATTCAATTGGAGTAGAAACTAGAGTAGAAGACCTTCATTTTGTTAGTTGGGCTCAAACTCAAAAAATGTTGTTTTCAAGGAGAAATTTCAAATTTACTCAATTTCTGAAAATACATTGAAATGGAAAATTTTGCCATCCGTTTTTTGTAATTACTTCTCAACTATATGGAAAAAAACATTAGTTACACTAAAAACTCAATTGGACACTCTTTGTAACTCAATATGATTATATGAAAGGTCATTAAAAAAAAAGTGAATGAAAAAACTATTGTTCACCTCTTCTTCTGACCCTCTTTCTTCATCCAAATGCCACAAAATGGTTCCCCTAGTGGTAAAGGGTTAAAGAAGATTCTCTTTTCAGGATTTGAACATTACATTGGATGAATGGGAAGTTAATTGGACTACTAGTGAGCAGTGATTCCAGAATCCATTTGTAGGGATTTGTGTAGAAGCGAAGCCCATGTCAACATTAGAAGAAATCTGAGGGCATTAGAAGACTGCGGGTTCCCGGACTGCGGGAATGCAGTTTCTGCCGAGGGAACTGAAATCCGACATGGTCGAGAGAGTGCCACGTAATTATTAATTTTTTTTTTGAATTTTTTTTGGGACTTTTTTTCATATTTCAGGTCCCCCCAATTTTTTTTTTTTTTTTTGGTAAATGCCGCCCTGACAGCGGCCAATAGTTAGGGAACAATTTTGGAGAACAACCCCGAAATGGCCCTTTGGAGGCCTCAAATTTCTTCTAATGAAATGAAGCTCAATGAGCAATTTTTTTTTCAGGTCCTAAAATCCAAATTAAAACCTTCCAACATGATCACATTTTGTCTACCATTTTTTTTTAGTATAATGCATTTGCAATAGCTCAGTCATTTTCGGAGATGAAGGTGGCTGCATGTGTTCTATTTTGGCCTTCTTATTTACTAAGTGATTGGCAAAAATGTGAAACATGTATAAATTTGTAAGAAAGAATTGTTGAATGTGGAGAAGTGAATTTGCAAATGATTATGTGTGCATTGTGCAATGGATAATTTTATTGCAAAATTTTGTTTAGTGTCACTATCAAGGGAATTGAACCCTTCTTGCAAAAATGAAAGATTGTCCAGTGTAGTGTTAGTGATTTGCACAGAAGATAAACAAGCCACGTTAGTGAAAAGAGTTAGTATTTAAAAACGATGGTCACAAGGATGCTTCTGAAAAGCCTCGCAGGTCCACTACCATAGCTCCACATACTGCTCCAATTGTCTTTAGCGTGCATCTATGTATAGTGTCAAGATGAACATGAGCTACAACTCTTGCAAGACCTCATGAAAACTAAGGCTAATCGATGAACTATGGATAGGATACTCATTTTGTTGTCTCCCTTCAAGCATCCCCTTGCCATCCGACCTTCACAACACTTCTCCAAAAATTGATGGCATCTTTATAAGGAAAATTTTGTAAAGAAAAATATTGCTAGCCAAACATGCGGACAATAAGGGATAGATGCTTACCTAGCCTATTTCTATCACAAGATTTAAGGAATTTGAGAGTAGAAAAACACCTCTCATCCTCTACAGATCCAAAAACAAAACAACACCCAATTTCTACGACCTTAAAATACTCAGAGATTAGCTTACTCAAGTATCAGGACTAAGATAACCTACGCCATAGCTTTATAAGTGGATTCACCTCCAATGGCGGCCTACAAGCAGCTTCAATACCAGCTTTCATAGTCACTTTAAATAGAGTTTGCTATAAATCCAAGGTAGAAGCATCAAGCATGGCAAATGTGATATATGGCTGACCACCTTCATGTAAAGGATGGCCATTGCTTACAACTTGAGTCTGGCAGTAAGACTCCTTCAAGACAGCCAAGTGGTGAGGAAAACTAGCCTTAACCCCTTCCTGCCTCCAATATTGAGGATAAATTATCCCAAATGCATCAAGAAGTTCCTGCTGTGGAAAACGGCAGTCCAACTCATTGCACAATGATTGTGCTTTGTCTTTCAACAATAAAATATCGCAAAAATGAGATACCACGACTTGTTTAAAACCAGAGAACACCGTTTGAGAATTTGATTAAGAACCGTTGGAATGTCAAAGCTATTAGCTGAAAGCCAATGCTCTCAATAAACTCACAACAATCACAAAACAAAGAGTTGTAGCCTACAACCACAACTCAAAGCTACAAGCCAACAATTGGAACTCAAAGCCACATGCCAATCTCAGACCCAAAAGATACAACCAAGTTTTACACTGAGGCACAAGCCTAGAACTAAATCCCAAACTCATAGAGTTGTAGCCCACATCAAATGTCATAGAGCCATGGCCCAATGTAAAGGTTCAATCTGAGAGGCCAAAGTGACATTACAGCTCACAACCCAAGCTCACAGATGCTAATCTATAGCCAACAATCACCATTTACAAACACACATTAAAAGAAAAAAAATTGGAAATTTAATGAACTCAAGCCAAGGGAAAAAAACATGGGGACTTTAATGAACTCAAGCAAAGACAAAAAAATGGGGAATGTAATAAACTCAAGCAAAGGGGAAAAAAATGGGCATCTAAAGTGGCCCACTTGAAAACTGTTGCTGGATATTGTCCTGTAGGCGGTGAAATTTTTGTTGGGTCACAAATAGGTGTTGGCTTGTGACTTTGTTATAATAGCGTCTAGACCAATTGCTCAAGGAAGAAAAATGTGAGGTGACAAATGCCAAAGGTCCCTGGCAATTCCTTCCACTACATAGGGATGTTCTTGCATTGCAAGGATACCAAGTCCGTGTAAGTGCCAAAGCCCTCCTTGCTAAATGCAGTGTCACTGTCAATGAAGAGCCTAACAAGCTTACTTTGACACACTTTCACAACACTCATGAAGTTCCATACAAAGATATCACGGGCTTGAGAGAATTTCATCAATGAGTGCACTGAGTTCACTAAAGATATGAAACACGCCAAAGACAGTAAGACTTCAACATCTGTAAGGGTATCGAAATTGTCACTCGCCCTTACAATAGACTTTTGCCGAGGACTGCCAATCATATTGGCACCCATTTTGATGAGTAGAGTCCAGTACTCCTCTATGACATGTATGGTAGGGCTCTTCATGGAGACCCACCGCGTCTCCACATTATGCACCATTTTGTTACCCTTAGTTTTCATGAGGTTTGCAAGTTTCTGCAACTCAATATGACGCTTGTTAGAGTGACAAAAATATGAGTAAATCGATTGAAAGAGGCCCTCAAGCCTACTAACCATGGGGTATTTTGACAGAGTCTTTACAACAAGGTTAACCCTGTAACTAACACAGCTAGCTCCCAGTGAAAAGGGAGCACACTTCTTCCAGATTTGTGTTGTCACACCTGTTCCCAGACCCTAGAAAGTACTCACTCTATTAGCCCCAAAACAAATCAATTTACAAGCAATTTCATCACGTTTTAGACCACCTTCATGCAACAAAGCTTGCATGATAACATTGGTTAGATGGTTAGCTGTACTGCCATTTGAAAGGCAAGACAGATGCAACAAGTGAGGTTCTCCTCTCCTAATTGTCCATCTTATAGATATGGACACCGATCCAAAATATGTTATCTATCGTTGTGACCTCGTCAAAGCTAATGGAAACAACCCTTGCAAATTGCATAGCACACTTCAAAGTGGTAAGAACAAACGCATGAACATGTTTAGCCATTTCCTAGCCAATATTCTTAGACCAATGCTTTGAAGGCAATTTTTTCACCTTCAAGTGACTAAGCAAGTATTGCTGATGCTCATAATCACATAGGTCTACCATGACTCAAAATTTGAACAAGAGTAGAGAATTGAACTCCCTTCAATTGATCAGCCACAGTGCTTGTGTGCTTCTTGGTGGCCTACAACTTTGTGTTCTTTGCATGCTTGCAATTGATCTTCAAAAATGTCTTGCCTTTCTTCAAGTACGCAAAAGGAACACCTTTCTGCGTGCATGACCGCTTCCCCTCGTGTTTTTCAAGATTGTCCAACTTCGGCACCAAAATTTTCTTCCTTCCCAAAATCACAATATAGTTGAGGCAGACAACACCAAACAAATGTCCATTGTTGTCCAATTCTGCTTACACCCAAGGAAATCAACAAGACCAAACTTCCTGCCAATGCCTTGAAAGTAACGGTCTACAGAGCAGTTTTTCACTTCTTCTGCTTAAATTTGGAAACACCTCTTTTCTTCTTCTCTGCCTCGTGTCGATCTCCATTGATACCACCATCTAAAGAAGCATAATCAAAAGGTGTAAAGAAGCATAATTAGAAGGTGGAAGTGACGCAACCGTTGCCTCTGAAAGCAGATCACAATCCATAGGAGGGAAAATCAATTGGGACAAACGTATCTCAGAGATGTGAGTAACTTTGTGCCCCGCCACATCGATCGTGCCATCAAGAGTTGATTGAAGAAAATACTTCCCCCCCCCCCCTCCCCCCTTTGTGCTGTAGCTAGAGCCAAAAGTCCGTACCCTGAAGTTATCTAGAAGCTTCAATCATAGCGCCATGCCAACCAGATTAGAAACTCTCAAAATTGTAGTGAAGTGAAGATGGAGGAAAGCAAATGGAAGCACAAAAAATTGTTGTATGTAAGCACAATAGTGGAAAGGGTGCAAATGAGGAATTGAGGACCTACGGGAACCCTTAAAATCTTGGTGATGCAGCCCCTCTCAAACTCTCGGCATTGCCAAGTATGGAGAATTCACCAATAGCTCCCTACAAATCCTACATTCTGAAATCCGAACTCCAATGGTTGCGGACAAGTTTAGAAGGCAATTCAAGGGGCGATTCAGTTGAAGCCACCATTTTCAGAAGTGCCATGAATGCAAGGGAGAGCAGTATAGCGTCAAGCGAGCACTAGGCGAGCCTCCAAAATTTTCACAGCAATACGAAAGTGGCGCGATCTAACAAGAAAAATCAAATTGGAGAAAGATACCAATTTCAAATGCACATTTTCAGGATGCACTCATTGCACTAAAGGCACAAATCTAAGGGGCATTGTGGCAGCGATGAGTAGTCACAGCGATGGCGAAATTGATGGCATTGCAAATTTGCAATGGCCATTGGAGAAAGAGTAGTTAATGCAACGCAGGTACAACTTGGAAATTGGGCATAGGAGCAGATCAACAAACGAGCAGAGGAGCACTGATTGCAGGAAGGAGGTGAGGGAGAGCTGAAGACCCCAATATCCCACCACCTGCTATGATAGGCGTTAAACCCTAGGCGCAGACTGGGGATAGGAACGGTCTGGATGTCGCTGCCTCTGCGAACATCGGATGCCTCAGATTGTGCCACACGAGGAACTCCAGGAGTAGATGGACGCTACAATGCTACTCGACAAGAAGATGACGTGGCAAACAAACAACATTTTCAGTCCATATCTTGGCTGAAAAAAAAATCCCTGCATTTTTTAGCTATGGGCAATTAGCTCCCCATGTTTTTGGTTGAGAAGTTGCACAAATTAGCCTGTTTTGCAAACGCTGCTAGTGAAAACAGTAAACACCACCTGCAAGCCCTTCATTCATCATCTAGAATATGGACATCACAGCAGCAAGGGTTAGCAAATAACTGAAGTGAAAGCATTAATCTGGTATAGAAACAGCCGTCAATACAAATATAAGTAACATAGGGCTTAAGAAAACACCCCATCCAGTACATCTCCATGTAGACACATCAAAGGAGCATAAAAAATGATGACCAACAGTCATCTTCTTAAATCAATATAAAGGTAAACAAGAAATGTTTACACCAGGCGAAGGGCTCCAGTCAGAGGACTAAGAACAACTCTACATGCAGTACATATGGAGCACTTGTAACGAATAAAGTCTACTGTACAAAATGGTCACATCATCTCATGGAATCGCGCTAGGGCTTTCTTTTGGATAACAATCCGATAGCTGTCCCCTGGAAGAGTCTCAAACCGTGCATCCGTTTTCTTCTGTTGACTCTGACTTCCAAGCCCAGCCCTCTCTCCTGCTCCTTGAGCCAGCACTGGTTCAACAATGCCTGTCCCTTCCTTACCAAGTCCCTGAAACCCAGACAGGAATATGGCATTCAGAAATATAGACAAACAAAATGCACAAGGTAGAGGATACTAAGACCGTTAGAAACCTGGTCCCGTCTTTCCTACTGACCCCCTGATTTAAATAGCAACTCATCTCTTCATATTCTTGCTTTAGTTCGGTAAAAGCATGACTTTGCTAGATGTCTAGGGTCATTCATCTTCAAATGGAAATGGAATTCTCTACTGTCCCTTCAAAAGCGATCTACAACCTCCCACTCTGAAATTGCTGAAGAAATTTTTTTAAAATCAAATCCCAACAGATTTGTCTCTTGTACCCAAAGTGATATCTACACAGGTCTGCACTGATCTACCAGAAATCACACACCTATATATGATCAAAGGCTTTCAGTGACACAAATAGTAACCTCTACCTTCATCACAATGCAATTTACAGGCAAATTGGAGAAGATAACCATTGGGCCGAAAACAGAGCACGTAATAGTAATAAAAAAAGCCAAGGTACTTCACATACCGAACCCTCTTGCCAGCCCATGTTCCGAAGCATGCGATTGCCAACATTGTTGGTATCGAGAGCTTTCTCAGTAGTGATAACCTCAAAAGATTCACTGTCCGCTCCACCCATGATAGCACCAGAAGGTTCGGTGCCCTGCTTTGATACGCCTCCTCCAACTCCAGGAGGGAAAGGCATGTCGGATCCTCGACCTACCCCTCTTGCTCCCACTCCAGGAGGAAAGGGCATATCTTTTCCTGCTCATAAATATACCGCTGTGAGCACACATCTCATCTCATCTCATCCGTAATGGACCTGGATTACTTGTTCATGATTAGAGACAATAACTCATCCCTAAAACTTACGTATACCTTTGTCTTTCCCATCCACTTCAGATACATCTCCAGGCAATGAGGATGCATACAAACTGCGACGCTCGGCTGCTCTGTCCCTATACCCACTTTGAGGGGTTTCAGTGAATCTTCTTCTTGTTGCGGCGGGCGTGGTGGTGGCATTGGGAAACGCCCCAAGTGCTGATGCATCTGTTTTAAATGGGGTGACAACAACGGGACTCTCAGAAGCTCCCAGAGGTGCCATTGTACTGTCACTCCCTCTCCCTCGTCCAGACCCTCTACCTACTGAGATCCCACTTTGCACGGCGGAGCTCGACACTCCGAACACTGAAACACCTCTACCAGAGCTCTGAGTGACAGGTCTGGCTCTCCCGGCCCCCTCAGATGGATGATAGTTCCCACTGAAAGGATTGCCACCTCCACGGCCAAGGGTAAACATCCCTCTACCAGCAACTGTTTTACTCGGTGTAGGAATCTGAGAAACCCTGGCTGCGGTAAATCCCCGGCCAATGGCGCTGTTAGCATTCCCATCCCCTGTCGTATCTGAACTTGAGGGATTCGTTTCTTCAGGTGCCAAACCCTCGTGTTGCCGCTGTTTCCACACAGACATCACATTGTTCATCTTCTTCTTTCCAGCTCCGATGATCATACTCTTGCGAATCTCTCGTTCTTTTTCTTTCAGCTTCTCTTTCTCTTTCTTAGTCGTAGATTTTGCCGCTTCAGCAGCCGCTGCAACTGCTTCTGCTAAGGTGGGCTTTCTGGGTTCAGGCTGGGATTCGATCGTCACCATTGCAGGGGCTGATATGACAACAGCTTTAGTCGACGTAGGCACAGTGGTGGTAGTGGTAGACGTTGGTACTTCCTTAAGTTCTGCGTCAGTCGATGTGCTCTCTGGAGCCACATATGGAGTATACTGTTGAGTGTCTTGATCATATGTGTACCAAACTCCTGAATTTCCATCGTAATATAACCCTGTACAAAATGATGGAATAACAAATTTGAGCTATATGGAATTTTGGTGAAGATGCTACTTCTATCCATAGGCGGCCAAACACATCAATCTAATGAAATACAGTGACCGATTTAATCGCATACAGTGATCAATTGCCAAGAATCTGCTAGTAAAAAAAACATCTAACCTGTACCCGCATGCGCAAGAAAACTGAGATTCAGGAATGAATGAATTGAAAAGAACAAAAAATGCTACCTCGATTCCCATCGTAGTAAAAGCCTGACCCTGCGTCATAGTAGTATCCAGAGGCCTCATCCCAAACAAAGCCCGACTGAGGAGCACCATTCTCAGCTTCTGACTCAGCTTCCATCTGGATTCCAGTCTCCAAATTCTCTCCAGGATTGTACTCCTTGGGAGCCCACCCTATCATATCATACTGAAACAGAGAGGACAGATTGATCATCCATACTCGTTATCAAAACCGTTGAAGGTCTCCACTGCAAAATTAGCGGAGATATACTTGATGATGACTGTAAAAACGATCACTAGATCGATGACAGCGATAAAGGTGCAAGCAAACGCTCTCGAAATTTCCAAGAAACAGTAAAATCCCCATAAGAGCTTCTACCACTAAGTCTGATTGCGTATCACATCAACACATGACAGCAGCATGCAAAACAGTATCCTCTACATCAAGTATCCCAGGTTCTTGCTGAATAGTCTGATGGACAAGGGAACACTTCCAACGCATCATGATTAAACAGAAAAAAATTGCAATAACAACAGATGGGGAAGAGGACTAGATACCTGCTGAGCAAAAGTTGCAGCTTCAATGGCAGCAGCCGCTGCAGCACTCCCTTGAGAAGTGGCAGCAGAAGCAGGACCGATGCTTTTGGCAAACGCAACACGTAAAAGCTGCCCATTCTTATCTAAAGCTATTCCATTCGTTGACCCTAGTGCTTTAGCAGCATCTTCCACCTGCAAGAAAAACCGCCAGTGAAACCAAAGTCATATCCACTTTACGTAAGCGCTTAGTTTATGACGATTGTGGCTTCTAGTGAAAGATTGGAGTCCAGAAGAGTTTGCCACATATATCACCACCTATCCAATCCAATCCTGTCATGTTCACAAGACACTACGCTCACACGTAACATCTTTTCCCCAGTGGATTTTGATTCCAAGAGAAAAAAGGCAAGATGCTTTAAGCATCAGAGTACTCATATCACCACGAAACGATATATGATTCTAAACAAAGGCAGCAAAAACAGTACAAAATAGTATCATACCGAGTGGAAGTGTATGAATGCAAAACCTCTCGACACGCTTGTAAACTTGTCACGTACAAGCCGCAAATCCTGTAGATGTACGCAGTTGGAGATCAGTTAACGCGATACACGGAGACTACAAGATAAACTCCCCAAAAGCAGCACATCAATAGTAGCTAAGGCAGAGAGCTTTCTAGTACGCTGACATAGCAACTAGAAATTATAGTAGAATTTAAGAAACGAATGATATTAAATATACGTGACTTTCAGCGATGCCTTGATGCAAAGCATTAATAAATACCTTGAGAGGAGCATATTTAGAGAATTCGCAATGTAAACTTTCTTCATCGACAGTCTCATCCAAACCACGGACAACAAGAACATGCGTTGGCCCTGCAACATTGTCAAAGAACTTAAGAATAAGTCCCGGAAGATAAGCAGAAGATGTGCGAAAGGCCAGCCCGTGCTTCTAGCGTCATATTACCTCCTTCCGACGTTCTTCTGGCGCCAGGACCTGAAGCAGCAGTTAAATCCGCAGCAGGTGATTCATCCGTTCGCGCCTCGTTGCACTACAGAATTGCCAATATGAAAACTTCAGGGCACACCTCACAATCCAGGTGAACTGAATAAATTCACCATAGGCGAAAGATCTCACATAGAAACGATACAATCCAATGAGAAGAGCAGTTGCTTCTGGAAATATCACCTAAAGTCAAAAACTACGAAATTCACCTGAAAGCATACAACCCGTCGGGCAAAATTATTGCACCCACAAACTGTGCACATCCAATCAGCTCCTGCTAGACCAGACTTCATTAAAGAACTTCGACCTGGTCCAGGCATCATCCCAGGTCCACCTGTGGGTTTGCTGCTGTTTCACAATCCATCCAAAATGATATAAATCGTCATTCATAAAACTTATTCAGAGCGTACGAGAATTAACACTTTTGACCACAGTGAACTGATCATATCCCAGTTGCATCCTACAATATGCATGATCACAGCAACTGTCAGCAAGGAGACCAGACCTGTACTCAAAACATATGCGACGTCCATCTATCACAATTCCTTCATAACCAATACCATCCATCATTTTTTGTGCTGCATCCTGCAATTCATACAGACGATAAATTGGGTCAGGTCAAGACCATGCATGTCAACCGCACAGTAATTTCTGGTATCTCAAACCAGGATTTTAGAGGATTATAGAGTGTTTTAAGAGGCCCAGAAAAAAGTACGGATAGGATAAAACAAGATCTCACCACATCCGGAAAATCCACAAATGCAAAGCCCCGTGATACACCTGTGCTGCGCTCCTTTATAACACGGACGTGTCTTAGTGGTCCCCAGTCAGCCTGCACGGGGAGAGTAGGAACCGCAATACCATCTGTTACACATATTCGACCACTAGTGGAATCCCTACTACCTGCTCTAAGAGAAGCAGCGGTAGGGCCTTGGTATCAAACTCAAAGTGGTAATATTTCATTGAACAGTGAGAAGGAAATCGCAACAGTGACCTATCTGAAACACATGACAGCTTGAAAATTGAAGTGATACTTACCAGTGCCAGGTAAAGGTCATCCTCAGATATCTTCTGCGAAAGTCCCTTGACTACTAGTGTTGCTGATGGGGTCTACAGTCACATTCCAATAACACAAAAAACAATTCATCAATATACAAAAAACCGGGAAGCCTTCCAACTGGACGTCCAAGCGCCAAACGAGCTAAAACTATCTCGGAACTATAAGACATCACAAAAGTCAATCATCCGTCGCACGGATTCCGAGAACACACCATAAATCAAGAACATTATTCCCAATCAATAGGGAAGAATTAAAGGCCAGAAAAACATAAGAATATTGAATGAAAACGAAAATTTTTGACCCAGAATTCAAAAAACAAGAGAGATCCGAGAAAATCCAAGACGCATTTCAGTAATCAAGTTTGTCCCTTACCAGAACAGAAGAAGCATGATAACGAGAGCTCTCTCGATCCCTTCTTCTGTCACCTCTCAAATCTTCGTAACTGGACTCGCGTCCACCAGCCCCCCTGCTTCTGCTCCGTGGAGATCGACTAGAGCGTCTAGAGAAATCTCGGTCATCGTGTCCAAAAGAGCGGCCCCTGTCACGACCTCGACCTCTGTCTGGACTCCAGTTGCCACGTTCACGACTGCGGCTCCTACTACGGACATAGTCCCGGTCCCTTCGCCGTCGCGTACTATCTCGATTCTCTCCTCGGGAACGTCGACCAGATCTGTCCCGAGGGGATAAATCCTCTTCTTTTAAGCCAAGTGCTTCGTCCCTCCGAAGTCTAGAAGGTGTACCACTCCGAGGTCGAGGTAGCTCAGCCATATCCAAATCTTGATTGCCTTCTCTGCCATCTTGATAAGGTATTCGATCGCGACGGAAATCCCAGTCCAAATCTCCGTCGGCATTCTCACGATCTCGGCTTCCAGTGCGAGAAGGGATTCTTTCTAACAAAACTTCCCGAGAGGGATCCCTCAGCAAGGGTGCATCTCGTCCAGACCCCTCCAATGAATAATCCCGCTTTGGTCTCTGATAAGCCTCCCTCCCCTGATTGAGCTTCTCAAGTCTGTGTGAACCGCGCTGCGGAGGTATTTCCTCGTCAAGAGACCGCCGTCTACTCGGTGGCCAACCATGACGAGGGAATCTATCCGAATCAAGGTCAGACTCTCCGGGATAAGCAGCCCGAGGATAAGGAGGGCCTGCTTCCCTGGGAACAAAGTGGCTTTCAACATACCCTCTGTCTCCATAAGCCCCTCCACCCCTGTTGCCAACAAAAATTTCAGGAAGCGATCGTGATAGAGACCAGGAAGACAAAGAAACCCCCCAAACACGAATTCCCAACTAATAAGGGAAAGGCATGTAGAAAATTTGATATATAATGACAGATGCACTTCAAAACTTCATGGAGAAGCTTCCACTCCCAGGTTTTCCAACAAGCGTTTCATATCTTAAGTGTGCACCATATTATATGTTCTTTCTTGATAATCCTCTATCCCATTCATCCATTCATTCATTCATTCACTCATTTTCATTCTTTCAAATTTCTTTCTTTGTAATATTTCCGCAATATCTGCTGCTCAAGAAAAAGTCAACTGCTATGGCAGCCAAAGGCTAAAATGGTAAACTTGTTAAGCAAATTAATTGTCAAGAGCAACTGACCCGTTAGCATAATCCACACACAACAGCACGTTCTTATAAAGATTACATTCGTTCAGATATCTGAGATTCCTGAAAACCAAGTATAATTTTAAAACGCTAAATTTAAGGTAGAACACAAAACCATTGATTAAAATTCAGACATATAACCAAGTACAGATTGCTGGATGAACCTTAACTAGAACAAACCGAATGCCAGTTGGATAACATGAGAGGAATGATAGGGAACCTGAGGTCGGAGCCGAGATTTGGATCATAGCTCTCCAATGCCTGTGCATCCAAAAGAATAAGGGAGAGTCAGCAGCCAACACAGAAACAGAGGAGAGACCAACCGCCATTGCTTTTTATTTCTGCGAAAGCCAGAGCCAAGAGCATTTCCCATATGTGGACGGTTTGGCGCGAGCGTGCTTGATATGTGGATCAAGGAGGGACAAGAGAAGTCATTATAGCTTGTCAGAAACCATGTCATGGATGTGGGATATCCCCCCACATGGAAGATCTAGGAGAAGAAAACCACATCAACCGTGTTCTTTGGGTGGTAATATAATAATGTAAGGCGTACGCTGCTGTTTTCCCAGCTTGCTTGTTGTAGCCCATACCGTACGCCGTCCATTGCGATGCCCTTCTCTTTGCATACCCCCCAAATGCTTCAGCTTCGCAGCAACACTCCCCTTCCTCTGCCTGATCCTACTCACGTGTTACCTTTCAGAACCTGTCCTGTAGGTAGATGAACACAAACACAGTGCCTGGTTATACCATGGAAATTACACGCGGATCTAGCCTCCATCCTCTGATCGCCTCCCTGAACCTTCCGAGCCTTTGATGGGAGCCTGCCTAGACATCCTTGAATGCACAGGAGAAACTCCACACTTGTACGGACTTAGTCTTCAACCCAGGTGTGCTCACCCACAACAGAACCTCTGACCTATAATAGTTACAAGCACAGAAAACACTCGTCCCATATACATGTCTCGCATCATCATCAATCACAGAACAAGGCCTCTTTCACAGTGTCTGTCTAGCTGTTTGTTTGAATTCACAGGATTCTGAATTCATCCAGTCACGTAGCATCATTACACAACCCACTGTCTAAAAAGAATGCCCTCTGTGCACCTGATATGTGCAACATAAAACAGTGATGTCTCCATTGAAATATAGTTTAGTTTTGGCTAAACTTCTATACTACATCCAGAAATTTCGACATACAATTCCATGCTCATACGTAGAACCCACACAAAAAGTTGGTCCAGACACATCAATACTGCTGACCCTGCCCACCACTATCTCGGAATTGATACATACACCTACAATAGACATTTCCGTCAAATACACCCTACACTACAAACTACAAACTACACACCAAGTGCAAGAGAAAAAACACGCACTAACCCTAGTTTCCATATATTCAACTCCTAACGCCGGACCTTTCAAATAACCACCTGAAACGATCTAACAATAACACCTGCAACAAGGAACTAATTCTGGGAAACTGATTAAAAAAACGCTTTAAGGTTGGCTCTTACAGGAAGATCACCGATACTGCAACAATAAAAAGTCCGTCTTTCGTCGCAACTCCCAAGACAAACCCTAAAATTCCCCGCTCTTTGCCTCTCTGTTTGCGCTCTGTCTCTCAATTCGAACAACACTAAACGCCGCTTCGAATCCTCCACACAAAAATCTGGCACTTCAACCCTATCTCTTCCGAGCTTCAATTGACAACCCAAAAGTCAGGATTATCTGTTCGCTCCAACAAGTGCCGACCGACAATCTCGATGCGATGGCGATCGACGCTCAAAGTGACACTCAAGATCAAATCTAGGCAACCAGAAGACAACTGTTGTCGTTACGCAACAGTGTGCTGTGCTATTGCAATTGTTGTGTGACTTCTGTCCCGAAGAAGGTTTTAGGGTTTCGAGAAGTCTTCGTGAGGAAGGAGAGAGAAGGGTCGTAGTAACTGCTGTGGCTTTTGGGAAGTCTCAGATCGGGCTGCTCTTGTATTTGTATTCCCCGCGTCTGCCCCTGAGCGGGCAGGCAACTTCGTACCCTTTTACTTTGTGTCTTTCATAGTAAAAGGGTAAAAAAAATAGTAAAAAATAGTCTTGCAAGGAAGAGGAATCTACTTTTATTTATTTTTTAAATCATTTTGCCATGGTCGGCAAAGGAGGAGACATTATTGTCTAAGCATTTAAACACACTAGTTTGAATTTTTGAATTTCTTTTCTTTTCTCTTTTACTATGCAACAACAATGATGATGAATAAAGTTTTACATTTCAATCTAGGAAAAACTCCTGCTCTAAGAAAAACATCATCAATCACGGTTGGAGTGAATTAGGCCCCTTGCTTGGCCACTCCAAATAATTCCAAAGGTGCAAGCAAGACAAAAAGCCCCCTTATTTTGTGCTTAATTAATTTACCTTGTAGATTCCTCCTAGCTAATTTGGAGTCTTTAATTGCAAATTACATGAATTCAGCATTTGCAAAAAATAAAAAATACCAACATTTTTCCAAACAAATGAGCGAAGGGGTTAAGTCACCCAGCCTTCATCATAGCAAATAAATTTTTTCTTAAATTACTTCTTAGAGGAGAAAGAAAATAAGATTTTGAAATGACCATTTTGATTAATTATATTGTGAAAAATACTCCCTATGTCTTACTAATAACCTCCAAAAATCTTTCCCCTGAGAGATTAATTGTACTTTCAATCATAGTGCCTCCAATACATGCAATTGAAAATGAATAACCTATCACTTAGATCTACGCAAAATCTCAAGTTTAGGCACTACCATTTAGAGATCCAAAATTCATGCAGAAAGTGTGATATTTGAGTACATTTTGTGAATGGTGCCAATTCTATCATTTAGATGATTTGGAAAGTGGTGGCAACAATGGGATTTTAGAAATATGTTGCCCAACCTAAATATTCACAATATGGAAACATTGGTCATTTAATGATCAAAATTTTATAGTGCTAAAGTAGTCACTAGATGCATCATCAATACTAGTGTCTAAGAAAGCAATCAATACAAGGTCCCTTATATGGACAAGGCCAAGCTAGCAAGGCTAGAGGAATGCTCCCACATTGTTAATTAACCCCTTCAAGGTTATTCAATACAACAAATGTTTATTATATAGTCAAAATCAAGAAATAGAGTTTTTTAGTGGAAATTTTTTTTTGCTTGATTTAGATGATTTTAGTGGGACTAACAAAGTACAATTTCAATGTAAAAAAAATCCATATCATAAGATTAACTAAAAAACACTATAAATGTTGGTTCAAAAAAAATGTTTTTGAATACATAAATATCTTAATAAAAATTGCTCATAAATGTCAAAATTTATGAGACCAAAATATGGTTGTCTTCATCTTTAAAGAACTAATCATTACTTTGAATTTAGAACATTCATTCAAAACTTTATAACCTCAAAGATTTGGAATGCATTTTAGATATACTATTGCTAAATACTAGCTTCATGGATGTTATCATCACCTATCTAGCCTAGAGTTGGTAAAAATTATTCCAAAAATAAATGAAATTGTTTCATATATACTATATACAAAAACATAAGAGGATTTTTGGGCCCCCAGAAGATTGTTTCAGGGGTGTTCCCCGAAATCATTCCCACTGCTGCAGACCAGCCCCCTACTGGTCTGAATTTTGAAAAAATAAAATAAATTTTTTTTTTCAAAAAACTTCAGAATGTATTAAAGAGAGAAAAAAATTATTTTAAAATTATTTAATATTTAATTAAAATTAATAAAAAATTATTATTTTCTGACGTGGCAGTCTCTCGACCTCATCAGCATCGCGTTCCCAACATTTGGGAACTCGCATTTTTGTACATCAGCTGAAAATCCTCTTATGAAAAGATTCAATTGAAATAGAATAAAGGTATTTCAGCATTAGTTTTAGGTTGGTAAATTTATTGATCACCTATAATCATAAAATTAAGCCCCCCCCCCTTCTAAAAGAAGACCACCTCCTTTATGACAATGTAAAAAGGTATGTTTTACAAAATAAGTGAGAATTTCATTAAAAGAGATTCATTATGTTTTGCATCACAAATAGCAATTTTCTATATAGTAAAATTTAAAATTTTATTTATATATATCTTTCAAAATTAATCTATTTTAAAGTATTTTGCTTTCATAATATACTAATAATCTATCAAAAATATAATTTATATTTTTAATGTACAAATCTTTATGATTGCCTAAAATTTCATCTAAAATATTATTTTATTTTATATAAAAAAATTTAAAAAAGACTGGTGACTAAAATACATTAACAAATTTGGATAGCAACTACAAAAATAGTTGTTAAGTCATTATCAATGATCTCCTAAAATTTTGCCAAATGTTATGCTTAAAGTCTCTAAATCTTTTCAATATTATTTGTTTTAATGAAACCTAATTTTATGAATGCTTTGGATGAAGGATAAATTTTAGCAATTGCAAAAATATTGTATAGTAAGAATTGCAAATTCAATTGTCTTGGGAGAAAAGGTCACCAAAAAGGATAACATTTTATAAACTAGGAAGTAAGTAATAGTAATTATGCTTCAACCAATGTACAAATCATAGTTATTTATTTACCATGTAAATGATGTCAAGTCATGCTTGCAAATATTCTTAACTTATATTCGCATCACAATGACAATGAAGGCCACTTGATAGTGCCTTTCAAGCCAATGCAACAACAATTGTTTCTGGTAAATCTTAACCCTTAAACAACAAGCTAGTGGCCATGGGAATCATTCATTTGGTTCAAAAGAATCCAACAACACTCATTGGAAGTCAAAACATTAGAGAAGATTTTCCCTTTCCACCTTTAATTCTGAAGATGAATAGTTGTATTTCTATCTTACACAAAGAAATTTTTTCTTATTCATTGATAAAAAAAATGGCCTTTGTGTCATCTATAGGTTAAGGTGATTCCAAGAAACATGTCTTGTTAGAGAATCAATACATTATAATTAAGTTCATCATGTGTTTTTCTATAACTATTAAAGTAAGCCATTTGATGAATCTATTATTCAAAAATAATATAATAATATACCACATTATTACTTATTATCTTTGCATTAAATTTTTTTTATGTTCTATTTTTTAATCTAATTTTTCACATTTTGGATTTTTATAATTAAGGAAACTTTTACACATAAAAAATTTTCATTTGAGAGGTGAGCTTTGAAAATTTTATTTACAATAGAGGAATATAACTAATTGCAAGGAATAATTTAAAAAACAAAAATATCATGTCTTCCACATGGAAACAAAGAAAGCTTCTGTATAAGCAAATTCCTAAACAATCTTCCATCATTTTTGTTGGAATCTTTTTTTATAAAAATTCTTAATCTCCTAAGGCCTACCAACTCTTATAGAATATTGATTGCACATGAATCAATTCACTTTAAATTCTTTTTGCATGTAGATGTGGTTGAATTTTTTAATTGTATCCACATGAAATTAGAGATTAGTCTATCCAAGTGTATAACTGTATATGAAAGAATTGTAGAAAATTTTGATAATTGTATTAATAGATTATAACAACTCTATGTGATTGGTTGGAGCAGAATTTGTATAGATTATAAAAAAGACCTATAACTTTAACCCTTTAAGGACCGTGGTTGATTTAGGGGGCGGACGTAGTTTTTGAACACAATTCTCAAAAAGTGCAATTTTCTGTCTTTTTAAAAGATGTAATCCTAGATCGGATTGAATAAATGAGTTCCATGGGTTAAATCTTTGAACCACACAAAAAATAAAAGTGATCCAATGGTTCATGTCTTTGTAATTACTCTTCAAACATTGATGTGTCATAAACACCCTTTGGCACTGGTTATAATTAGGGTTTGCTACAATTGGATATAGATTTGAATATATTGTCTGGAAATTGACCAAAAACTTTCAATTTATTATTTCAAACACACACATAATTGTCCTTTCCATAAAATATGCATTTTTCATTGAAAATTTCAATATGAAAGGTTGGACCATTTCAAGTTTGGCCAAGCACAACTCACTCATTTTTGCACACATTCTCTTGAAATTGGTTTTGTTAGATGCACATAAAGACACTCTAAATGCGTTCTTCTCTAAGTTTTTTGAGATCAAATGTTCTACAAATTATAGGAGACAAAAAGTCCTCAAATCAACCCAAAAGTGGTCGACCGGTCCTTAATGGGTTAAAGAAGAAAAAGATCTGTCGAGTATTAAACTAAAATATGATTATTTTTTCTAGACTAAAATTTTGGATAAGACTCCTAGGTTAGACTTTAGGACAAATGTATTCTTCTTAAACTTTAAAAAAACAAAGAAAACAATATTTTTCAAACTAATGTACATCTTCAAATACTAAGGTATAAAGTAATCATAGTCAAACCAAGTATATCCTTTAAAGTATATTCAAAAGTATAGGTTTGTACATAATTTTTGAAAATCCAATGGTACATGTATTTAATGTAACTTTTGAAATCTTCATGAATTTTTAGGGTCATCCTACTTCTTTTCTAATTTGAATCTTTAAAGTTGGATGCACAAATTTCAGTATTGATGAAAAGATGATTTTGAATCATTCCTTCATCAAATCAACATGAACAAAGTAGGCTTCTTTTACCCATTCCATTCATGATGTTAGGAAAATTTGTCCTAAAATCTTGTCCGTACCTTCATGTACATGTTTTCTTTTTCTTTTTGAATTTTGCAATATTACATGTATTACAAATTATGAAATCAAAGATTGCTACAAGTACGTAGACTTTTCACCCTCAATAAATTAGTTTTATTTCACTGTAGATGAAGTGATATGATTTTCTTAAATTTTACCAAATTTCTTAGCAAAATTCTAGAATTTCACATTCTATTTCAAATATACTTAGGATTTAAAAGGTTTAAGACCAAATGTCCAATTTTTTAAAAAAAAAATGCTTTTACTATTTTCTAATCATTTGTTTTCTACTAGCTCTAAAGGTTGAATATGACCTTATAAGGTAGTAAAATGCCAACTTGGGCATGCAAATATATTGTATATTCACTACATAACTAGGAGCATTATATGTGCTTTAATTTTTGGATTGTTTTGGAAAAATTTATAGACTAATATGCAATTTCTATAAGGTTTTTATAGACCATATTCAAATATTCATCTACATATGGAAAAACATGTTGTCTTCTTCTACACCCCACCATCTACGTCCAATCTCTATGCCTAATTGAAGACTTGGTGTTATCTTGTAATGGTTCCTATCCACACATATATAGGGAAATCAAAATATATAACAAAGATGAACCAATGATTGAGATACTAGGGTAGGTCATTGTCAACCTTGAAAAAGACTTCAACAATGCATGTATATTGTTGTTAAATCTAAACATTACACTACAAGAAAATGAGGTCTTTTAAGTAGTGTCCTAGACATCATGTCTTTTAAGTAATGTCTTTTAATGCGTCTTTTAAGTAAAATTTTACTTAAAAGACGCATTAAAAGACATTACTTAAAAGACATGATGTCTAGGACACTACTTAAAAGACCCCATTCTCTTGTAGTGAATTAATTACAAAGAATTCATCCAAGGTAGTACCACAAAGATTCTTGAGTAATCACTTCTAATATAATAAATTAGGTTTTTTGTAGTTTTCTTTTGAATATCCACAAATGAAGGTGTTGGGAGTGTGGCTAATAGAAGAATGCAACAATTAGGCTAATTCAACCAACTTGTAGAAAATCATTCAATTGTAACTCCATAATCTTTCTACCTCCATACTTTCTATTATGATTTCCCCCCTAGAAAATATTACCGAAAAACATTTTATCTTTTTTTCATAGTTTGATTGATTCTAGTGTATAGAAGTCTACCTTTACAAATAACATTTATAGATTCATTATCAACAAAAGCAAGAGAAAATGAAAAAGTGCAAAGATGTTAATTTTGGAGAGCTTTGATGTTGTCCAATTTTTGGACAATGTACAAATTGAAATCCAAATTTCTTTCTCATTATAGCTTGGATGAAAGTCATTGTAATTTTTAAAAATACTTTATGAAGTTGTGGTCCTATCCAAGGGATGGATTTGGTGTCACTAGAGCAAGTATTGTTCTAAAATTACAAATGATATCAAGTGGTTCACTTGGGTTGACCATAATTCAAACTAGGAATTGAAAAAATGAGGTCATAGAATCAAAGAGCACAAAAATTCCAGAAATGACCATGTCAAGAGAACCTCATTTCAAATCCTTTCCAACAAAATTTACTCAAAAAATGATAATATTTTGCTTGAGTAATTGAATTTACAAGGAATTTTGAATTTTTCCTTTGAAAATTTAAAGAAAAGTATTGGTTTAAACATTGGTGAATCTAACTACTTGCATAGAATCTAACTCAAACGCTACAACTTTGTTTCATATCTCAATTCCAAAATTTTCTTCCAAATAGTATTTTTGATGATTTTCTGGAAATCGTCAATTCTGGAGGTGAGTTTGGACGCTTAGGGGAATAAATGAAGGCGACCACCTTAGCCGGCCCGGTTTGTACCCAGCCTAGTTTGTGTCACCTCGTTCGTCCTCCTCCGTCCCCTCTCGCTCTCCCTTTCGTCCACCTCGCTGCCTTCGGCCGTCCATTTCCGCCTCTTTCGTTCGTCCATTTCCCCCACTCGCAATCCCTTCGTCCGCCTCACCACCTTCGGCCGTCCATTTCCACCTCTTTCGTTCGTCCATTTCCCCCACTCGCAATCCCTTCGTCCGCCTCACCACCTTCGGCCGTCCATTCCCTTCCGTTCCTTCCGCATCGGGTTCTCCGCCTCCCTTCCGGAAAAACCCTTATCTCTGCGTCATGGAATTCGCTTCTTCGATTGATTGGGATCCCGCCCCTGTATTGAACCCTTTGCACTGCATTGTATTGTCCGTGAAGATTCGTGTTCTAGGATAGGTTGATTTGTTGGTGCGATGGAGTTCATGGGAGCAGCAGCTACTAGCACAGCTCTCCAAAGCGCGGGCAATGGCATTGGGATGCAATGTGCAGCTGGAGGTCTAGCAGCAGGCTTCAGAACGCAAGAGCAGCAGAAACTGCCGCAAGAGAGGACAGGATGTGTCAAAGTTATTACTGCGAAGATCAAGAAGGGGAAGATGGGGCCCGAGCAGGAGTACCCGTGGCCGGACAAGTTTCCCCCGGGGGAAATCACTGATGGCGCCCTCAAGTACCTCAACCGCTTCAAGCCAATGCCGAACCCGCCCAAGCCTGTCACGTTGCCCTTTGAGAGACCCATTGTTGACCTCGAGAACAAGATTGATGAAGTAAGATTTTGAGCTCCCATTGCCTTTTGCCTTATTCCGTTCATTTGAGGCCATTATCTAAGATCATACGATTTGGCCATTTGAGTTCGTGTCCGCAATCGGACTCTATATCTGAATTGGTGTAGTTTTACGATCTCGAGTAATCGCAGTAGGTGTAGTTTGTGCTTCAGACCTAGAATTACGTTGATTGACACTCTTCAGCTGATCTCCTCTTGTTTCTATTAGTTCAAGATTGAGAACTATCATTGTCATGCAATGCTCCCATTGCCTTATCTCATCAATTTCTGGTAGGGACAGTCCATTTGACGAGTATGTGTCCAAATCTAAGGGCTTGCGAATTGATCTTCTCTCTGAATCGGGCTCTATGTCTAAATTAGTGTAATTTTACGATCTCATTAGGCGCAGTTTGTGTTTCAAGCAGCCCTAGAACTGCATTGATTGATGCTCTTCAGCAGATCTCCTCTTATTTCTATTAGTTCAAAATTGAGAAGTTGTGTTGTCATACAATTCTCCCATTGCCTTATTCCGTCGGTTTCTGGTAGGGACAGTCCATATGACGCCGATTTGTCCGAACTTGAGGTCATTTTTTTTGATTCCGTTAATCAATTGCGCTCTACGTCTGAATTCCTGCAATTTTGATCATCTCAACTATACTCATTAGGCGTATGAGTCTGCTTGAAGTGGCCCTTGATTAGATTGCTTGGTACTTTTCAACAGGCCCTCTCTTATTTCTTTTTAGTTCAAGATTGAGAACCAATATTGTATTGCAATTTGCAACAGGTGCGGGAGCTAGCCAATAAGACGGGCTTGGATTTTACCGAACAAATTGCCGAGCTGGAAGAGAGATATGACCAGGTGGGTGATCAGCGGAGCATGTTAGTCTTTCACTCTGATTTCCTGGAAGCAGGGAATTATGTTTTCTTTACAAGTATTATCAGAAGCTGGGTGGAGGACATCAAATTGAGCCTCTGCTTATGACTCATTCCACTTACCCTCGATACTTTCATGGACTTAGGTTTTCTCATTGGAATTGCCTCGGGAAGAAGCACGTAATTTGGACTTTGCATTCAAACTGGTATTCCTTATAAATATAGGTTTCTTTTAAAGTAGGTGTGCATTCTATGAAACAGGTGTACATTCTATGCTTAGCAGCAGCGAACAGATTGTGGGGACGAGTGCTGTTCTGCGCCCCCCCTCGCCCCCTCATGTACACCTCGGATACATTTTCTTCGTAGAACTTACACTGCGTGTCTCCTGAGTAGCACTCTACCCAATCTATGTTTTCTGAAGATAATGATTGGATGCTTTGTAAAATTCAATTCTAAGTGCAGCAGCAGCGAATAGTACATGGTGCTGCTCAGGGACACCATCCCTTGGAATGTAGACCTCCTGTACATTCTCTCCATAGTTGTCTCCTGCATAGCACCAGCACCGTGTGAGCGTCGGATGGACTTGGGTATCCAATGATCGTTGTGTAATTTGCCAGCATCTTTCAGACATGGTCCTCAATGTACGAGCACTTTGTGCATAGGTGTTTCTTCTTATATGGCTGACCATTATAAGAGGGGGAATCTTGGTCAAGGTATTTTTGCACTTCCCCTTTGATTCTGTAAGGATGTGTCGAATATATGATCCGGCATTGAATTTTTATTGTTTGTTGTGCTGACCAGGTGCGTAGGGAACTGTATGGAGCACTTACACCAATGCAGCGCCTCAGTGTGGCTCGTCATCCGAATCGACCGACTTTCATAGACCACGTTATGAACATGACTGATTCGGTAATTTAACAAACCAGAAAACTTATGACCAATTAGGCCAGATCGTGCTTCATGTTTTTTTAGCAGTTTTGAGTGGTTCATATGGGAACTTTCTTTTTGACCAGTTTAACTTTTTCTTTGATGAACACATGCATGTTATTGACCGATTCTGTTCCAATCTGAATTAGATCTTTCACATTATGATTAATTGAGTTCAGGGTTATCATGAGGAATCCGTGGTAACTGCCCTTGCTGATTTTTTGTTTGGCGCACTACACGTGTAACGTTTGGATTGATGTGAGAATTTCTCTTTGGCAATGGCTCTTACAGTGGCTAGAGCTGCATGGGGATCGAGGTGGGTTTGATGACCCTGCATTGGTCTGTGGTGTTGGATCCATGGACGGTATGAGCTTTGTGTTCATTGGTCATCAGAAGGGCAGAAATACGAAGGAGAATATCTACCGCAATTTTGGCATGCCAATGCCGAACGGGTACGTTTACATGCGGCACTGAACTTCACATTTTTATGACGACTCCAATATCCTGCAACATGCTAATTTTTCCAACAAATCGACTCTGTTATCAAAAGAGCACACCATTGTCCAACATATTTTCTTGCTTCAACAATTAGGGACTGGGCGTTTCCTTTTTCATATTTGAAATTTTGTATTTTTGTATCTCCAGCATATCTTAATTGAAACTTGTGCGTGTCTGTTCACGCTTGCAGGTATAGGAAAGCTTTGCGATTCATGCGCCATGCAGAGAAATTTGGTTTTCCGGTGCTCACCTTCATTGATACGCCTGGAGCGTATGCTGGCGTCAAAGCTGAAGAACTCGGTCAGGTATACTACTTCTTTTCCCATTGAACAGACAACACTACTTTATTTTCCATGTAAGCGTGCACCTTTGGTGTCATATGCCCTATCTATTAAAACCCCTATTTGCCCCAAATGGCCATAACTGACCACTTCCATATCTGTAGGAGTTGACTGAATCGTTTAAGAAGCTTCAAGGTAACAAAATGTTTCAAATAGAAAGAACAATACCAACCACATGCGAAACCAACCATTTTTGAACGATTAGATTATGTTTGAAAGTTACAATAATCCACTATCCGCTTTCAAAGTGAACTTTGTATTTTTCTCCTGGGCCCTTTTGGGGGATAATTTTACTTTGATGACTGTTGATGATTGAGTTTGAAATGACAACTAGGGTTGCATTGAGTGAAAACTGATCAAGCACATTGCTATTCAGATGGATTAATATTGAGATGCTCAAGTCCCCCCAGTTTGAGAAGTTTTATTGATGTGCAGGGAGAAGCCATCGCTGTCAATCTGAGAGAAATGTTTGGCATTAACGTTCCTATCATCGCAACAGTAATTGGGGAGGGTGGTTCTGGAGGTGCCCTTGCTATTGGATGCGGTAACAAGATGTTGATGCTTGAGAACGCAGTCTACTATGTAGCAAGGTGAACGCAGTCTTCTATTATTTCTTTTTCATTCTGAATATTCTGAGTATATCATCATGAGTGCCATTGATTGCTGCTAACCTCAGGCAATTGAGGCTTTAGGTTGACATATCTTTAGGTGTTTACTAGTTATATGAAGTTGCTAGAAATTTCAGAAATTATATTGTCAAGAGAAGGCTTATTTCCTTCTTCTTTTCTGAAGTCCTTTTGTTCCTTGGTGCAGTCCGGAAGCATGTGCCGCCATCCTCTGGAAGACTTCTGCGGCTGCTCCCAGGGTAGTAGACTACCTTTCTTGTTTAGCCTTGTCGATGCAGTCTTCTTGTGTCTACATTTTACGTAGGATTGTGGGAGAATTCCTTCAGAGTGGTCAGAATTCCTTCATTGTGTCTTACCGTGGTTATTTATTATTCAGGCTGCAGAAGCTTTGCGCATTACTGCCCAGGAGTTGCAGAAACTGGGCGTTGTGGACGAGATTATTCCTGTATGATTTCTTGATTTTGATTCCTGGTTAAAGTCGAGTGATTATGTAGTTCCTACCTTTCAGTGATATTCTTTGTCAAGACTGAAGTTGGAGAACTTCCATCATGTCTGCCGGAAGGCTTCTGTTGCTTATGCTGTGAGTTTTGTTTGCGCTTGGTTATGGTTCTTGCATCTTCTAAGCTTTATCACTGAAGTTTGTACGTTTGAATTTGAATTTCGCTGCATGTATGTATACCAAGGTTTTGTTTCAATTTTAATCCTCATCTGACATACAATTTTCCCCTTCCAGGAACCTGTAGGTGGTGCACACTCTGATCCGGTGCAGACCTCCTTGAACATCAAGGCGGTGCTTATGAAGCATATGAAAGTAGGAACCGAATGTCCTCTAGCTCGTCAAATATATGAATTTGGCTGGTCTTCTGTGATGCGTACTTGTAGAGTTTTACGTGTATCGTGAGATTTTGAATTTTTGGAAACCAAAATAATCGCATACTGAGCCACCTTCTTCCAATTCTGTGTAACAGGAGTTGCTGAAGATGAAGACTGAGGCTTTGTTGGAACAGAGACACGCGAAATTTAGGAAGATAGGCGAAGTTGAAGAAGATGGTCCAGTTGATCCCCACATCAAACGAAGCATGAAGAAGCGTGACGCACCAGTGGAAGATGAGGAGCCCGCAATGCTACCTTCAGGTAACGGAAGTGCACCAGAGCCAGTCATTGTAACAAGCGAGGCAACCTCAAGAGAGTAGTGAGTCTCTGACATAATTTCTGGGTGCATCCATCAATTCTTTACCCAACCGATGCCTACACCCTTCCTACATGATGTTTTCGCCACCCTCTTCACCCCGGGAGGGTTGTACTGTACTGTAGTAGAGAGTCCTACTTAGAATTTGGTGACAGGCTGATAAAACCGTGAGTAAAATAGCACACCAGTAAGTGATGGTTGATTGGGTTTTATTGGCAATGCAACCTCCCGTTTAAGATTTCATGAGCCTGCCCCTTGAGCATCCCTGCGAGTAATGAGTAGTCAACCGGCTTGATAATGCAATTTTATTTTTGAGTTTTTCTGATACAGAGAAGGACAATAGGTGTGCGGCCTCAAGCTGTAAGTTATGTTTTATAGTCTAGGTTTTGGAGATTCGAGTGTCATGGAAGCCCAAATAGTGTGAAGGAAGACATTGACCTGTCTCTTCATATCTTTCCCACTGGAATTTGAGTCAAGGATGAAAAGTTCATGTCTTGATGTTATACTGTGATCTGGGGAACTCATTTCTCGACTGCCTGCTTGGGCTGACTACACAACTGCTTCCAAAGAAAAGAGAACTTGTACTCCCTCCATCTTGAAATGCCTGTCGACAACTCTGTTGGCATTTTTTCGAGCCACTTTCATTGATCATATTTGAGTTATTTGTAAAGTACACTAAACCGGGGTTTAAACCCATGAGTTTTGTGAAAAAGTCGGTTGAGTTAAAAAAGTAAAAATAAAAGTGGGTATGAAACTTATTTTTCTATCAAAATGGTGCCTAAAAAAGTTTGGTCTCCACTTTTGAAGTCGTGTGACATAAGTATCTTGCAAAAAAGTTTGACGCTTCAATTATAGTTGCCTTTTCAACTTTAAAAAAAGTTGTGTCCAAAGTGGGGGGATTTTATAAATAACTTAATTGTCAAAAAACTAATTAACCTTTAAGGTCTGTTCCCACCTGCTACTACTTCACAACAAAAGTTTTAGTTCAGGCAAGTTTATCCAGTTAAATGCGGCGCGTTTCACACTAGCGCAGGTTCGGCACCGAACCTGTGAGTGCGGCCACTTTCAAGCGTGAGAGACTGTGGAGTACAGTCAGTTCACTCGTGCTTTTGCGTACAGTAAGTGCGGTGATGGAGACCGTTAATTCTTGAAGCTACAGTAACGGGATGCACTACTACGATGGGGTTTCGCCATGACAACGATGAAGCACGGTTCTGGAGTTGGTTTTTGACGAAACTCGGTTGTGGATTTGCAAAGTGACTGTAGGCGGTTCATGCGATGTTTGAGGTGGATAGAGGCGTATCGAGTTGCCGTGCATTTTGTGGCGTCCGCTGCTCGGGGAAGAAGTAGTGTGCACAGCTCTGACAATAGTGGGAGGCGATAGTGGACAAGGACGCGAGGAATTTCAAGTACTGCTGAACGTGTCTGCACCGCCTGCGCTCCATACGAGGCGTTCGTTTCAATTGCATTCGCTTTCTCAGGTAGGGTTGCCGCTATTTCCCTACGACACGTTCAACACTGCCAAGCCGAACAGATGTCTGTGTTCTTCCGTTTCCTATGTTTAGTCCGTGGCTGCTCACTTCAGTGTTTTCTTCGTACTTGGATTTACGAGTGAGGTCGTCAGGCTCTTGGCTTACATGTTCCAACGACGGTGGAGTGTCACGATCTGGATCGATAATTCAGTGTCGGTTCCGTCCTCAGTCTGATCATCTGAATTTTGATTATAAGCTCCCTCGATGAAAGATTGAAAGTGGCTGTGGCCATATCATAGACGGCCTAATTTGTTTTTCTTACATTGCAGAAACAGAGATCTGGTGACCATGGATGTCCTCACTGACCCTGCTACAGCTGTGGCATTCGCGTTGTGGATGTTCATGCTCCTCGTTTATGCCGAAGCTGATCCTTCCAGAATTGGGCCACCCGTCTACATGGAAGACGACGATGACGTGCTGCGGAGTCTTCTTCAGAACGAACCAGGCCCATCTCAGAACACTGAGCGAATTATGCGCTCTACTGCGCAGAATTTCCAGTTGTGCACTGCTCTGAGTGTGTTTGACGATGAAGTGACGTACTGGGTGAAGCCGCGATCTACTACTTGGTTCAGCAGATTCCTTCTTCATGAGTATGACAACAGCCGTTGGGTTTCCATGTTTCGTATGACGAAACCGGCCGTCTTCGCTTTAGCTGAGGTCATTCGCCCGCACATTCAGAAGAAAGACACCAAATACCGCCTCGCAGTTCCTATGGTTGTTAGAGTGGCATGCACCTTGTTCAAACTCACTCATGGAGCAAATTACACTATATGTAGTGAGATGTTTGCGGTGGGGAGGAGCACCGTATCGAAAATTCTGAGGGAGGTGGTGCATGCAATCAATGATTGCTTGAAACATGAAATTTCGTGGCCCTCCGGAGAGCGTCTGCGGGACATACAAGATAAATTCAGCCGAATGTGTTCCCTACCTGCTGTAGTGGGTGCGTTGGATGGTGTTCACATAGCCATTGCCAAACCGAAATTCTGTCCTGCAGACTACTATTACTTCAAAAGCGGCGGTTACAGTCTCAACTGCCAGGCAGTGGTGGACTGTGACAAACGATTCTTGGATTTATACGTGGGTATGCCAGGAAGCACAAACGACAGTAGGGTTCTCAGGAGATCGACACTTCATCACTTGGCGACTCAAGGCAGTATCATGAACCCCGAAATGGAAGTTGACGGGTTCAGTCCTTACCTTCTTGCAGATTCGGGATACCCTTTGTTACCCTGGATTATGACTCCTCATCGTCGCATCGCACCTATGCCTGTCTCGGAGACATTGCTAAACAGGAAGCTCTGCAAAGGTCGCGCGGTAGTGGAAAACGCCTTTGGGATATTAAAACAATCATTTCGTGAGTTACTTGGTAAGATAGAGCTGCACCTGCATTTCCTGCCCAATGTCATTGTATGTTGTGCGATTCTTCACAACATTCTCTTACGGCAGTCTCATGAAGACGTGGAGCAGTTCTTACAAGTTCTGCAGGATGAGGGAATGGAAGAGGCTTCGCCAGCTCCAGAGTTTCGACCTCCTGTGAACCGTGTTACTGAGGACGCCGAAGCCCAAGCATCTGCTGCAGATATCAAACGACGACAATTGGGCGAGTATTTGGTAGCACGCCGGCGACCAACTCTGTAACTGCTGGTGGCACATGAAGACTAGCTACATCAGTTAATTTTTCTCACTGTTATTTTTTGAGAGCATGTTTGTCGTTTGAAGTGCTCACATGAAGGCATGTCCGTTACTGTATCGGCCCTATATTAGCTTAGTCTTTTGCGCTTGAGCCTTTTCTATTCTATTTTCTGAATATGAAGACGGTAGCCTACTCAGGACATATTCGAGGACAAGCTGAAGTATTTACAATTTTCTCTTTTTTTTTTTTTTTTTTTTTTTGGTTTTGCTATGTACAGCAGTTACACTTGCAGAATATAACTGTACATTTACTAGTAAAAGATGCACTTGTCTATGCTTTGTACTGCATAATCATGCGCTTCAAGAAAGGTCTGATCTGCGTCCTATAGCAGAACGTATTCTCCTATCGCATATGATTACTTACAGCCGATATACTATGAAGTTTAACTGAGAAAGCTACATATACATGCACGATATCTGCCAACATCAATTCTACATCATGCGGGACGGAACAGGAGAATTAGGCCGAGATGGGGGAGCGAACTTATCTCCCTCTCTCTCGGCAGTAGTTGGCATGCATGCAGTCGGGCTCTGCATGTGATCAGAAATTGCGGAAGGAAAGGTGGCCAGGTGGTGGTATCCCTCATCTCCGGGGGCAACAGCTCCGAGTCCTCGACTAAGAACATGTGTCAATTGAGCGAAACAATTTACCATTTCTGCTTGCTTCATGATGGTCATTCTGGAATTGTCATTCGCAACAATGGCTGTCTCATGCTGCTGAAGGTCTCGCTTTTTCTGGTACTCCATCTGTTCACAGAAAAGTTCTCGTTGCACATTCATTTTGGTGCGCTCTACTTCAAGAGTGGCACCCGCAATGTCGCTCATCTGAGTAGCCATGGCAGCTCCCGTTGCTTTTGTAGCCTCTGCCATAATCGTATGCCCCGAAACGTATTTCCTTTTCACCACCGTATTTCCTGCACGTCTCTTCGAAGCACTCCCTGATGCCATGGAATCACTGAGCATGATCGGCACCACTCCTGCCGGCACCTGGCTGGCACGTTGCGCCTTCTTTGGGGTCATTTCTGGAACCGCTGGAGGAGGGGACGATGCATTGCAAGCCTGAGTATTCGGCTCTGGTAGAGGCACATGCCCTGTACTGTCCGTGTCACACTGAACAGGAACAACCGGCGGCATGGGTTCATCATCGGAAGGGTGAGTTTCTTCATCGCCATCGTCATTACTCTCCTCAACATCAGCGTCAACATTTTCAAAATTCCCATCCAGGGGGGAGAGCAAGTCACGGACATGTGGTGGCTTGATCTGAGGACGATTCCCCATCCACTCGTGCATAGCTTCGAAGAACTCCTGTGAGAAATGCTTCGGCAATGACCGCTCCTTTCTCTGCTCCGGAATTAAGTCCCAGTATTCATTGACATTCATTCCAGTTTTGGCGAAATAATCTGCAATTCGTTTGTAATCAGGTAGCAGCAAATGCCACTTCGCCTTGCATGAAGCTGGATCACGCAGCCCTTGGGTATAGCCGGAGAGCATGAGATCGTGTGACACACTGGCCCACTTCTCGCTGTCGGTCATCATGAGCAGATGGGGATCGCTATTGTCTAGTTCATCGAGATGTAGATCTCGTCTGGCTTGGATGAGTATGAGGACCTCCGTCGGGGTCCAGTTTGGACCGCGCTCTTTCCGTGGACGTTTCCCTTGACTCGCATTGTCTTCACTGACCTGAGGACTGTGGGCACAGCCGCTTTGCGCTCGGGAATTGCGGCTCCGTCTGCAGCTCTCGTACTCAGTGAAGGATGAAGTTCTACCTGCACAGGTGATGAAGGCATGAAGAGACGACGAAGCTGTAAGTTGCAGCACTTGCTAAATCTTGAGATACGTTAGTCAATTCATGTGTGATGTACTGATATGTGCACACTTCCAACCACAGGTCGCCTTGCATGAATCAAATTGGTGGACTTCGATCACGTCTTTCTTTACATGAGCGAATGTATGGTAGAGAGTGTACTTGACATAAACTACAAAGTGAACCAACTATCAGGACAAACACTTGACGACATGGTATGTTTATAACGTCATTCTCTCAAGCAGGAGCCATTCGTGAAGTTGGTGAAAGAATCAGAAGCAGGACATGAAGTGCTCAATCAAATCTCAGAGAAGCTGTGACTTGACATGGACGGAGTTCATTTCAAGTAATAAGCGGCAAAACTTTGAATTTCACGTGTAACATGCATGTAATGTGATTGACTTATAATGGGACTCACCTGTGCTGGCGGTAGTATTCTGTGCTTGCGGATGTAGTGATCGACTGGCTTTGCGTCGGCGGTCTATACTGCTCCACAGTTCGCTGCACATGAAGCATGTCACGGCATACAAAATTGTTCAGATCTACTCTCTCTAGTCGTGCAGCTTCTTCATGATTTGTTTCCGTGAAAGCCCAAACATACGGAGAGTGTTACATGGGAACATTAATGGCGCGCTGAATCTAGAATTTAGCAGTGCGTGCGTGACGTTACTAATTGGAGGAATACGGGGTCAAAATGACGACAAATTCAGATTAGAACGATATTGCGTAGTTCAATTTCGGTCTTACCTGTCTAGGTCAAAGCTTTTGTACAGTTAGAAGTGCAACGGTGAAAGCATGTTTCGGTCTCATGTGAAGAAGACATGAACGACAACCAACCGTAGTCAAAATTGTTCACGCTGAGATGGAATTACCTACCAATTCGGTACTATATGCTGCACTGAATTTAAAGATGATTCCCATACAAAAATTGCACGCATTTGTTAAGAGCAACGACGTAAGCCACGTCGATCCGTCATTATCTTAACTCACAGTGATTACGGAGACCTGCGGTAGTGCCACTCAGCTGCAGAGTTTACGTACGCTGGCGATGTTCTTCCAAAAAGCTCCAGAATTCGTCCTCTCCTGTCGCGCTGCCTAATTTCCGGTGCTTGTTCAATGGTGTCTAACAGTGAAAGGGGTTTGAACTGTCATTGTCAGCCCACTTCATGCAATTCTGAGCTGAGTTTCATTAACCTAATACCTGAAGCACAGTGAAGCCAGCACTGACGGCTAATTAAAGCCTGCATGCTTGCCGTAATGGATGTGGCCAGCGCATGCACGTTACCATGTCCAAGGGGCTGAAAAATCTCTACGTTGGGAGGCTTCATTCATTTCCCGTGTGACAACTCTTTCTAAATTAACTGTGTCAGTATTTGCAGCACTTGTGATCAGGCTCGGCTTCTAGCCATGCTTCCATGTAGGATCGGTATTCACTTCAAACCCACGTTGTGAATGCACAGCGTTGTGGAAAAAAAACCTCCTCAAAAAACGCCAACTTAAGAGCAGGTGGGAACAGACCTTTAGCCCATATATCCCCTAAACCCCCGAACAGCGTTTTCACCAAAAAAAATGCTCCAAAACTGCCATTTCTAATACAAGAGCAATTTTTTTTAAAAACACATTTTTGACTCATGTAACCGTAGGATCTTGTAGTAAGGTGGTTTGTAAACATGTGGAAAAAATTTCAGAAATTTCCACCATGTAGATTGCAAGATATAAGCATTTGAATTGACAAAAACTGTTTTTTTATCCCTGCGAAAATCTGGGCAGCTGCACTTCACAAGGTCACATTTGTGTGAAAAAATTTTCAAAATGGTGGTTACTCTTTGAATTCTTACTTCAATGTAAGTTGGCTACATTCTCAAAAAATTTCAAACCATTTGGAATTGTACAACATATAGGAAAAAATAAGTAAGTAGAAAGAAGTCAAAAATGAGCCAAAATACTAAATTGTGAACATTTTATTCATGGAATTGAAAATTTTCAATCCCAATGGTTAAAATGTTGAAATAAACAATCTACACTTTTTGTTTTTATTTTTTTTCAAAAATATGAAAAATTGAATTAAATGAAGAATTTCAAACTTTTTTTGTGCTGTGCAGATTCTGTAACTGGCTGCAAACTACCCCAAACTTAAAATCTTCATAACTTTTGACTCATTGATCGGAATGGATTGATTCAAAGCTTCACATGTCTGTATAAACCTAAAGAACCGATTTGAAATTTCACTTTTCAAAAAAAAGTTTTTTTGAAAAAGTTTTTTCAGCTGCCCGGGCTGCCCGCCGAGCAAACAAAGTAACATATCATGCCATAACTTTTTATCCACAAAGTCAAAAGTTATGAAAATTGTTGGGCCTTAAAGCTACTCCTTGGACACACATTGTATCAAAATTTCAAAGAAAAAAAATAAAAACTCCATCCGTAGTGAGCTGCCCAAAAAATCTATAATCTCAAAAAACGCTGTCCCGGGGTTTAGGGGATATAATATTGAGGTTGTTTCCTAGTTGATGATTGAGAGAGAATCTTGGTGCGGAGGATAGAAGTACAACTATTTATACTTGGAATTAGGGGTAGAAAAAAAAAAGATCTTCTTTAGTAGTTTGACTTCCAATGCATGTTTTTGAATTTTCTTAAATCAATGGTTCTTATGGTATTAAGATTGATGATTTCTATAGTCACCAACTTGTTTAAGGATTAACAAAACATAACATTTAGAGTGGACAATCATTTCATGATAGAGGGAACATTCTTCACACAATGATAGATTGATCTTTGTGAAAATCTTTTACTAACTATTCTTTTTTTAATTCACTAACCTTTGTATAAGTAGGATGCTAAACATATCCCACAAAGTAGAGTAGATAAGATGAATTTTATCCCTAGAGAAAAACTAAGGTATTTTAAATTGCAACGCATGAAAAATTTATACATCTTGAATTTGAATTTGCTATCAAAAACCCCAAATTATATGGGAGAGGTGAAGAAATCGAAAGAAAACATTGTACAAAATACAAGGATCTTTTTACAAAATACCAAATTTTTGAGCAAATTTTCTTTGTGTGGCTTACTTTGGTAGGATGGATTTTGCATCCCACCTTGTATAGTATAGTGAATGTAGGTGTATAACCTCTAACTTTCAATTGATCATTGGAATCACATCTACAAGGTTACGGCACTTCATTCCACTCTACCAACTGTCCTTCCAAATAACTTCTAACTTTTCACTAGTTTATAATTATTTAGAACTTGAATTCTTGTCATTAGAAGCACATCCTAAAGGTTTTGAATGAACTACCCCCGTGTTTGTCCCTAAGGAAAATTGCTGAAATTTTTATTTTTCACTCATAATAAAATTTGAAAATTTTGAATTCATATTTGCAATTAGAAGCCCCAAATTAGATAGGGGAGGTTTCAAGCACACAATAGGGGAGGCTTTTATTTTTTTACCTGCATCCCTTGAATGACTTGGAGGAGACAAGAAGGGGAGTCAATTCACCCAAACCATTCCAAAATATATTGAATTTGGAATGTAAAGTATTGTGGTAATTATGATTCTTCAAATCCTTGATATTTTTAGACTATAGCTAGCTTTGAAATTGTTTGTTTAAAGGAGTAGTTGGCAACATGGATTGAAGATTTCTTTATAAATGAAAAATCAATTAGTAGTGTGTTTGGTTTTTAAAAATTGAATACTATTTGCATTCTTATGGAGTAAATCTCACCTAACTATAGCAATTGCACCCTTACAAACTCAAATCTTCAATCAACATAAGCATTGAAGTTATAAACAAAAACTTTGGAAGTTGAAAATGTATGTATAATTAAAAAATTTGGTTTATAAAGGAGCAAATTCAAATTTTGTAGAAATATTTTTTGAACTTTAGAGTTGGAGACTTTATACTTCATTCTTTTTGCTATTAAAATTCTTAAAATTCTTAAATTAAACCTTTGCGTATGAATCATTGTTTACTATACATAGAGAGAGAGAAAATAAATTCATGTACTATACATTGATAAGGATAAATATGAATATGTTGTAAAAATCCCAAAAATTAATACAAATTTTATTTTATTTTATTCGATTCATGTCTATCAAATTTCCAATACATAATTTGTATTACTTTGATGTGTAAACTTGTAATTATGTAGATTTTTAATTTTATAAGAATGTATACTACTATAAAAGAAACGCATTATCATTAAATGTCTTAGGACATTTTATTCTAGAGGTAAGACTTGGTAGGCACTAGTGATGGAATGTTTGGCAAGGGGCAAAAAATGTATTTCAAATAAAACAATTCATAAAATTTATCATAAAAAATTACAAATAAAATAATTCAATAAAACTTTTAATAATTTTTTTCAAAATCTGCACACTCATAATTGGTTGTTTTATTACACATGTAACTATAGGGTTTTGTAATACATTGGTTTGAAAAGATGTAGAAAAAAATTCAAAATTTTCTACCGTGTAGGTTGCAAGATATTAGTATTTGAATTGACAAAAATCATTTTTAGGCCCTCTAAAAACCAGACAAGTGGACTTTACAAAGTCACGTTTGTATGAAAAAAGTTCAAATTGGTGGTTATTTTTTGGATTTATTCTTCAAGGCAAGTTGGCTATATCCTCAAAAACATTTAGAGCATTTGGAATTGTACATCATATAGGAAAAAAATTAGTAAGTAGAGAAAAGTAGAAAATGATTTGAAATACTAAATTGTAAGCAATTTAGTTATGGAATTGAAAAATGTCAATTACATTGATTAAAATAATAATAAAAAATTTACTCCTAATGTTTTTATTTCTTTCCAAAAATATTAAAAATTGAATTTAATAAAGGATTTCAAACTTTTTGTACAAAAGAGATTCTATGAGTATCTACAAACTACCCCAAACTAAAACTCCTCATAACTTTTGACTCATTTATCAAAATAGAATGATTCAAAGCTTTATACATATATATATATATATATATATATATATATATATATATATATATATATAAATCTAAAGAATCAATTTCAAATGTTTTTCTTTAGAAACAATAATTTTTTAAGAACTTTTTTTTGCTGCCTAGGCTGCCCATTAAGCTATGAAAACTAAATATCATACAATAAGTTTCTAACTAGTTAGTCAAATTGCTAGGCCTTTAAGGCACTCCTTAGAAAAATTTTGTGTAAAAATTTCAAAGAAAAAAACAAATAAACTCCATTCATAGTCAATTGCCTGAAATTGCTATGTTGCCAATAAAAATGTAGTGTAGACATTTAGAGGTTAACCTCTCTATAAAATGTGTTGAATATTTAAAGCATTTTGTCAAGAGATACAGATTAGGATGTAGCATATATCCTATATTCTCATTGCTTTTACCTAGATTAGTAAGAGTATCATAGCAATCAACATTTAAAGTTTCTAAGTCCCTATTTGAAAATTTATTTATGATAGTTAAATGATATTCAATTGTATTGTAATGATTAGTTTATGGAATCTTTTGTACTTTAAAAAACAAAATATCATTTTAAGAAATTCATTTCATTTGAATTCTCATCATTTTATTTTTGAATTTAATCAAATTTTCTAAATAGTCTAAATTAATAGAAATTCAATAAATTTTTTACATTGTATATACTTAAACATCACTTTTATTATTCTAATATTAGATTAATAATAAATTTATATGTAAATGAAGGATAACCCCTAACTGTCTACACTCACCTCCAGAATTGACGACTTGGAAAAAATCACTGTAAAGTAGTAAAGTACTATAATTTGGAAGAATATTTTGAAATTGAGATACAAATAAAGGTTGTAGGGTTTGAGTTTTAGATTCTATCAATATGGTTAGATTCACCACTGCTATCATCAATACTTTTCTATAAATTTTGAAAGCAAAAATTCAAAATTCCTTCTAACTTCAATTACAAACAAAAAGATTGTCATTTTTTGAATGAATTTTGTTGAAATGGATTTTAATGTTATCACCCTCTTAACATGGTGATTTTTTGAAATCTTTTATCCTTTGATTCTATGACTTCATTTTTGCAATTCCATATTTGAACTAGAATCAATGCAGATTTGGCTTGGTCAACCACTTAACAAACTTCTACATGTATTTATAATTATCGAAAAATATGTACTTTAGTAACACCAAATCCAACCTTTGGATAGGATAACAACTTCATAAAGTATCTCTTAAAATTAGAATGACTTTCATCCAAGTTGTAATGACAAAAAAATTTGATTTTCAATTTATACGTTGTTGAGAAATTGGACATCGGAATGCTTCAAGGATAATAATATCCTATTGAATTACATTCTCAATGATCTATTCATTGTTTATCTTATCTTACTCATTTTTTGTAACATTACACTTCTATAAGAAATAGTAATATGCTTCAATTTGAATATGAATCATTGAGTGCCTCTATCAAATTCAATAAATTCAATAAATTCAATAAATTCGAATTTATTATCTAGTATCTATTTGAATAATTTAAAATTTAGAATGATTTTATTATATTTGTTTTATTCTTGATTCATTTTATTTCATTGTTGTGATGAAGAAAAGTTAAATAGGTAGGTTTAAGCCAAGTAATCTTATAGCGGTATTTTCTTTAGGGGAGGTTCTAGAGATCAACTTTAAAAGTACCTACAGTTATATACAAAGATTAAAACACTCAGCTAAACAATCCAAAATTCAAGAATATTTTGTAGGTCTATTGAGTCTACACTTTTTTTATTATCCTATACATAGTTCGAATCCTATTCAAATTATTTGAATAAGTGATGAACTAGTACTAATAAAGGTTGAATGAACCCAATCTCTTATATCAAATAGACATGAAGCTTTATCTTAAAGCACTCCAATGTCAAATTCCTACACAACGAATAAATTGAAACTATTGAATTCAAGTTTTATTTTCATTATTGTTGGAATGAAAGTCATTCTAATTTGTATAGATACTTTATAAAGTTATTGCCTATCTAAAGGTTGGATTTGGTGTTATTAGAGCATTATTCTTTTAAAATTACAAATGTGGAAGAACGTCAAGTAGTTGACCACTTGACCAAGCTAAAATTGTATTGATTCAAAACTAGATTTGTAGAAATGAGGTCATACATTTCAAAAACACAAAAATTTCCAAAAAATCACCATTTCAAAAGAATTTCCTTTCATATCCATTATAAGAAATTTCAATAAAAAAATATTGATAAAAGCATTGGTGAATTTGAACATATGGATGGAATCTAATATTCAAAGTCTACATCTTCTATTTGTATAACAATTCCAAAATATTCTTTCAAATTTTATTTTGTGATGTTTTTTGTCAAATCATCAATTCTAAAAAAGACTATTAATGTTGAGGGGTTAATAGATAATAACGTAAGTCATCAAAACAAATGGCTTTACAACATAGTATTCAATACAATGCAATAATATCCTAGTAAGTCAAGCTTAGAAAAACCTTATATCTTATGTCTCTCTTGCATAACTTCAATTTCTTTATTATAATCCATTCATCATTTCATGTACATGGACACACATGCAATCACTTGTTCTTTCACCTCTTCTTTCAATCCCTAACTCCAAAAAGTTCAATAGCCTTTCTCTCATCAACAACACTCAAAATTATCATTTCTATTGCAAAGAGAAAAAAGAAATGTAAAAAAATCATATTTAATCATAGAATTATGCACTAAAACATAACAAAAATGTGTAGAAGGAATTTCAAAAGCATTGACTGCGTAGCTTATAACATATTTAGATTTAACTCCTAAAAGACCAAAGTGCCTTTTTTGGCAATATAGAAATTCTGGGTAGGTACGTGTGACTAGAGATTTTCATATTTTGGGACCAAAGTTTAATAGAAGGTGTGGACAAGGAATATCTTTAAAGCCCAACAAATTTTGTGACTTTTGACTACATGGTTAAAAAGTTATTGCATAATATGTTGTTTCTTTCTCAACTCGGGCAGTTCGGGTAGGTAAAAAAAATCACTTTTTTTGTAAATAAAAATTTGAAATTGATTTCATAGATTTATATATATGTGGAAAGTTTTGAATCATTCCATTTGGATTAATGAGTCAAAAGTTATGAAGAGTTTTAGTTTGCAGGTAATTATGAACTCTCAACTCTAAAATAAACCTTGAAGTCCTTTATTTTACTCAATTTTTAATATTTTTGGAAAAAAATAAAAATTTTAAATGAAATTTTTTTATTACAACATTTGAACCATTGGATTGGCACGCTTCAATTTCAAAAATAAATTCTTAACAATTTAGTATTTTGAATCATTCTCTACTTCTTTCTAATTATTTTTCTTTTTGTATATGTTGTACAATTCCAAATGATTTGAAAATTTTCAAGCATGTAAAAGACTTGAATTGAACAATATATTCAAAGAGTTACAACCATTTTTGACATTTTTTCATACAAATATGGCCGTCTGAAGTGCAGCTGCCCAAATTTTTGCAATGGTAAAATAATGATTTTTGTAACTATAAACACTAATATCTTGCAATCTACATGGCGGAATTTTCTGAAATTTTTTCTTTATCCTCTCAAACTAGTGCACTAAAAGATCCTATGATATAGTATTCCAAAAATGTTTTTTTTCTAAAATTTGATAGTTATCCTAGAAATGGCAATTTTGGAGTGGTTTTGGTGGAAACATAGTTGCGGACCTTTAGAAGTTAAAGCAAAGAAAACAAATTTCTTAGCACTTTGCTCAACAAGATTTTTGGCTTTGAATCTTCTTAAGTTATAATATTTACACTACTTTGTTTATATTTTTTTAAATCTTAAATGTTTGAGGTAAGAATTAAGAATTTTTTTTGCAAAAAACACTTGATTTTCATTATTTAAGAAAAATGGTTAAGTAGAAAAAAATACCAATTGAAGAAAATAAATAAATTATCAATAGCTCTATAATGGAATTGAAACACATAATTCTAACAATAAAATTGTTTTAGCAAGTAAGTTTAAGCGCATCTAATAATTTTTCTAAGAAAATTGTAGAAATTGCATTCAAAATTACATTCTATAATATATTTTTTAAGGAAATATACAGATTGCCTAAAAAACAAGATTGTCCATTCACTAGTCCAAATAGAATGAATCCAATTTTCACATGTAGACAAAATATTTTTATACTATGTCTTGAACAATTTTTTGAACTTACCACAAAATAACTTTTGCTTCCAATATAGATTGAAATAAAAATTATGTTCCAAAAAAGATAATACAACTTTTTTTTTTTTTTTAAAAGGACAAGAAATCATATCAAAAATTGTAGTAATAGAAGCCCATCCAAAATTCAAAAATTTCTTGGAAGACTTTGGAACTTTAGGAGTACGATTCTTTCTACATACATCATCACTACAGCAACACTAGTTTATTAAGAAATGTAATAAAAAGAAAGGAAATTGAATATTAGAAGATGTACATATATATGTAGTCAATTCTTTACAAGAATCCATCCTACAGGAAGTTAAATGCTTCAAATCCATTTTTCTACACTTTTAACTTACTTTGTCATTCACTTTATATTACATTATTTAATATTTCCTCTAGCACTTACGATAAGATAAACATCTTTACCCTGATACACTAGTTTCAACCTTTAATGCTTTACTCTATTAGGGAGGCCTCTAAGTTTTTTTCCTTAAAATTCACCTACCCTTAAAACAAAGATTTACTCTAAGTCTTACATATGGGTGATTGTAAGAAAGACCGGTACTATTTTGTATCACACTTTGAATGATAGAGTTGTCATTGACTATAACTTTTAAAGTATAAACTAGATTAATTTGAAATTTTTATTGGAGATGTATAATATGACAACAATCATATTCCTTGTTTTTCAGAAATTTTGAAAAATCATTTTATAATTAAATTTCAATTAAGCTAATTTGTCACACTTTGTGGTTTAGGGGTTTTTAGTACTGGGGAGTGTTCAAAATTAATGATCTAAAGCTGAAAATTTTGTGGTCTATTTCCATAATAGATAGGCATGTTTCTACCAAAGGAAATCTCAAAAATCATTATTCTCTTTCCTCTACATGTGCGCTAACAGACCTCCCTTGCAAGGATACTTTTGAACATTTAAGATGATTTTAAGATTATTCTTTTGGTGAAATCTCTTCATCATATAGTTCTCCTAAATTGACAAATTGGGCAATGACAGATTGGGCAACGAAATTTCTTCAAGTGCACCCCTCAATTGTCCAGTGGTGGGTGGCACATATGTATACTTGTAAAAGTAGATGCCATTGTCACGCAAATCAGCATGGGTTTGTAATCCTTGGGTCTCTTCTCCTATCTCATGATGGTAGGCTACAACAATAGTAACAATGCTCCTAGGACTCACCAAGTCTTCACAATCCCGGGGAGGACACTTTTTGTGTATTTGGGGGACCCACGTGCGGCGGTGGGGTATTTTTAGGGAGGCTATCAATTACTTGTAATCATTACTTGGCAACATTAAAAGAGCCCCTATTTTACTATAAAGCGGAAAAATCAGCCATATTATCATCCCTATTTTATTTTTAAAACACTTTGCCCTTTTAATGTCCCCTATTTTATATATAAATTACTTATAAATTTTACCCAAGATTATTTAAATGTACCCTATCTTTCGCCGCATGTAGGTTATTAAAAAACGAGAAGTGTCCTCCCCTAGTTCACAATAGGATGGATACAAGTAATTGCAAGGTCTTGTGTTTAGGCTATGTTCTTCTAGGTCTACACATATTTTGCGTCTAGTGAAAGCATGTCTCACAAGCACCGCTTCTAACAATGGTTTGGATGAAACAAGGCGTGGTGGTTTCTTTTATCTAGTGACTCAAAAACAGAAGTCTATAACTTATGCATGCTTTTCAAGCACCTCTAATGGAATGACTGTCAGCTTCCAGATTTGTGATTCTACAAGCCCCGGGTCCTGTCCTTGCAGCACTCAAATTCACCCAGAACCCCTTGTCTACCTTCAAAACTACCCATCGTTGTTCTTGATCTGTCTCATTGTATATAGTCATAGACTACACAATGTCACGAGGTCGCCTGATAATCGACATGTTGGAAACTCAAGCTGAATCGACAACTCTTGGCAACAAAAATGAAACAAGCTTTGATCCACTTTACTATGTTCAATGATGCTCCCACTTTAACAACTGTAGAACTCAATTGAAATTAATACAAATGACAAGGATGATATTATTCCTATGTATCAAGAATGATGTTAGGAACATAGAAGAAGTTTCTATACAATGTTTAAATTATAAGAAGGAGAAACAATTGACAGTTGTTAGTGTTGTCATTCTCATATTTTTCTAATGACCGTGTGTAACTAGTGTCTTATGGACTGAGGTGTATATTCCTCAATCATGGTAAGCATTTGCACCTTGGAACAATACAGTGCAACCATCATGAATTTGGAGTATTCACACACTCAAAGTACTAAGTAAGGCTTTCTTCTTGGAGTACAAACTGCTGTTAGGAACAATGCAAACCCATTTAGGAGAGATGAAACAATACAAGATGGAGATTGGAAAGCATCAGCCAAGTCTTTTTTTTTAACAAATTGGCAAGGTTGGGGTACTAATGTGAGTATTACTTTTCATTTCCATCACACTAGTAAACATTGTGGCATTTTAAAATTTCAACCAAAATATGATCATTCTCAATTTTATGAATAGTACTAAAATTTCAAATTCTATTGTAGGATCTTAAAAATCACATACACTCAAACTTTTAGTTATAAATTTCTTATAATTGTAAAAAGTTTTAGAAGTCAAAATTTTGCATTGCACTTTAACCTTCATGATAAATTAGTCCATTTGAGTTTCATTAATTACAAATAAATAATTTGCTAAATTGTGTTATTCAATAGAATGAAATATAATCAAGAAGATTTAGCATTATGGCTTTTAGTCCTTATAGGCTTCTATCAACCATTGAAAATGCCACATAAAGTTACGCTAAAATCCTGAACCTTGAACCAATTCTTAATAATACCAAACTTTATAATGTTCATTATTTTTTTAACAACTTTAGCAGTGGCTTTACCAAACTTAACCTTAAACATCTAAATTGACCTCTCTAGTCACTCCAAGATTTTGATATCAAGTTCTATAAAGAATTATGTCAATTTCAATAATACTTTGACCATCTCACCATCTATAAGTTCTTTTTTATTTGAAATTAATTGTTATTTATTCAAATATTTCACACTCAAGCTTTTGTACATGTGTACTAAACTAAGTGGTGTGGCAAATTAAGTTAATTTTGTCATTCAAGAGTAATTATGTAAAAGAAAAATATATATTTTAAATTTTTATGAGGTACTTTTAATTTGATGAAAAAATAAAATCACTTATTCAATTGGACAATATTCTTTTTTCCTTGGTATTCATTTTGTATAGATTGGTGCTGAATCATATCCAATGCAAATATCCATTCTATAGAAGAAAGACAATATCTTTAAAATGAATTGATAAATTTACGTATTAAACAAATTTATGTATAGAATTGTGCATGCCAATATCTTTTCATTCAATGGATTGAGGCAGCTAACAAATGTTTTGCTTCCAAAAACTTTTAGCTAAAAACTATCATTAAAAGTAACAAGAGAGTAATTTAATTCTAAAAGTTCAAGTTCATCTCTTTGAATAGATCCATTTCAAAATCAATTGTTTTAATTTTCAAGATATAATGTGTAGAATGAAAGATCTTAAAAGCCGAATTGCTTTTTCAAAATCCATTGTCCTTATTTTTTAATCCTACTATGTAGAATGAAAGATTGTAAAAGCCAAATTGTTTTTTCAAAATCCATCATCCTTATTTTTTAATATTGCTATATAGAATGAAAGATCGTAAAAGCTAAATTGCTTTTTCAAAATCCATTGTCCTTATTTTTATAATCCTACTATGTAGAATGAAAGATTGTAGAAACCAAATTGCTTTTCAAAATCTTCCACCTTTATCTTTAGGTTCTTATTATGTTTTTAATCCTTTACTCTAATACCAAATAAACATTTAACTAAACAAAATATCTACAAAAAGTCAATATTCAACAATCATCCATTAATACAACATATTGGGAGCTTTCACAATTGGCCATTTGTAGATGTATTTGTCTCCAAACTTCTAAGCCTACCTTGACATAAAATAAATATTATAATAAGTATTTCAAGAAAAAAAATCCATCTATATTAGTAGCCATAACTCAAGAGTACATAACTTAATAAGTTGCAAATGACAATCAATAGATTAAAGCATGAAGTTATTTATATACAAGAAAAAAAATGATACCTTTGGAAGATGTCTTGCATTTGGTATCTTGTAGCCATATATATAAAGCTTAACATCAACATATTCTATATTCTTCTTGAAAATCTACTAAAAAAACCCGGAAGTAGGCTTCAACTAAGGCCCAAGAATAAATTTACCAAGGCAATTTCTATGCACTTGACTTCCAAGGCTAAATCTTTTTTAAACAAAAAGCTTGGTTCATATTTTGCTAACTAACATAGCACTTGGTACATTGGAGATGTCAAAATTGCTTGACCTATAATTTTGTCACAATTTAATTAAGCATTAACAAACAAACTATTGAAAACAAATTATGGCCTATTTGAGCAACAAGGCGCACTAAGACTAGAAAAATATAAGTTGGTAGTTAACATTAAATTTGCCATTTAGTGTAAATTTATGATTTGGAAAGTCACAAATCAAATTTAGCAATTAGATTTATGAAAGAAGTTTTGTATAAGATCTTGAAGATTCAAAAAAAGCTTGGTTTTATTCAATTCTATATTGTTAAATTTATTAACCTCTTGAAAGTTCAAACACAATTTTTTGGTCAAAGACAATTCAAATTTCAATCAAATTATCTTGAGAGCAAATTGTAATAAGCTTGATATATGTGTCTAATTGTCTGAGAGGCTATCTCAATTTTGAGTGTAATTGTTTGGTTGGGAATATGTATGCTTAATTGTCTATTGACTAAGGTAGGTACATCCAAAAGCGCCCTGTTTCTAAAAGCGCCATCTACAGTGCACATATATTTCCGAAATCAGTCATGTTCACAGACTGTAGATGGCACTTTCAGAAACAGACTTTGACTATTAATAATTTTTGCATACGGTATCCAAATCCTGCGTTCTTTAGTGCGTTGGAACATGCTTTCACTTGCCAACAAGACTACATAAAAATTTGAACTAATTAATAGCATGAACTAGGCTTAGTATGAATAAGTGGCGCTTTTGGGTGTACCTACCTTATGTGTGTCCAGTTGTCTTGAAACTGTAAACTCATTGTTGATTTTAAAGATTCAGCCTATTCAATTGCATGTATGTCTAATTGCATAACTCAGGGACATTTGATCAAGTCAATTTGAGTTTGCAAATGCAAATTGTCTTGAAACTGTAAACTCATTGTTGATTTTGAAGATTCAGCCTATTCAATTGCATGTATGTCTAATTGCATAACTTAGGGACATTTGATCAAGTCAATTTGAGTTTGCAAATGCAAATTGACAAGAGAGTATATGTGCAGTTGAAGATCCTTGCTTACTCGGAGGGTATCCTTAACTTTTTGATCAAATTGACTGAAATTATAATTTTGATTGTGAGAATTAATAATATGGTGGGAAGCTGAATTCTTAGTGCTTGAGAAATCTCACTACAAGAGAATGGAGTGTTTTAAGTATAGTCCTAGAGATAACATTTTAAGTAATGACCTTTTTTGGAGACATTAAGTAAGAAATAAGTGTCTTTTTAGTAAAAATTTACTAAAAAGACACTTATTTCTTACTTAATGTCTCCAATAAAGGTCATTACTTAAAATGTTATCTCTCGGACTATATTTAAAATACTCCATTCTCTTGTAGTGTCTAAAATTAATATTTTAATACTACAAATTGATTGTAAAGCATTGCAATTTGAATATTAGTTCCCACTCATTAATTAAATTTATGAATATGCCAATTAAGAAAATGGTTTGATGGAGAATATGATTAAGTCAATTTGTATGTGAGATTAAATACAAATTGATTTGTAAATGAATTCACTGTGAGAAAGATATTTAATTGATCAATTATTATATCCTCAAATGGAAATCATCTATAAAAGATCCATTTTTGAATTTAATAAATTAAGTCTAATTGAAAATTCATAAGGGATTAATTGTTAAGGGCAAAAGAAATTAGAAATTGTAGATGGGTAATTCAAATTGTGAGAAATTTTATAAACTAAATTGATAGCATTTGAGTGTGCTAAATCAAATTGCCATAGTAAAGAAATTTGAATATCAAATAAATAGACTGAATAGTTCGATTAATCACATGGTTCAAAGACCATGTCCATGACAAGTTGACAATGTTAAAGACACTTCAAAGAAAGCTACATTGGAACAGAAAGATGTAGCCAAAGTGGTTGGTGAAAAGATAAAAAATCAAATACATGAGAGAAGTATTTAAACTTTTCATGCTTTGCATATGGACAAATTGATAGAAATTACTGGTTTGATATTCGCATTTAAATTAGTAAATAGGCTAATAACATAGAACAGTGTAGACTAGAATATAGTAAAAGAAAATGGAAATAATAAAAGAATTATTTCCCTAAAAGTTTACTTGTAATTCAAAATATATATAATTTGGCATTTTGATTACGTTGGTAGTGCATGCATTGACAATTTGGCCACCCCAAGACAATTTGACATGAATAATTGACACGAACCAACCACTAGGTAAGACAGTGATAACATTCATTGTGTCTTATATATTAGCATTTGGTAATGGACTATGAAAAATTGACATGAGTGTGGGTTTTTTTATTTATTCCCAAAATTAGTAATTAAAATGTCATAGATAAGTATCCAAAATACAAAACAAGTGACCTTAGTCATAATACGATAGACTTATTTGTCTTTCCTTGTGGAATTATCCCCATATACTATTTGCCTTAGGTTTTGTCAAATAGTTTAAGTTTACACAACATATATATATTTAATTAATTAATAAAAAAATTGATATAAATTTATGTAATACTTATGAAGATTCTTTTCAATAAAAAATTCATCAACAACTTGACAAACTTCTATTCAAAAATATTTTAGTTGATTGATTTCATCAATTAGCTTATAAGAGCTTATGGAATTAAAAAAGGTTGGTGATGGTCGAAAAAAGTAGGATTTGAAGGAATTGATAATTCATATTTTGTGAATTTACAAGCATGTTGATCAAAATACAAAAGAACTAATGATAACTTCAAAAAAGAATTGCCAACACAAAACTAACAAGAAATCAAATGACATTCACAAAATCTCTATTCAAACAATATACAAGGCTTTATTTCAAATATATTTTGCTCAATAAAATAGAAAGCTCATCAACACAACCTAATGTAAATTTTTTTTAAATACATGATTATCATATTTATGTACACATATAAAACTCTTTTGAAAGAAAATCTTGCAATTAAAAATTTAAAGCAAAACAAATCTAATTTTTTTTCTACTAAAGATTTTATATTTGTAATGAAAATAGATTTTCCATAATTCATACATAGAATTTTATGCATGTTTACAACCAATAAAGAATACTATTTCATTCATAAGAATTGTCATGACAATAACATATTTTAGTTTATGGTGTAAGGAATTTGCTTTTGTTAATTCCCATTGATGTGAGTGTGGCATTTTTAATTTGATTATAGCCTTGAGATGTTTCATTGTTAAAGGCACATCTAGTAACAACAAGCATAAAAAAGATATTTAAAAGATATTTTCATATTCAATTTCATAAGAAGATAATGAATGACTTTAATTCTTTGAATGTTACAAATACTTAAGAGTTTAAAGACAAGACTTTATTTGTAGATTTTTTTAATTATAGAAAAAATAATTACTACATACTAACAATTTTTACAATTATATCATTTTTATAATAAGTTTTTATTTAAAAAAATAATAACATAATATTCAATTATAGTATAATCACAGTTTGTTGTAAAATATATAGTTTTGATATCTTTATTAGTTAAAAATTCTTAATAATATAAAGTATAATTTTTCTACACATTTAGTAAAAGTAATATTATTTTTTGAAATATTTAAAGTTCCTTCATTATACAAAATCTTCCTAAAAATATTTATGAGGTTTGTAACTTCTTAGCAACTTCATAGTTTTTCTATAATTTAGAAGGCCTAAAGTTTAATTTTATATTATTATAATTACATTTTTGTTTAAGAGTAATATCTAAAGTAAATCAAAATTTATGATGCCTATTGAATCTAATTTGAAGAAGAAGAAAATTACACTAATTAATGTACTTGCTTGTTTTTCTACAATAATAAACTGTGGTAGTCATCTCCTATTAATTATCAAGATATAGTTCTAATTTCAACAAAAATCTCATACATTTTCTTTTGTTGTAATGTTGTAAACAACTATTTTAGAAAAAAATTAGTAGTTTTAGGAAAAAGTATAAATGAGGTTAATTTTTAAAGCCAAAATACATGTAATAGAGTAAATAGGGATATTTTGCTTAAAATTATATATATATATATATATATATATATATATATATATATATATATATATATATATATATATATATATATATATTTTTTATAAATTTTTTATTTATTTATATATATATATTTTTTTTTAAATTTTAAATTTTTTTTAAAACATTCTTAAGAAAACGAATGAATGGGATGCTAAATCTTTTGATGCCTCCCCTCAATGGTATTTTCAAGATTTCAGCTATTCCTTTTGGTGAGAGCTTCACATATCTAGTAGAGGCCATATAAAATGAAGATAATCCTAGATTCCTAGTTTTTTAATAATTTTATTCGAGCTTCATCAAATCCTTCAATAAAAAAGGATGGAAACTCAAGTTTTGGCATTGACAGAACTTTTAATTGCTTCTTCTTTTCCATAAGGTGAATCTTATTCAATGGTCTATAAAATTTTAATTATTAGACTTGACATGTAAACTAAAAGATTTAGATTATAAAAGACCAAACATTATGACGTAATTGTCCTTGAATCAAAAATGTCCCAAGATTCAAGTAATTATGGGCACATGAGGCCAAAAATATACTACAAGTTTTGTTTTTTTCTTCAACAAATAAAATTTGGAATCAAAAGGACTTGAGGTTGGTTAATGTACCATAGGTAAAAACATAATTTTTTCTATTTACTTAGGTTCTATTCCAATCAACATACATTTTAGAATCCCTAAAATGACAAGTTGTTTTGAATTTTCCATTTTGAACGATCAAATAGTCCAAGAACAATTTCAAAAGTAGTTTTCCTTTCTTTATAACTAAGCCTTTAAAAGATTTCTATTGACCTAAATTTTGCTAAATCTTATCCAAAATAAGCACTTTTATAAAAATTTATACAAAGTCATAAAAAGACAAGGTCCCAAAAGAAATTGATTTCGGAAGTGCCATTGAAAAAGAGAATTCATCTCAATCCATTGATAAAATAGTTTAAATATATATAAATATTTAATACTATTAATAGTAATTCAAAATTCTTTATTACATATGAGATCATTTTTCTTTCTTTAAGTGAAGAATTCTACACCCAATTCTACACTTTTATTCAAGCAATTTTCATATGAAAATTTTAATAACATGGTTTATAATCTTTATTTTCACTAGACAATTGAAAATAAAAAATTGTATCAACAACCACTGCCATTTAAATTGACTTAGATATGTTTATAGTTTGAACTTGCAATAAATTTATAAATTGTACTACTCTTAAAAATTATGGTTCAAAATTAACTTGTAGAGGTGAAATTGATTACCTAGAATTTGAAAAACTTTGTTTTCAAAAACAAGTCTTTTGAAAATGGTCTATTTTTCCATAAAACATTTGATGATAATAAAAATATTGATTTCCAATAAAATTAATAGAATTATGAAGAAAAATCATTGTGATTTTTTATATAGTATGATCTTATAGAAGCTTCTTGAAAAGGTTCATTTATTGGCTCAACCTTCTTATCCATTGGTATATCATGATTATTGAATCTAACTAGTTGATTTATTTTGTGTATAATTCTCTTAAAATACATAAAATAAAACCTCTTTTATAATCCCATTACTAAATTTCCTATATAATGCCATTTGATCCTTACTAGTATCAATAGTAGATTTCATTCTCACACAACTACAAATCTACATGATTTTTTATTTTTTATTTCATTAATTTTTTTTAAAGAAGTCTGCTTAAGAGGTCCACATTTAAGTAAATATTCCTTTAAGGTGTAACACTCTAGTTTTTTTCATCATCAATTATCCTTACTAATTTGACTATTCTCTACTTATTCTACCATTTAATACTCACATCTTATCCACCTCTAGCCGAGATCTTCCTTAGTAGTTGTGCCAAAATGTAGTATAGAAAGTAACAACCAAACAATTGGAAAAGCATATGATGAAATGGATTCTTTGGAGGAAGACTCAAGGTAACTAGAGTTTTAGATAGCTAAGGTCACGTGTAGACAAATAATATTCTAAAATTTGGAAAATGATAAAATATTGAGGTTTATAAGGGAATAATAATATGGAAGCATCCTTATGTATACAATTCCTATAGAAAATTTATAAATACATTTGTTAACTACTAGACTCACAAATGCAATACTATGCAAACGCCATATACTATAAATAAATTGGAAAGTCTCTTATGGTATGGTTGATTTTAAAGCAATAGTCTAGGGATAGTCAATTAATAGTCATTCAAATAATAGTCAAGAAATAGTCAAGTAATAGTCTTTATATTCCACATACAATTTTTATTCACATCACACATATTTCAATACTATAGCCTTGAATAAACTTAAATTTTTGTATCATTCTTGACTCTTAATTATGCATCATGCAATAGCTCTATCAAATTATTGTTAAATTATGATTTAAGAAAAAATTGCAAATATTTTCACTTGCAATACAATTGTACTCATAGTTATAATCTTTGATTAATTTTGAAGATTTTCTTACCAAATAATTAAAATTTTTAATAGACTATAGCAATTATCAATAACAAACTTTAATATGTATTTCAATCACACAAAAGAAAAATTAATTATAATTCATAACCTAAATACATATCAATCTATAATTTGTAGCTATCAACCAATTAATTTTAATTGCATTAGTTTACAATTTACACTCAATTGTGACACTCAAACTTGTTCAAATTTTGACACTTTAATCGCAATAATTTTATATCCTTCATTAGTCTTCAAATACACAGTGATTATAATTCTTATACTTTGTAATCTTAATTTTGTCTTTTTTCACAAAACCAAGGAAAACAATAGTATAGGGGTTCTTCATAGAAAAGGTTTATTCAATCTATTGTTTATATGACTATTGTCACTTTTCAAATAGAATTGTATTTTATAATCAAATATAGGTATTTATTTTGGACTCAAAGCATAATAACACTCTTCTTTCCAAGATTGTGAATTTATTTGTCACTCCATTACCAATGTATGAGACACAATCACGTAGACACAATGTATGACATTCCAGTCTTATCTAGGGTTTTAGTAGGAGGTCAAATATTCAAGTCAAATATTTAGTTTTGGTCAATTTTATTAAATGCAATGTATGCTTCTATGACCTAATCATATATAAGATAATACTTTAAAAATACTACACATAATTCATTAATTAAGTTCTTTTCATATTTAAGTCAAATAGGTCATTCAATCTATTCCTATCGTATTTTATGCAAAATGTCTAGCGATTTTGTATTCTACATCAAATTTTCTCAATGTGCAAAGAGTATGCAATTAAGAATTATACCGAGGTCAATTTTTCCTTTTGCTTATGGTCAAATTTTTCAAGTTCACATAGTTAATTCCTACATGCAACAAAAGATGGTTCAATTTATATTTTTGCTCAAAAAGAGACCCTAAAACCATACAAAAAGAAGTGAAAAATCATAGCAAATAAATACTCAAAACTACAATAAAGAAAATATCCTAAAATCATGCAAGTGACGCCTACAGCCATGTATAGGCCCTATAACCATAGACTGTAGACCCTAAGGCAGAGTAACCAACTCTATAGCTATTTGATTTAGACAGATATCTCATTTGAGCACTACTGAATTCAATTAGCTTGAGGTTAATACTCAATTTTTTAAATTAATAATTAATTAATATAAAACTAAAATAAATTGAATTAAAAATTTAATATTCAACTTATAAAGGTATTGTAGAATAATAATGACTAATTTGAAAATTATTCTATCAGTATAATAAGTTCCTTTTGAGGGAGACAGTCAAGTAGAAAATTTCTATGCTAATAGGTTTAATATCTAAAATAAAATATCTTGACTCAAATTCAATAATCCAATTTTGAATTCCTTAGCCAAAAACGTTACTAAAACAACATTGCTCTTTTATTTTTTATTTATTTATTTATATTTTGCTACTTTTACTATTTTTATTGTTTTTATATTATATTTTAAATTTATTTTTTGTACCTAGATTCAAGTCTGATGTCCTTAATTTTTGTCTCTAGATTATATCTTTCAAAATTGATTATCTCACTTTAAGCAATTGGTTGAACAATTCAAGTATTTACTTTACACCCATTGGTGCCTCATAATATCTACTAATTAATAACTGTAGCCCATTCACACTTCTAAGTCCTATCCAAATTTGTAATTTAAAACATTTAACAAAATTATTGAATTAGACACTTACTATATAATTGTATTGTTTGCATAGCCCCACTTCCATTTGTTTGTGCCATCACAAACACCATTGTTGCATACAAGCTAACTAAAATAAGAATTGCAACTAGGACAAATGCTTTTAAGATCTTCAATTTTGAAATTGATTTTTAATTATGACATGGATGTAATAAATTCATTAGTAATTTAAAAGACTTCATCAGTTGTCCATGCATACTTTTATTTTGTCTTATTTTATTGCATTTAACTTCAATTTCATAGCTAATTATTATTTTATATTTTAAATAATAAACGATAATAAAGATTTTGCTAATTTGACTTGACCATTTTAATTTGAAAGTTTTGATAATGATAATATTTAACATCCATAAGCACGTCAAAGAAATATAATAAGGTATAGTAATAAACTATTGTCTTTTAATTTTTTTTAATGGTCCAATAATAAAGTAACCAAAAATATGAAATCATTCCAAGGTTCTATATGTATGGATTTATTTCAAAACTCCAATTCCAACTTTTATCTTAAAATTTGATATCTTCTGTTTTTTTGTTAGATTTAAACTTTATTTTGATATAATTCAACTATAACTTCAAAATTATAGGACTACATTCTCCATTATCTTTATTTTTAAGATTATTATTATTATGATTTCTTTTAATATTCTTGTTAATGATAGAAAAATTTAGAATAGTAGGATGGATTTCACTTCTTTCATTCTTTTATACAAATTTTTCTTATTTTATAAATCAAATGTAAAGTTACTTCCTATTTATTAATATTTTTGTTTTTGTTACAAGGTTCATCTCACAAGTTTTGTTCTCCATATTTAAATTTGAAATCACAATCTATTGATTCTTTTCAAAGTATAAAAGCTTCTTTATTACATTAAAGCTTTGTTTAAACTCTAAAATATTTCCTTGATTGCTTTCTATATTGCAAATTGGTTCCATAGATTTGATGATATTCTTATCAAATTCGTTATCCTCATTTTCATAGATAATTTGACAAGTCCTTCAAAAAATTGCTAAAAATATAAATAGATATTGTAGCTTATATTATTGCAAATCTTTATGAATTTTCAATTGAATAGTGTTAAAATTAGCTTTAGCATTGCTCAATATGACTTTTAAAGTCATGACTTCATAGATAAATATAGTATCATAATATTTGTTATTTCACTAGTACTCTCATCATTAGCTTAAGCATATATTTCCTAAGTTTTCTTAAGTATTAAAATTTTATTTTTGAAAACATTCTTACTTATTATAAGAGTATCCCTTTCACATGAAATTATTAAGAGTTTTTTATTTAAACTTTCTACCTCTAATAGTAATATCTTATTTGCTTTACTATTGTTGCTTTCAAACTCGTCTATTTTAATCTTTGATTGAACTTTGATATCTATACAAATTTGTTCTAAATTTTGTACTTGGCTTTTTAAGCATGCATTTGACGATAATAATGTTTCTATTTCTTCTTTATTTTTTGAGATTATTGTAAGAAATTTTTTATTTTCAAAAAAAGTTTTTATTTTATTTCATTAAATTAGCTATTTCACCTTTCCAAATAAACAATTAAAATTTTTTTTTTTTTCGTATTCTATTTTAACTTCAAACTACTCTTACATCTCTTCAGTTTACTTTCTTTTCATCATTCAACTTGCATTTTGCTTCTTGACAAAATCTATCTTCATAGTATTTTTTCCACACCTCTTCATCATATTTGGCCAACTCCCCGGGCCAACTCTTTTGCAAAATTATCTTTAAGAACTTCAATTTGTAATTTATAATTTGTTTCATTGTTTTCATAAATATTTGAATTCTCTTTCAATTCATCAATTAGTTCTTTATTTTATTTTATTTTATTTGAAAATTCATCATTTAAAGTTGCAATTTTATCTTCACAACCAAAATTTGCATGAATTAACTCAATATTTTGTTTTCTTCTAAATCCTTCATTTTCTCTTGCCAATTTTTTTTTCTTCTTCCAACATTTTTCCTTCCAATTTTGAGAATTTTCAATTTCTTCTTGTAATTTAAACTTAAATCAATTAACTCTTAATCTCAAATTGAAATTTGATCATATAAACCTTCTCTTCAATCACCATATTAGCAACTCTCATTCCACAAACCATCTCTTATACTTACCAAATTATCTCTTTCTTCTTCTAAGTCTTCAATTTGACCCAATAATTGTAAGCAATTTTGATGTAGATAATTCTCTCTTGATGTTCTTGGTCAAACTTTTTCCAAATTAGGATCTACCATCCTATTAGCAATTGATTTTTTGAAGATGAATCAACCTACTTAGTTGTCTTCCCGACAGTGGCGCTAAATGTTGAAGAAGAATAATAACCAATTTATAAATTATTCTATGTATAATAAGTTCCCTCCAAGAGAGATGGTCAAATAGGAAATTTCTATGCTAATAGGTTTAATATCTAAAATCAAAATATCTTGACTCAAATTCAACAATCCAATTTGGAATCCTAGGCAAAAATATTACTACAACATCATTGCTATCTTATTTCTTATATTATTATTTATTTATATTTTTCTAAATTTTATATTTTTATCATTTTTATATTACATTTTAAATTTATTTTTTGTATCTAGATTCAAGTCTGATGTACTTAATTTTTGTCCACAAATTATATCTTTCAAAATTGTTTATCTCACTTCAAATTACACATTCCAAGCATTACAATCTTACACCAAATTGGCATTTAGTACGGTCATCCCATCATTTATGCTAACATTATATCTAATTGGGATCATATCACACTCCAATTATGTCATATATAGACATCAATTACACTCTACAATTGACACAAATTTCAAAATCTATAATATAGAATTATAGATTACATTAATTTCAATTGTCTTACACACACTCACACACTCTAAAATTCAAGAACTCCAATTCTACACTAATTTTTATTTCCTTCTTCCAAAGAAGGAGCTCTAACATCATCTGCATAGAAAAACTAAAACTAAATTGACTTTCTTCCAATTTATTTAGCCAACCAATTGGTTGAAACAATTCAACTATTTGCTTTACACCCATTCATACCTCAACTATCTACTAATTAATAACTACAACCCATTCTCACTTCTACGCCTCTTTTGGGGTTATAGTTATAGTAGCATTAGCGAACAAGCACCTCAACAAAGGCCACCATCTCAAGAGATTGATCCCTTTCAAGTCGTCAGGACACCTTACCCCTTTCTTTTCACTTGATTGGATAATTGTGTCGAGAACCACCTAATCATAGAAAGAATATGTATTAATGTTGTCACTCTTTCTTAATGCAATAGCTATTAATTGCTGGAGAGCTAGTATCAATTAAGGAATAGATACCACTTGTTCATGTTGTGATTTGGAAATTGAAATATCATCGATTTATAGGTTCTATACATGTCCTCAAGCTTAGATGGTATGGGATTACACACTTACCATCCTTGTCCACATGTGCAGGATTCACTAAGTAGGTGGCTTACAAGACAAACTAGAATTTACACAATGAATGTGTCTTTGGATCACCACTACCAAAGTGTTTTAACCTTAAAGTGACAATGAGGACAGAAAGTGTCTTCACACATATTCAAGTCCAGTTCAAAGTCTTCTAACTTTTGCATCCAAGTTTTGAATTCGACAAAACTTATTGGAAAAGATGTATTCCATTAGGAGAGATTTGAGGGCTCTTGGAGCTCGCGAGTTCCCACAACCCGAAATCGCGTAATCTGCCGCGGGAACGCAGTTCTGCAGGAATCCTACATGGTCAAGCGACTGCCACGTCATTAACTTCTTTCTTTTTGAATTTTTTTTGGGACTTTTTTTCTTAGAGATTTTGGATATCTTTTTTTAGTAATTCATTTGAATTTGAAATTTGGAACACATGTTATCAACATAGAGATGACTTCACAAAAAAAATTCATGGTAAGAAACCAATTTTTCAGCCTTTGGAAGGGGGTCAAAGTTGGCAATTGTGAAAATTTTCTCAAAACTACACATGTTGGGAGAGTTTGAATATCTTTTTTTAAATTAATCTTTTGACCTTGAAATTTTTCACACATTTTAAGGACATAAATTCTATTTCATGCCAAAAATTTCATGGCAAAATAAAATGTTCAATCCTTAGGAGGGTGTCAAAGTTGAAAGTACTGAATTTTTTTTCACCACTATACATGTTGGTAGATTTAGAATATCATTTTTGTTAAATTTTTTAGCCTTCAAATTTGGCGTGCATGTTATTAACTTATAGGTGATGTTGAAATTTTTTTTTATAGTAAAATATTAATTTTCATGAGCTCTCGAGACTCAAGAGCTTGTCAAAGTTGGTAGAGCTGAAATTGTTTTCACTACGGATCCAATGATTGAGACCCTATTGTACTTAAAATGGCAAGACAAAAATATTTGCAATATATGTTTGCACTTATAGACAAAGAAGGGAGGCAAGATTATTTGGAGTGAGTTGAATTTCTATGAATTAGGCCATCTTTGTATGTGATTGATTGCGTGAATGTGAGCATTGAGCCCCCATAGCACATAAGTGTCTCAAATAGAAATGTTTTTCTAGTTTAGAAATTGTATTTGTTTTCAAATTTCCATAGCAATGAACAAAGTGTAGATATATGCATTAGAATAGGAGTCATAGTCATGTGGCAATATTAACAAGGTGGTGTTTTACTTAAATGAATCTTACAATGATCTTAAGGTATGGTTTAAAGATGCAAAAGACTTAGTGAAATTTAACTTTCAAAATCTACAAGAGCAAAGCAAATTTAAGAGCCCTAATCCATTTAATTATTAGATGATAGCAAACTTTGCTACATTTAGTCAATCATTATAGATGAGACATTGATATTGCAACATTACAATCAAGCTTAGATACTAATAGAAAGATTATGCTACATTTTTGTAATTTTTTTGCCAAAGTTTTGTTTGTAAGAATATGACTTGTTTCTACAAATATTAAAAGTTGTTTTAAGTTTTTAGACTTTATTTGGTATATTCATTTACAAAAATTGTTTGTTCTTCCTAGATGTGTGTGAATTATACAATTTAAAAATCATGTATATTTTTGGTTTTGAGAGGGTTGCCTTGTTGCAAGTTTTTCCAAAATCATTGTATTTTTGTTTGCAACAATCATCAATGCTTTCAAATGGCTCATATTTCTTGTAAATGAGTCTAGTAGTTTTTGTAATTGGAAGAGTAACTAGTTTCTTTTTAGAAATATTTTTGACAAATCTTTGTAATTGTATTATGGTCATAATGTGTTTATCTTTACACCTTTTTGAATTCTAGTTTTCTAAACATAGCTCTTAGATCATTGTGCATGCAAGCTCTATAGGTTTCTTGTGACAAATATAGAATGAGATAACTATAAAGTAAATTTTTAAAATAAATATAGCCTACAAAACAAAGATTATAAATTTTTTTTTTAAGAATAATAGATCCATATATAATGTTTGGTATTACATAATTAGATAACTATAGGATCAAAAATCATGTAAGGAAAAAGATCCCCCCCTATAAAATATCCTTTGGATGCTTATGTATGTGAAACTTAACCCCTAAATATATTTCACTATGTTTTGCCAAAAACGTTCCAAAATTGCTACTTCTAGTACAAGATCCAAATTTATTTTTTTTAAACATTTTAAGACAGATGTAATTGTAGGATCTTATAGTACACTAGTTTGAAAATATATGTAAAAAATTTCAGAACTTTCCACTATGTAGATTGCAAGATAATAGTGTTTGATTTGTCAAAAACCCATTTTTTGTCTTTGCGAAAATCCGGGCAGCTGCACTTCAATAACTCACTTTTGTATGAAAAAAAGTCCAAAATGGTTGATACTCTTTGGGTTCATTCTTCTAGTCAAGTTGGCTACATGTCTAAATTTTTTTTAAATCATTTGGAGTTGTACAACATGTAGAAAAAAACTAGTTAGTAGAAAAAGGTAGAAAATGATTCAAAATACTAAAATAATAATAATTAATTTGTGAAATTGAAAATTTCTAATTCCAATGATTGTAATGTTGTAATAGACAATTTTCACCTAATTTTTTAAATTATTTTTCAAAAATATTAAAAAATGAGTAAAATAATGGACTTCAAAGTTTCTTTTGGAGTAGAGATTCCATAACTTCCCACAAACTACTCTCAAACTAAAACTCCCATAACTTTCACCTCATAAATCAAAATGGAATGATTCAAAGCTTTCCAAGTAGATAAAAATCTAAAGAAAAAAATTTTAATTTTAAATTTTAAAAAAAAGTGATTTTTGAAGAAGTTTTTTCAGCTGCTCGGGTTACCTGCCGAGTTACAGAAATCACATATCATGCAATAATTTTTATCCATGTTGTCAAAAGTTATGAAAATTGTTGGGCCTTAAAGATATTCCTTGGACACATGTTGTGTGAAAATTTCAAAGGAAAAAAACAACAAAAACTCTATTTGTAGTGAGCTTCCCAAAATTGCTATATAGCCAAAAAACACAATTTGAGCATTTAGGGGTTAATAGATAATTCCTTCCTTTGGTACATCTTGCTTTTAGAAAAAAAAATTTGAAAAAAGTTCAAATTGACAATATATAGAAAATTCAATATTATGTATAGGAATGCCAAAATTTTGTGAATATCCCACTAGTAGATATCCCACTATAACTAGATTTTGTGATTTGATTGTTACACAAAGACTAATCTTGTGCCTTAAAGTATAATAGCACAATTAATAAGCTAAAATTTAGTTACAATATAGAAATATCTATTCTACAAAATTTAGCATGAATATCCTTGAGATTAAATATTTGTAAATTTATGATATTTTTTTTCTAACTTTGAATATAGAGAGAGATCTTTTGTATGCATCTCCACAATTGAACCACAATTGAACCACAATTGAATCTTGAAAATTCATCACCAATAGTTTTCAATAAATTATTACTTAGAATCATAAAATATATAGAAATAAATCTCACCAAAAGACAAGTTTTGATTTTCTTTTTAATTGAAATTTAGTATGTTTGATTGAGATTGAGTAAGAATGCAACATTAATCCTGTATTATAGAAAATATACTAATTGTATTTGATAATATGAATATTTCTCTTACATATACAATAGATAATTTGTAAGAATATACTATTGAGTATCACACTAGAGACAGTAGAGACAATAATCAAAATCCTAGGATGCCAAGCAACCTTGGCAAGAGCATCTATCTCTAGCCAAAAAAAAGGGTTTGAAACCTACTAATAAAGATGATGAGTGCTCTAGATCCCTCAAAATATTTTCATAGCAATCATAATGTATCAAGCAATGACCCTTCACATTTAAATTGAGATAGGTGAGAAAGTCTATTTGTGTCACTTTGTAGCCATCATGTATTTGCATTATGGAATACACATGAAAATTTGAAAATGTTCACTTCTCATTCACACGGATTCAAATAGGATGGCTTCTTAATAGGGTTTCTTACCTTAATCCACTTGGTGAGCAAATATGGAAGATGACATATTTGAGAACTCTTCAAATATAAGGTACGGGGTTGCCTTAATCCACTTGGTGAGCAAATATGGAAGATGACAAATTTGAGAACTCTTCAAATATAAGGTACAGGGTTGTAATTGCAACCCTGTCTCTAAAAGTGATCTAGTAGATTTTGCCTCTAACATGTACAAGTAGTGTACATTTCAGGAAGGGGTCGCTTTTAGAAACCACTATGTTTTCAACTTCAAAAATTCATAACTAATTCCATGAAGGCCCAAAAAATATGAAACGACTTGGGTGAGATGCCAATTCCATTTTTCTTACCACAAAAATTTACTAAAATTTGTTTAAAGGAGTTTAGCTTCCCCAAAATGCAAATCAGCTGGTAAAGGGTTGCTTTTACAGCCCCCTACCTTAGATGCAAGGAACTTTTGGCATCACAAATTTTGCAAGCATGAGTAGAGCTCCTCTAAGACTTCCAAGAACTGCACCTCATTCAAAGTTACGAGTTGGCAGGAGGGCAGGAGACAAGGAGATTCTTTTGAAAACCAGCATGTGCTACACACAGTACAAAAATCTGTCAACCTCTAATGATCCCTTCAAGCAACCCCGTGCACAGCTGCGTGAATCAGAAGGTACGTGGTGGGTGTCAAGTGTCTTCGAGGTACGAAGGAGAATGTCGCCCAGAGACAGTTTCCAAAAATATCTCCCATTTTCATTGAACAGCTTAAAAGTCTTCCGATGTAAGTGACTTATCGAAAAGTCACTGGCATTGTCCTTGAGGGACATCAGATGGATAAGCTTCAACATTATTTACGCTACACTTCAAAAAAGGTTGGAGTACTTCTCCTCTCTCCAAGGCTTATCCATCGATTGTACACTTCCACATGGAAGTAGTATATTAATAAGTTTGAACCTGGCCTAGTTATTTTCTTGAGGGAAAAAACTCTCTGAAACTTCGTGTGTGAGCCCCTCCACCACTGCAGCCGATGTACTGTGCCACCACACGATTGTCTCCACGATCCAGGCAATTGTACACTTTCTAGAAAGGAGTTGCGGACACCATGGGCCTAACAGCTAAATCGAGGGCAAATTAGGGTTCTCAAGATGCTCAAATCCTCTGGACAAATTTCTGTGGCACATAAAGAGCCTCTCAAGATGAAAGCAGTGGCAGGAACTTGGTCACACTATGTGGACAAGGGTAAGTCTTAATGCCGACCACAGAACAGGTCAGAGTGAAATTAGTGGACGGTAATCACTGCTCGAGCATGCAGTAGAAAGTCTGGATGGAAGCCAAGAATTACTTGCATCAAGCGAGGCTTGAATATTTTCTGTACAGCGATCCAACCCCACATCTTTCTCCCAGACACAACAGTTAGATGAGCCCCATCTCCCCCGCACAACAAAGAGAAAGAGCACTATAAAACAGCTAGTATGGGTGAAATCCCGTGTAGTTTCATTCCAATTCCCGTTCAAGGGGAAAATAATGATGGAAGAATCTGTACAGAAACTACTGGGTCAAGCATTTCCCTGACCCAGACTTGGTGCAATCAAATGCGGAGCCCTTATCTCAGGTGCAAGTAAGACCACCAGATTCCATCGTATGGGAATGCTTCCCCTCTCTAGGATAGAGGCTTTCCAAAAATCTATCTTCATCAAGAGTGGGTCGCCAATTCTGCAAACGGAGCAAGTATCTCCAAGTGACAGGTCAGTCGACCTTTACCTTCAATCGCGAGGCAGCTGGCTTGGCAGTAGATGCAGAGCAGTAGATCAAATCCCCAGTTGCATGCTCCTTCCTTCTCATAGCTGCTGCCATAGACTGAGGGTATCAACCTCGTTCTAGCCACTGAGGCGAGGATCCATGGCAAGGAAGCCAATGATGTACAGATGACCGCGGCTAATACACTTCACTTTCCATGCCAGGGGAATGGGAGTAGCAGCCCATCACAACTCTGCAACAGATGATCGAGCGTGAATATATAACGTGTCCAGAGTACTTAAACGATACAACCCCGAAAGGTGTCGGGGAAAGGTCCTCATCTGTTAGCAGATAGTATACGATGGGCAAACGCAGTTGTTGCCTCGAGAATATATAAAATATATACATCAGGGACTGAAGTAGTATTGCCAAGCGACACTCGTTTAACTCCCCGAGGGCAATAACTTAAATCTGTTGCAATATTTCTTCATGGTTCCATATCCCTTTTTCCCTCATTTCCTCCCCCCTCCTAGCAACAAATCTGGTACAAGCAAAAGACAAGCTGTAAGTTTGAAAGCACTAGGCATTGTGTACCAATGATTGATCCAGCAGATAAGACCAGCTTGTATGTCCTCTACTGGATCTCCGTTCCATTAGATGTTTACCATTTGGAAAGATTAACCAAGAATTTAACGTGAAGGCATGGACATTTAAATCCAGAATCCATCACAATAGCCGCAATTCATGGCTAGACTTCACAAAGAAAACGATCTAACTGACTTGTCCAAACGAAGGGCGAGGAAATTTACCAGTCAACTCTTCGCGCGCAGACACTGAGAGACTCTGAAGCCGCTGATAGGTTACTAGCTTGTCCACAATCTCAGCTACCACCAACTTCGTCAAGAGCAAGCCAGCAAACAGTGCAGCCATCATAAGCATGATGAAAACTGCACCCCAACCATGCCCTGAAAGGAAGCCGGTAAGCAAAGGCCCAACTGCCGCCCCGAGTGAACCTGTTCCGTCAATGATAGCTGTCACAGTAGCCAAGGCTCTCCCATTTCCTTCCAAAGAGCTATGCGTTCCAAGGTCAGCTGAAACAGCAGTCGTGATGAGCGCATAAGGTCCGTTAATTAACATCCCCGCAATTATCATCAGTACGATATTAAGCGTCAGAGAAACACTGCCATACGTCCTGTAAAGGAACAAGGCTGGAATCGCACAATACATAAAACCGGCGGCTGTGATGGCCCTTGCATTCAACTTGTCTGAGATATGACCGGCCAAGATACCTCCAACCACCCCCCCGATATCAAAGAACGTTGACAAATTCCCCGCCGTTTTCTCATCCAATATCTTCCCGGCGATGGCTGTCACAACCAGGTTGTAAGAATCGTCAGATCCACCACTTACAAGAGAACACATGGACATTTGGGTCTTTCGAGCAAGTATTCATTTACAACACTTGCAGAATCGGTCAATTAGATCAAACATGGAGTGAACCCCCACAAAACGAGGAATGTTGAAACAGGAGAATACAGCAATATGAACTCACGTGTCTGTCTGATGTAGAATGGAAGCCAGTAGAGGAAGGTGTACGCCACGAGCTTGGAGAAGAACAAACACAAAGCGAAAGTGGCCACGCCAGGAATTCGCCATGCCTCAAGAAACCCTACCGCAGGATCATTCCTACTCAACTCCGGCGCGTCTGGCTTATTCACAACAAGCTGCTGTGACTCCAAATCGACCTCCTCAGAACCACCGCTCTTCACTAATTCAGGTTCACCTGAACTCTTGCTATTTCCTGGCAGCAACCCTGTCTGTTCGGAAGCTCTCTCCGCATTCACTGCTCCTTCTGAAGCTACCTCAGCTGCATCAACACAAAGTCAACATGTTAATGCAAATCTAAATTGGTCAGTGTTACAAATCACAAAACGTTCACATTACACTCAAGTCTCTTTATTAGGACCTTCTCAGAAATGAAATTCTGCACACTTCCCACACAATTATCGAATGTGGCACACTTCAAAGTTCGGAGCTTAAAGAGAATTAAGTGTGAACTCTCTCACCTTCAGCGGCTTCGGTTTCATCAACCGAAGGCAGATCCACATCATGAGGGTCCACAGCGAGGAAGCCCCACACCAAAAGACCGCCAGAAGCCAAAATGATCCCCGGAATGATGAACGACCAGCCCCACCCATACTGAAGCACAGAAGCAGCAATCAACGACCCCATGATGTTACCACAGGATGTATGAGCGTTCCATATCCCCATGATCAAGCCTCTCTTCGTCTTCCCAAACCAGTGGCCCACTATAGTGACAACAGACGGCCATCCAGTCGCTTGAAACAAACCAGCTGCCATTTGCACCAGCAAGAAATACCCCAAACGGTGGATGTTCCAGTAGTGCCCCATGCCGAACAAGCACACGAAGAAGCCGCTTGCCACCATGCCAAACGAAAGAAACTTACGCAAGTCCAAACGGTCGCCCAAGTGCCCTGCAAAGTACATCCCAAGCGCATACGATGCCAGAAAAGCAACGTCAATCTCCCCAAGCCTGTTCTTGCCTGTCTTGCCATCGAAAGGCGCCCACCCTTTCTCACCGATCTTCTTGTGGCCAGTGTCATTATGAAACAAGCTCTCCGAGTTGTTGTGAAACAAGCTGTCGAAGGAAGGTGTCCATGACGCAGGTAAGGCGTAATGTCCGGATCCAAGAGTAGAGATCACCGAGCCCTCGGGGTCCAGCACGCTCTTCACGATGCTCGGGGGCTTGCGACTCATGTGGAAGAACGCATACGCGATGAACGTGATGGACAGGACAGAGACTTGGTATGTTCTATGGCCGAAATTTTTCCCTCCTCTGAGCTTACGCAAGAGAACGATCCCTGGTGGTGGACTCCGAGTGGCTTGCCCGTGTGCCTCCATCTCTCTCTTCTACAAAATTGATCCTCGAAAACAATTATGTCCCTAACGATTGGAATAGTTCTATGTACAATTCTGTCTCGAGCAATAGTACTCCCCTTCACGCTCGCTTCTGTATCGTCTCTAACGCTACAATCGCCATGCAAGGCACAAAGCGTCCGAGAACTGGCGAATGACGGGCATAATGATACACAACTGACAAACCCGATAACCTCCGACAACAATAGACCTGGTCGGCGTCCCCAACCGACGAGGAATCGATCACTCTACCTCACTACCGGTACTGAGCAAACAGATTAGAAAAACAATCTCAGTGAAATTCAGATGAGCGAGATTGTGACGCGATAATGCAGCCCGACCTAACCTGCAACACCCTAGAAAGCGAGAAGAAGGTGCAGAAGAAGAAAGCAGCTTTCGCAACAGAGCTCTTGCAATGCTGTACGCGGCACACCCGTCGAAGCTAAGAAACTTAAGCTTTAGAGTTCTATTGTGGCAATTGAGAACCAGGGCCGCCAGCTTTATCACCAAGTGGCGATCCAGGGAATTTCAAACTTGCATCTTGCACATCGGGCTTGACTAAGCCCAGGGCAGGTGCCCCCACCCTCATACTCCAGATCACACGTACTACCCCGCGATTCCACAAACTTCCGCGATAGAGGAAACTTCCCCAAACCCGACAACACGGAAATCAACGTCGCAGAGTCACCATGAAGTGATTAAACAGTAAACCCACAGAAACCGTTCAATCCGTCAACCAAAACGAATAAATCACTCACGGCCGCATCAAAACAACCAGGAGAAAACTGAGAGAATTTAACATCACGTGTAAAATTCTCCTGCAACTGTTGCTCTGCGACAACGAAGACTCCAAATCTAATCCTTCCGTGATCACCGTAATATTCTCCCAAACCCTAACGCCAAAAAAAAACAGTCATCGGTCTCCTAACAGGAGAACGATGTGGAAGCGATGACGAATTATTGATCCTTTCAGCAGATGTAAAAATCACGAATAAACGCAGACATAAGGATTGGACTCGCAAGGACCGAAAGTCTGAAACGAAACGAAATTGATCACCGCCGGGCGGATGGCTGGTTGGTGGACGAGAGTTGCTCTGAAACCATGTGGCCACGAAATTTTACTTTCACGAAAAAAAATTTACTTTTCCAGAACAATTGCAGCGAATGCCGTGATGAACGGCAATTGATCGACGGACGAAACCCAATGAGCCACCAACGCGAAACTGAATGAACCACCAATGCTAAACTGATGAAGCTGGTGGCGTGTAGGCCAACTGCCTCTCTGCACCAAGAGCACGCCTGAGGTTGACTGGCGCCGACAACCACTGGAGGTTCGCGAGGATCAACCGCAAGGTAGCAAAGCATATGCCGCAGGATCTGGAGCTCGAGCGTTGCAGCTTAGCAGCATATGCCAAAGGGATCTTAGGGGATATTCCTCCGACACCTGGCTTGCTGCCGCCGCATGCTGCTGCTGCAAACTCCGCCGCAGCCGCCGTGATGAGCAATGCACCCGATGGGCGAACATTCCATGCAACTCTGTTCCTTCATCTGTTTTTTCCTGCAATTCCTGGGTTTTCTTTCTGTTTTTTCCTGCAATGTCTTGCGACTCTGCTTTTTCTTCAGTTTTTTTTTTCCCTGCGAGCTGAGGATTGCTTGCAACCATGGTTAAAGTCACTCGAGCCCTCGTCGCCCCGTCACGCATCTGCTGAGGCTATTTCTTTGCGTTGGGGAGGGGAAACGGAATATTCTGTTCGGGCCTCATGGCCGATCCTTCTGATTCTAAGAACATTCTTGACCTAGTTGGAAGACCACCTTTGGACAGCAATCATGTGAAGGGGCTACAAGGATGATGATGCAGATGGTGGAGTATGGATTGGTGAGGAATCAAAATTATACCTCGGTGGGTAAAAAAAAATGTATGGCCTTATCTCAATTCTCAATAAGAATACCTTACTCTAGAGTTTTATCACTACAAGAAAATGGGGGTACAAATGACTTGTCCACAATGACTACATTGACAACAATGATTACAAAATGACTATGAAAGGACTGTTTTGCAGTCATTGTTGTTGGCGTAGTCATTGTGGACAAGTCATTTATACCCCCATTTTCTAATAGTGTATATAGTCTCATTGCCAATAGCCTAATAATAGGAGTGGATTAGAAGTGGGCACAAAAAATGAAAGATTTGTAAAGGTTTCAATCATTCAATTGTGGGAAGTTGATCACTAATATTAAAAAAAAGGGCAAAGTTAGCACATCTATGTTGAATATGTAATATTTTTTGCAAAATGAAGTTCCATAGATGCTAGAAATCATGACATTTAGTAGCCTTCATATCCACTTCTTTTCCTCAGTCATGCATTTAACTCAATATATTGAGCCTCCACTAAGGGCTTTTGTACGTGAATATATGAGTGAGCTTGTGAGCCTACAAGACTATAAACCTATCATATAGGTGTCTATATTAAAGAAGTTTTTTATAATAATAGTGTAACTATATTATATATACCTATATTATAGGTGTTTATGTTATAAGCACTTTTAATGATTGTAGGATATTTATTTATATTTGTATATGTTGAAGGCTCATACACTTGCATTTTCATGTTCGCATACAAACAATGTTAAACTTCCACCTATCTACTAAGCTATTGATTTAGTATTATTGAATGTGAAATATTCCATACTAGCCATTGTGAAACCAAGGTAGTGACAAATGAATGCATGCTATTGACTATTATGGTGAATTTCTTTTCACAATTATATCCTTTTCTTTTTTTTACAAAAAATTTAGCTTTTAAAAATACAATCTCCAAAAATATTGGGATCTATTTTTAGAACCCCTCTCATTGAGGTTGCCCTACAATTACAATATGCATTTTCGAAGTTTGTCGAAAAAAACTTTATTTTGTAGAAAGTGGTTGGCAAATAAAATTTGAAAGAACAAACTCATTAAACAATTCTTCATTGGCCAAAAAGGCATCTAAACTTTCAACAAACTCATAAAAGAATTTGAGAGGTACAATGACAAACAAAATTGAGTACAAATGTGTGAAACATTTTCATTCAAACAGCCATACCATAAGCATTAATAGACAAAATCCAAAAGTGTATCACAAAAATTGTAGAGTGTGATATATTAGATGTCATTGTCAAAGTTTCAAGAAAAAAATTAGCTGTAATTTGAGAAAAAATTAATTTCAACGTTTACCATATCTGAAAACGCAAGTTTGTTCAACATGCTAACATTGTTGATTTGGCAAGGTTGCTATTATGTGAGCCTAAAAGTATGAGCCTATGAGCCAAGATGGTTGTGTAGTATAGAAACTTTCTATAATTATTGTGTAACTATGTTGTAGATACCTATTATATAGGTATTTATGTCATATTATCACCATCAATGGTTGATGTTTATTTACTTATATACATGCTCACATCTTCATACTCACATACTAGCATCGTTGAACAAAGAGGCAAATGATATTGGTTCTCACAACATTTGAATTTTTTTTTTAAACTAATAGCATGGGATTGCATTAGCCATTGTAGAGAGAGTATTGCTTGCAACATTGTCCATTGTTATATCTAAATGCCTTGCATTTGAAATATTTGTTGAATCGAGCAATGAATACAATTTATATTTTACGATTGTACAATGCATTTTTAGATTCAATTTTTGTGTTCAAAGATTAGAGTTCATGATGTATATAATTCATCAAAAAAATTCAAAAAGATTCCATCATCCTAGTCATTGTTATCAATAACTATCCATTTGCCAAATTCAAATGAATGAAATTGTATTTTTGGTGAATTTTTGAAGTTATATCTTCAAAATTCATTTGAAAAAAATCTAAAATTAATTATGCAATTATTACCATACAAGTACTTTCTTTTTTTTGTGCTTCACATCATCTTCTTTTATGAAAACTATCTACCAAATATTTATAGAGCTTATGTTTTACAACACATTTGTGTTTTATTTGGGCTTTTAGGGGTTAAGAATTTTAGGACACAATATTCTTCAAAACCTAGAGTAGTCAAAGAAAGAAAAGCAGTAAAGCATTTGAGATGGTTACATAAACTGGAATGTTACTTCAAGCACCCATGGTGGTTGTAGGGTGGTCAACAATCTCAGAATAGGTTCAAGGTTTTTAGCCAAATGTTCTTTTTTTGAAAGATTTTTTTTGAATTTACACTAAAGACACAAAGAAATTAAGTAGCAATTGAGCAAAATTTAGCCAGTTTGGAGATCATTGGTGTTGTTGTGGAGTCATAACATTTTCAAATAGTAAACTTTATCAACCCCTAGTATCTAGGGCCTAGGTACATAGCAGAAATGTGTTCACTTGCTGCTTGATTTTGTTCTGTACATTGAAAATGTCTTCAAAGTGTGGAAGATCCTAAAGCATGCCATTCTCTTTCCTTCGCTGCATCACTGTCCTTCATTCCTTCACTGTATGTTTTTTGTTTTGTCACTCTCAATGGAATGGTCATACTTTTTGTGCCTACAGTAGTACTGGGTGCGTGCAAACCCACTTGCACATTATAATTTTTCTTAAGGTAGGTACACCCGAAATGGCACCTGACCTGAAAGTGCCATCTACAATGTGTATACATATCCAGAATAAGTAATGTACCCAGATTGTAGATGGTGCTTTTAGAAACAGACTTTGACTCTTAGTAACTTTTGCATACGATATCCCAATCTTGCATTCTTTGGTGTGTTGGAACATGCTTTCACTTGCCAACAAGACTGTATAAAAATCTGAACAGTATAATAACAGTAACTAGGCACAGTATGAATAAGTGGCACTTTTGGATGTACCCACCTTATATCCTTGCTAAAAACTTTCTACTCTTGTGGAGACTAAGGAATGGGAGATTTGGTAGTGTACCATAATTCTCCTTATCAGTGTTCCTGCAGATGAAACCCAATTGCCAATTGTGCGGACGGACTACTTATTGCTTATTACTTGTTCTTCCTCTGTTTTGATGATCAGTTGTTTGAGCTTTTTGTTGTTGTTTTTCTGTTGTTTTTGAGACAAATGAAGTTGTTTGACTGAGTTACTGTATTTGAATCTCACTTTCTGGCCATTTGGCGATGGGAGGGATATTCAGGAAGACTGAAGAATGGACTCAAGACCATTCAATCCACATCCCAATCTTTGGCTTGTAGTTCCAACCAATTGGACATTGTACCAAGGTAACCCGTTCCTTTTCATGATAAAAACTCCTGCATGCACAAGTGGTGCCCATTTTTTCTTTCTAGGATGTACTCCATTGGGACATGAGGACAATAAAATCAGGTGCAGGAGTGGGAATGGTTGTGTCTATCTTTAACCCGTGAGCATCCCAGGAGACCAAAAGTGTCCTCACATAATTTGAAAAGCCAAATTTTGAAGTACTATAACTTTTGCATCTGATGCTTAAAGTTGAAAAAGTTTGTTGGGGAATCTGTGATTTTGCTTCTAGTTTGTGTGGTACAATTTTAGAATCAATCCAAGATTAAGTGATTATTTGAGAGTCATTCAAAGTTCACCGGTTTAATTTGAATTCACCAAATTGCATTTTGTTGGTTGCAACTTCAGAGGCTTGTATTAACTTCATCCAATGTTTGTTTTCAATAAAAATTTGTTGAATTGTATCTTCTTTAAAGTCTAGTTATTGTGGTATAATTTTCATGTCAATCCAAGTTGTTTTGAATGTTTGGATGCAATTCGAAGTTCAAAATTTAGACTTTTTGGATTAAAATGAACTTTGGTGGCTTGTTTTTTCTTCATACAATGTTTGTTTCCAAAAAGAATTGGAAAAGTTGTACAGACTTGACTAGTTTGTGTGGTAAAAATTTCATATCAATCCTAGAAGTTAAGAGTGACAAAGAAACACTTTAATTCAATGAGTTTCAGCCATATATGTTTGTTTGTTTCTAACTTCTTAGGTTATTTATTGACATTACAAAGTCGATTTGTAGGCACAAGAAGTCAATTCAAGAATGATATTTTCTTTCACCAATGTGTTTGCATGTTGGTTTTGAAGTACTTTATAGTTTAAAGTATTTTCATTTGAGTAGGTTCTGAATTCAAATTTCACCTCCAAATGTGTTTCTAGGAAAAAATTTGAATCCTTTATCAATATTAAAAATTATAACCTTGCAATCTATATGGCCAAATGACTACAAATTTATTTCATGTCATCTACAATATGTACACAACAAAATTGTATGGTTGAAATCCTATACATTAGTGATATTTAGACCTATAACACTTCAAAAGCAATGATGTTTTGAACCAAAAAATAGTGTCGAAGTGTAGTGTCCAAAGTCCTTATTTGCATCAAGATAGTAACAAGGTAGGCCTTAGGCATAATGCTTTGGCACTATTCTTTGATGTTTAAATCCTTCATTAATGCTAGCAGTTGTAGTGTATTTTGACCACTTCTTGCTCTACTTTCTTGCTGTGAATTATAGCGAGATAAAAATGATATTTTTTGAATTTGCACTCAAGTAATGAAATGAAATTTATTGTGTGTAATTCCTCTTTCAATTGGAAAATTCTTAAAATTCAATATTTTATTATAATTTGAATTCTATGCCTATAATCATGGATTTTTGGTTTGTAATTTTATAATGACAAGGTAATATTGGTTCATACTATGATAATATGCACCATAATGTGTGCCTAAGCTAAAAATTCCAAATCTTTTGAATACATTTTGCCTTTGACATCAATTTTTTTCAATTTTTCCTAAAAAAATATTAACAATAATTTCAATTTTTATGATTCACATAAGTCATGTGATTCCAATCTCGAGAAAGTGAAAGAAATTTCATTCTTATAGTTGCAAAATGGCAACAAACAAACTCAAGGATGGAAGAATTCAAAAGCTTGAATTTGTAGTCATGGGCCTCTCTTCTTAGAATTAATTCCTTAGTGCTCCAAGGGACCAAAAGTGTCCTCGTATAGATTGGAAGCTCATATTATGTCGGCTATAACTTTTTGCATTTGATGGTCAAATTCAATCAAACTTGTTGGAAAATCTACACTCTTCCTACTAGTTTGTGTAGTACAATTTTCAAATCAATCCAAAATGTGCCAATTTTTTGGAAGCCATTTGAAATTCATGGATTCAATGTGAGTTTTCCAAATTACATTTTGATGACTCCTACTTAGTTAGTGACTTATTATATCTTCTTCATCCAATGTTTCTATACCTTATGGTGGTGTGCTGTAAGAGCACATGTCTCTTTGACAATGTCCCTACAAATAGTTGTAGAATGAGTATGAGGTGATCCTTAAATGAACCACATTAATCATTGAGTGAATCAAGAAAAAAATCTTTTTTATTACAAGAACCAATTATTGACTTTCATTTTTGCCCATCTCTTTGCAAGTTGCAAGTGGATAGATAATTAAAGACCTATGGAACTATGGTCACAAATAGGTGCCTATGTCCCAAATCTTTGAAAATTCATATGTAATTCAAATTTCTTAGAAAACAAATATGAAATCACTTGTATTAAGTTCCTCATCTATTTTTCTATCTTTGAAAAATGAGCTTAGAGTATCTTTGCCCACAAAAACCTATGGAAAAGGTGGACTACCCATTAAATTGGTCACTTTTTAGAGCATACTACTCTAGTGACATTTAGACCTATAACACTTTAGAAGCAATGATGTTCTTACAACCAAAAGGCCCTAATCAACCATCTGGGAGTTATGGTAGAACCACCCATCCCCAACCAAGGATCCACACCCAACTTGTAGGTGCAATCACTTCCAACCAAAGCTTGGAATGTTTTCTTTTACTCCTATTTAAGATTGGAACTAATAAGTTCACGATACATGTTTCAAAGTAGTGAAGGGGAAAGTAGTTCTTGAATGATTGGAATTGAAAGACTCTATATATTGAAAATGGATATAGGCCAACTTATGACTTCATAGTAATTTAAAGTCAAAGAAAAAAATCTTGAAAAATTAGCAATGCCCATCATTTCTATTTTTCTATAGGGCAAAAAATTTACATTGTCTTCTACCGCTCCAGAACATGCATGGAATTGCTTAAAAGGTTGACTATAGGTGGTTCTACCATATGTCATTTTGCATTTGTGGCTTGGTTGATTTTTGAATTTGGTGGAATGCAGTCATAGTTGGCACTTGGCAGGGCATTTGGAAAATTTGTGGTGGCAAACTGGGTATGAATGAATCAATCATTTATCTTCAGATGTGCCATTAAGGTAGGAGCATCTAATAGCGTCAGTGTACCTAATGCCGCCATTCTCTACGTATGACAGTTATTTCAGAACTAAAATGAATGTAGACAGTAGATAACTTACTGACGTTGACCAAAATAATAAGCTCTCTACACTGTGCCGACATTTCAACTCTGAAATCACTGTCTTGCCTACATAGTGACAGCATTAGGTACACTAACGCCATTGGGTGCTTCTACCTTAGATGAGATTTGAGGCCTCGGGAGGTCCATTTCGGGTTGGTTTCCGAAACAACAGCTAGCAGTCTCCCCCCTTTCCAAAAAGGGGGGGGGCCCAAAATGTGAAAAAAAATCCAAAATTTTATTTTATTTAAAAAAAATCAATGACATGGCACAAGCTCAACCACGTTAGATTGTGTAGTTTCTATATTCTTGCGAAAGTGAAACACGTTCCTGTGGCAATTTCAATGTTCCCATAGTTTGGGAACCCTCAGTCTTCCAAAGGCCCCAAATCTCATCTAATGTTGTTGCATGTTAGAACTTTATAACTTAAATGTATGTCACTTGGTAACTTGTTTCTTGTTTGGTTTTTTAGACTGGTTTTTCATTGTTGGATTTTGAGATGATCCTTTGAATGCGTCCGCTGCTAATGAGGGATGGAGCATTAGGAGGGATTTGAGGCCTCCGGAAGACTGCGAGTTCCCATAATCTGAAAATGCAGAAACTGTCGTAGGAAGGTGATTGCAAGAAAGGCCTTCCATTTTTTGTCTCGTTTTGAATAATACTCATAATTTTTCAAGAGTACTATTTAATTAGAAAAACAATTTTTAAAAAATGTGAAAAATAATTTTCATGAATATACCTTTAAGAAGAAGGTACCCTAGGAAGGAAAGTTCAGGAAAATTCTCTAACTAGGAGAACTAGAAAAGTGCAAAATCTCATGAAAATTAGTACTTTCACATTTTAATTTGTAAAAAATAGGAAAATATTTTTTTTTTAAAACTAAAAATTTTCAATTTGGGAAGGATTGATGATGATGAGATTTCACCAAAAGAATTATTTTGAAACCATTTTTGATGTTCAGAATTGTATGCACAAGGGGCCCCTGTTTGCATCAATGTAGAGGACATAAAATAATGTTTTTTAAAAACATTTTTGGTCAAATCATAAATCTTTAGTGTATAAATATGCTGTAAAAATTTCAAGTACATTATTAATTTTGGATACTCCACAGTACTAAAAAACCCTAAATTGCAAAGTGTGACAAATTAGGTAAATGAAAATTTAATTAGAAAATATTTTTTGGAAATTTCTGAAAAATAAGGAAATTCTTTACTATCAAGTTGTCCATATTCAATAAAAATTTCAAATATATTGGATTAATACCTCAAAAGTTATAACCAATGGCACAAATGTCACTTCCATTGTGACGCCAAAAAGGACAGCCCTTTCTTGCAATCACCCGGGAACACAAAATTGCCGGAATCCTATATGGTCAAGAGATTGTCATGTCATTAATTTTTTTTTTTTAAAGAATTTTTTTTTTACTTTTTTCCACATTTTAGAACTCAATTTTTTCTTAATAAATTTTTGGCCTGACGGTTGCTAGCTATTTCAAGAACAATTTTGGAAACAGTCTTGAAATGGCCTTTTGGAGGCCTCAAATTCCCCCCTACTGTTTGGAATTAAGCTAATAATGTAGAAGGATTAGTGGTTCATGTAGGGAATAGAAACCAAAGGAAAAACAAAAACAAAAAAAACATTGGGAAATGGGATGAACTCTCTCCACCAAATAGACTTTAACCTTGTAAGTTAACCTGTAGAGGACAAATTACTTTAAAAAAATTCAAAAGTATTCATTGGAGATTAATCCCTAAAGATTTTAGACTATGTTTTTGCCAAAAACACTTGAAAACTATGATTTCTAATACAAGTGTAAAATTTTAGAATTTTTTTTTATGGATGTATTTTTAGAAACCTATATTAAGGTGGTTTTAAAATATGTGGGAAAAATCTCAAAAAAATTCACCTTGTAGATTACAAGATATTAACATTTGAATTGACAAAAATAGTTTTTTTGTTCCTACAAAAATCCAACAGCTACACTTCACAATATCACATTTGTATAAAAATATGTTCAAAATGGTGGTTATTTTTTGCATTCATTCTTTGATACAAGTTGGATACATGCTCAAGAAATTTCAAATCATTTGGATTTGTATAACATATACTTAGGGAAAAAAAAATAGGTATGAAAAAGTAGAAAATGATTCAAAATACTAAATTGAGAACAAGTTATTTATGAAAATGAAAAATACCAATCCCAATGGTTGTAATATTGTAATAAACAATCTTCACCCCCAGTTTTTTTTCAAAAATATTAAAACTTGAATTAAATAAAGGATTTCAAACCTTTTTTTGGAGAAAAGAGATTCTATAACTATACACATACTACCCCAAACAAAAAATTCTCATAACTTTCAACTCATTAATCAAAATGGAATGATTCAAAGCTTTCTACACAGATATAAATTTAATGAACCAATTTTAAAACTTTAATTCTAAAGAACTTAAATTTTAAAGAAGTTTTTTTAGCTGCCTCGGTTGCCTAGTAGGTAGAGAAAACAACATATCTTGCCATAACTTTTTAACCATGCTATCAAGAGTTATAAAAATTATTGGGCCTTAAAGCTATCCCTCGGAAAAATGTTTTGTGAAAATTTCAAAGAAAAAAAAACTTCATTCATAATGAGTTGCCCAAAATTGCTATATTGTCAAAAAGAAAACAATTTAGGGCTTCAGGGTTAAACTATTGTTCATAGTGTCCCTTTTTGCACAAAATTTTTAGGATGAATAGTTGTACTTCTATATTACATAAAAAGAAATTTCATCCATTAGACATTTACAATTTACAGTGTCCTTCAAGGGCCATTGCACACACTTAGTGTTTGATGGATGACATAGAATTTTTCTATGTTCGATAGAAGTGCAATTGCTCATCTTTAGATATTTGTACAAAAAGGGGGAAGTCTTGCATTGTAATTTGACCTCCAAAAGATTTTTTTTTATAGTAGATGGTTCACACTCTTTCAAAAAGTATGATTTCCATGAAGACTAGTTTGTCCTTATAGAGTTAAAGAGGTGGTTTGTACTAGGGCCAGTCAAAGGATCAAAAAACTTTTGAGGTGCTCTAAGTTACCTCACTTTGTTAGATGTGACCATACAAAGTGAGAGTCCAAGACCAAAAAATAGTAATAGCATTTTGCATGGCCTTGGCATAAACATGAAAAAGACCATAATTAAGCCATATCTATTAATTATTTGATATGATATTGTCAACCGCAAGATCAATCAAGTCTTTTTAGAACTATTTTACTATAAGTTATAATAAAATGAGCAAAAGCCAAAAAATCCAAAGACCCAAGTGACAACTATAGGACTTACAAGGTTTTAGGGCATTTTGTTACAAATGGTATTTGCCTAAACATTCTCCAAGATTTCCAACCAAGAGAAACTCTACTTGATGTATTACAACCCTAGAGTATTAGACTCTAAGAAGTAGGGTCTCATTTTGCATCATTGAAAAAGAAGTTCCTTCTAATAAACAAAATTATCTTCTATGTCTCTTCATCAAACCTAAATCCTTGAATGAACTCAAAGTCTCCTCTAGGCATCTAAAGTTTCTCCCAACATCTAGGGAGGCATAATAATTTTTCATCACGAGGAAGATCTATTGCTTGGTTATACAATAGGAGTTGTTACAATTTCTCTAAGAATTAATACTTCTACAAAAATTGAAAAGGTATGGAGTGAAAAAAAGAGCCAATGGTAGCCTTTCTCAACAATGAAGGTTTGACACCCCTTGAAACGGAAATGTGGAGAATGGAAAGAAGTGTTCACATGCAATGCTATAATTTTTCAATGCACACATGATCTATAATGTAGAGGATAATTTGAGACCTATAATTACACTATAAAGAAATATGGTAAAAAAACCCATAGTCAAGATCAAGTGTGGCTCTTATTACCACACTTTTGTACAAGTCCACTATACTTGCAATCAACTTCTTTTGCAACTCCTAGTGAATCCTAGTGTCCTGCCTTTGTTGGTAGGATTTAACGTCCTACAATAAGTTACAGTGTGAATGCTCTTGCAATAAGTTATTTGCCTCAATACTCACTTACCTTAAAGAAAAAGTCACTTAGGAAGTTTTGAGATTTAGAGGGAAGGAAGAATCTTCAATTGAGTTTTCAATCATTGTTAATAATTATATATAATAATAATAATAACATACATACTTGTCTGTGATAGCAATAGAACACTTATCAATACATAAGATGAAGGGACAACTATAGGAATTCCCAATTTCTCCAGCTAGAGCATCCTATGGTCATAAAATCATTGTCATTCGAACTAGTTAGGACTTAGGAGATAATTGAGAGGGTCACTATTCGTTTTCTTAGAATGAAATGGAGGTCCCATTCTCCAAAGATTGAAAATTGTCATTCTTCTCCTTCAGAGATGAAGAATGGATATGAAGAATATTTCTTCATAAAGTTTTCTTCTCGCTTTCACCTTCAATTGTAGGACCTTTGTTGTTACTAAAATGTAATTTCTAGCATTGACAATGAACATCACAATAGAAAAGAGTGGCCTGGAAAAAAAAGAAAAGTAGTAAGGTAGTAGCAATCAATGCTCAGCATTGACAATTGACACTCAACAATCGTTAGGGGAGATTTGATGGCAAGAAAGGGCCTTTTTAGGGCCATTCCCATGGCTATTCCTTCTACCATCTAGAAATTGCAAATGAGCGCATAGTGCCAAAATTTTCAAATTTTTGGAATTTTTTTTTTCAAAAATTTCAAAAAGTATTAAAAAAATTTAATTGATTAAAAAAATCTAATTATGAAGATTATAAAAAATAACAGTTTTTGTTTTAAATTAAAATAATTTAAAAATAATTTAAAGTATTTTAAAAACTAAAATTTTATGGTGTTGCATTCTCTTGACCTTATCAAACTCCTAATGTGGTGAGTTCCTACAATCTATGAGCCTAAAGGCCGCTTTACATTTAGAAGTTGGACCAAATATGAACACTGCTAAAATCAGCAGTGAGCCAATTAGGTTTGGGTATGTGTCCTTAATGTGCGTCAAGAAATTAGAGTTAAGCATTTGGCAAACACATTAACTGTAATCTAGAGATGGTTTTGGATGAGTGTAGGGTCTAATGCAAGATACACGTGTGGTATTGGGTGTTTCTCCCTTCTTTGCAATCAAAAACCCTAAGTTAGATGAGGGAGGTCTAAAACATATCCTAGACACAATACAAAATAAGGATTTTTTTTTTTCACTTTTACCCCAGATAACCCAAAATCCACCAATGAAGTGGGCTCAACAGGGTGGATGCTACGGGTAGTGAGGGGCAGGCATTTCAGCATTGGTGGCAGTTTGTGAATCTTAAATTGTTGATGGAAAGAGTTGGATTTGAGTGTCATGCGATTGCCAGCAGTAGTTGCAATGGTGGTGGAGGATGGTGATTCTGTATTTCAAGTGACTGATTGGCATATCCTCGTCTAAACTTCCATTTTCGTTTGTCATATGTAATGCTTGGAAAAAGAGGTGACTGCATTCCTAAGTGCATGCAAAGATCTTGAACCTGGATATAATCCAGGAATCACCTTCATTGTCAGTTGCTCAAAAGCTACACAATACACGAATCATTCCTCAGGGCCGTGATGCTTTAAGGAACGGAAACGTTATTCCCAGCACAGTGGTGGACAGAGGTATCTGGCATCCCCACTACTACAACTTCTTCCTTCTTAGCCAAGCATGCCTCATTGGAACATCTCACCCTACTCACTACCATGTGCTGGGGAATGGGAGTCACAAGTTCACTCCCAATGATATTCAGAGTATTACCAACAATTTGTGTTGCATGTTTGGATGTTGCTCCAAATCAATTTCCATGGCAGCACCAGCAATTTATGCCCATCTTGCATGGCCGAGAACCTAGGAGAATCCGACACGGCATCCTGAGTAAGGGCTGGTGGAGGAGGGCAGGGTCCAAGATCGGCAATCCGGGTTCTTCCATATTTGACAATAGGGCCAGATTATTCCTTGTTTTATTGTTGATGAGTTTTGAATGCAGTAATGCACACAAAAACTCACCTTTTGTGAACTTGTCAAGGGATGAGTCCAAGGAGAGATTCTCAAAATTGATTCTACTAGCTAAAGGATAACTCTAGAAACAAAATAGTGAGTGTTGAGGATTAGGTAGTGAAAGCATCAGCTTGAGGAGATCACTTAGAGTAACCTCTAGATACCATGTGTGTTAAGATTTTGGACCCCCTATTTTATGTCCTAAAATTTAAATTAAAAAATAAATATATATGAGAATATTTTCCTATTTTAAAAGTTTGTAACTTGAATTATTGATATTTTATGTGCTGATTATAATTAGTTATAAATTTTTGAAATAAAAAATTACGTTGTAGAGCTAAAAATAACTTTCACACCCCTATTTTATATAAGAAAAAATTGTCTAAAAAATGAAAAAAATTTGCTAAAAATAGAATTTCATTGAAAGTTTATTTTTCTTGAAAACTGATGCCACGGCCATTTAAATGCATTCTCTATAAATATTTGAGTTGAAAAATATGCTAGTTTAGTTCATTTTTCAACCTACTCTAGAAATCATTTCATATGTTATTTGAGTTCAAAATTCTTGGCAATAAAAACCTATAGTCATTATTAAGCACATCTCGTAATTATAGGTTGAAATCGTAGTTTTTAAAAATATATATAAGGGGTCAAAAAAACATTTTAACACACGTAATTTGTTTTTGATACACTAAGTGATCTCCCCAAGAGCATCAAATAAAAAGGAACAAGGTTTGGAAACCTGACAAGGTACGAGGCTTGAACTCCAACAAGGCAGTTAGAACCAAACATGACTCAGGGGTACATTCCACTTTTTGTAATATTCCAAAATGTACAAACTGTGTACATTCTAGGAGGTGATCGCTTTTAGAGCCCTATGGCTTTCAACTTCAACATTTCATAACTAATTCCACAAAGCTCCAAAAAATATGAAACAACTTGGGTTGGATGTCATTTCCTCTTGTCTTTCAAAGAAAATTTATTGAAAAATATTTCAAAATGTTTTCCCTCCCCAAAATTCAGCTTCATAGATGGTCACTTTATGGACCTCCTACCTTCCTGTCCTGTGCACCTCATGCTGTTGGCATATACTGATCCAACCCTCGGCTTGTCTCTTCTGGAAAGCCTCTTCCTATCCTATATTGACGGAGAGCTGACCCAGTTTCTAACTACAGTTTCCATCCACTCTGGATGTTTTCTGTCATGTTTTCCAAATGGATGATGCCATCTATCCCACTATTTAGTTGCCATTGCTGACAAGCCATCCACAATCCTCATGCTCAAATTGGGTGCTATCATACCTCCAAATTTGCTCAACAGAAGAACATGTGAGGCCCATTCTACACATGTGATGACCGTGGCTTCTCAGAATGTTTGGTACACCTCCAAATCCGATCTTGTCCAAAGGTGGGAATTGAGGTAGGGGGCTGTAAAACCGACCCTTTACCCGCTGATTTGCATTTTGGGGAAGCTAAACTCTTTAAAATAATTTTTAGTAAATTTTCGTGGTAAGAAAAATGGAATTGGCATCTAACCCAAGTCATTTTGTATTTTTCGGACCTTTGTGGAATTAGTTATGAGTTTTTGAAGTTGAAAACACAATGGTTTCTAAAAGCGACCCCCTCTTGAAATGTTCACTTTTGGTACATGTTAGAGGCAAAATCTACCAGATCTCTTTTAGAGACAGGGTTGCAATTATAGACCCCTACCTTAGTAAGGTAGAACCAACCAGCACCTCATAGCCAATTTGTAGATTCACGTATTTTCAACCAAGGCTAGAATGTGTTTTTTTTCCCTTTTTAAAAAATGGAACTAAAAGTTTATGACACAAGTCCCAAAGTAGTATAGAGGTACCCAAGTCGATCACTTCAGCAATTTCTAATCTAATTGTGAGCAATATGAGGCAAGTGAAGTTTTTTACCAAGTAGAAAGATAGAAAATATCAAGACTACAAATTTTTCAAAATGTTGTTCCCAAATTGAAATTTTCTATGATTTTTGGAAGCCTAAAAGTTCTCTCGACTAATGAGCCAATGTCTAGACTCTTTCAATTGCAATCATAGACTAAGTACTTTCTTTCTCACTAATTTGGGACACGTGTCATGATCTTATTGGGCCCAACCTTGAAATGAAGGAAAAAATGCATTTCAAGCTTTAGTTGGAAATATGTTCTAGCCTTGGTTGGAAATGGTTGCACTCTACTAGTTGGGTATAGGTCCTTGGTCAGGAATAGGTACCTCTACCTTGTTGTACAAGAAAGTAGAAAGTAGTGAGTGGAAAAGTTTTTTTTTATAATGATTAGAATTAGAAGAGTTTAGAGATTGGCTATTGGTCCTATGCACTTTTTGCCTTTCAAAATTTATAGTAATTTCAATTCATGCAATAAAATTATCAACTTTTTTTTGCAATCCCCATCATTTCTATCATTTCACTTCTAAAAATATTTGGTTTGCATTGTACTACACCAAATCATGTCTAGAGTATCTAAAATGATTGGTTATAGGTGGTCTACCTTGAATTTGGATTGCACCAGAAAACATGAGGGGCCAAAAAAATTGGAGAAATCGACTTCTCCAATCTCTTACACTTGCAAATGAGAAAGTGCACAAGGGCATGGCATGGCAAAATGATAATGATAACAATGATAACTATGATAATATTGATAATAATATAATATTATAAAAATAATGATTGAAATATTTAATATAGCAAGGACTTCATTAATAATTGTAGTCACATATACTTCCTTAAGGTATGATTGCAATTTGGAGGGCTCAAATTTTGACAACTTTTATTGCCACATAAAGGGCAAAACATCCATTCCCGTCCATGTATCTAAAACCGTCCAAATGTAGCAAGGGTGCACATTTTTCAAAGAAAAATGTGCACCCCTGCTACATTTGGACGGTTTTGGATACATGGACGGGAATGGGTGTTTTGCCATTAGAAAAAGTGCAGTCCATGTTTGTAGGCCTTCTTAGAGATCTGTATTGATTCCTCTCATTTTATTGTATAAAAACTATTTTCTTAAATCTTTTCAATTTAATATAATCAAAACCTCCCAAAATTCAAGCCCCTTACACCTATATTTGGTGTTAATTTTGAAACAACCTGGGGTATTTGAGCATAGCTCTTGTTTTCTTGACTAGCTATTGTTCTTTTAAATAGCTCTTGTAATAAGCATAATTCCTCATTCTTGTAGAATAATTTTAATGACTGCCATTGTTGAAAAGAAAGAAGATTTATGTAGTTTTCCCACGGAAAAAGATCAATGAAAGTGCATGATTCTTGAGAAAATGTTACCATTACTAAGATTGATGAAAGATGTTTGATTAGGTAGTATATTTTACATTTGTTGAAATCAAAATGTTGAAATTAGAACTCCCAAAACTACACCCAAAACTTTGATAATTTTTTCACAAGTACATATTATTATAATATTGATGTGTATTTTTTTTAATTATTTTGAAGTGTGGAAAAAAAGATATGAGAATGTGAAGTGATGGGCCCAAGTTACTTTTGCATTCTTAAAAACTTCACCAAAAATCATAGAGTTAATCATTTCTTGATTGGATTGCACCAATGCATTCAACTAGAATAATCTAAGCATACTTTGTTGTTTACAAACTATTAGCTAGGTTCAAATTTTAATTTTTCTACTAATGCAAATGTAGAAGCTAGCCACCATGTGGCCTTATGGTTCTTTAGGGATTAAATTAATAGACTTACAAGTTTACAAACAAAAAGATCACTATAGAAATCACTAATATAGCACTATGAAAAATTAAATTATCAAACTAAATGACATTTTTATACAATATTTTTTCAAATAAAATGAAATTAATTATGATTTTAATTTAGGAAAAAAATTTTAGAACTTTACAAAATTATATATTATAAGGAAGGAGAATCATTTGTGGAATGTATATATTATCTGCTATCATCATGTCCAAGATAGTTTGTTTAAGCATTATAAATGTACTCAATACTATTTTTTGTTAAGAAAAAAACTTGTTATCAAACTTTGTTGAAATAAAGTTGATAAAATATGACAAAATAGGTAGAAAAGTATAGTAAATTTAAATAATGGAGACTAGTGAGAGAAATCACTCATTGAACAATTGTCATTGTGTGAATTCAGCATTTTGGTATTTAGTGAGTTTTATGTTTGGAGGGGTGAGTGTTAACTTTATGTATTTATTTTTTAATCAAAGATTTCTTAATTCTTTACTCCTTTAAATGGTAGTTTAGGTCTTTGTAGAGTAATCAAAATTTGGATTTTGAGAAATTTTCTTATATATAGGAATCATTAAGCTTGTCAATTACCAATTTATGAATAATGAGTTTTCTCTCTCTACAACAACGGCAACTTCAAAGCTTTTATACAAAAAAATTTAACAAATTTCTTCTACAAAAGTCACATATCAGAATTGTAATTCAAAATATATAATTTAGTTCAATAGATGAATCTTTTGGAGACAAAAGAAATGTTATCCACAAAGTTGGGATATAATTGGAGATCAAAAAATAATATGACATATTACCCTCAAGATTCTTTGAAAATTAATCCCCTCATATTTAGTTTAATGTTTAAGGATTAAATCTACCTTTCCTTCTACAGATAATCGCTAAAATGAGTACATTATTCTCATCCAAATTGCAATCTATATTTAGTGAATTATAATAATTTGATATTATAGATGTGCATACCTTATAGCAATCTAAAATTTTCAATCAACATAACAAATATAGAAATATACAATACTAGTGATAGTTGGATATGAGACTTATACATGCATATACTAAGAAATGTGTACTCACAATCATCACTACTCAAATGCAACACTAAAATTTAATATTGATGATGCAAAAGATGCAAAATCAAAATTTGAGAGTTTAGGAGAGTCTAATATCATAATACTTTAAAATTTTATATTTTATTTATACAATATCCAAATAATACATGCTAAAGTATATTAAAATCCTCTTTCACTAGCCAATGCAATGAAATTGTTAAATAGTCTCAATTATGAGAACACAGACCTTAACTTTTAAGTAATCTTCCCATGTGCTGATGTAATTTTTTCTCATATTAAAAAATCTTTAAATACTTTTTTTTTAATATGCAATTCAGTTTGAAATTTGTAATTTTTAGTAATTCCAATCTTTAAAAATTAGAGCAGGACCTGTGATTTATTACAAATTTTAAAATGTAAAATTTTGTGAATTAACCAGTAAAACAACTTTGATATTTTTTTGATATGGTACATACAATCAATGGTAAAAACCTTGGTCCTATTTTGAAGTTAAATTAAAGTTAGCAAGCTTCATTTATTTGGAAAATATTTTCTAGAAATGAAAGAAATATATAGTAGACTTAACTAAGACAAACATTTCAAATATTAAATATGTAATCTTATTAGGATCAAAATAAACATAAACATTGGTATGTATCATTGCAATAAAATTGTAACAATTGCCATGTACAACTAATGCATTAGAAGAGATTTGGGAAAATAGAGGGGCATTTCATGTCAATTTTCCATGTTATTTCTACAGTAGTAAAGGAATGGATTGATTACTACTAGTTGTCAAAAATACTTAAAAATTAAATAGATTGATTCTGAAATTGAAAAAAAGGTGATTTAAAAAAAATTAAATATCCAATGTGGCTATTGCTCAGCTACATTAGATTCTATAGTGGCATAGTTCCCAAAGTTCTCCACTGTGTAAGAACTCATAGTCTTATTTGGAACCAAATCTTGTCTCATGCATACTTCATATGCACATTTAATCCTTAAATGGTTTTGACTATGTTTTCACCAAAAGCTCTCCAAAACTGCCAATTCTAATACTTGTACCAAAACTTAGGAAAAAAATATTTTTTGACACATATAATCATAGGATCTTGTAATAATCTTGTATGAAAAAATTTAGAAAAAATTTCAAAATTTTCCACGAGTTTGAATTGACAAAATCATTTTTTTTATCCTTGCAAAAATCCGGGCAGTTGCACTTCACAAGGTCACATTTATATGAAAAAAAAATTCAAATTGGTTGTTATTCTTTGGATTCATTTTTCAAAGCAAGTTGGAAACATGCTTGAAAATTTTCAAATCATTTGGAATTGTACAACATATAGGAAAAAAATAGTAAATAGAAAGAAGTAGAAAATGAGCTAAAATACTAAATTGTAAACAATTTATTTATGGAATTAGAAAATGCCAATCCCAATAGTTAAAATGTTGTAATAAACAGTCTACACCTATTCTTTTTATTTTTTTTTCAAAAATATTACAAATAAAATAAAATAAAGGATTTCAAACTTTTCTGTAGTGTAAAGATTCTATAACTAGTCACAAACTACTCCAAACTAAAACTCCTTGTAACTTTTGACTCATTGATCAAAATCAAATGATTCAAAGCTTTTCACTTAGGTAAAAATCTAATAAACCAATTTAAAATTTTTATTTCTTAAAAAATAATTTTTAAAGAAGTTTTTTTACTACCCAGATTGTCCGCCAAGTAAAGAAAGTGACATATCATGCCATAACTTTTTAACCATGTAGTCAAAAGCTATGAAAATTGTTAGGCCTTGAAGCTACTCCTTAAGTGCATATTGTGTGAAAATTTAAGAAAAATGAAATATAATTTCGATTTGGAGTGAGCTACCCGAAATTGCTATATTGCCAAAAACGCACTTTGGACATTTAGGGGTTAATGAATGTAAAAATAAAATATGAATGGAAAGGTGACCATTGATGGGGTTTTTATGCATAACATTGATGATGTTCTTATATGAATCATACCTCAGAATATTGGTATTGATTCTTCTTATTCCCCCTCAAATGAACTATGTTGTGAGCTATGTTGTTTAGTGAACTTTGTATAAACATACTATGATTGTTTCCTGTACACTCTTTTGAAATAGTTACATAAGTGATTGGAGTAAATTTGAATTATATTCAAGTGACAACCATTGCTTTGCATCATTGCATTTCTATTAGTAAATAATTGGCAATCAAACTTTTTGGATTTGAATCTTATAAAAAATCTATGAAAAAAAATAAAAGACTACATTTAAAACAATTATTCACTAAGAAATATGGAAACATGGATTTTGAAATTCTATACATGGATCATTGCAAGAAACACTTCACGTCTTTGTCTCAAAAACACTATTTTTTGGTGTAGGACTAGCAATCCTGTGCAGTATTGCGCGTCTACACTACGCTTGTCAATGTTAGCCGTTGATTTCGGGCACATGCAAATATAGGCCATCGATTTAGTACTATGTAGTATTATGCAGTACTATAGAGTGCTAGAAAGTACTACTTAGGCCACTGGGAGCAGAAAATAGCAGAAAAGGGGTCTGTGGACCTTTTCATTTTTAGTAATTCAAAAAAAATTCAAAAAATTCTTTGAAAAAACCTATTTTTCTAAAAAAAATTGTGCTTACATTGCAACAAAAAATTCCTCTAGGAAATTTTTTCCCTCTTCATAGCCTTTGTGCAAAAGAAGGTCACTTTGACCCCATGTGCACAATAGACATATTACTATTTTCATGAAAACTCATTGTCACCCCTTGTAATGTTAGACCTCCAACTTGTCCAATTTGTGGCTTCAAATTTGGATTTTTGAGTCAAAAATAGGACTAAAAACCTCCAAAATGGCCAAGAAAGACATCCAATTGGGGGAAATTTAAAAATATTAATCTAATTTTTAAAAAAATTTAAAAAATTATTCAACATTTAAAACTTTTGTGTGCACCTTCAATCCAAATTTCAAGCTAAAAGAAGAAAAATTGCAAAAGTTATGAGCAAAAAAGTACTTGTTGGAGGTCAAGGGGACAGAAAAAAGGACAACTATTTCTTGCAATCACCCACATATAGGAAGGAAGCCTAAAAGGTGTACTTGACATTTTCATTTTCACAATGCTTTTTAGAATGAGATCATTCTTGATGCTCAAAGTGATAGTACTAAATGGTAGGCATAAGGCTAAAAAAGTCTGAAATGTTGAACATTTTCATAATTTCTAATGTGCAAATGGTACATAACTCAAAATCACGCCTTCAAAATCATTGTTATACTCTATATTTGAGTCTCATGAAATTTTGAATGTCATAGATGAAAATCAATTTTTCATTAGTGAATTATTGGGCCTTTGGGAGACCCAACATTTGTAGATTGTGGGAACTTTGCCACGTAAAGTAGACTATTGTGGTTGAGCGACTACTACTTCAAATTATAATATTTAATTAAAATTCTATATTTTTAATTTTTAATTTTTTAATTTTTAATTTTTTAATTTGACCAAGAGTGACTAGTTTCTAGTGTGGATAACAGGCATAAAAGACAAAACCCTAATCTTCATTTTTGGAATTTAAAGATATATGTATTTATAATATTGTTGCTATATATTGTAATGAAGAACTTGATTCTTGTAAATAAAACAAAGAGGATTGGAATGCATCAAAATAAATTAGAGCATCCCCATGCCAGATCCCTCAAGTAGGGGCTCCAAGTGGGTTTTGGCGTGGGTTGATGACTAATGAAGGTCCTTTGTAATTTTAGCTACCCCATGCTTACACTGTTAATTCACCCACTGAACATGTCTCCGAAGCCAAGGGACCACTTGTATGAAGCCAAGTGGAATAGTCAGGCCAAATGTGGGGCCTTAGAGTTCCGAAAAGCCAAACATTGCCAAAGAATGTGCCATAATTGAACAAATCAAGGGATAGTGAGACACAAGGAAGACCCCTAATAGTTCAGTGCCATTCTTACTTTGGAATGTTTATTGGCTGATTTTTCTGTTTGGCATGTTTGGCATGGGGCAGTGCTACATGCCAAACACGCCACATTATCATTTTTCAACCCCTTGGAGTGTTGGCATGGGGATGCTCTAAGTAATATTTTTGTTCCCGGGGAGGACACTCCCCACGTTTTAGCAACCTACGTGCGGCGGAAAAAGTAATACAAGTAATACACCTTAAAATTTAAATTTTTTTTCAAAAAAAAAATTATGGATAGATTTTACTACTTTAGAAGTTTATGTTTTGAATTATCGGTATTTTTTTATGCTAATAGTAATTAGTTATAAATTTTTGAAGAAAAAAGATACACTGTAAAGCTGAAAATCACTTTCACACCTCTATATTATATAAGAAAAAAAAATTGAAAAATGAAAAAAAAATTCTATAGAATAGCTTTCTATTGAAAGTCTAGCTTGGTTGAATATTTGATGCAATAGTCGTCTTCATGTGAGCTATATAAATATTTTAGTTGGAAAACATGCCATTTTAGTTCATTTTTCAACCCTTTGTAGACAATATATCTTATGTTATTTGGAATTGAAATTTTTGTCAATAGAAACCTTTAGTCATTGTTAAACAAAACTCAAAATTTTAAGATGAAATTATAGTTTATTCAAGGTGTATTACATGTTTTACTTTTTCTACCGCCACACGTGGGTAACCCAAATGTAGTGAGAGTGTCCTCCCCTAGTTTTTGTTTTAGAATAGAATGTGCAAATAGTAAGTAATCAAAACTTTATTGGTAGCTGGCCTTAAGTCAATACAAATTCTAATGTTGAGATAGTGTACATTCTCAAAAATAAGTCAACATGAGTACTAATGTTGAAATGGTGTTCAATCTCAAAATCAATATGTATTCTTAATGCAAGATTATAAAGGTTTGCATTGCATCCAATGTTCCAACTACATGGAATAGGGTTTTTAAGGTTTCCATACTTATCAATCAACATTCTAGAATATGTAAATATATGTCTTTGTTGTACATCAATAGTTATTGAAGTGTCTAGGGGTTATATATATATCATGTTTTAAACATTTACAATTTTCCACAATAAGTCCCTTTCATTTTTTGGTCCCCTTCACATCCCTATTCAATGTACTTACCTCAACGTTCGAAAATCCACTATCATTCATCCCTTTTTTTTGGCACCATGGGACCAGATCGCACCATTTCAAAATAAATGTCTTTTTTATTGCTAGATAATGCTTCATCAAATTTGAAGTGATCACCATCTTGGCACTTTCTCAAAAAGTAAAAAAAAAGGGCTAGTGTCATTTCACAAGATTGAAACATGTTGTATCATTGGTTGAATTTTGTGTTTTTGTTCATCTTGCCCGACCACAAGATAGATAAGCTCCGCAATTCTCTTGCAATGAAGTTGTGGTCCATGAGTGCAAAGTTTACAACAATAGTTTGGAATCGTCCTACATAACATTCGGTAGCCCATAGAAGGACTGCCTTTCCCTTTGTGAAGTCCCCATCACCTAATTTCATCTGTCATTTCTTGAAGTTTTCAATTTTAGTTACTGAATGGTGTGGAATATTCCACACCATTTCATCTGTTGAATGGAATGGTGTGGGATATTCCACACTATTTCATCCACTGGGAGGTAGTGTGACAGGCTGCTACTAAATGTTATGTAGGGAGCATGATTGATTGTTTCTTTCCTTCTATTTTTTTCTTAAATTTAAAAATTAAATTTTAAATTTTAAATTTAAATTTTAAATTTAAAAAATAATAATAATCACCCCTCCTTTCAAAATAAAAAAGTTTACAACAATAGTTTGGGCGGTCTGTGATAATAAGTTAGATCTGATAAGGAGTTTCGGCACATAATTCAATATCCTTTCCATGTAACTTATCTCCCCTCCTTGAGAGCATTCCTTTGAGTGGGATCATGGATTTCCCTTGGAACTTGGGCAAAAGCAGGAACAGTGTGTTGGCTCTTGGACTCCGTAGTCTCCGTCTGTCATCAAATTCTCGAAGTCCCCGACTGAGATTCTAATACAGTAAGTCAATCAAACCTACGCAACTTTCACTCACAGCCCCAATCCCCAAATGAAGTTCATATAATTGTAAGTGAAAAAGCTCTCCAATATGAAAATAAAATAAAATAAAATAATTAATTAATACATTCATGCCACCTTCGACTCTCAAAGAATTTTGAAACAATCTATGAGGTAAGAGGTCCTATAATGGACCATCTAAGGGCAGAATTTCAGGGAGGTAAAACTTCTAGAAATATTTTTCAGTAAATTTTTCATGAAAGACAAGTAGAATTGACATCTAATGCAAGTCGTTTCGTATTTTTCTGAGCTTTTTTGAATTAGTTATCAAATTTTGAAGTTGAAAGTGCATAGGGCTCTAAAATGGTGCCCTAGCTAAAATGTACACTGTCAGTACACTATTGAAGGCTATGAAAAAGCAACATGTACAAATACTGTACATTTAAGATAGGGCACAGTTTTAGAACCCTTTCCATTTAAGAGCCTTCTACCTTACTATAAGACATGCTTTTTGTTTTGTTTTGTTTGCTTGTTTATCACGTTGAAATCTCTTAGATCCTGCATCCCCCAATCTTGTTTTTTGTATTGTTGGAAAGCTCTTGGCAAGGAGGGATGCATGGACTTTGTTTTGTGGCATTCCAACTCATGGTGAGAAAGTTATGGATTTCTTAGTTAATTTTGGTTCTAAAAAATTAGAAAATTACTTTTTATTTTAGTTTTGGATGTGGTAATGGCACGCAACACATTAATCTTTAATTAAGTTAAAGATTTTTGCTCACTCTCTGCATTGCCAATTTGTCTTGTGTGGAATGATTGTACATTTTCCACCCTTAGATGAGAATAATAGTGAATGAGTATACTTGTTACTTCAAACTATAAATTAGCTACATTAGATTGTGTTGGCATGTGAAAGAGGATTCTAATGCACTTTAGGATGCGTTATTTGGACACTCTATGAATAAATTATGAAATTTTAAAATATAATTGTATGTAGGTGTGTCAGAGACTAACGTTAGGCTCTCTTAGGCTCTCGTCTTTTGATTATGCACATCTTGTTTAATTGATATCTAGATTTTAGTGTCACTTTGTAGGTCTAAATGTCAATGTTGTAGGTACACACACCTTTTATATCAATAGACCATATCTTTGAATGAATAGATGATATTTCATCCACATTTTAGATTTATTTATTGATGTAAATACATTCATCACTCTTATGAAAGTTGCAAGTTTCACTACCTTGGAAAATTGGAAAAATATCTATATCATTTTTTAAATTATCTTTCTTTCTTACTTAAGATGCTTTAGGGTATCACTGGCAATAAGATATGTAGACATTTATAAGATTGTCACTGTAAAGACATATCACCCAAAGAATTTGTTTGACAAATATAATTAGTAGACAATAAAATTTGATTTTGAATATTCAAAGCTAATATATACACAAATTGCAATTGTTCAAAGGTGAGGTATGAAAATTACTTTGCCAAATTTGAGTTGGTTGATTTTTCAAATCTATATGTCAATTTTCTTGTGAAAAATGTATTGATTATTATAATCAATATATTTTTTAAACAATAAATTATAGAAAAAATTTGTATCATTAGGAAGGATTAGAGGGCAAGAGAAGACTGTTTCAAGGTTGTTCTCCAACCCATTCCTAGAAAACTGCAAACCAATCCTATTAGCTGAATTTTTCAAATTTTTGAAAAAAAATTAAAATTTTTCTTTTCCACAAATTCAAAAAAAGTGTTAAAAAAGCTAAAACCAATTTTTTTCTAAAATTCAATAAAAAAATAATACTTTTCTAATGTAGTACTTTCTTAACTATGTCAGACTACTGATGTGGCATGGTTCCACAATCCAGAAACTCAAAAAACATAAGGTCTACCATTGCCCTCAAATCCCTTCTAATGTACTCAGTAGGAGGGATTTGAAGGCTGCGGAAGAATGTGAGCTCCTGTAGTCTAGGAATGCAGGAATTGTCATGAGAACCCCAAAACACAAGATTCTAGCGTGGTTGAGACCATTCTAGGTCATTAAAAAAATTTCTTTTTTGAACTTTTTATATATTTCAAGACTCCAATTTTTTATTTAAATTTCTTTTTTGATAACTTGCTACACTTGTAGTAGCCAGTTGTTCCCTAGACAGTTTTGGGAATAGACCCTAAAATGGCCCTTGGAAGCCCTCAAATCCCTCCTAATGTTTTTTCCAATCTTTTCCAATACATGTCCTAAAATGTCATCAATGACCCCTTTAGACATTTGGATGACTATAGAGATGTCTTTTGTTATAGTAGAAAAAATAATTCATTAAATTTTTTTTTGAATTTGTTCAAGGACATTTACAATTAATGATGCTCAAATTTTCCTTTTTGTCTCTCTGATATCACTTACTTTTGTCGAAAAGATTATGTTGATAAAACTAATCACAAGAACTTATCTTCTAATGTACTTGTTTGCAACTTGAACTTCCTTGCATCTAATCAAATTTTTCTGAAAATTTGAAATCACTTTGTATCTTTGAAAAAAAATGTAAGACATTCACTTCAAACTCAAAACATGTTTTTAAAAATCCAAATTTTCACTTTTAGTATGCATTATAGATAATTATAGAGTGAACCAAAATTTATTCCATGTCATTCTATGATAATAATTTTTTTAATTTAACAAATTAAAAAAAAAAAAAATTTAAAAAAAATTTTAAAAAAAATAAATAAATAAATAAAAAAATTAAAAAAAAATTAAAATTAAAAAAAAAATATATATATAATAGGCCCAAAGTTCAAAGTGAAATGAAATATTGAATCTTTTTTTTCCATAGTTTCTATAGAGAGTAAAAACTACACTTGATGAGCTTTATTTCAATCATAGGTTAGCCCCCAATTTTATGTATCTATATATGTATGTATCTATATATCTACATAGGCTTAACTTCATTATGGAAAAAATGGTTATCTTGAGAAGGCAAAGTGACTGCTGATGTCATCTTTTGAAAACTCAATATAAATATGATATTCATTCACACTAAATAAGATAAACTACCGCATTATGAACATAATAGAAGCAAAACCATGGTGAACAAAATTCTAATGGCGATGTACATTTCAAACCTTAGTTGCCATATGGGTCCCTTGCCCCGTCTATCCAGGTTCCGTTACACTGGGAGATAAGCGTTAGGTACCTTAAGGTAGCTTTTCTCCGCGATTGAAGTGGCCGTCATAATTGCCACGCGGCAGCTTTTCTGGGATGTCCTTGCAAACTGCACTTCATTGCTGCGCTTCTGCATAACCTGAAAGAACAAATGCTCTTGGCATCAAACGGCATATCCCAACCAAACTTGAATTACGTTCTCACAAAAACCCCTTTTTTTTTGCTTGGGTGCTCATGCCAAAGGAATCGTAAGTCATTCCATAATCGAGAGTAAGCTTACTTCAAACTGAAGCAAGCTCAAGCCAAAGTTGCACAATGGAGTATACGGAATGTGAATGTTGAAATTGAATTTCCATGTCAAGTTTTTCAAGGTGTACGCCTCTTCACACCAATTGCAAGATGATATGTGGCACTCTTTGACAAAGCAATGATTTTAAGTATTTTTGAATGTGACCTTTGCGTAAGTTGGTTGCATTCATTAACCTTGTAACATTGCTGTGGGCACTAAATGTTTGGTGGATGACAAAGAATCCTTCTATAGAAAACAAAAGTGCACATGTTCATCTTTGGAATTGGGTGTGGAAAGTGGTGGACTAGCATAATAAGTTAGTTTGACTTCAAATATGTTAACCCTTGAATGCCTTGACCAGAGACTATGGAAACCTACTCATTCAAGGACAAACTAAGGTGGGTACACCTAAAAGCGCCACTTATTCTTACTATGCCTAGTTCTTGGTATCATGTTGTTCAGATTTTCATGCAGTCTTGTTGGCGAGTGAAAGCATGTTCCAACGCACCAAAGAATAGAAGATGTAGATACCGTATGCAAAAGTTATTAATGATCGAAGTCAGTTTCTGAAAGCGCCATCTACAGTCTGGGTACATGACTGATTTTGAAAATGTATGCACATTGTAGATGACGCTTTTAAGATCAGGTGCCATTTTGGGTGTACCTACCTTACTATACATGATATCCCTTTTTGCACAAAATTCAAAGGATGAACTTAATCCCAAAATAACGAACACAGCAATCGCAACAACTAGAAGATGGATTTGAAAGCCTTTGCATCTAGCAAGCTGAAAACACCTGAATCTCCTCTGCCACTGCTACGTCTCCTCGTGTGGCTACAGCTCTACCACATTGTCAACCGAAACCAGCCTGCAACAACTTGCAAGAAATGGTCTCAGCTTGTCATTCCACCTCTCATTTCCGGCTGCGTCACCATTGTAAGCTCTTGTATAGTCTACCACTAAACTAAATCACCAAGAAAAGTCAGTGAAGAGAAAACGTAATGCTTTCGCTGCTGAAGAAAATTAAAACCAACTCTCATGAATCAAAAACTCCGACGAATAGAACTCATGTGAGGCTAATAAGCTGACAGCACATACATCATTAGAGCATGAGTACGTTTTACAATGTGCCGCAATGTTAAATTCTAGTTTACTTCCTGGTTTGCAATTCTATCTTAATATTGCTTTCAATTCGGGAGGATTGTACTCAACCATAGGATACATCCGCTTTTTTGAGCAGTGAGTTTTAAACTAAAGCTTGATTCCTGGTTTGCGCTTGTCTCTGAATCGGTTTCTTGTACAGTACACAAATAATATCTTACATTCGCTTTGAGCCTTGAGTGGTAAACCCTTCGTTGAATCCTGCTTGAGAGGGTGCAACACAGTTTGCGTTTAACTCTGAGTCTTTGTCGGGAGGATTGTGCAAATTGAAGTCCAAATAAACCCCTGAAATTCGTGCAACTGAACATGATGCTCAATTACAGGAAATAACCAAGCTGGGTGAATGCAAGAAACACTTGTACTATTTTGTGTCACACGGCATGTGCTGATCTATTTTTTGGCCATAACTTTTGCATTTTAACTTGAAATGACTCGAAATTTCTAGGGAAGGCACTGATGACTATCATACACCTTACATCAGCCAAGCGCAACAAATAGTACAAGTGTTTCTTGCATTCACCCAGTTATGCATGCTTATCATCGGGATCCTCAGCCCAATTGAGTCTGCTACGATCATAATCCAACATTTGACACCTCAACTAAGGTCAAACTATAGATTTGTGAAGCAGAGATGCTTGATGCCAATTCGTTGCGGAGCAATCTAGCTTCCACAAACAAGCACCTTCAAAAAGTTTTTCCATACAAAAATGGGAACCACGTTGAATTGCTTATTTGGTTGATTTTAGGTGTAGTTACCTTACATGATTCGACTCACTTCTCCCTTGGGCTAGAAGCAGCTCACTCTGTCAATAGATTCACCTTTGTTATGCATCTATGACTAATAGACAATATAGTATGGAGCACTTGTGGTGGTATTTTTGATAGGAGGCGGTACTTATTCAATGAATGGTAAGGTAGGAGGTCCTTAAATGGAGTGTTTTAAACCTACCTTCCTCATCAATGACAATATTAGATAATTCAAAGAACATGTCACTCGTTCTTAGATAGGGAACACATTTAGAACCTACTCCTCTTACCTTAGTGTGCACATTCTATTATGAACACTTCAAGGGTGCTGTACATGATGACAGATTTGTGTTCATTAATTACATGCCCAATGTTAGGATAATCCATTGGAATCAGGAAGTTCCCGTGGACCTCATGTGATCTTGAGATGAAGTGGAAACTGAGGTTCACTTCGTTCAATCTCTGCAAGACAGTGTTCATGTCAAGGAAGCTTGGAGTCTTCCCGTATAACTAACCCACTGTAGCTTGTGTTCTGGCCGGTCATCCACATCTTCGAACGGAGTGGAGGAACCTTGAGAAGTTTGTAAATTCTTTCTAAATGGGTACTAATCAACAGTCCGTAAATCGACTTTTCACGGTACTCAGCGGAACTGTTCGATGTATCAGTCTGTTTTGCAACTTGAATGCTTGGCATTCCATTCTCAAGAACGGTTCCGGAACTGGTACTCGTTCTGACCGCAGTTGCTGAAATTTTAGGCACGATTTTTTCAGCTTGATGAACGAGTCCGAAGAAGGGCAGCTGAAATGGTGAATGCTGATATTGTTATGGACGAGTGAAAAGACTTCGCGACAATCCCAACAGGAACTAAAGCAGGAAGAGCACAACTGGAATTATGGGTTAACTCGAACAATGCAGCAAATGCATATACCCGTAGTCGCCACAGTGAAATCATATTTGCTGCTTGATGGTCCCACGTTGCCTTCATCTCTTGTTGTCTTCATCACGACCAACTGAAATTGAGATCGAGGATGGAGGCTTCTAAGTTCTACGCAACTTGTTTCCGCAATCTTTTGTGTGGGAGAGGTTTTAAATCCATGTAGCACCATGTGTCAAGTTGGATACATTCCACAAGGAAAGTATAAGCTCATATTGGTAGCATTTCAACAAACCCCAACTCTCTCATTCATTTTGGGGTGTAGACAAAATCAGGTATTTCTATCTTAAATTGCAAGTAGCTGGGCATAACACATTCTCATTACACATCCTAAAGCAGCTCTCGCGAAATTTCAGTCTGACTGCCATTTTCAGCTCCACTTAAAAGTAGTAAAGCCTCTCGTGAATGATTTTGGACTTTTTGGAGGCACTTCTAACATATACCTATAGGACACTTTCAGGTTTCCTCATGTTCTTGACTTTGAAAATTCACTTGAAAAGATATAAAAACTCTCCCATTTTTTGCAATTTTAAATGATTTTCATTTGCCTACACGTAAAAAAAAAGCTCTAATTGTAATTCTAACACTATGTATGCACTTCGGATGAAATGAAAGGTAATATATATAGCTAGGACTTTCTTCCTTGGAACTGCAAACATTCCTGCACGATGTGTCGTCGTGTTTTGCAGCTGAATTCTTTGCTTTCTCAATAAGTAGCGCTCTTACTGACTGGAGTTGGTGAAGTTGTGTGCTTCAATCTTGCAAACATATTGACAGAGTGACAGGAAACAAGTTGCGAAGGCAGAAGGTCGACAAAGAACAACTGGAAGTGCGAAACGCTTCTCGAGAAAGACTCACTCCAAGAACGAACTGATGGAAGCAGGAGCTCCAAGCACGGCTGGAATCAACAGGCATGAGGTTCATCCTGTAAAGCCGGCTCGGACCTTCGACCCTTAACCCTTAAATGCCCGAGGCACCAAAATCTGGTGTTTGCAAAAGTTTGAAGTCAAACAAAACTTAACCAAGTTGCTATTTTTAGTAGTTTAATATTTTTGGAAAGTTCTTTGTGAAGTTTAGTTTTAGCATCAAAAATTTGATCTTGAAAATAATTGATAGTGTTTTTTCTATTGAAGATTTTGTGCAAGGGTACCCATTGCAATCTTGACTTCCTGTAGAGTTGAGAGCTCTTGGAAATGAACCTCAAATACACTAGATCTTGGATCAAAAATCACATTCAAAATTCATTTTAAAAAACTACAATGTAGATTTTAAGAAGCCATAAGTTGATTGGGGTTATACATGTTTACTTAGGCTCTTTAACCTCATATTTTTTTGGTCACCAGTTTTTTAGATTCAACTTGTGAAAAGACGGTTGAAAGTTTTTTGTAGTTTTAACACCCTTATGGTCAAACATTATAATCTTTCACTCTATAAGTGATATTGTTGTGTTTTCTTTTCCTATGAGATCTCTAACATGTCTAGTTTGAAATGGTACAGTTACAATTTTTTAAAAATTGATACAACTTATGAAAATGTTAGCATTTTGTTCAATTTAGAGCAAATTCTGCAAGTCCAACTCAAAACAGGCCTTAGGCATTTAGGGGTTAAATGCCAGACCTATAACCAATTTTTTCAACCCCTATACCAATACTTAGTTTGCTACCATTTCAGGACTAGATATATATGATAAATTTTTGTATTTATTTTTTAGAGATGAAGTTGCATCTCTTCTCTACTTTCCAAAAAATTTAGATTTTCTTTTAGGAAAATCGCTTTTTCTGAGAATTTTTGAAGAAAAAGTGGAGGAAAATCATATCAAATAAAAAATTATCTCAAAAAATCTGAGAATTTCACCATGTGTGTACACTTTGGTGGCAAATGTCATGGTGTAAGCTCAATTATTGTGTCATTCCATAATTACAGTCCAAAAGACATTGAAAATACATCCAAAGTTTAAATTGCAATAAATATTCAAAATAATGATTTTTTTCTCAAAATTCCAATTAGAGAAGAAACTAGAATAGATGACCTTCATTTTGTTAGGTGAGCTCAAACTCAAAAAACATCATTTGTTTTAGAGAAATTTCAAATTTCAAGCAAGAAACAACAATTTTTCAAAAATATACTAAAAATAGCATTTTTGTGATCCGTTTTTCTAATCTAATTTCTTATTCACGTGAAGAAAAACACTCACAAGACTACAAAGTGAATTAAGTACTCTTCATAATCCTTTGTGAAAAGTCAAGCAACAAGAAATGGATGAAAAAGTGCTAGCAATTTCCTTAGACACTATTGCTAAGTCATCCAAGCGCCATAAATTGGCATCACCAATGCTCTAGTAGCCTCAAACAGGTGGTCTTTTGCTCATAACTTTTGTGTTGTATATTTTTTTTCTATGACTATAAACTCAAGGTTGATGTAGTAGTTTTGAACATAAATTAATTTTTTTCCATTTAAAGAAAATTATGTCACTATTTTGAAACAAACGCCCTACTTTGACTATTTTCAAGGATTCTAAAATTATTTTTGGCTCCAAAAATGTGAATTTGGAGGTCAAAATTGGATTTAAAAGGCATATAACAAAGTTGCACAAGCCTACAAACAAGTTTTCTAAAACTAAATAGTAAATTTTCCACCCTTTGCATGTATTCAGGGTACACTACGTTTACACAAGTGCAAAAAGCACCATTTTTTTCTAAAGATAAAAATGGTTGAAAGGAGCATTTTCAATTAAGGCAAAAATTATTATTTTATAATATATTAAATATACAATACTATTTTATGAAAACCAAACATCAAAGTATTCATTTTCTTGGTATTTTTCATTGTGCTTATTTTGTGCATAACTTTAAAGATAAATTATTCCAAATCTAAATTTTTAGAAGCAAATTATTCAGGTGATGCTTTACATATTATATTTATTTCACTTTGTTTAAAAAATAATAATTCTAGAAGTCATGGTACTCCCAAAATAGGTTGATTTGAGCCCAAACCGGCAAGTCTTTCATGCAACAAACCATATATTAATGCCTAGAATGATCTAAGCTCCCATTTTAGAAAACTTTTGGTTTAAATATATATTTAATCAACTAACTTAGTTACCATAATCTAGCTTTGACAAACACATTATAGAAGCTAAATGGAAAATTTTGTTAAAATAGTGTCCCTTGGCTCTAAAAAGTTTGGCACTTCTATGGTTTAGACCACATATAATGAAATTTATACTTGTCTTCAATGAGACTTTTACAATCATGCCCATGCATTTTGGAAATGGAAAATGGAAAATTTCCTAACCTAGGTCATAAATGGCAAGTAAGTTTCTCTAAGTTGATTTATTTGACTTTGAAATTGCTACTTTTAAAACTTTTTAAGTTATTGATCCTAAAGAAGAGTCATAAGTAATTTGTAATACAAAGATATCATAGGCATTCCTTGAATTAATACTTGCTTCATGAGTATAACATGAAAAACACATCATTTATCTTAAACTAAGATGTTTTGATTTGCTATAGAATACAATCACCTTTATAAACAAAGTAAAGCAACATATAGTTTCCTTTCTCATAGATTTCATAAAGCTTTGGATTAAGACTAGTACATCAAAAACCACATGAATTATTTCATATTGGATGATTTTTTTGAAAGATTGTCAATTAAAGAAAGAAAAAGGGTGATTGCAAGAAACACCTATACTATTTGTTGCGTTTTGCAACAATACTCTTTTTTTTTTCGAGATTACTTTTAAATTAAAAAAATAAAATTTAAGAGAATATAAAAATATAAAAATATATATGAACCTTTAAGATGAAGGGAACCACCAAAGAGAATTTGTTAAGAAAATCTCTAAGTAGGACAATTAGGAAGTGCCAAGTGTCAAGAAAATAGATACTTCAATGTTTTAATTAAGAAAAAATAAGAAAAAGTTCAAATAAATAAAATAAAATTTGACCATTTCTAAGAAATTTATGGAGATGGTTATTAACCCCCAAAAGCACTAAAATATTTTTTTATATCTTTTGAAATATAAGTAGAAAGAGGCTCACTTTGTGGACTTCTACATAACATATAATTATCTATTTTTGAAAATCTTTTGAACACCAGCTAAATTTATACCAGAAGACCAACTTCTCTAAATTTCAGCTCCAAATTTGTTTCTTTGGATACCATTTTGTTAAGAAAATCCTTCAAAATGGCAAGTATGACACAATAATCAGGGCCATTATGAAATAGTAAAACATTTTTGAAAATTTTAAAAATATCAAAAAATGTGTACGATAGTTATAAGTACCTTTTCTATTAATTTTGATTCATTTGAAGCTAAAATGAAAGTGTTATAGTCAAAAAACTTATCTTCATACAATAAGTGACAAAAAATAGTATAGGTGTTTCTTGCAACAACCCCAAAATGTAAAAGGATCAAATCCATGATCCATGTAAGTAACTATTTTTAAAAATATATTATCCTCTCTACAAAGTTATACTACTGTATGAACTTTAGGGACTAGGATTGGAAGGAAAAGATACATCATGCAACATTTGACTCTTCGGTTTCAATAGAGTCCACGATATTCAAATCGCTCCACCCATTAGGCAATAAGTGGGCTGCTCGAGCTAGCTGCCCTTCCAACCTAACAATGGTATGATCCATCCTGGATTTTTTGTAGAGGAGTTCCCATTCCATTGCCAATTCCACCCTTGTAGTGTCATTAGACCATTCTTCTTCTCTTCCTATGAATTGAGCAAACAACCTTTCATTTTGAGCTCTCTCGTAGTCAATCTCTTGTTGTATTTGTCTTAATGCCATCGTTGGGGACAAGGTGTTGACATTGAAGTGATTCCCGATTGACCGCTCCATGCTTGCCAAGTGAGGCATGAATATTTGTGGATTACTTGGGCGTGGCGGAATGACATGATGTTTTGAAGAAGCTCTAACCTCGCTTGCTCCTACTCTGTAGTAAAGAGGAAGGATGTTCATGTCCCTTGTCAAGAAGGTTCCACATACGGGGCAAGGCTTTGGCTTTCGGTTGTCTTTGACCAAGGGAAACATGCATGGCCAACAAAAGACATGTCCACACGAAGTTGCAACAGGCTCGATTGGGGGCTTGAAACACATGTGACATTCCAATGCATTTGGATGTGACCTTTTAGAATCCACCTGATCGACAACAATGCTAGAATTGGTGGACAACATAGTAACACCCCTTCCTTCCATGACTCCCTCTTGGTCTTCTTCCTCAACGATCTATTGACTTTGACCACTACAGCTTTGTACTCAAGGCCTTAAATTAATCAACACTCAAAGAGTCCCTCCCCTCAATTCCAAATGCAGGAAAAGCTTAATTAAAAGCTTGAGTGTGAGCCGTGAGTTAATATCACATCTACCAGAGAGTCTGTCCACACACTGCTGGCATGGAATCAATCCCTCCCTCTCACACAAGCTCTCACCAAATTCAAGCTCTCAATCAATCAAGCTACGCTCTTCTTCAAAGTGGTGTCTGGCATCAAGGTGGTTGCTTATAAAGGCGAGGCGAGCAAAGCCTCGGTGGGGAGGTTCAACTTGGGCTCAGCTTGTCTCGCGTCGATCGAGCCTCGGTCAGCACGGCTACGGTGTGGGTCGTTCAAGCCGGGCGACTTCAGTTACCGGCAGGATGAGTGACATAAACTCACAGCTCACACCGGTCTAATTCTTGTTCACCAATTTCATTTTCCTTGCAAAAATCAGTATGAATGTCGAAGGTTTCCTTGCGTGACATGGTTTTGCTCCAGATAGGAATGGCGGCCGGGTCAAAGAAGCATTGAAGTGGAAAATCTATGGCGCAACGGATTGCTGTTGGCAACTGCTGGTAATTAACCGGAAATGAGAATTCGAGGAGCTGCAAAAATCCTTCATGAATATACATGTCTGTAAGAGCTGCCTCTTGCAATTGAAGCCTGACAGTCATCGGAACGGGCTGAAACCAAAGAGGACAGATGCGAAATTATTAAGCTCATGACCTCATTTGATGTAACCGTTTAAGCATCGGGAGAGAATTGGAACAAAATAATGGGTTGCTTCAGAGAATGATACAAATGAGCCACCACCTGTTTTTCTCGAATAGAGAATGCCTGAAATGTGATCTGAAGAATGTCGACCCCTTGCCAAAAATACCACCACTTTGTGCTTAATATTTGGAAATTTCTTGCCCCTGCAGTTGAACACACATTACAGTCTAATTTCTCATCCTCCATTTCGCTTGAAACAAAGGAAGAGTAGTAAGTATTTCCGTCTGTAACTACCAAGCGATTGAGTGCCCTGCGATACATGAGGGGAAGTGTTGGTAAAATCATACGAAGACTTTAATTCCGTTTCAGACGTGAGCTGCCTTCACATCAGGAACTTCATGCCGGCATGTGAATATGGTGCCATGATGGTGCATTGAAATGTAATCAAGTGAATTTGGTGCCAACCTCCATACCGAGTAAGGAGAAAATGACACCTATATTGTCAAAATGCAGCCTTTGGTGTCAAAATAGCACCAAAACAGTCTAGCCCAACTTTTCTGATGCTTACCATCGAGGATGGACATCGACTGAAGCTAAATAATCGAATTCCAAAATTGAGAATGATTGTTGGTTTAAATAAACCTTTGCAAGTCAGACCCTTCAAGTCCAAGCAACAAAATCTCATTGATTCTTTGAGTCCCAATGGTCGCCTTCTTTCATCAAATTCCACTCAAAATTGTCATTTTTTATTGCAAAGTGCAAAAAGTTTTAAAATCATTCTTTTTTCTATTTCTCTCAATAAGATCTTGCACTAAATTGATAAAAAAACAAGTAAAAGGAATTACTTTGACCATGTGGCCATTATAAGATATTTGTATTTGAAGTAAAGAAATCTAGATTTTTTGCACCTTGCCTACCTAGATTTTTTAAGGCTTTGAATCTTCTTAGCTTGAAATTAAACACTCTACAGATTGGATGTCAAATTTTTAATGTTGAAGAGTTTAATTCAAATTCTACCAACTTACTAGGGTTATATACTTGATCTTTATTCTTTAAAGTTTTCTTAAAATTTGAATTAGGGTGGAAATCGAATGAAAAAGTGAATTGTTAAAATCTCTAGGATGAAATTAAAACACAATAATTGGGTCATTGCAAGAAACACTTGTCGATTTTGTTGCGTTTTGCAATAATACTCATGATTTTTTCAGGAGTACTATAAAATTAGAAAACCAATTTTTAAAAAATCAAAAAAATATGAATAATGTATATACCTCTGAAATGAAGGTTTTCACTGAAGGAAATTGATAGAAAAATTATCTAAATAGGAGAATTTGAAAAGTGCCAAATCTCAAGAAAATAGGTACTTTGATTCAAAAATTAGGGAAAATAGTAAAAATAAGTATTCTCAAAAAATAAAAAGTGACCATTTGCAAAAACTTTATGGAAATGGTCATTCACCAAAAAAAACACCAAAATCATATTTTATATGTTTCAAAATATAAGAAGAAAGAAGCTCACTTTGTAGACCTCCACACCACATAAAATTAACTATTTTTGAAAATCCTTCCCTAGAAAGCTAGAAGTTTACTAGAAGACAATTTCATTCAAATTTCATCTCAAAATCATTAAAAAAAGGTATTCCATAGTACTAAAAAATCATAAATTGCAAAGTGTGACATTCAATCGAGGTTTATTTTTGGATAGTAAATTATTTTTGAAAATTATGAAAAAATCAAGGAAGGTATATAATAGTTATGAGTACCTTTCCTATAAATCTTGAGTCATTTGAAGCCAAAACGCAAAATTTATGGTCAAAAAACAGATCAACATGCAATGTGTGACAAAATAGTACAGGTGTTTCTTGCAATGACCCAATTCCAATGTTGAGATAGTTTAGAAAGTAAACAAAACCTTGTGTCAAACAATTATTTTGGAAAATTGTAGAAATTGCATTTTAAAATGAATCCTAAAAGTCATTTATTTCAAGAAAATATTTAAATTGCCTAAGAAATAAGATTGTCCATATTTTCATTTACGATTTCAGTTACATGAATCGAAATTTTTTCTATACGGACCAAAGTGTTTCCTACAAGAATTTTGAAAATTTCAATTTTTATTTTATTTTTCAGGTGTTGCTAAATGAAGTTAATGAACCCCATCTTAGGCTTATGGTTATAAAACATGTTCTTTGGAAGTTTTGGGTAGAGATTGAGTAAAAAATTAACATATTTCAAAGAGTTTGAAATGGTTTTCTATCTTTCAAAAATGTTTCAAAAAATCACTAACAATGAAAATTGACAAGGTAAGAGAGTAGACTTGAAATTCATTTTGTCCCCATTAGGACTTTAGGGGGTAAAACTAGAGGGCAATTGCAAGAAACACTTGTCCTATTTTTTGTCACACCTAGTGTGTTGATTTGTTTTATGGCCATAAATTCTATGTTTTGGCTCCAAATGACTCAAGATTTATAACGAAGGTACTCATAATTATCATACACCTTCCCTAATTTTTTTTTCATAATTTTTAAAAATAGTTTATTGTCCAAAAATAAACCCCAGTTGAATGTCACATTTGATAGTTTAGGGTTTTGAGTCACTAAGGAGTACCTTTTTCTAATGATTTTGAGATGAAATTTTGATGAAATGGTCTTCTAGTAGACTTATAGCTCTCAGCATGAGGGATTTTGAAAAAACTAAGTTATTTTTATGCCTTGTGGGAGTCTACAAAGTGAGCTTCTTTCTACTTGCATTTTGAAACTTCTAAAGTATTATTTTAGTGATTTTTTTGATAAATGACCATCTCCATAAAGTTGTTGCAAATGGCCAGTTTGATTTTGTGAATTTACATAATTTTTCTATTTTTCCCTAATTAAAACATCAAGGTATGTATTTTCTTGGGACTTGGTACTTTTCTAATTCTCCTACTTAGACTATTTTTCTATGCAATTTCTTCCATGGGTACCTTCATCTTAAAAGTTTTTACATTATTCATATTTTTCAATTTTTTTTCAAATTAATTTTTTAATTTTAAAGTACTCCCAAAAAAATCAACCAACTTTCGAGACTGATTCTTGAATCATGAGTCCCAAATTTTGCCCCTTCTTCCGAGGCTTGATTGAATCAGGGCTATATAACCACCCGAGGCCTTCCGACTTGTCACAGTTTCGAGGTCACGCTTTGAGTTCTCTCCGACCTGCCATGATATGAGAGTTGTGAGCTCTCCTTAGCTAGAAATCGAGTCCTACTTCGTTACAGTTACAGTTTGAATTTGAGGGTCCCCAAATTTAACCCCACTACTTCCGAGGCTAGCTTGACTGAATCAGGGATTCAGGGCTATATAATTAAACCACCCAGCTAGGCCTTCCGAGTTCCGACTTGTCACAGTTTTCGATTGAGGTCACAGTTTTGAATTCTCTCCGACCTGCCACAAGAGAGCTGTGAGTTCCTCCGCTCGCTAGAGAGTACTACTCCGGAACAGTTCTTCGTTGACAGTCAGTGAGAGCTTTGCATTGAGCCGATTGAACATGGCTGAGCAGCGGCGCATGACTGTGAAGCTGAGTAGCGCCAGTGGTGAGATCTTCGAGGTTGCCGAGGCCGTGGCTTGGCAGTCCCAGTTCGTGAGGAACGTGATGGAGGATGTGGGCGTCGATGATAACCCCATTCCTTTGCCAAACGTGTCGAGCGATGTTCTAAAGCAGGTGCTCCAACACTGCAAGCGTTGGGTGGATCGGACGACGTCGAACGTTGCCGAGGACTTTCATGGATGTTCAATCCTCGATGTCAACTTTGTTGGGGAGGTTGATATGAAGAATCTCTACGACTTGATCATGGTACGTAGGTTTCGAGTTTTAATTTGCAGTTACCGTAGCTAGCTTGCAGCTTGTGTTGCAGTAGAAACGGCCTTTGGTTTGGACTTCGGAGGAGCTCTTCAAAATATTTTTTGTTCACATGCGAGCTCTTGCCTATGATAATTTTGGTACTGATTGACATATATACTTTATATGAGATTGTTCTTGTGCATTATTTATTGCCACACTATTCAATTCTTGTTTCGAGTTGAGACTTGAGAGCTCATTCTTATAGACTAGGATTTCCTTTCAATGCACAACCGTTTTATAATTGGTTCTTGTTTTGAGAGCTCCACAAAGACTCACATTGAGTTTTCGATTTGCATTTCATGTTTTGAAATTTGTTGGTTAAGAGCAATGATCATGAAGTATGATGGTAATAATAAAGACTAAAAATATGTGTGATGATCAGGCGGCCAACTACATGCATATTGACACCTTGCTTCATCGAATATATCTTATTGTAGCAATGATGATTGCCAAAAAGAAATTTGGAGAAATTCGACAAATATTCAACTCGGAGAATGACTTTACAAGAAGAAGAGAAGAACACTTGATTGGATCAATCGAGACCCAAATTCTAGCTTCATTCATAGGCTCATTGCCAATAGAACTTCAATTTGAGATCAAGGTGAAAGTAGGACAAAGATTTCACTATGGAGACTACAACCCTTGGCAATATGATGCAAATGTCCAAATGCTATTTGTGGAACTCGCCAACCTTTATGATGTCTACAACGTGGATGATCAAGTTGCCATCATTCTCTTGCATGTAGATCTTGGTTTGGTCAAGACTCTTGTGTTGCAAACATGTTACGTGATGCCCTTCTCTCCTCATCGAAGTGAAGGGGTACACGTAGAGTTGATAGACCAAATGGAAATGGACATCTTCAAAGGTTTGATCGATGGCATAGATAGGTCTAAGATTGAGAACTTGATTTTTGATGAAGAAAGCACCTACTAGCTTGAGATTTACTAGTCCCTAGCTAGGGCATGAAATAATTATGTCATTTCGATAATCATCCAAATCTTTCAATATGCCATGTAGCTACATCTTTGAGAGGATGACATAAGTCTATAATGTTTTCATAAATATAGGCGTGTAGTAGCTATTATGACTTAGAAGATTTCATTTGAAGCAATACAAAATTTGGACTACTATGTATATTAGTGTATGTCACTAATTTAAGAAATAAATCTCTAAATTCTTTAATATATACATCATATATTCCCTTATTGTCTATATACTATGCATAGATATTGAATATAGAGTCTCAACCTAATGGCCTCTTTACCTACACTTATTTAATGTTTATTTTAGCATTTTGAAATCAATATTGAATTTGTATAGATAGGGAAGCAATTAGTTTGACATTCAATACTGGATATGTAAACCATTAATAGTTGTTCTATTATACTTTACTCTAAACATTGTGCAATTTTATTTGCAATGGAGTCATAATCAACAATGGAAATTTTATTTGTTGCGTCCTTTGACTCCTTTCATAAATGTATATTATATGTTATTCTCTTCAAAAAGGTGATAGAGGGTTGTTGTATGATGATGAGTTTTTTGGCCATAAGGTTTTCATTTTGGCTCTATTTGATTCAAACTTCATAAACTAGGGACCTATGATTATTTTATACATTGCATAATTTTTTGGAATTTAGAAAATACTTTATCATATAATAATAGCATCTGATGTTATGTCTTTCTTGACATTTGGGTTTATTTTGAATAAAATAATATCCAAAAAAACAAATTTGAAGCTTAAATTTGGCTAAGATAGTCTTGTAGTACATTCTTAGATAGTATTCAAAGGATATTCAAAAATAACTATTTATATGTTGTATAGAAGTCTATAAAGTGAGACTCTTTTAAGTTGCATTTTGAAACACATAGAAAACAATTTTGGTGGGTTTTTGGGGTGATTGCAAGAAACACCTGTCCTATTTGTTGAGTTTGGCTGATTTTTTTAGGAGTACTTTAAAATTAGAAAATTAATTTTAAATTAAAAAAAAATGAATAGTGTATATACCTCTAAAATGAAGGTTTTCACTAAAGGAAATGGATAGAAAAATTCTCTAAGTAGGAGAACTTGAAAAGTGCCAAACCTCCAGTAAATACATACCTTCATGTTTTAATTAGGAAAAAATAGTAAAAATAGATACTTTCAAAAATTAAAAAGTGTGCATTTTCAACAATTTTATGGAGATGGTCAATCACAAAAAAACCGACCAAAATAATATTTTATATGTTTCAAAATACAAGCAAAAGGGAGCTCACTTTGTAGACCTCCACACTTCACAAAATTAACTTTTTTTTAAAATCCTTCCTTGAAAAACTAGAAGTCTACTAGAAGACAATCTCATCCAAATTTCATGTTAAAATAATTAGAAAAAGGTATAGCTCAGGTACTAAAAACCCTTAAACTGCCAAGTGTGACATCCAATTGGGGTCTATTTTCGGATAGTAAACTATTTTTGAAAATTATAAAAAAAATTATGGAAGGTTTATGATAGTTATGAGTACCTTCCCTACAAATCTTGAGCCAATCGGAGCTAAAACAAAAAAGTTATGGCCAAAAAACAAATCAGAATGCAACGTGTGATACCAAATAGGACAAGTGTTTCTTGCAATCACCCTTTGGTGAATGACCATCTCAAAAAAGGTTTTGCAAATGGAATATCTTATTTTATTTATTTAAAACTTTCTCTATATTTTATTAATTAAAACCTAAAAATATCTATTTTCTTGATATTTTGCACTTTTCTAGTCCTATTGCTTAGAGATTTCTTTTACAAATTCCTTTGGTGGTTACCTTCATTTTCAAGGTATATACATTATCCATATTTCTAAATTTTAGGAAAAATTATTTTTTTAATTTAAAAATACTCTAAGAAAATGCATGAGCACTATGGTAGAACATAAGAAATTGATAAGCATTTCTTGCAATCAACCTAGATCACTTTGGACTTTGGGAGTTCACATTTATAGTAAGAGATGTAACAACAATGTTCAAATGAGTAGGGTCACAAATTAAGCCTTGTAAGACATTGGTTGAAAAGTGGTCAATGGATGACTTCATTGTTGATTGTAAAAACAAAAAGTGCACGTATTGCTTCAGTATTTGAGGTTGTATTTTAGTAACTACCTTGGTCATGGGCTTTGCATTCTTTAGCCCTTAAAGGACATTTAGAACCAAAGATGTCTCATGGATGATTTCTTTTTTGAAAAGAACAGAGAACAAAAAATATACCTTCTAGTTCAATAATCACAGAATTTAGTGACTACCTTCAGTACCTTGGTTATGGGATATCATATTATGGGATATGGGAAAATGGATTTGGCAATTACTGCCACTTTTGGGTACATTGTGTAAACAATGTACCTGAAAGTGGCAATAACTAAAAATTTAAAAAATTTAAAATTTTAATTTGGGTTTAGTACACTTGGCATATTTTTACAGGCCAAAGAATTTTAAATTTTAAAATTTAAATTTTTTTTGGGTGCACGATCACTGTGCACCCCAAAAAAATTTAAGATTTTAAGTCTTTAAATCTTCATACCCCTCCCCCCCCTCTCCTCTTGTAAGTTTTTGAAACCAATTGATTGACAAACATTACTTGACAAGTGATCTTGTATTGGTATTTGTATATGTATTTATATCTATATTTATATCTATATCTATATTTGTATTTGTATTTGGATCTGGATCGTATCTAGACTATATCCATATAATCCGTATAGTATATGTAGAGTATCCGTATCCATATCCGTATCTGAACGGTTCAGATTAAATCTTACACGATCAATGGCTTGGGAATTTTTGAGAAATCAACGGTGATTACAAAGGCAAGCTTCTTCTTTTCCTTAAATCAATGGCTTGTAAATTTTTTGAGAGAGGAAGGGGGGGCTAATTAATTGACTTGGGTGGTACGCCACTTTTTGTCACATTGTATTCTTGAAGATAAAGGTTATTTACAACATCACAACATTGCAACAACAATTGGTTTGAAATTCATGTTCACATACAATATCAACATTATAGTCTTGCATGCATTGGAACACTTCATATTTCAAACAAAGTTCTTTAATTCTATTGGCATGGACACTTCAATCAATTCAATGAAGAAGTAAACAATGGTTGATTTTGTATCTTTCTTGACTATTTTCCTTGAATTCTCAATTTGAACAAATTTTTCAAGTATTCATTTAGCCTAATTATTTTTGTATTTCTACACTCAAAATAGAATTCTATAAATTTTCAACAATTTTTTGCCAATGTTTGTAAATTACAATTGGTTGTCGTTCCTACTTCCATCAACCAACCTTTGAACTACCCATTAGTTCTTTGCAAGTATAGGAGTCTTATAGAGCCACCTAGTGTGAAAAAAAGTTGTTATAAGAATTTTTTTTAAATAGAGGATCCCCATGTTGTAATCTATAAAAGGACCATAAATCATTTTGATAAGATGATTTTATCTTCAACTTATTTACCTTTTTTTGGTGCTTTACATAGACTCATCTTTAGTTTCAAATTTACATTTCAAATTTATGAACCTTGTTGGTTTAGAGTAATGATCATGGTAATAAAAAAAATTGTGTGCATGATGACCAGGCAGCCAACTATATGCATGTTGAGACCTTGCTTCATCAACTTTATCAAATTGTAGCAATGATGTTTGCCAAGAAGACATTTGAATGAGGAAATTCGACAAATATTCAACTCCAAGAACAACTTTGCAAGAGGAAGAGAAGAATGCTTGATTGGACCAAATGAGACCCAAATTCTAGCTTCATTTATAGGGTTGTTGCCAAATGAACTTCAACTTGAGATCAAGGTGAAAGTTAGACAAAGACTTCACTATGGAGAATCAAGCCCTTGGTAGTACAATGCAGATGCCCAAACAATAGTTGTCAAGCTTGCCAACCTTTATGATGTCTACCATATGAACAACCAAAGTCAATAATTTGCTTGCATATAGATCTCGGTTTGGTCAACACTCTTGTGGTGCAAACATGTTTTGTGATGCATGTCTTCTCTAAGTGGACGGGTACACCGACTTCCGGTAGGACTAATGGAAATGGATGTCTTCAAAGATTTGATAGATAGCATATATATGTTAAAGATTGAGAACTATAAGAAACCATGTTGTAGCTTGAGGTGTACTAGTTCCTAGGGCATGAAATAATCATGTCATTTGGGTGATTGCAAGAAAGGGCTGTACTATTTGGCGTCACAATCCAAGTGACTTTCATGCCATTGGTTATAACTTTGGGGGAAGTAAGCCAATCTACTTGAAATTTTTATTGAAGATGGCAAACTTGATAGTAATAAGATTCATTGTTTTTCAGAAATTTCCAAAAATCATTTCTAATTAAATTTTAATTTAGCTAATTTGTCACACTTTGCGATTTTAAGAGTTTTTAGTACTGTGGAGTATCCAAAATTAGTGATGTAGACTTGAAATTTATGTGGTCTATTTCCACAGTAGAGATTCATGTGTTTACCAAAAAAAAAATTTAAAATATTATTTTATATCCTCTACATTCATGCAAATGACCTCTTGCGCATGCAATTCTAAACATTGAAAATGATTTCAAAATCATTCTTTTGGTGAAATGTAATCACCATCAATCCTTCTCAAATTTCCAATTTTTATTTATTTTTTAAATGTCTTTTTCCTATTTTTTACAAATTATTACAAAAAAAAAATGTAAAAGTGCTCATTTTCATGATATTTTGCACTTGTCTAGTTCACCTACTTAGAAAATTTTCCTTCACTTTTCCTTCATAGGGTACCTTCTTCTTCAAAAAATATACATTGAATATATATATTTTTTAAATTATTTTTCTATTTTTAAAGTTCTCCTAGAAAAAAATGAGTACTATTCCAAAACAAGACAAAAAAATGGGAGGCCTTTCTTACAATCACCCATTTCTATAATCATCCATATCTTTCAAGATGCCTTGTGGCTACATCTTGAAAGAAAGGATGTAGACCTAGAATGCCTTCTCAAATATAGACCAAGCTTGTAGTAGCCCATATAATTTATCAAATTTCATTTGAAACAACACAAGTTATTGACTATCATGTACATGTCACCAACTTAAGCAATGAACTTCCAGTTTCTTTGTTTAAATTATATATATTCCCTTATTGACATATCTATTTCTTACTAAGGTGTACACACCCATTATAGAGTCTTTATTATACTTTCCCTTCTTGTTTCTATCTTTTTTATTAGGGTATGGATACCCGATACGGAGCCTCAATCAATGGCCTCTTTACCTACACTTATCTAACATTTTAACCCTTTGAAATTGACATTGTATTTGTATAGATATGGTAGACCTTCCCAAATGGATATGCATACCTTAAATAATTGTTATTCTATATCTTATTTCATGTATTGCATAATTTCATTTGGACTATATTGGCGGTAATCAACTATATAGATTCAATTTATTGTGTTCTTTAATAAAGAGGTGTCATATGTTTTCATCATCAAAAGAGAGAAATCAAGAACTAACTTTTGGGTCATTGCAAGAAACACCATCCAAAAAGTGTAGCGTTTTCACAATACTCTTTTTTCACTTCGGGAGGGCTTTAAAATTAGAAAAATAATTTTTTTAAATAATAAAAAATAGGTTTCATGTATATATAATTGAGAAGAAGGTACCTTAGAAAGGAAAATTATAGGAAAAATCTCTAAGTAGGAGAACTAGAAAAGTGCAAAATCTCATGAAAATTGGTATTCTTACAATTTTATTTAAAAAAAATAGGAGAATCAATTTTTAAGAAAACTAAAAATTGGACATTCTTAAAGAGTTGATTTTGATGAGATTTCACCAAAAGAACAATCGTAGAACCATCTTCAATGTTCAAAAATTGTGCGCAACGGAAAAAAATTTGCACTCATGTGGAGGACATGAAATAATATTATTTTGGATTTCATTCAAAATTTATGAATTTTACGCCTATATGTATAGACCATGAAAGTTTTGTTTATAAATCATTAAATTTGGGCACTCATAACATAATGATTTTTGTAAACTACAAATTGTGACGCTCAACAAAAATGATTTTTAAATATAATTTTTTTTTTTTTTTTGAAAAATAAGGGTTCTAATAACCTTCAAGTTAGGTATGTTTAATAAAAATTTCATATTCATTGGACTTACTCTCCAAAAGTTGTAGTAGACAACAAAAAAGTGGTTCTCATTGTGACATGAAATAGGACCGATGTTTCTTGCAATGACCCTTTTATACTAAGAGAAGCAACAACAATGTTCAAATGAGAGGGGTCACAAATTAACTCGTGAAAGACACTTGTTGAAGAGTGGTCAATAGATGATTTTTTTGTTAAAGAAGAAACAAAATTAAAATTGCACCCATTGATTCAATAATTGAAGTAGTTTTGGTATCTACCTTTGTCATGGGAGTTGCATCCTTTTAACTTTCAATGGAAATTGAGGATCAAAAGCATCTCATAGATGACTTCATTATTGAACTAAACAAAGAATGCATCTATTGGTTTAATAATTGGAATATATTAGCGACTATCTATGCCATAAGGAATCCTATCCTTTAAAGGCAATGCCAAAACAACAATTGGTTTAAATTCATGTTCACACAAAACATGAACAACAAAGTACACATTAATGACACACATCTACTTTGCATCATTTCAACAATTTGAATGACATTTGTGATATTGATATTGATAATAGTATGGCAGTGGAGCACTTTACCTTTTAACCGAAGTCTACTAAGTAACTATGAAAGGACACTAAAACTAAAAAGTAGACAATGGATGACTTTCAAGACTAGTATAGAAATGAAGAATGCAACCATTGGTTTGAAGTAAGATCACTCTTGACGAAGTATCTTAATGATGGGTCTTGTAACTAACAATGCTAGCGTGTGAGCATGAATATGCGAGCATGTGAGCTTGTATAATATGTATATAAGTAGATATACTACCACCTTTGAAGGTGTTTATAGTAGAAATACCTATAATATAGGTATCTATAGTATAAATACACTCTCATTGTAAAAGATTTCTATAGTATAAACACCTATACTATAAGTGCATCATCTTTGAGGCTCATAAGCTCACACTTCTACGCTCACATAGTAGCACCCATGGTCTTGTAACTCTTATCCTTTCAAAATTATCCCTATAAAGATGGGTTGGTCTCCATAGAAATCATCCTTTTGAAATAGTACAAATCATCTACTCTAAACCCTAGAAGACTAACTTGTTGAATTTGGCAATATAGTAATTTTGGGCAGGTGCATGTGATTGGAGATTTCCATGTTTTAGATCCAAATTTTAATAGAAGTTGGAAATGAGGAATATCTTTCATATGTACAAAAAAATAGGACATTTGGAAATATGAGCCAAAAGTTATGGCCTAATTCATTATTTTTTCTTGTAATTGGGGTAATTATGGTAGTTTGAAAAAAATTAATTTTTCCAAAAACAAAAATTTGTAATTCATTTTTTCATTTGTATATGCATAGAAAGCTTTCAATCATTCCATTTTGATCAATGAATCAAAAGTCATGAGGATTTTTTGTTTGTAGGTAGTTATACATTCTATAGTCTAAAATAAACTTTGAAGTCCTTTATTTTACTCAATATTCATTATTTTTTGAAAGAAACACTTAAAGAATGTAGATTGTTCATTACAACATTCCAACCATTGGGAGTGTCATTTTTCAATTTGAATCCACAATTAAATTCTTAACAATTTTGTAATTTGAATAATTTGCTACTTCTTTTTACTTACTATTTTTTTCCTACATGTTGTACAATGTTAAAAAATTTGAAATTTTTTGAACAAGTACTCTACTTGGCGTAAGCAATGATTTCAAAGAGGCACAACCGTTTTGGACCATTTTTCATACAATTGTTGCCTTTTGAAATGCACCTCCTTTGTTTTCTACAAGGTGAAAAAAATGATTTTTGAGCTTTCAAACACTAATACCTTGCAATCTACATAGTGAAAAACTTTGAATTTTTTTGCACATGTTCTCAAACCAATTTACTAAAAGATCCCATGGTTACTAATTTCAAAAAATGCCTTAAAAAAATTGGTATTGTTACTAGAAGTTGCAGTTTTTGATCATTTTTGGAGTATGGTCAAAGAACTTAAGAGGTTAAAAAGAAACGTATTTGTTGGAGGCCAAACTACTATACAAAACCTCCCTTTTTATACAAAATTCTGAGGATGAACCATTGCACTTCTATTTTGCATATGAACATTCTCTGTAGTCCATTGGCATTACAAGGTTAATCTTGAAAAGTAAAGACCTATCACCAAGGTACATTGCCAACATTTCCAAAAATGATCTTTGGTTTAGAGTGAAATTATTGCCCAAATGTCCTTCCAGGGTTGTAGGTACCTCATCACTTCTGTATACAATCTTGAAGCATTGTTGCACAACCCCTCAGAAATTTGAGTTCATTACCATTCTAGGTTGATTCAGAGTTGAAGTGAGAAAGTAAGGATCTCACTTAATTCTGGGTCTCCAGCTTCATACATCGGAATGTAGATGCAAAAATGTAAAGAATGTCTTCTTTCATTTTAAAATGTTTTGAAATATTTTTAATAGATTTTTCTTTAAAGACAAATGGAATTGACATCTAATCTAAGTTTTGTACAAATAAAAGAGACTCAAAACATTTCTACACCCATGTCCACTCTTTTCACTACAATCAACAATGACCCCGACTTTACAGTTGTTGATTACTATAACATATCTAGAACGAGCTTCAGAGATTACGTTCGTGGCAGAACTCCTTTTAGGAAGAAAGGAGGTAATATAGTATTAACATCTGTAGAAGAACAAGAACTTGTGAAATACTTACTAGACATGGTTTATAGAGGCTTTCTTGTGACTTGGCTAACACTACAAATTAAGGTTGGCCTAATGACCCAAGAACATTGTACACCTTTCAAAGATGGCATACCTAGAAATGGGTAGATTAGATGGTTTTACAAGAGGCATCCTTAGATTTCACTAAAGAAAGCCTAGTCACTTGCAGTGGCCAAAGCAAAAGGGCTCTGTCCAAAAAATGTTGCCACATTCTATAGAAATCTAGAAATTCTGTATGGAAGACATGGATATCCTGAGAGTCACATAGTTGCATATGACTTGCAATGGCCACTATAATTTCTTAAGATGGTCTGCTTTAAATGAAGGTGAATTTCAATAGTCCAATGTTCGAATCTAGATGTTCTTGTGCCTCTTTTAAATTGTTTTTTTATGCACGTCCAATGACAACATTTTCAAATCTTAGTCAAAATATATAATCATATTTTCATGGAGCATATTTGTTGATTGTAGTGATGATGCCTTTGTATCGTGACACCCATAATAACCCCTTATGGCATCTATTATATAATTAGATTTTAGGAAATCACTGTTGTTCTTGCACGAGGTAATTGTACCTATACAATGCTCATGCTTGGAGCATTGAAAGACTTCACCAATTGTGCTTAAGTGGATGAGATGCTAGCATTGTCATTATACCATGCATACTCTAGGTTAGTTTCAACATTTGTGTCAAAATGGGTTAACCCCTAAAGGACCAAACTGCGTTTTTTGGCAACATAGCGATTTTGGGCAACTCACTACGGATGGAGTTTTTATTTTTTTTCATTGAAATTTTCACGCAACATGTGCTAGAGGAGTAGCTTTAAGGCCCAACAATTTTCATAACTTTTGACTACATGGTCAAAAAGTTATTGCATGATATGTAGTTTTCATTGGTCGGCGGGCAGCCCAAAAATTTCTTATAAAAACTTTTCTTTTTAAATTAAAAATTTGAAATTGTTTTCTAGATGTACATATATGCAAAAAGCTTTGAATCACTCCATTTTGATTTATGAGATGAAAGTTATAAAGAGATTTAGTTTGCGGGCAGTTATGGATTCTCTACTCTAAAATAAACTTTGAAAGCCTTTATTTTCCTCAATTTTAAATATTTTTGAAAAAAATTAAAACTTTGGATGTTGATTGTTTGTCGCAACATTACAACCATTGGGATTGACATTTTTTAATTCTATAAATAAAATTTTAACAATTTAGTATTTTGAATCACCCTCTATTTCTTTCTACTTATTAATTTTTTTCCTATATGTTGTACAATTCCAAATGATGCAAAATTTTTTGAGCATATAGCCTACTTGCCATGAAGAATGAATCCAAAGAAGCACCACCATTTTGGACATTTTTTCATAGAAATGAGACCTTGTGAAGTGTAGCTGCCTGCTTTTTTTTTGCAGGGACAAAAAAAGGGTTTTTGTCAATTCAAATGCTAATATCTTGCAATCTATATGGTGGAAAATTCTGAAATTTTTTCCACATCTTTTCACACAAGTGTACTATAAGATCCTACGGTTACATGTGTCTAAAAATATTTTTTTTCAAAAATTTGGTGCTTGAAGTAGACATGGCAGTTTTGGTGTGTTTTTGGTGAAGACATAGTCTCTGACCTTTAGGGGTTAATTTGTAATTCAAGACTGTAAGACATGCCATCTTTATTTTGCAAATTAACGAGATTTTTTTGTTTCCAGCATTTTTAATTTCACAAAGAACTAAAACCTTCTGGTAAATCTTTCTTTGCCTTGCAAGTGTTAGTCTACAAATTTAAGAAACTCTAAGCATGCTTCCAGGGTAGTTGACCAACAGCTGTTATTTGCTATTGCTTCCAGAGTCCCAGCTGCCCCGTTGTTGCTGAGGTTGTCATTCTCAGGAAGCATTTCAACTAAAACTAAGCTTAAATGAGCAGTCACCAGCCTTCACGTCCCTGAGTGTTCCTCACGACTCTTGTTGACAGGATTGGAGATTCGGCCTGGCTTGTGAATTTCACCGACTGCCAAGTAGAATGGTGAGTTTCAGTGGACATTGGAGATTGGCGATGGCGTTGTCCAAACTATAGAATGACTTTCAAACTTTCGATTGGTGGTTTCCTAACTTCATCAGTTCTTGCAATGCAAAGCGGTTGGCGAAATTCTGTAGAAGTTTTTTGAGGGCAATTCTGAGTATGGACATCCATGTGCAACGGTGTTGATGAAGATCAGAATTCAATTATGGATTGTTACAATGAACTATTGCAAGTGTCCTCATCTACCAGAAATGCTCGAATTTGAATGGCAATTCGATTCAGGTGTTTTGAGAGTGTGAAGCTTGATTTCCATTACTTTCGTAGCTTGATATGCATGCGTTGAACCCATCTTGCAGTTCATTAATCACCTTCAATCCTTCGATGTGTACCGGTTTGTATGACTACCGAGGGGAGTACCCTCGTAGAATAATTAGCCACATTGGCGGTGATTATGTTATTGTTGCTGGCATGAATATTGCTGCGCATATTCTAGTATCAAATTAACATGTCACACCTTCTTGATCATTGGCTTGGTGTTCATTGCATGAACAATGTTGAAAATATCCACCATGGCTGTGCAGAATGTCCTTGGAAATAGGGGAGTTCCTACCAAATGTGACCGTGGGATCAAATTGCTTTTAAATTTTTTCAACGACGAGGGTCGCTCTGTGTTAATGCTGCAAATATTCATACCAAGGAAGCTTGGGGTATTTTCTGTGTAATCGAGGACAATGTCGAATTGTCATCCAGATCTTAGAGTTGAGTGGAGGAAATATGGAGAAGTTACGGTATATTCTATTCAAATTGCTTCAGTCAGCACATCTGTTTTCCTTTGTTCTGAGTGGATATTTGAGATGAGATCAAGGGCTTGATTTGGGGAATTGGGGCTCAAGTTATGTTGGAGAGCATTATGGTGCTGCCCATTCAAGAATAGAATTGAAGCTTTTATGTAAAAATTCACTCAGGTCTTCCCACCAATCTGAGAACGATCTGGGAACGCGAGATCGTGCGAACCTTTCTCGTTGATCAAATCTACCATTATTGTAGATAAAGGGAAGTCAAACATAAATCTATGAACTATTCGCTCGGAATCCACGAGATCTGTTCCCCTTCCTCTGTTCCGCGGTCAGAGCCTGACAAGTCAAGCCCGCTGGCTAAGAAACGATTAGCGTGTGCACTTTGGCCAGCCATTCGAGATGCCCTTGACATCATACTGCGCATTCATATCGACAGTCTTTGACAGCTTGCATTTGGTCCTTTGGTGGAGCGTTTTGGTAACGTATTGAGAGAGTTAGACGATTTATTACACCGTGGGACCTAGTGTTGGATGTGTATATAATACGTCTGCGATCACCCTCATACTAACGAGGAATATCCCTTTTTTCGCAAAGAATCCTGGTCATTCGTGAGCAGCTGCGCTTCACGCGAATTTGGTGATCTAATGAGTTCTCTACCGGCATTTACATGAACTAGCCGATCGAGGAGTCCATGGTAGGTGTAGGAGGTTTCGATCTCTTAGTGTTTTGGAGACATTCTACTCTATGACAGATGAAGTAGCTGGAGCGAGACTAGAGTTAATGGAGTTCCGTTCTCAATCTCGGAGTCCAGCAACGAGTAACTCTTTATGTATGGAATGCGGATGGGAACGTCTAAGGAGCCGTGGGTCGCGTAAGATTCATGGCGGGGGATTCGCAGCTTTCGTATTTCTGTTCGCTTGTGTGACTCAAGTTGGCCACTCTGCAGTGGATCATCAGCGAATTTCAGGTACTTCTGCTACTTCTTGACCTAGGGTTTATGGTGCTTAGAAAATGTCTTGGGAATGAGCATTCCAAGTTAGAGTGTGATCGTATTCCTTAGAATGGCGTGTTTCAGAGCGCCAAAATTGTGGCATTCAAGTGCACAGAGCTTTAAAAACTAGGACTGCACAGATCTGAGGTTCCAGATTGACGTCTTGGGCATTGCGAATTTTTCGAAATTTCGCCACTTTTGTGAACATGACGGTGTGTGGAGAGAGTTGAATTACCTATGAGGAATGTTGGTGTCAACAGTACTCGTTTGAACTCGAATGTACGATTGTGTAAGTTTTGAACTGTTTGGTATTCGCTGACTATCGACATTGCTGGTGTCACACTGAGAAGTGAGTTTAGAGAGTCCTCGCAGCCATTTTTCATTGTTTTTTCTTAATGTTTACTGTCTCGCTTGTCATAGTCTCCGTGAGTTGGTACCTGAGGATTTATTTACTTCGCTGGATCCATGATGCGCATGTGACGAACTGTATGCGAAATCGTGACGTGTGAGATGAATCCCATGGCAACAACTGTGACGACGCATTTGAGTTGCTAGATTCGATGTGAAGTATTAGCAAAGTAAAATGTGTGCCACCAATGTTTTAATGTGCTTTTTATTTACTCTGACTGAATACCTGGCGCTTAAATGTACACAACTGAGTGTTTGACCCCGCAGAATGAGCTGAATAATGCGTATAGAAGGATAGGGGTATGATTTTGTGTAAAAAGTGGCATCAGTTGAGAGATATCTTTTAGGTTGACGTGATTTGCGAATAGGGTTAGAGGTTGGAGGGCGGCATTACTTTGAAAGTCGAAGTGGACTGTTCTAGGTTAAATTTTCCACTTGACTCATAACTTTTTAATCGAAGGTTAAGCATGTTTGAAGCAAAGGCAAAGGAGACCACTTCAAAAACCTACTTTAAGTAAAAAATACAAAGAAATAGGTTTCCTTGTAGTTTGTGACCATCTAAATGATTGGTATGAAAGCTTCATGTTCAAAGCACTATTCTTATCCGTGATACTAGTCCAACACTAGTGTTTACAATTGTGTTACTTATTCATGCGGTGACTTATGAAATACATGATAGAATGAGTTGGAGTGTCCTAATATTAAGTACATGATATAATGTGTTAAGTGCACCTGTTAGTAACTGTTTCAATAAAATTTAAGCAACATCATCGTGAGAATGTTTTTAATAGTTCATTGGGAGGTCTCTGTATGGTCGTAATCATATGATCGTAGCGGACGTATATGGAGAACTCTGTACCACCACTGGGACTATTGGGAGATTGCCCATGAGGAAAACTCGTTTTAAGGATATTGGAAATAGTTAATTTGACTGAGAACCATATTCAGTACCTTCGTTTCATTCAGTGTTGTATGAATCGTTCACAGTGGAGCACGCACTCAACCAATGAGAGCACCTGATGATCTGCTTGCAGGAAGTGCGGGTGATGTGCTGGAGGACAACCCTGTTGGTCGTTTAAGAGTTTTCATTTATGACATCCCGAGGTAATGAATCTTGTCAACTGTTGCTGGAATGACTGAATTTATGAACTAAGATGCCCAACTCATCGGACAGATGTTCCTCTTCCTTGGCCATTTTCATTGAGCTTTTCCTTGCTGTGATGCTTATCTTTTTCTCACGATTTGCCATGATGCATTGTGAGAAACACGACATATAATGATGTCTGATCCGACTTAGGTTGAATTTCGTAATCTTGCAGCAAATATAATACAGATTGGTTGGAAAAAGATCCTCGCTGTCTCACACATATGTTCGCGGTAGAGGAGTTTCTTCATGACTTCTTGATGGAAAGTCCTGTTCGCACGTTAATCCCTGAAGAGGCCGACTGGTTTTATACTCCTGTGTACACAACTTGTGATTTGACTCCTAATGGGCTTCCATTGCCTTTCAAATCACCTCGCATTATGAGAAGTGCCATCAGCTACATTTCTAGCCACTGGCCATACTGGAATAGGACAGAGGGAGCAGATCACTTTTTTGTTGTGCCTCATGATTTTGCAGCTTGCTTCCACTATCAGGTACTAGAAAATCTCCTGTGTCCACTCAGTTTCCGTCTCTTTGTGTTTAGTATGAGTTGTAGATAATGTGTTGTGTTTGAAGGATCATCTAAAGCTTTGAGAAGCAACATTACGAAGGAACGTCTGTTTCTAATGACTTTTGACTGCTGATTACATGCTGTCTTTATACTGTTTAATACGTTGAAATTTTTTAGGGCAGAATGTTTCATTCAAATGTATTGTTGTCTTCTTCACTGATGATTAGTTCCAGTGATTTACATATATAAGAAGTCAGGTTTCTGAATGATTGCCTGAGCTTTACGTTACTTCTTTTCCTGACTAGTTTCATCACATATTCTCTTATTCTTTGTGAGTATCGCCTGACCATCTTTGTGGATGTAAGAGAATGTTCTTTCAGCTGAGATTTATTTTCGTATCATGACGATCACGGTTTTTGAATCAGGAAGGCAAGGCTATTGAGAGGGGTATCCTTCCACTGCTAAAGCGAGCAACTTTGGTGCAAACGTTTGGTCAAAACCATCACGTTTGTCTGAAGGAGGATTCAATCGTGATCCCCCCGTATGCTCCACCTGAAAGGATGCAAACTCGCTTGAATCCACCAAACACTCCTCGCTCTATTTTCGCATATTTCAGAGGTTTATTCTATGACACTGGAAATGATCCTGAAGGCGGTTACTATGCTCGGTAAGACCCTCACGTCTAGTTCTTGCTCGGTAATACCTCTCTTAGTAATACATTTTCTTTCTCGTTAAGAGTGCACGAAGTGTTGCTTTGCTTAATGGTCAATACAAATTGCACAGAGGTACGGGTGAAGTCTCTGGGCGTGATTTGTTGACAGATCTTTAAGCTGATAAATTCTTCAATTTTTTTGCACTCGTAGCTTGCTGGAGTCATCTTTTCGTGCTTCAAAGATACTGACCGGTGAATTGCGATCAGGGGTGCAAGGGCAGCCATTTGGGAGAATTTCAAAGACAACCCATTGTTCGACATCTCAACAGAACATCCCGCAACCTATTACGAGGATATGCAACGCTCGATCTTCTGTCTCTGTCCGCTTGGTTGGGCTCCCTGGAGTCCCCGTCTCGTTGAAGGTGTAATTTTCGGTTGCATTCCTGTGATTATTGCGGATGATATAGTGCTTCCGTTTGCTGATGCCATTCCATGGGAGAAGATCGGGGTGTTCGTAGCCGAGAAAGATGTACCTGTATTGGACAAGATCCTGTCCAACATTGGCCATGAAGAAGTTCTGGAAAAGCAAAGATTGCTGGCCAATCCAGCCATGAAGCAAGCTATGCTCTTCCCTCGCCCTGGACAACCTGGTGATGCATTTCACCAGATACTCAACGGTCTGGCGCGTAAGCTACCTCATGATCCTAGTAGTTTCTTAAAACCGGGTCAGTCTTTCTTGAATTGGACTGAAGGGCCTCTTGGCGACTTAAAGCCTTGGGAGTAGGGATGAAAATGAGTTTTCCTGAAATTGTTTCCATAGAAAAACTTTCCTGTAATTGGCAAATGCCATTCTAGTATAGCAATTGTTTCTGTCATTTAAGGATCAAGTTAGGGTGCCACCAAAATGGATTTTCTAGGTTGATTCATTGAAATTTGCCAATAGAATTTGAGATTTTACTCTGTAACCATAACTGAAATACAACTCTAAACATTCTGGTATTGTGTCATGTTTGAGACTACGTGATAGTGAAAATTTATAGCGGATAGGAGCCGTGAACTCCTAGGTGAATATGCTATGTAGATTCGAATTAGAGATACAATGGACATTGAATCTCTTGACATTGTTTAGTAGAGAAAGAAACAAAGTTGAAGTATTGCTCATATGATTTCTTCTGTGACATGCTATCTTAGATAGGAATGGTTTGGTGTTTTAAGGTTGCAGTGAAGGAAATAAGTGCTCCAGGCTTTTAACAAGGGTGCTGCAGTGGGCTCTCTATTTCGTCAAAAGATCATTATGATTCGATATTTCTTGCCACAGGTCATCCTCTAATTTGATACTTGTGAAGAATATCGCATCTGACATTAAAAAAATGCACATTCTTAGTGCAAAAGAGCGCAAAAATGTGAGATTATTTTAAACATTTATTTTTTCACATAAACTTTGATGGATCATATTCAATCAGGTATAGCAGTAGTATCTTATGCCAAAATGATTTACCTTTTAGGACAATAGTAATTAATGAAATCAAGAGTTAGGAATTGACTACACCATTTAGAAGGTTTGTGTCCTATTCTCTCTCATTTGTGCTATCTTGTTTTCCAAATAATGAATTCTATAATGTAGTCTGGATGTTGGGCAAGGATAAACATGTTTATCCAAATAAAATGAGTGGTATGACCACCATATTGGTTCACTTTTTAGATTGTGGAAATATAAACAATTTGCATGAATTTTCAAGTTTGGAAGTGTTGGTAATTTTTGCATAGAAAAATATTTGTTTGAAAAAATAGAATGAACTAATTTTGCATGAGTCATGGATTGTAGTAAGTGTTGTAATTCACTTTTAAAACTCAATTTGTACCCTTTTTGTGCCCTAATGGCTAATTTGGAGAAGGATTAGGTGTATGGAGTTGCCCTACCTTATAAAACATATGCTAGGATTATTTGAGGGATTTTAGGATACAAAATCAAGTGATTTAGGGGAGCTATTCCTTTTTCATGTATAGCCATTCCACCTAAATTTGACTAAAAATTTCATAATAGTTCATTACTTGGACACATTTAGGGTCCATACACTCCCTATTGGATCAATTCTAGGGATTCCTTTGCCATGTGGCAGAAAAGTCTCATAAATGGCAAAAAAAACAAAATATTTCAATTTTACTTTGACTTGTATTCAATTCACTTGAAGATTGCAATGGTGAGAATGGACAAGCAAACAAGAAAAATGAGAAAAGTAGCAAGCATTCAAATTAAATCTCCTTTGTTTCTATGCCTTCTGAGACCAATTCCATGCTAATATGAGGTTGAATGAATATTGTAACACAAATATGTGACATTACAAAGGACAAGAATAAATTCTCACTATGTAAACCTCCATATTATCACACTTCTTTTATAATCCCTTTATGATATTACAAAGTATTTGAATGTAGGATGGTCTAAATTTGACTCTATATTCCTAACTAATGTCATGAAAAAATGTAGTTTTGTTCAATAGAGAATGTGAACTAAGAGGGTTGGAATTAAATTGACTATTTCAAGAGTTTAATGGATGAAGCCAAGAGGTAAAGAACTATGACAAAAGTATTTACTCATTTTTCCAATAAGAATAGAAATAATTCTACTATGTCACTATGTGGACCACATTGGTAAGTCATATGATTATATATGCTTCTAATGATTTATTGTGTTCTTAAGAATAGATTGAAGAAATTCAATATGAAATATTTCCTAATTTGCCATTGTTGATTTTGCCTAATAAAAACGCCATAACATTCTTAACCAAATGTGTAGGGGCCCTTTGCCCTCTTCATGGATAGAGTGGAGTAACACTTGTCATTGTAAGTATGGACTAAAATCCAAATTAAGTTTTATGCTTCTACACATTTCTAATACAAAGATCCCTACATTTGTTGGATCCTATGGGTATTTTAAACAAACTTGCAAAGAATGTTACGGAAAGTGCACTAATAGAATATTCTACCTTTGATGCAAATATAGGCAATTTTGAATTGGGAAGTTTTGTTTATAGTAATAAAAGGGTACAAAATTATATTAACTAAACGATAGTAGACAATTAAAACTTAAACTAAGGACCAAATCCATTGTGAAATAATCAAACATCAAGTTTGAGCTAAATCTAGATTTTAAAATTGTACTCAAACATTAAATTTTTATTTTTGATATATATTATCATAGATTGTCTATCACTATAAATAACGTAGCTAAGAAAATCCAATTAATTTGAATTTTATTTAAAGAAGTACAAGTAGCAATGACAATTGGTGATTTGGTGTAAACATTTATCAATTAAATATTTTACATTTTACACCTAAAACACTATTGTAAATGACCTTTGAGTCAAACACCACTTTCAAGCTAAAATATACTTTAAATTAGATAATAGACATATTAGATTTTGATAATTTATACATGAAAAGGTATATATTTTCTATTATTGTAGATTTTTTTTCCAAAAACATTGATGGAAAAATCAATCTAATGTGATATTTTAAAATTTTAAGATACAAAAATAAAATGACATCAATTAGAATATATTAGAATAATTTGAATCCTCTACCAGAATTGAAAATTAGAATGAGAAAGAATAACTAAATAATTTAAATTTAAGAAATATTCAAATAGAAGAAAATACAAATAAAAAATATACATTATTGTAATTCTACACATTTTTAGTTTTTACACACAAATTTTTGGGATTTTAATAATTCTTTCAACTTTTGAAGTTTTCAAAATTCTCAAATGGAGTTTAAATAAAACTTGTCAAGCTTCATTTTCTTAGTTTGATCCCTAAAATTCCAAAATCATTGTAAGAATTTTGGATAGGCTTGTGAGACTTCATTTTTGATATGGTTTCTTGAAACAGTTCTTGAAGATAGGATTTCATATAAGCTTTTGGAAGATGTAGTTTTTATTTTGATTGGTGCTCCAAATCAAAAGTTAAGCTCCTGTAAGTCTAAAAAATAGTGCAAGGGGCAATACAAAAGAAATCACAAAAAAATAAATTTTCAAAGTTTTATAATTGTTTCTCAAATATTAATATTTTTGTCTACATGAGAAGCTTTGAAATATAACATTTGGACTAATGATGAGAAAGTTATGTACAATCTTGTTTTTCAAACAATTGTAGTGTCTTTTAGAAATAATAACTCCCAAAATGCATTTTTAAGAGAAATTTTCACAAATTAAAAAAAATTTGAATTTATTTCTACTTAGTATTTTCTTAATGAGTGAAAACTATGTGCCTTTTTTGTTGAATTTTTTCTCTTAAATTCTCAACTCAATTTTTCAAAATAAAAAAATTAGAAATTCAAAATAAATGTTGCAGAACTTTAAGTTAATATGTACAAGATACTTTGGTTAGATGAGCCTAAAAAATAATTTCTTAAATTTTTTTCCTCTTTTCAATAGAAATGAAAGTTTTAGATGGTTTTGATAGAAAAAAGGACTTGGGTTCTAGGGGATAAATCAAATATTAGAAATGAATATTTTAAAGTTCAAGATTGACCAAGGCACATTATTTTTTTTTTATTATATAGACCTTTTTGCAATTAACCCCTAAAAAATCAAGTGGTCATTGAATGACCAATTAGAAATTCAAAAAAGTTCTTACTAACAATGAATCTTTTTGAGATTTTGGTACAAAGTGTGGGGATATATGCTTAGTTGAAATTGTAATTTATTTCAATAGAATTTCTAAATAAAAAATGAAGTTGTCTAATAATCATTAGGCAAGGAAGGCAAATTTTGGCAACATGTACAAAATTCCTCCTCTAACTATAAAATTTAGTGGGTTTGTTAATTGATGATGTAAGATGCAACCACCAACAAAATATAACCATGTCTAGAATCAACATCTCATTGTAGAAGTTGAAATCTAGTAATAATGTTCGGTAGGATATAAAAGAAATAATAAATTAAAAAAAAATTTACCTCAATGGTACAATGTTATAGTCCACTTAGTCAAACTTTTGAAAAGGATTTCAATCACTTTTTCTTATAGCCTTGAAAAGTGGCAATTTTTGACAATTCATGGCTACAATATGCTCAAGCCTTTAAAGGATTAGGTAAATTTAAATGTAATTGCTCATGTTTACATATTAAAGAGTATGAGGAACAATGAATCATTTTAGGTTGACAAAGTTAACTGAGACTATTCAAATCTTTAGAAGAATTTCTACACAAGAGATGAATTAAGCTACAAGTGGTAAACTCACAATTTGACTAATTGATATTCCCTCTGTTCCATCAAATTAATGCTTCCTAAGTAGGCTAATTTACAGTCTTTGCAAGAAGAATTTGGGAAGCTTTTAGAGGAATAGAGTGAGTGTGAAACAAAAATGAATAAGTCTTGAAACTAAGGTGAGAATTCAAATGTACAAGACAATCTTAAAGCTATAAAGATTGAAAGAACAAACAACAAAAGGTTTTTAAATCATATATGCAAATCTATAAACAACACCACTTACAATTTGCCATAATTTTCTGAATGTTCAAAATAAGAGCTTTCTAAAAGGATCATAGCTAGCTAGAATAGGTTAGTTGATTACAAATCAACCCAATCTCTAAAAAATGTCAAGCAAGGCAAAAGCCTAGTATTTTTGTATATTGTCATACTTAAATAGATAGGTTTTGGTTGGTATGAATCTTCTAATCCCAAAATCCAAATTTAATGTATCTATTTTTATTGTTGTCGTTTATAATTTTATACCTTCACTTTGTTTAGTTTTCAATAAGTATACTAGAATTATCCCCTAAAGGTTCTTTTTTATTTTTAAGTCAAAGTTCATTGACCAATCAAAAATTGTGTTTATTGGTCAAGTTTAGGCATCCAACATAGATGGTTGAGGAGTTCAGTTGGTTGTGTATACTAATTCAACTTTGTTAATTGAATATGGTTTCAAAACAAATAATTTATTTTTTGAAATATTTTTGGAATTGGACCATATGTCAATCATAGATATTTTGCATTTGATTTCATTGCTAAAATTTCTTACTTTGCTAAATATGTTGAAGAAAAAAGTATCTTATGAATTTTTCAAAGAAACCATAGAAATAAAAAAATACAACAATTTATGTGGGAATCTATTCAATTATGTTTGACTACCTTGGTGATATTACTAATATACATCTATGCTGAATAAAACCATTTCAAACCACAGTTTTGTGTTAAATTTGTCTTAAAAGTAATACAATTTTGTTTCAAATTACATTGATTTAAGACAAAAATATGGCTTGAAATGTTTTTGTTAGAATAGATTTATACCACAAAGAAGTATGTAGGCTTTAGCTTTCTAAGATTGAAGAGGAGGAATTTGGTCCTCTAGCCTTAATTCTTGAGGGCTTAAACATTTGATTATTAGGTGTTTAATTGATCACTTCTTAAATTGACCTATAATTTAAAAGTTAATTGAATTAACATGTATAGTGATGCATTGACTCATTTGTAACATTTACTTTTTGGAGTCAACAAAAGAAGAAAATTTGCTTTAGTCCTTTATATGAATTTATTTTCCTACAACAAAGTCCATAAGACTATATAAGTGACACAAAAATACTACATTTTTAAAAAAAATTTGAAAGGTTGCAATTCTATCACTTAGATTGAATAGTTAAAACATTGCCATTGTCACATGAAGGAAGACCCTAGGCATTACACAACAAAGATTGAGCTTTTTGACAACCCCCAATGTATCACAAGCAAAATTGAACCCTTGGTTGGTCTTGCTACAATCAACTACAAGTGCATCAAAGTTTAGGACCTGATCTATTATTGGCCACATCTACAAAGCAAAGAATCTCAATTTTTACTTTGCTATCACTTATTAATTCTAGACCTCTAATAAGATAGTTGGAAGAAGAGTATCTAACAAGAATGTAGAGGCATTTTAGTGCTATTGAAGAATTACAAACATTTAAAGAGCCTTTTGCCATATTACGGAGTATTTGAAAATCCATTGGCCAAAAAGTCACCATCTTGAGCACGCCAACTCCATTTGGCATGCCAAGTTACTAAGGTGATGTTCTTAGAGCATCTCCAATAGGGACATTGGAAAGGCTTCTTCAAGTTATTAGGCCTGACTCTATTGCTAGAATTTGGGCAAGCCAATTTATTAAGATGATGTTCATAGAGCAACTTCAATAGGGACATCAGCAAGGCCTCTTCAACTTATTAGGCGTGGGTCTATTGCTAGAGTTGGGCACCTCTTTCCATTGTGCCACTTGCAACCGTGTCCCAATGCAACGGCAACAGATCTAAGAACAACAAACATCCTATTTGAAGTTGTGCCTCCCCTTCCCAAGCAGGAAAACCACCACCTCATGTTGTCATCGTCACATAATCTAAGCTTTCGATGTACTGATCCATCTTTAGCCAATCGCGCCAAAATGCTGAGGAGGGGTTCTAGTGCGACGAGCCTGGGAAAAGTTGTTGGGACTGGAACCCCTACTCAGCATTCTTTGCGAAGAATGCAAAGAAGTTTGTGGCACCGTTCGCTTGCTCGCTCCAATGTTGCATTGGAGTTGCTCTTTGCCTAAGACGAATCAGCTTCAAGGATGAATGGTTGGATTCTTTGTTTCTTCAGTTTTTTGAAAGTCATTCCTGAGACACTTGTAGTTCTCCGCAGCTTCTCCGCAGTTTTTCTGGGTCGACTCTGTTCTATCTGAACACAAAACATCACATGCACCCGAAAGATCTGTCAACTTGCAAGAGCATCCCACTTGGAAGCAGAAACCGGTTGTCGCTCACTCATCATGGCAGCATCCCCAGGGAATCCAGGGATAGGATGGAGAATCGAACTGCTAGGGAACCTCTATTCCCCAGCCCCACTTTCCGTCGCCGTCCTTGCTGTTTCAGAACCTCGCCAGAATTCCGGCGACACAACCGCTGAATCCACCCTTCAGGACAAGAGAGAATCTGTCCTTTGGGCGTACATCCACATAGCAACCAAATCCGCCAATGCAACAAGATAATGTGTTCATACGAAATAATTCATCTTCCCCTCTACCATAGCCTCGCAACCCATATCAGCGTCACATCGCATCCACCATGAATTCCATTTCGTGGCTTTAAACTTATCGTGAAGCATCAGTGAGCCACTGTGCTTACTTAACTTACTGTTTGTGGGATACGACAGATTGTCCGTTTGGTTTCTACAGCAGAGTTCCCAACCAAGCACGGCACGCTCGCACCCAGAACTGAGTGTGCGCGGCGGGGCGTTGGTGTCGATCTTCAGGTTGTCATTGCCTTGAATTTGCTGCTGGAAACTCTCTGATTTCCTTTGGTTTGTTGGTAGCTGGCTGATATATCCGTCGAGAGTGCAAGTGCTGAGTTTCTTTCGCTGCATTTTAGCAATTGGGCATGAAGGGTCTGGCGATGGAGGACGCGAGTAGTATGGGTTTCGAGATTCAGCGTCTGAAGCGGAGTGTGCGCACGGCGCAGCTGCTCACTCTTCTACTGGGGCTGTTGGTGTTGGTGCTTCTGATTGCATTGGCGGCCGTGGGGGCGACTCAAGCCAAGAAACTGAACAACCTCAAGCACAATAGCGGCGATGACGATGTTTTCTTATGGGGGAAATCGAGTGGGCGAGACCGCACGGGGGCTACTTATGCTGGGAGCTTGTTCAGGGGCAGTGGCTTCTGGGCCACCCGCGCCGTTCTGCCTGGTGATTATCCTGATTCCCCGTTTACTGCTTGATTGCTTCGCATTCTTGTACTCAATCCGCGGTCAGTTTCCATGGCCAACCTTGTTCTTGAATTTTCTTGATGTCTTCGATTGTTGGAATCCTTGTTTGGGATCCATACATTGTGCATGCGACTCTTGAGGATTTGGAATGCTGCCTTGTTGGCACTTGGGCTGACTCACTCTGTCATTGGATTCCTTTGCTATTCTTGCTCTTGATTTGTTTATGTCTTCGCTTGTTGGGATTCCTGAATTGAGTATGTAGCTCTCGTAGAGTGGAATGCTGCGTTGTACTCTTGTGAATTTTCTTAGGCCTGGTCACTCCGCCATCAAATTTCTTTGCCATTCTTGTTCTAGAATTTTTTGTATCTGCGCTTGTTGGGACCCTAAATGAAGTATGTAACCCTTGGGGATTGGAATTCTGCGTCGTGGGCATGTGAAATTTCTCGTTTTGGCTTGCTTAGGGTCGTGGCTCTTACCTATATACCTTTCTTAAGGAATGAAATTGCAGATTTCTTCTCATTACCGTGTGTTTCAGGTTGGAGTTTTCGAGGTTTCCTTGGTGTAGAGTTTTTTGTGCGGAATGTATTTTTTTTCCGTTTCGACTATGATTGGGGCGGTCTTTTGAGCTTGGATGTGTTTCAGGGCATCTTCCGCCAAATTTCACAAGTTTCGTGTTTTCTAGTGGAGGGTATTTTTCTGTCATGCATGGAAAGCTGTTTGGTTTAGGTTGCGTCGCATTACTTCTGGAGCCAGTCAATAGTTGGCCACCACTGGTTCTTTGCCAGAGAAATTGAGTTGCTAATAGTGGTTCCTGTCATTTTATGTTTGCGCTTGCCAAGATCAATTTGGGTCTACAAATTCATGTCGAATTCTTTAGCGAGTTTCGGTCGCCGCATTTATTCCTGTTTCACTGCCCGTGGGTAGAGACCCAAGACCTTTTGGCACGTCTTTTGAAACGAATTACGTTCTCCAGAAGTTTGGTATGCGCTTGACAGGAATCGCAATAGACTGTTGACGGAAGTGGCAACCTTCGTTTGCAGTGGCTTTGACGGATCACTCTGCTGTCGGTGTCAACGATATTGTGTTCATCTTTGGCGGAGCCAACCCAAACGGCACTGTTTTAAGTCAGGTGCTCAAGTACGACCCTACACTGCACACGTATACCCCCATGGCCCCCATGCCCACCCCACGCTATCGTATGGGTGTTACTCTTTTGGACAGTAAGTTCTATGACTTCGCGCTTCCTTGCAATGCTCTGATCCAATTCTTCTGCAAGTTAGTTCTATTTGTGCCTAGGTTAATGGGAACTTTAAAAGGTCGTTCTAGTTCAGTTACAATTTGACATGTTTTTGAATCTTTACATGGGTATTTACAGCTCCAGAACAGAGCTTTTGAAAAAAGAATCGAAAATTATTGAGTCTAAAGCAATGAAAAGAGCAAGTAATGCAAAGAATGGAAGAAATCAGCAGATTCTGTTTCTTACAACTCTGGTTCTTGCTCGCATTTTCAGTGAAGAGGATAGGCTGATGCACTGTGGAGCTAAATATTTGAACTCTGGTCAAGAGGATTTGAGATTCTCAATGATTTGCAAGTCTGTTCGGTTCTCATGTCTTTCATTGCTGAAGGGGGTTGAGAATTTGATTTTGTTCATGATTGAGTGGTTTCATCGATCGTGGTATTGCAGACGGCAAATCGGACACTATCTATATCGTAGGAGGAAGACGAGACTCATTAGAGAACACTAACTCTACATTGAACACCCTGTATATTTACAACATCCCTGCGAACACCTGGAGTATCGGCTCAGACGCCCCAATCGTTATGAGTGATACATGTGCTGGAAGTGTTGGAGGCAAAGTAAGTGCTCAGGAGAATGTTAAATCTAGTTCCTACGTACTGCCCCCTCTGTGACCAAATGGTTTTGTGGCTTTAAAATGGGTGGATTGCAGAATTTGTCGGGCACTGAGAGCTTGTCTTGTTGTCTTGAACATTGGTTGCGCTATCGCAGGTGTACGCTATCGGTGGCTACGATGAAAATTACGGGATCCTTGCTGCAAATTACGTATATGATCCAGCAACAAAAGGGTGGACCAAATTGGCAGATATGCCAACTCCGCGCGGTGACCTCATGTGCGTTAGCTTATTGGGAGAAGTGTATGCTCTCGGAGGATTCTATGTAAGTGAATTGAGGGTTTCACCTCTTTTTATATTGATCTTCTCGAATCGGAAAGTACGTTTAGCCCGTGTGTTGGGTTCTTCCACTCGAAAATTGATCATTGGAGAGCTTGTTGACAACAGCAAGTAGTTAGTGCATTTTGTCTTCAATGTATTCTCTCTGATGATTTCGCTTTGCAAGCAGGATCCTAGCTTCAAAGCCAACTCATTTTCGGACAAGATGGAGTCGTTCAATCCAGCTAACGGACAGTGGACTACAAGACCTAACTTGCTCACCCCCCGGGGAGATGCGGTAAGACAACTGTTCATCTCTTGCAAATCATATGCCAGGCTTGTTTAACTGTATGATGAACGCTGACCATGAAAGGAAAAAATTTGCCTACTTGTGCAGGGAGCCACAGTGCTTCCGGGAAATAGGATCATGCTTGTTGGCGGAGAAGGACAATACGATAACAATGTAACATACAAGTATCCAAAGCATGTCAATGAGGTACTAACTCTCTTCGGCCCACCGAATCTCTTTCCTGAGTGTAATACTTCATCTTATAAGTTCTTTTGTATTTATGGAAGCATTTTGTTGCCACTGGAGTGCCAGATTGGTTTGCTGTCGACATCAAGTTGCCTAAATTTGCATGCATCATGACTCTTGCAGATTTATTACGCGGATGACCTTACGTGGGTTCAAAAGGCTTTCATTCCTACGGCGCGATTCCGCACTGCTGCAGCAGCTGCAGGGGGCCTTGCTTATGTAATAGGGGGAGCGGATTTGTGCATCGGTTATCCCGATGGTAAACCATGTCCCTCGTTGAACCTAAATGAAGTATTTCTGGATGTCGACCACCCACACATCTACATCTACCTCAAGAACCAAGTATACAACGACACTGAGCTGACCACTCTATACCCTCTCTAGATTCTCCGAGTCATGATGCAACGTTTCCGATCTCACTGTTTGTTGTGAATTTGGAACTCTTTTCTTTCCCACAAAGCATTAATCTAGTCCACCCCCTCTGTAGATTTGTAGAGTTTTGGAATGCAATTAGACTGAAATCGTAGACTTTCTGCTTGACACCCTCGGGAAGTGCGGCCAGGGAAATCTGAACAAACTTGAAGGGTCTCTTACTGTCTCTTCTCATGTTTTTGATGTGTTTGGGGAGATCCATACATCATGTAGTACACAGTGGGAAAAATCCATATCCCGTGGAGCAAAAAGTACGACACTTTCTGGCTCCTTACCAAGTTCTCCACGTATGAGGATGAACTGCAGGTTCTGCACAAAAAACATCAATTTTACAGAGGACCCAAACTGTCCTGAAATGTATACAAGATACCATAATGTATGCAAGATTGTATCTCAGAGGGAGACACAAGATTGATATTCAATCACACGATTTCCTTGCTTGAAGAAGTTGGAGACGCACGTTCTGCTTTCATTATCTATTTTATTGGCTCATGTTCATGTAGAGCCTGCCAATGAGCTTGTAGGACTCTGCAGTGGTAATAACGGCCATTTCCCCATCTACAGCAAATACAGCCACTACTGCCATTGCTCTTATACTTACATGAGCTAGTCCATGTGACAAGAGAGTTTTTGTAGTGATGCAACTTCTCTTCTCACAATCAGCACATGGTTCATCAGCACATGGTTTGGGAGCTAAGCTCCTAAGGTATAAATAAGTAGACAAAGTAATATCTTTACTTCAAAGATCAATGTCACAATTGAAGCTCTGAATGTGCATGCCATATGTAGCATGCAACTCACTTGCACACTGCAAGGAATATTATGCCCTCTGAACAAATGTGAACAGATTCCGAGACTGCGTATGGAACACAGGTAGGTAGTTTCCTCAGCTGCAAAGACTGGGTTCAAGTTCCTCCTCAACTGCACAACCAATACAATACAAATTAATAATTCACAAAGTTTTCTCAAAGCTATCTACCGTAATTATGTTTTGAATGCATACCAAATTAAAAGCACTTCATACACAAAAGAATGAAGGCATTACCCGCTACAGTGAAGTGGCAAAGTGAGTAGAGAATAAAGAATGGCTGCGAGAAAATGCAGAAGGCAACAGTGCATGCTGCCCTGGCGGAAATTGAAAGAAGGGCAGCATGGCATCTTAACACCGTTTTCCAAATCTCTCAGCCGTCTTCTTGCAATTTAGGTTACCTAAAAATAAAAACAGCATTCAGTGAGGCTATTTTTTGCTCCTCACGATTGTGCTTGTCTCCCTGATTCCACTGGAAAACAACCCGAATGAAAAACAATATTTCCTCATTCAGCAGATTGCCATTTTGTCATCCATTCGTTTAGGGGTTCAAAGCAGATCTATGCCTACTTGGAATTAATGTGCATGAGAATGCATCTGATGAAAGGGGAACATTAGCATTGTATGCTATCTAAAGCACACTTTTCCTGAATGGATTAAGATCTATCACCGCAATAGTCAGCCAACAAATGATCCATTTACTGGATGAATTTGTGCCTTCGTTTCCATCTACATGAACCTCAAAGGCATTCATGAGACACTGTTTGGGGTTAGAAGATCGAGTTAGAGAATATCAAAACAGAGATCCCACCTCCAGTATTAGGGGGTGTCACGGCACTTCCAAAGTCCTCAGAATTCTTCGAGAAAGAGTACGTGGTGCACTGGGAGCGAAAGGTGGACTCGAAATTCTCTGAGAAAATGGAGTGCCGTTTCTTCTCCTCCGCGGGTGAAGAAACGGCATTTTTGAAAAATTTCTTGAAGAATTTCTTGAAGCCCTCGACTTGGCGCAAGTATCGGAGCTCCCAACCCAGTTGTGCGAGCTATAAATTCTTGCGGAATCCTTGCGAACAACAAAAGGGGTGTCACAGCTCCTCTACTCTACGGCAGTTTTCATTGGCTCTCAAAAAATCTCACCAATTTGAGTTTTCCCTGAGAAATTGAGTTTCTCTGAGGAGCCGTGACACCCCCTATTATCCTCTTTTCTTTAATCAACAACTCTTTTATTCATACTCGGGACCAGTGATCTCAGAATAGATTCAGGGTTTTTAGCCAAATGTTCAGTTTTGGAAGATTTTTATTGACATCAGTGTGTTTTAAATTTTGATTGTATGCAAGGTAAACTTTTGTTGAGTGTTGGAAAAAATGTAGGGATGTCAAAGCAAAAACAAGTGGATGATAAAAGAGATGTGTATGTTTTTCTAAACATCAAATAAAAAATGGGCATGTTTTTTAGAATGTCTCGCAAAACATAAAAGTGCCACTTCAATTGGAGGGGTCTAATATTTCAATTATCCCATATTCTTTGTCATAGATGGATAGTGGATTTTAGTATAAAAGAAAATTCTCCACTCTCCATTTTTACTAAATGCCAATGAAACCATTAATTGAATTTGCCATCAAAAATTCTTTTGATAGTAAATGATAGATTTCTAATGAATTTGAGAATTTTTTTAATGAATTTTTTTGGACTTTAAAAAAAAAAGTATATAATTAAACTATTATTATTTTTGAATAATTATTTTATACAATTAACGGTGAAAATAATGTCTCATGAAACATCTATATGTCCTATATGACGTTTACAAAAACATGAGAGGTTGAAACATAGGTTGGTTGTGTATGTTGACATGGCATGCCACATCATCTCTTTATATCCACGTCATATAATTTTCATGTCATCTTGTCACATCAATTATCATGTCAATTTTTTTCCTACACTCGGGCAGCTATTTTATCCCTACCCACAATAATTTTCTATTATCCTTAGTTAAGTTTGACCAATGATGCTAACGTGGCTATAAATGTTTTTCTAGATGATCTTGAAAACATCTTGATGTCTATAGCAATGTCTAAGACTATATCATGACTATAAATGTTTTTCTAGATGATCTTGAAAACATCTTGATGTCTATAGCAATGTTTAAGACTACATCACGTTTTTTGTAACACCAATTTGTTGTCATTATAATTTAGCAATGCTTTTTACAACATCTAACCAAAATTTGTACTTTTTCAGCCTCCATCCACTAAACATCCCAATATTTTTTGGGACATATTACTTTAGATAGGATGTGCTATGTTTTTGGCTTAACACACAAAAAAAACCAGATTTCTTATAGTGCCTTCTTAATTTTAATGTGGCATGATTGCAAAGACACCTTCCAATTTTGTTTTGTTTTATATGATTCATGCTTTTTGTGAAATACTTCAAAATTAAAAAAATATATTGATGCATAGTAGAATGTTGAGAAATCATTGAGGGGCAACCTAATTTCACTATTTAGTGTAGTTGCCACAGCTCGAGCAATCACCAAAATGTTGAAGTCATGTCATGTCACTCATGTGAAAGGAAAAGGCCATGATGTCGAAGGTGGTTTGACATTCTCATTCCTGAAAATTGTATCAACTACCACGTGCTGAGTACATATGTTCAGCGACATTCCCCCTTGGAAGATCAGGGTCACAGGATTGGACCATCCAGCTAGCTACAACTCAATCGCCAAACACCTGGTAACAGGAGAACACGCGGTAAATGTTATCTGGCTAAAATCCCAAGCATCTGCCTTTCTACAACCACGATCACCCCACCCCTTTTGAGGGTAACACAGTTATGAGCACCAGTTGCAAAAGCAATTCCTTTCCTGGCTGCTCATTTTGATCAAATGTTTGGGGTCAAGCTATGTCGATCGCCAAGACCAACTCAGCTCAATCTAATTGGTATCTAACATGGGCACCGAATCTGGATGAATCACTTGATTATTCCCTGTTGCCTGTCGTTCTATCAAATGGAAAACGACATTCATTAATCTGTAGCAATGCCGCAGTTCTGGCCGCCTAAACCTCTCCAGAAGCATCGTCGGCCAAGGTGCCAGCTTACCACGAGAAGAGCATGTCTGGAAACATGTCTGGGCCTCAGAAATGGAGAAACTCCAAGCAGGGCATTTCATGGCACGAGAAAAAAAATTGGAAATCAGGACCCAGAATTATCAGGATGAGTTGTCACAAGATGATTTCGGTACTCTACCAGCTTCTTCGCCACAGCTAGTTTGTTGTACCGATGGGCCTGCAAACAAACGTCGACTCGGTGAGGCTTAAAGTTGTAATGCTTTCATATTTTTCTTCCACAAATTGACTGAAAAGGCAGACTTCCTATGCGTAATTAAACTTTATCAGTCGAATCGAAGATACTTCTCGAGATAGGAAGAAACAAGCATATACACTGGTTCACTTCCACAAGTATTCAGGGAAGATAATTCGAGCTAAGGAGAATTAAGTACTAAATTCAGAACACACCTGAAGAATGAGCTGCTCCAGAAAATTGCCTTTGTCCACCGGAAAGTCGGGTACTGACAGAAGCTCGAACAACTGCACATACAAAAAGTGCCGTATGTCAGGCGTAATATCACTGACAAAAGCCGATCGGACAGTGCTCTCCTAAAAGAACGGTAGGAAACATAGCAAGTAAAATGACACGGGACCTTGTTAAGGATCACAGCAAAGAAGCCATAAGACCACAAAAGGTTCTAGAGTAAGATATCTGTTGGTGAGGTGACAATGACCTCTTTCGTATTGGAAGACTTCGTTCTACGAAGAGCCCTGATGACAGAAAGAAGGAACGCGACTACATGTGACTGCTCTTGATGCATTCCCAACGGTGCCATATGCCTCTTTCGCCTTCCCTGATCCAGTGCCCGGCTCCCTATATCATTTGCGAGCTCTAAATCAATTTCGTTGTCTGCCCTTTCAACAGCTCTCATTTTGTCCCCATACTCATTCAACTTCTCAGGGATAGAAACCGATTTGTGATTAGCTCGCAGCATATTCCCCTTTTCTGTGTTCTCAGTACCTGCCGCTAGGCTTCTGTGATCAGTATCTTTCCTTTCCTGAGTACCTGAGCCTGGTTCCACAGTTTTCCCGTCTGCGGTGCCTGTATTTAAATTATCAACACTGGGTTGTTGGCCCCTCTGCGGTGATGTCACCTCTGTGTTAGAAGATGATGTCTCTGAAGAAGAATCAGCAAGGCCGGAAAGATTGGAAGAGGAAGGAGATGAAGAGAGTGATGGAGAAGAAGGGGAATCGCCCTGCAGCTGAATACGCCGGCGTCGCTTCCGATTTCTTAGAAGAAGACCCCCAGTACCTTCACTCCACCCTTCATCCGCTCCACCATCGTTCTTCTCCTGCCGATACGGGTTACCAAACATCAAGCGCTGCTGCTTTGTCCTGTCGGGTTCTTCAGCCTGTGGATCAATAAAATCATGAAAGACACCACGTAAGAACTAGTACGGCATAGGAAATCACCATTCTGTACAAGATGTAGACCGCCTGATCTTTAAAACACACAAGTATCAACTAGCACTATCCGGGTTATCACGGTATCTGGAAATTAAAGTTTTAAATATCATAGGTTTCAAGTATCGCCTATAGCATAGAGCCTCTACATAGAATATTCAGTCCAAGAAGCTTACATATGGGTTACGGGGTGGCTGCTGCTTGAGAAGCGCATCATTGAAATCTCCCATCTGGTCAAATTGGACACAAATTAGACCGTCAAATGTATATTGCTCCAACAAGAGACACAACGTTGCATCAAGAAAAAAATACCCAATAATTGGGTTCATTACTATCATTGTAATATACTAAGTTACTATCATGGTAACTATCAATTCAATCTACACTCCAGTCTGCGTTCAAAGCTCAAATAGACGAATTAATATCTGCTTCTAGTGCAATGCAGTCAATAATACTCTCAAGGGAAAAAAATCAAGACCCAAGTCATCAATAAACAAACCTTTTCAATTGGGAGAGAGTGCCGAGCATCATCCTCTTCCTTCGCCGCCAATAGGGTAGCTAAGTTGCTGAGACTGGACTTAATGGATGGTTTTCCACCGTCTCGTTCAAGCCTTCTGCTTTGTCGAGACTCCAGAGCCAGTGCAACTCGGATGGGCAAATACTGCAGTTGACTGAATCCAGAAGAAAACCTGTTCAGTCGTGAAATGCAGAGGAAGCTATCCATAAATAAAAGATGGAAACTGTGGTGAGAAATTTAAAATTGAGGAGGAAGCAAGTACCTAAGTAGTTGATCCCGTGGAATATCGAAAGGATTCTTGAAGAGGCTAATATCTTTCAAGATACCAGTTGGAACCGCAGGTGCTGCCATTTCAGTCAGGTTCAGCGCAGGTGGATATGAAGCAGTTGGGACATATGGTTGGGGAGCAAGGGCAGGGGTAGGACCAGTAGGAAGAAGAAGCTCCCAGCCTGTTTTGCGAGCACTAACTTGTTCACCATGACCTATTCCGCGTTGATGTGCAACAGGAGTTGCTGTAGATGTAAACCCTGGGGGCACCTCTGCACTTGGTGGAGTGGACTGCGGAAGATTCCTGACCAGAGGCCGAGTCACATTGCCTGCATTTACTACTTGTTGTCCAGCCTGTTACAAATCAACAAAGCCAAGGTCAAACTACAATACAGAGATCGTAAAAGATGACTGAGAAAGATAATTAAATATCCGATCCATTAAATTGATAAACACCGACAACTCCAATCATTACAGTATAATTCTGTGAGTGCCATTAGAGTGCTAATTATATCACCATTACCAGGAGTAGGTCCTCATCCTCTAATTGACTGTCTGACGGATAATTATAGCTCAAACAAAGCACTCCAGAACACTATTTTTTTAAATAGTATTCCTTGCATTAAACTCTGTAGAGGTTTGTAAAAAATGATCTTCCAGTTCAAAGACTAACCATGATGCGGCTCATGTCGACATCAAAAATCTCCTTGGCTTGGGATTTGAACCGTTTCAGCTGGGTGCCTACAAACCCTGCATACAGGTTACTCTCCATCGATTCCGGTACTACATGAGCGTTGATACCCCAACGCTTCAAGGCACTCCGTAGAGGAGGTCCATAATATGCAGGAATACTGCAACAATACCTCTCCATATCTTGCCGCCATTGAGGTAATGGAGACATTTTGGATTGGCCAGGCATTTTGCCAAGTTGATCTAGCAGCTGCCATAAGACCTGAATTGCAACCAAGCAGATAAGTTGTACAGGAGAAGAGCTAGCTCACATATTCTGAGATGTATGAGATAATAGTGAACACTTTCAAGCTGGTGGTAATAATCGACAGAATACGCTAATAGCTCTTATTTGAGATTCAAAAGCCGTTGGTCCATGCATCTGCGTAGCAGTAGCAAAGCTAAAGAAAGATTACTCACTGGATAATTGTAAGGGAGGACAAAAAGAGTAAGATTGCTTCCAACTCGATTGAGTCTCAAATACCTGCGGTTCAAGAAAACAATCCATTGTTGAAAGCTCAGCCCTAGACACGGATTTGCATATTGACAGCCCCCATGCAAGCCGAAGCCTTGACCAAAAATCAATGACTTACCCAAAGGGGTCACCGTAGCCATGATTTGTGCCTTTACTGTTTCGGACAAATACTTGCCAGCAAGCCCCAGCATTGGCTTTCATGAGGAACCCCATGATTGGATTGGATTCAATCTGCAAAAAAATGACGGACATTCACCCTAACCTCAGAACAAAGACTCTGGAGCAGACCTCAAAAGACACACCACTCGATATGGTTGGCTTGTACTACATGCATGGTAGAAAAAACTGGAAACACTCGATGTACGCAAATTAAGCTGAAGCTTACCTCATATTTGTCGAAAATGAAGTTGGTAGGGATATGAGGATCAGCATCAACTGGCTTGTAAGCAATCATAGGATGAGGTTCTCGAGGGGAGATACCCTGATGCGTGGGATCTGGCCAGTAGGCTTCAGGAATAGGCCAGTGCCCTTGACCCTGTGCTTGACCGCCTCGGACCAGTAACATTTTCCGGTGGCAAGCCTGTTGGACCTGGCTCAAGAGGGAGAACGTTACTACCAACGAAGAGATCATAGACGACATATACTGTATTGACCTTCCAAACCTGCAGGATTCAAAGTACCGCATACAACACCTCTTCTTCCACAATACTATCCTTCACCAACAAAAGCAGAACAGATCTAGACAATATGACAGCGGAATGGATCTGATACTTGAGAGTAGGATACCTGAGGTGGGAGAGTAGCAGAATTGGGCATGGGCTCAAAAGAGACGATGACGCAAGGAGGCAAGCGGGAGGCTGTAACTTCGGTATGCTGCATCAGTACCTTCCAGCTAGTTGCGACGAAGCACTTTCCCCTATTTACAGAATTCACTCTTCAATATACACAAAATTTCACTAAAAAAACAAACACTTTCTGCACATGCAGCAAAAAAATTATAGAACTCGAAGGCTGCTAAATAGATGTTGTAACGGTTCAGTCAAACACGTGATGTATGCATGAGCAGACGTGGCTTGCAATTCCGCATAAAAAATTCAAGAGGTTAACTTCGATCCTCAGTGACTACAGGCTATAAAAAGGTTCCTTGAGTTCAGTTACTAACCCCGTGTACTCACAAAATTGTGAAATATTGGTATCCATTACCAAAGCAGACGGTGCTCCAGAGATTGGCGCATTTTGAGGAATAGGTCCACTTCTCTCCAAAACTGCAGCACTTACAGATGGTATCCTGCGCAATTACATAAGGAATTGCTTTCTGTAAGGACTTCCTTCAAGTAGACATTATATCATGGCAAATATCAAAAGATGTAAAGTTCAGTCCATATTTCGATTCAAAGATTCCAATGCCAGAATTGTAACCTCATCTAAAGTTAAATCTGTTTCATGGTCCATCATTCTGAATCTGCTAAACAAAGGTGTAAGCTATGCCTTGCTATGACCAGGATTCATGAAAGAGTAAAATTTAGAACACGTGAAACAAAACATAAATTATCACCTCAAGACAGTTGCGAACACACGTTGATCCCACCGAAATAGCTGCTGTGCCAACTCGCTTCCTACGGCAGGGGGGCCAGTAGGTTGAAGGTTGATACTCACTCCATTCTGAGCAGCGCAGTGAGAACTTGAGAAGCGAAACAATCGACGCAGCATACGAGGTAATTCTCAGTCACTGGCAATTAATCAATGAAGAGCAAGAAGCATACCAGAGAGGTGAGTTCTGTCCCATCGGTAAGTAACAAAATGGTGGTCAAGTCAATGACACAGGGATTGCGCCCTTGCCCTGCATGCAGAATAACTGCATACCTTAGAATCATAACTTCTAGTTCAATGCACGCCTAAATTCCTCCAAGGGATTCTAAAGGGTACCGTATCAAAAATGTCGGCACGTGAAGAAGACAGATGGACTGTACCGTAACGATCAATGTCAAGTGCAAGACGTTGTACATGCAGAAAGCTAAAAATCCTGTGCAAAGCTGCTCCAAGATTGGTCAAGTCCCGCGCTTGTACGCTCTTCAAAGCACGCATAAAATGTGTGAAGGGGTACTTATCAACCACCTGATCATAGTAGGAGGCAGTCAACGAGTCAGATTGCTGAAAGCAAACACTCCAAACTCCTATGCACTCAGCACTAGTTTCATTAGAAAGAACCCCTTCATTAGCCATTCAATTGAACATAGGAGAACCTCATGAAATACCTTGATGTAATCCGCTGCTTCGTCGCAAGTGACCAGCATATACCTGCACCATATTTTCGCCATTAGCCCTTTGTATATCCTCTCACTAGCAAACTCAAGAAAGATATCATTCCACACTTACTAATAAGTTTTTCTGCTACAAATACCGAGGTATGAAGAAGAATCATCAAGAGTAGAACTCGCCAACCTGTCCAAACGACATGACGCATCTCGTGATCGTACCTGTACACAGCAGAGGACACGAAATTTAGTGCGGAAACTGCAAAGCTTCCTTTCTCACCTAACAATTAGGTCAGTCAAAAAAGCATGAGACAATTGATACCAGAACACCACAAATTACGATTTCAAGCTCAATTTGAACAGACTGGAAGTCACAGACCTTGTGGAAGTGCTCCACGGCGCTTTTCGCACAATCCAGCAACGACAGTCCATTGTTGCAGCGCTGGTTCATGGACGCGCTGGTATCCAGTAAGAAAACAATCAACATCTTGACGACAGCCCCCCGAGACTGCACTTCTACTCAACCCTGCAGCTTCACGCATCTCCCTTCACCGATTGCCGCGACAAGAACTCGAACGAAAATTCTCCAAAATTATTAAAACTCCGGGGAAAGGTCGGAAGCCAAATCAAAAAAATTGTCGGACAAAGTAATCCTCTGCGTCTGTTGTCAAGCCCTAGTCTAGCTCAAAAACAACAAAAAGCAGCTCTCCTCCTCTCATTCCTCAAGTGAAGTTCTTCTTCGCCCGGCCTCTCCCGGTCTTTCACCAAAAACTAAGATAAAACTCTAAACCGCCATAGCTGCTCCACCGAATTGCGACACCGACACAGCATCCGCGCGCTCGAATTGTTCAAGAAATCAAGCGAGACTCCTCGGCGTCTTCGTTGCTAAGCAGTCACATTGCAATCGTAGAAGTCGAAATGCAGCGCGACCTGATGACAAGGGAGGGTGATGGAGCTCGCGTGCTGGATGCATGTGCAATTAAGGCGTCGAATTGGGAGCTGGCCTAGCTATGGCGATGGAGCTTAATTAGCTTTTGCAGGCCATGATTCCGTTCCTGTGATGGCGATGGTGATGTGACGAGTCGTGTTGAGGAAGAACCCTAAAATGGCTTCTAAACCCTTGCAATTAGAGAAGATCTTACCTTAGAGAATTCAACACTTTTCAGAGCGTAACGCTCACCTACTAGTGGGGATGACCACACCTATTTCTAAAAATAGATTCCAAATTCTTTTGTAACTTTTTGTTATTTTTTTAAACTTCAAGTTGTATAGGAATAACTCAAATATTTTTATTTTTGAACATTTTTCAAATCATAGTGCGCACTTTTAACTAAATGTCTAAACCTTTTTTTTTTACTTCTTGGAATTTGCTCTAAGTTGAACAAAAAGCCAAAATTTTGATATATTTTATCAATTTTCTTAAAATTTTAGCCATATAAATTCAAACTAGACATGTTAGAGACCTTGTAGGTAAAGAAACACAACATTATCACTTATGGATTGAAAGATTATAATATTTGATCATGGAGGTATTAAAATTGCAAAAGTAACTTGAAGTCTTTCAATCCTATTTTCACATGTCAAATCTAGAAAGTTGGTCACCAAAAAAATGAGGTTGAAGAGCCCAAGACGTATAAGTTCAATTAATTTATGGCTTTTGGAAATTTGCTCTACAATTTTTTTAAATGAATTTTTAATGTGATTTTGTATCCAAGATCTAAATGTATTTGAAGCTCATTTTCAAAATCCCTTAAGACTATAGAAAATCAAGATTGCAATGGATACACTTGTACAAAATCTTGAATAGAAAAATCATAATTAATCATTTTCACGATTAGTGTATTGATGCTTAAACTAGACTTCAAAAGAATACTCCAAAAATATAAACTATTAAAAATAGCAACTTGGTTAGGTTTTATATCCGGTTTTATATAACTTCAAAGTTTCACAAACATCAGATTTTGATGCCTTAGGCATTCAGGGGTTAATTGAATGCTTGGAAAGGAATGTTTACTAGGTAACTACCAACCACTACATGCAATACTAGTTAATCTAGTTTGTATGGTCCAACCTTCTCAAGTTTATTCTAATAGTATAAGAAATCGATTAGTAAAAGATCTCCTCACTCAAAATGAATGAATTTTAAATGAATTTGGTAAAATTTGTGTTAGCAATTGGATGACTTTTAGATGAAAAGGTCGATGACAATTATGTTATTTATGAAAAATATCAACTAGGTGTTTCTTGGGATCAAAATTAATATTGCCCAAATACTTTGGACAAAGTAGATAGATTGTACGAAACCCTTACTTTGCTCTAAAAATTTACAAATGACATAACTATTATAATATATTATATAGTATGCAACTGTAAAACTAAAAATTTTAAAAGTATTTCATTTAATGCAAAAATCTTAAATATTATAAAAATCTGAAGTCAAAGCCTTCTAATTCTATTATACAAGGGCAAAAGCAATTTTTTTCTTCAAACCTTAAACATCCTAATGTTATAATTTTTATAGTTACTAGCGGTTGGTGCTTGCTATGCTATGCAATCATCATTAGAATTTAGAAAATTGATATCATGAAAGCTCAAATTTCACAAAAGCACTAAATCATAGAAGCGCAAAGAAGCGTTAAGCCAAGAAAACCAATGGATTTGCTACCTCTATTATATCTTCTTGTGGATCCTCTTTAATGTCACCTTCATTGCAACAACTACATTATTTTTATAATATCACTCTTTGTAAAAAGTGATATTACAAAAGTGATTGCAAATTGCTACTCCTTTTTTGTAATATCACATTGTGTGACAATAAGATTTTCATGTATTCATGATTGAAAACATTCTTATAAAATACTTAAAATAATTATTTTAAGGACTTATTGAAATCAATATCATGCATTCTATTCAAATATATAATTTTTTTTTATTAATATGTGATATAGTGAATGCATAGCATACCAAGCACCAGCCCCTAGTATTAATGGTAGCATTTGTGACATTAGAGAGGGAGTTATGATTTTAGTAGTATGATAATCTAAATATCTAAAAAAAATTCCATAGATTCCCAAAGAAGTCTAGTAAAACTTTACAAGTGTATATATATATATATATATATATATATATATATATATATATATATATATATATATATATGAATGAAATTGCAAAACACATCTTTATTTTATTGCATTTGGTCAGTTCACAAAATATAGATAATTTGTAAAAAGCATTGTTAATAACATTATTTGAAAATTTTAGGAATAAGTTGATACAATATTAATATTTTTGCATATAATAAATTAATGGAAAATTTCACAAAAAGAAATGCTTTGATGTTTAAAACATTTAGAAAAAATGAATATATATAACATTTCTTGAGATTGTATGAAAATGAAATGCAACTAATGAAAATATGAAAGAAAATTTTCAAATGTCTAAAAATGTGTATAAAAATACCTTTTTTGCACTTACATGATAGCTCAATTAGGTCTCAAGGAATTTATTCACTTAGAGACACCTCAACAAATGGTTGTATTCCTAGTAGATAACATTTTTCTAAATTTCCAAGTGAGATTCAATTTCTTAGATGCTCTTTGATATTAGAAATCATTAATACAAGAAATTTCTATAAAATAAAAAATATTAGCTTTCAAGTAAGACATTACTTTTTATAAATTTAAGAAAATAAAGACTACAATTGAGATATCACACATCACATATCAATTTCAAATACATTGACTCCATGCTACTAAAGTTGAACTTGCATTTGAGTTACCTACACAAGAAATTGCTAAGAATTGTACAAGTGATTCTTCATTTTGTCCATTAGCAAAATATCAAGTATTTTTATTCAAATATGTATTAGAAAATAACAATTTTTGTCAATTTTTTCTTTAATTATAATTTAGTTTTTCAAGGGCTGGTAATTTCACTATGCAAAAAGGGATTATTATTATTTTAAGATGGATGGAGTTTTTGAAAATACAATGATTAGAAATACAATGAACCCTACTATTTTAGGACCACAATGCAACTGAGGTAGACAAAAAGTGACATGCAAAATATGAAGACAACTCAACTTCTAAATGACCCAGAGACAAATGTAGACATGGAGTTGGGCCTGAAGCCACTCTAAAGTAGCAATACTCTTGACCTCTTAAAACACTATAGCCACTACTTAATTACTTATATGACAACATGACAATGGGCAACCAATATGAACACAACATTTGACAATTTGTACAACAAGAGTCTGAGCTATACACACTTCATTGTACAACTTCAAAACTAACATTTAATTTCTAACATTGAAGAAAGCTAAATATAAAATTAAATATTCCATATCTCTATTGAAAACAAAAGGACATTGCTTAAAAACAAATGCGATAATAAAGTATATCAAGTTCCTTCAAGCAAACTATATCAAGTTTGCTTGAAGGAACTATTCAATTCTTCTAGTGTCAAAAACACATGCTTCTTCTTTGCTTCTTCATTTCAAAATCAGGCTTAGACTCTAAACTATGACACTTCAAAAATTCAAATCCCAATTCACCCATGATAAACAACAAGATAATTACTTGGATCCCATAGTGTTTGTGTTTCAACTTCAAAATAGTCTCTATGCCACCATCTACCCTTAGAGATCTACAAACACCTACGCTACAACGTAATTCATGTTTATTTATTTCTTTTCTATCATACTACCTTGTACAACTATAAAAATCAAGTCACCTCAAAGCATGAAAATGCACACAATTCATGAGCATAGTAATGCACTTCCTTATTGATTATTGGGGCCATAATGAAGTTGTTTACAAAAATTGAAATCTTTGACAAAGAACTTGCAACAAAGCCCTAAACCATCTCCATCTATGAATTTCTCAACAACAACAATCCTCCTATGTACCTTTTGATTAAATGAAATCTTGAATATAAAATACCACCCTAGTAATTTGTAAAAGAACAAACCAACACAATTACATATAGTGACTCACAAAAGTATTTGGCCACTATCTATAAACATAAAAATCATACAATATATTTCAAATTAGTGAGAATTAGTGGGTAAGATGAGTCATAGATACCACACTTGTTGTGAATATGTGGTAAAAATTTCATAAAAGAAAAGTTACATGGTAAGTAGAAATTAAAAGAAATGTACAATAAGCATGACCAAGAACTTATATTGATTAAATAGTATTCCATGATAACACAAACAAAATTCAAGAGAAATAGCTAGTAAATAGCAAATGCTACATATATACAACAACCATAAGTCCACCAACGTGTCGATACACCCCTAGCTACATGAAGATAAACCACCCTTATTGGCATTGTATACATGAGTTTCTATACAAATTCTACTCCCGGGGAGGACACTTCTTGTATATTTGGGGGACCCACGTGCGGCGGTGGGGTATTTTTAGGGGGGCTATCAATTACTTGTAATCATTACTTGGCAACATTAAAAGAGCCCCTATTTTACCATGAAGCGGAAAAATCAACCATATTATCATCCCTATTTTATTTTTAAAACACGTTGCCTTTTTAATGTCCCCTATTTTATATGTAAATTTCTTATAAATTTTACCTAAGATTATTTAAATGTACCCTATATTCCGCCGCACGTAGGTTATTAAAAAACGGGAAGTGTCCTCCCCTAGATTCTACTTCAATGCTCTGCCAAACAACCTAAATCTTCTTCCACAAGTCATCTCTACTTCTTGGAAAATCTCCGGACAACCTTAAGCGTCTATCTACTTCATTCCACAAGTACTCAATAGGATTTAGATCAATAGATTGTGGTCACCATTCCATTACAAGAAAATTCTGACGTCCTAGCCATCAAAACAAAATATTAGATGTATCCTTCAAGCCATTATCATGTTGGAAGATTACTTTTGCCTCCTTAAGACCTTGTCTCTCAATAGTATGCAACAATTGCAAATCCAAAATGTCAAGATAAACTTGCAAATTCATAATGCAATCAACATAGTAGAGGTTTTCTAATTCCTACATCTATCCAACTCAAGCATTTCCATATCATAGTGCTACCACTATTATATTCAACCGTAGGTTGCATATGGCAATCATGGAGCTCTGGGCTCTGTAGGATGTTTCTAACACCATTGAAAACCATCTAAACCAAAAACATTGAATTTTGACTCATCTAACCAAATGACTTGGCTCTAGGCTTTTACATCACAATCCTATGAAGCTTTTGCCCAAGGTAAACACTTACATTTATACCTCTTTGTCAACAAGGATTTCTTCTTTTTCACTCTAACTCCAAGTTCTTGCCACTAGAAACTTTGATAGACAGTCTTCTTATACAAATGAAGACCTTGAGCTTGCAAAATACAACCTATAGTCATTGTAGTTCCTAATTTTGGCTAATTCAATACCTTTATAGCAAGTCTTTCATCCCGTATGCTCAAGAGACGTGGTCTTCCTTGATCATCTTGGACAATTAGGCACTTGTCCATCTTCTCTAAATTGAGCTAAAATGCTTCCAATCGTGCTACAAGAATGTGAAGATGACATGCTATGAAACATTGTGAGAATCCTTGCTCACTCAATGCTATGACTTGGGAATGCTTATAAATAACTACTAAAAAATTGTAAAGTATCTCAATATAAGACTTTTGGAAGCTCTCAAAGATCTCCGTATGAACATAGAAAACACAAGTGAAAGAAGAAGTCAATATAATCAATATATATAGTTGGCCACCTTTGAGATTCATTGAATCACTCCCACAAAAATGTACCACTTGTATTAACAACAAGAAGCTAACCAATGTACGGGAAGTGCCGGCAATTAGTAGCAAGTTGGCCAGTTGATTTTGAGAATTTTTGAATGAAATAGAAAAGTGTAGGAAGTGGTTCCGAATGAAAAAAGGAGATTTTCGGAAATGGACCGGGTAGGAAAAAAGATTCTCAGCAATAAGACCATCCACCTTTGGAGTATTTAGGAAAATTACCATTTTACATGCCCTTTTTACGGTGGGCAGCCAACCAAGCATAGAATTTCTAGGAAATCTTTTAGACATAAATATAGAAAACTTTATTAGTATACTCAATTATGAACAATGAATTGGAGATTTGGAGTATTGGTCTATGGTAATGTCATACCTTTGTCTATAAGCATCTGAAGTAATGGGGGGATAAATAAAGTCTATGAATCTGGCTCTTATGGTCTTATACTAATTTTGGATGAGTGCAACAAAAATGGCAGTTTTGAGTGTTTTTTGACAAAAAAATGGCCTTGGGCCTTTAAGGGTTAAGCCTTTCAAAAATTTAGGGGCCTATTTTGGACTTTGATTTTTTTAACGAACAATTGTGATGAAATTTTTTTATCTTCCTACTAGATTTTTTCTTATAAATACGTACAATGATTGCTTTGAATGGAAGATAAATTTTATAGACTAAGAATCAATAGTTATAAAAGGATGTCAAGGGTAATATTTTCTATCAATAGAGACAAGCAAGGACAACAAGAAGATTGTATATTTGAAATCTCTTGTAGAATCCAAAGCCAAATTGTAAAACAAATAACAAACTGGAGGAAGTTGTGGGATACATAAAATTTAGTTATAATTTTTTTGAGAAAATGAACTTTGCATTTGCAAAGTCATAGTAAAAAAAACTTTGTTTCTAATTTTCAAAATCTAAATACCTTAAAAGGAAACAATAGAGAAAAAAATGGGGAGTATAATTAGTAAATGCCAAAAATACCTTAAAAGGAAACAATAGAGAAAAAAATGGGGAGTATAATTAGCAAATGCCAAAAATACCTTAAAAGGAAACAATAGGTAAAAAATGGAGAATATAAGTAATAAATGCCAAAGATACCTTAAAAAGAAACAATAGGAAAAAAATGGAGATTGAATACAAATTCACCAACAAAACAAAAAAAATCGGTCCCATTTTTGAAATTTAGGATAGATGCCAAATGAAAAAAGAAATAGTAGACTAATAGCCGAATTACATTAAAAAATGGGGGACGTCAACCGACTAAATTTGCACTTTGTAGGCTTACTTCTGGTTAAACTTTGAAAAATCTGAGGTACCTTCTAGAAGCTAGAAAATTCTCTGAAATATCTACAGAACTCCCCGGACTGTGAGCCAGTCAACTTAAAACCTTCTTGAAAGGAAAGCCACATAACCATTAGTCAGAAAACCAAAAATACCACCTGGACCTACCTTCATGAGTTGAAGCGTTGCGAAGATACCCAATGAAGAATCTTGAGCCTTACGGCAATCCTAACGGTGGAATCTTGAACCATACGCCTGGGGAGCTGCAAGCCGGCGACCAGATACTAAACCTGTCTGCCTACAATCCAAATTGCATTAGATTGCATTAAATTAAGTTATCATATCCCCCCACATCCTGCAGACAGACACATCAATCCTTCTGGAGTTGCGTGCTGCGCGCTCGATCAGGCCCTATCCGATCGATCTGTACCGACTTTAATTTCGACGCTACTGCAAATTATATAAGAGATCGACAACCAGCTTTTGTAACACACAACTTCAATCGTATACTCCAGTGCACAATCATCGAGTAGTTTTTGTAATTAAGTTGTCACTAGGGAGTGGCGTTTAAATTGCGGTACTGACTGCTTTCACAAGCCCCGGAAACGCTACAAGCTAGCATCATCAAACTCTAGTTAGATCGTTCCTGGCGGCTTTGGACTGATCGCCCCCACCCTACCCCAAGGCACGAAAGGTTATATTGATAACTCTAGTTCGCGAATTGGCTTTCCAGTTCTGGTTGCTTGGAAAGTGGTCGTGTCCCTGGGCAAGGTACCATTTGCGGCACATCGACGTTGCTCAATCTCGTTATATGAATTTGTACAGGCTCCGTTAACGTCTTCTCATTGTACAGAGTAACTGTTTGTCTTTAAGCTATCGATCTAGATTCTTCATCTTCTTCATTGTGATCGTACGGTAGGTTCTAGATTTGTACAGACGTTGCCTCGTTCCAGTTGGAAGAAGAAAGCGACTATCATGGTTTACGGGAGTGCAGCCGTGATGCCGTCCGGCAGTGAAATCACTGCAGAGGTAGGCAATACCATTGCTCCCAGGGATCGGACAGCGACTAGTCTGTCGAGCGTGCAATCCGATCCGTCCCTCTTGTCCAAACCAAGATCTCACAAACACCGACGCCACAACTCCATGTTCTCCCTATTCTCCAGCGATTCGCTCCCTTCGAAACCCACTTTAAGTGATAGAGCTTCACATGGAGCGCCTTCCGAGACGATTACCCCCACTGGCGTGCGTATTCCTTCAAGTCGACTGAAATGGGATTGGAAGCTCGTCGATTTCTGGCACTCACGGAACCGTAAATCACTGGAGTCTGAGGCTTCTTCAGTGAAGACGATCAACCCAGCTGTCGTCGCCGTCTCGATTGAATCGATTTCTCCCGTGGACTCCAAGGCAGAAAAATCACTGGACGACGCTTCTGCAGTGAATCCGAAGAGCGATCTCAACCCCACCGAATTCTTCGTCGCCTCGATTGAATCGAGTTCGAAATCGAATTCGAGTTCTTCCATAGCCGACATTTCTCCCGTTGCTGCTAGATCCCCATCACCACCCTCAAATGATCCCGCAAATGATCATCTCGTCACCAGGAACGAATCGCAAATGAGTCTCCACTACATCAGTTTAGGCATCTTCGCGAGCTCCAAGTACAGCAGCTCGGATTTGGAAGTGACTGGGTCGTCGTCGTCGTCGTCGTCGACCCTGAGCGGGAGTTTAGTGGACGTCGTCCAAGGCGAAGGTAGGGTTCCGCTGGCGAGGCGCTGGCGGGAGATCCAAGGTGAACATGACTGGGAGAATTTGCTGGAGCCCTTGGATCGTGACCTTCGGACAGAGATTCTGAGGTATGGCGACTTGGCGCAGATGGCATATGACAATTTCCAGGATCAGAGCTGGTCCAAGTACGCCGGTAGTGCGAGATTCAACAAGAAGAATGTGTTCGAGAAGCTGCACAAGGAGAAGATGGGTTACCAGGCAAGTTTTCACTTCGACCTGACTGTATGAGCTATTTTTCGATTCAAAAATATATGGGATCGATCATTTAATTTCTCGAAGACTTGAACCTTTCAACTTCAAAACCCAAGTTCAAAATGTCTATGATCGATTTTTCTCTAAAGCATCAACCTTTTAACTACGAAATCCAAGTTCAAAATATAGTTATGTGATCGATTTTTCTTTAAAGGATCAACCTTACACTACAAAATCCAAATGTGAATGATAAATTTTTCTCTATAGCGTGAACTCTTAAAGATGTTTAGTTGTCTACAGCCACTTGCTTTGGGGGTATTTTAAGTGTCGAAACAATACTGTAATGACATTAGTACGCATGGCTCTCATATTGCTCTCCATTAACAAATTGACAACATTTTTCAAATTCAAAGCTTAACAGAACAGTAAATATTGAGATTCATGTCAAAAGTCGATGATTAGAGGCAGGACATTCCCATCAACGATTTAGTAATAGTTTTGAGACGCTATGTTTTGAACATCACCTTCAATCTCCTTCATACATACGGTTGACAATTCGTACCAAAGCTTAACACTGTAAACAAATTGTATAAAATTCTTTTTCAGGTGACGCGCTACTTGTACGCGACTTGCGAGAATCCTTTACCGGGAATCTTGCAAAGCTCCATCTCCGCCGAGAAGTGGGACGTGGAGTCGAACTGGATGGGGTTCGTGGCGGTGGCGGTGGACGAGCAGGAGATTCTTCGCTTGGGGAGGCGGGACATCGTGGTGAGTTGGCGAGGGACGTCGCGCCCCATGGAGTGGTTGGTCGATGCGCAGATCCAACTGGCGCCCATGACAGTGGCGCCTACTACTGCGGATTGTGCCAACAGCAAACCTTCGGTGTTGAAACCCAAAGTGGAGAAAGGGTTCTGGAGCTTGTACACTTGCAAACGCTCGACATCGCAGTTCAACCAGAAGAGCGCTTCGGAACAGGTCCCTCCGAGATCTTCCTCTCGTTCTCTCACTATCATTACCACCCTTTTGCTTGCATTGAAATTCAATAACTCGAGTATAAATTCATTGCACCTGATTCTCGCAACATAACATGTACACGTGCTCTGCACCCTCGCTCATCACTGATGGTAGAACCCTTGTTGAGAATGTAAATGAACGAAATTCTCATCATGTTTTTGATGTTGCAGGTCATGTTGGAGCTGACACGGCTCCTGACGCTCTACAAAGGAGAGACTCTGTCCATCACTCTCACAGGGCACAGCTTGGGTGGAGCTTTGGCGGTGCTGACCGCCTATGAAATCGCCGAAACCGGTCTCAACTCGCAAACCCCGAACACAATCCCTGTCACCGTGTTCTCCTTCGGCAGCCCTCGCATCGGCGATGCCCTCTTCAAACGGAGGTGCGTTCTTCCGCATTTGTTCTGTTTTGGTGGGGGTCGCTAATTTGGACAAATCTTGCATCTTGGTTTGGTTTGTAATTACCGCTGCAACAACAAAATTCTTTCTAAGATTTGAAGAAATTAATTGTCCCATTTTGCTCTTTAAATTTTATTTGAGATACCGTCCTACTCCAAATTGCATCCAAATAAGCAATTGAGGAATGTTCCTTTTATTAAATTGGTTAATCTTTTGTTGCTGATATTGGTGGAAGTTAAAAGAGTATTGTACAATTATCTTATTATGCATTTTTTGGACACAAAGAATTTCATCAACATTAAAAACAAGTGAATCCAAAAGTGATCCATTTGGCTTCCACGAAAAGAGGTAATATTCTCAGTAATATTGTTTAGGCAAGACAATGTTGGAGTCAGTTTTAGAAAGTGTACATTAGAATAAGTACTCCAACATTGTCTTGCTTTTAGTTCAGGTAAACTTATCCTAAAGTATGTACACTTATAGCCATCATTACACAAAATGCAATGCCAACATCCCAATGTCAATTATTAGTACACGGTCTTCAAATGATCAACTTTGAACTTTTATAACTTACTCATATGGTGTCTAAATAATGTGTACTAAAGTGCATTGGATTCCTCCTTAACAAGAATATTCAATAAAATTATGTTCAATAATACTAACTAAGCCTATTTGCCATTAGAGTTGATGATTATGGATGCACTTATCTTACACTTTGATAATTTTGGAGGGGTCTCAATACTAACAAGGCTAATTCATTCTACAGGTTCGAGGCCTTGAACTTGAAGGCCCTTCGCATTGTCAACATTCATGACATGGTGCCCAAGGCCATTGGAGGTCTCCAACCCCCATGGAGTGAGGCTTACAAGCATGTGGGTGTGGAACTCCAATTAAACTCTAAGTTGTCACCATATTTGAAGCCCAGTCGAGACCCCATCATGTGCCACAACTTAGAGTGTTACTTGCACCATGTGGATGGGTACCAGGGGTCGAAAACAAAAGAGTTTCAATTGGAGACGGGAAGAGATCATGCACTTGTAAATAAGTATTGTGATGGATTGAAGAAAGAATTTTGTATTCCAGGATTTTGGTGGCAAGAGGAGAATAAGGGCTTAGTTATAAATAGCTTGGGAAGATGGGTGGAACCGGACCGAGCATTGGAAGATGTGCCATCAATGGAAAATCAAGACAATTTTATTTGATTGGCATAACATTCTTACTGTGATTGGGAGAAGAATTGTTTATAGTTTATAGTGGAGTTGAGGTTTTGAGGAACGTCACATTGACGATAATTGGGTGCAACATGCTGAGAGATGGAAAGGCCAAATGGGTAGAATATTGAGCAGCAACCCAATTTTTTAAGATTGGGCAAATGTTGAAAGTTTTGTCTGTTTGATCAAATGTAGCTGTAGTTTTGGCTTAGCCGATTAGTTAAAGTGACACTATTAGTATTGTCAAATTATACATATTTCAAAACAAAACAAAGGTTTTTGTAGCAACACTCATTTTTAGCAAATTAGTAGACTTGACACTATTGGTATTCCTACATTTTACATATTTCAAAACAAAACAAAAGTTTTTGTGGCAGCACTTATTTAGAGTCCTTGTCAATAGGAAAAATCAGTTCAACCGTCAGTTACTGTACGTCAATCATTGAAACGCCAGTTAACCCAACGATTCCTAACTCGACAATTGTGATGCAACGAACTAGCAGCTTGCTAACAGTGTAACACAATGCAAACCTCATAAACGATGTTACTGTCTCTCCAATTCCCAAATCAGATTTTATTCATAACATGATCATACACAACCTATGAATGCGCCAGATTGCAAATAAACAGAAGTTACGACGATATACATATTTCATTGGGATAAGATGTAGAGACTAATAGCTTGGCACCCTGAGTGTGGACAAGCGACAGAGATTATGCACCTAGTTCTTGCCTGTACAAGACAAAGGCCTTTACACTAATTGACAGTGTAGCAACGTATGTAATGCTTTACAACGAGTAGTTGCTTTTATGAATGACATAAGAGTGAAACGTCCACATCTCCAAAAAACGAAGTTAGTTGGATACCATAGTTTCAGTCTCTTTCACGAAGCCTTCCCCGGTCCAGTCCTTGTCTGACGCCAACCCCTTCCGTAACTTTTTCTTCTCGTCAGTCGCCGCTTTTTGTCTTTGCACTAAATCGGCATGCGTTGTGAAAAAGTCCAACGAGGCCCTGGAACCATGATATGTGAAAATAAGAGATCATTGAAGTACACTTAAAAACTCATAAGGTTTTCCGATCCTTTTTTTAAAAGAAAGGCCAAAAAATTTTAAAAGGGTAAAAACAGGCTTTCCAACCCCATAAGATTCAATCAGGGTCACGAATTGTTGAACAATTTTAGATTGATACAAATGAAAGATAACTCGAAGCCCAATGAAGGTCATCAATAGGATCAAAATCAGGGAGGAGACAACTAAGCTTACCCCCGAAAATCTTCAATTGACGAGAATCCATGTTTATCCATGAACGCTTGCAATTCAGTACACAACGTCTTGACATGGCCGTAACCATGCAGCATCACACCAGTACATACCTGCTCGCGTCCAATATAAGTGTAAGCGAATCAACTCAGTGTCTATACAAGTTATTGTGCTATATTTGAAAATAGATGAAGGAACAGAAGTTGCATACTCGATGCCAACAAAGGATTCCAGTTTTATAAAGTTTGGACCCAAAAGAAGTTGGATACTAACCTGCACAGTGCTAGCCCCAAGGAGTATGAACTCAGCAGCATGATTGCCAGTCTCCACTCCTCCAATGCCAGACAGCGATTTGCCTTGACCCGGAAACTCAGCCCTCATCATTTGAGCAATAGACATAACCTTCGCCAGCGCAATGGGTCGCACCGCTTTGCACGAGTACCCACCAGGTGTTGAGTACCTGCGGAATATTTTCACATAGCGAAATATTTCTAAGAAATCTCCACATTGGGCTTAAATCTCAAATTCTTATACAATAAACACACGTGAAAATTAGAGAACTGCTCTTCTCAATTACATCGAATCAGTGCAGTCCTCTGAAAGAACCCAGCAGATACTCTTTTTGATAGAGCCAATACCAGCAGACTAAATGGTAGAAATTTACATAATCCTCTAATGGCCTCCAAGAATATGATATTCAAAATGAAATACTAGTGGCAAAAAAGCCCTTCCGTTCACGAAAGTCACAGAAGCAAAGGTGCATTAAACACCAAGGAAGTCAACCAAAGATACTTACCCTTCAACACAGGGCTCAGGTCTCAAAGTATCAAGGTTAATGCCCATGACACTTGTTATTGTATTGATGGCTGCTACTCCATCGCAACCAGCATTTAAGGATGTGCGCGCTGGCTGTCCATCCCAAACACCCACAATGTCACAAACCTTTCAAAAATCTGAACGACAAAGCACCGTCAGATACTGTATTATAGACCCCCATGATTAGATCAGAGAAATACCCTGAAATTTAATTTGCATAAAATGGCTGCTGAAGGAAACCCACCTGCGTAATGTCCGTGATGTTGGGCGTCATCTTCGCCCACACAGGGATCGTGGCCTTGGCGTTGATCCAACCGCAGACCTCTCCCAGAACGGAACAGTCTTGTCCCATGGCCATACCCATCTTTCTCTCCGGCATCCCGTGCGGACATGAAAAGTTGATCTCAAAAGCATCCTGCCAAACAAGGTTATATCATTTCAGGTGTTACAACAGATGATCTAACAGCAGATATTCCTAGATTGTCATGGCACTAAACCATTGAACGATCCGGCAGGTTTCTTGTATGCAATAGTAAGAATTCGGTGGAAATGTCGATAAACAAGGATAAATATCGAAAACAACACACTTTAATGTCCATTAACCCTTCAGTGTCTAAATGGCTAACAATGGTTGCTCCCATATCTACAGATGTTGAAATGAACCATTTAAAAAGCTTCAGGGATTGTAAAAAACACGCCAAAAAGAGAAGAAACCATGGCTCACAAATTCAAATGGTCACAATTATGATTTTGGACGTTGCTATGAGCTCTCCAAATTGCGCTAAAGAATTAAGAGTACAGACTCCAGCTTACCACACCCGTTTCTTCAACGCGCTCAATAATCTCCTCCCACGCGTTACGGTTGTACTCCTCCATAATAGATGCGATCAGGATCCGATCAGGGTACTCCTCCTTAAGCTGTTTCATCTCCGCAAGCATCGTCTCAAAAGGACGGTCACTGATGAGCTCGATGTTTTGCCAACCAATGATCTCGGCTTTGGCTCCCGAAGGTGCAGCGGCCTTCAACCTTGCGTAACGTGGGGTCACGTTCACAACCTTGGATGAATCTAACGACACCTTCATAGCCAGTCACGAAATTTGTTAGTGAGAATACCATGACAAAGGGAGTCATTCTACACGGTCAACACTTTCAACACGTTCAATCCCAAGAAGCGCGAAAGGACAACAGTGAAACTTAAAATGAACTAACAGCATGCTTAAACATCAAAATTACAGACCCTCTTCCTAACAAAATAGTCTAAGCGCAAAGAAATCAAACACCACCATCACCACAAGCGTTTCAAAGGACTGAAATGCAACCCCTGGAGGATCAAGAGGACCATTTCGAAGAGGTCGCATAGGGACTGTTCGGTTTAGGGTTGAACCCAAAACGCAATGTCACTGGTTCTAGTCATATAAAGTTTAGCCCTATCTCAATGGTCATCTTGAAACCCAGAATTCTTGAACCTTTAGGGGTCGAGTTGCCATCTAATTTCACGCACTCCAAGTTGTAAAACACTTACAAGTCCTGCAGATGCCCAACCATGCCATAGACATCAACAACGGTGCAGTTAAAACCCAAAAACAGAGTGTAGAGGTAGGGAATGCGTACACACCGTTTTGGCAATCACACCGCCCCATCCTTCATCGAAAGCACGCTTCATGACAGTGTAGTTGGTGCCAGGTGGTCCAGACGCAATTACAAATGGGTTCGGCAACTTCAGACCATTTACAGTGACACTCAAATCCACACTTTCAGCTGCAGCTCGCACCATCACTCGCTGACTATGGGGTGCCCGGGATCTGCACATCAATCGCATCCAATGGATGAGGTGCAAAGAATTATTGTTCTCTATGTAAAGTGATCAGTCTAATGAAATACTAGACCAATATTTGATCATGTACTGGAAATTTTAGATCACGAGTCTAGATCGAAGGTGCCATCCATTAGCTAGATGCCCCAATTCCACCGAGATCCTTAAACCATAACGCAGCAACCTTAAACCAATGAAAACTGCCACGATCTAAGATTCTATTTGTGAAAATTACCTTACGCTTAAACTTCTCAAGTCGAGCTTTCAGCAGTTAGGTGAGCGTTAGATGAGCATGGGTTAGTGAATTTGGAATTGCAAAACTAAACTCCAAAATTTACAAAAAGACTTTGCGTTCGGTTTTATTTTCTACTCGCAAGAACGACAAAATTTCAAAATTAATTCTCATGATGTGCACATCGGTGGGATCCTTGTTCAAGGGAACATCTCTTGAATGATTGAATTGCTTTCCATTAACAGCAGAGAAAGAAAGACGATTGAGCAAGAACACAGTCATTACCCCGACAACACATTCTTCGTAACCACATGGATCACTTAGATTATGTAATCAAGAACCGAAAATTAGGGCAAACAACGACAGAACGAAACTGGGGCCTTACCTCTGTTCATGATGCCGGGAATGTTTGTAAGGCTCCAGGGAAGCTGCAACACCTTGATCCAAAGCGCCCAAGCGCAAAGTATTCGAGAGGCCCGCCATCAATCTTCAACCAAATACTAATAAATCTCAAATCGACATAATCGAAACAATGATTCAGATTCGAAATAGATCGAATTTCGCAAAACCACGCGATTCTAAATTCTTCCAAATCCTTCCAAATCCCTCGAAAGTGAGCACCGCAACTTCTAGGTCACCAGCTAACGATCCATTTCAAGCAAAACTCAAAGATCCAGCTCACCACAGGTTCTAAAAACGGAGAAGTAGCTAACCACAACACCGAAAACCCCACAAATGCTGTCAAACCCGCGTCTGGAATCACAGCATTCAAGGACTTTCGGAAATGAGGGTGCATTAAGAGACATACCTTCTGGTGCCGTGGGCTGTGATTTGATCTGTAGCGTACAGTAGGCTTGAAGCAAGGATGAGCAAGAGTGTAAGAGTGCGGGATTGGGCAAATGACGAGACGCAGATCGGAATGCCACGCTTCGCCGACGAGGATGAGGCCGTCTGCTCATGTGTTTCTTACGTTCCCTGCTTGTTGTTCGATGAATGAAAATTGGATATAATTGGATGAATGAAATATTGCATATATTTTGGATAAATGAAATCTTGGATGAGTGGAATTATATATAATTTGGATATATATTTTGGATGAATTAATTGATTGTATATATTTTGAATGAATGAAATATTGTATATATTTTAGGTGAATGAATTTTTGTATATATTTTGAATGAATGAAATATTGTATATATTTTAGGTGAATGAATTTTTGTATATATTTTGAATGAATGAAATATTGTATATATTTTAGGGGAATGAATTTTTGTATATATTTTGAATGAATGAAATCTGATATATATTTGAGATGAACATCTGATATATGTGTAGAGCAATGATAACATTCTTGAACTAAGGTTTATTCACCTATGATTACCATTTATTGCAATTAATTCTTTGAACCTTTAAAGACCATTTAGGTTCTTCTATACAACTCATATTTAACCTCATAATTCTTCAATTGCAGTTTAATACATGAATTGTAATACATTGTTATTTTAAGTACTATCATGATTCAAAAAAAATTTATTGTGATACATTGTATTTATATATTATCAACCAAAAAAATTCAAATTTTTTTCATACAAAGATAAATGTGAGAAATAAAGGAAACAATCAAAACTTTAGTTTTGGGATACAAATATGAATTTCTTATAATCTTTTTAAGTATATTTTTAAATTGGCCCAAAAGAGTCTCTAGACTATCCAAAATCCCCCAAAAGTATTCCTATAATGATCATCTTACCGTCTACATAAGGCTCAACATTTTCTAACATGGCTACAAGATTTTCCAACAATGCTTGTATGTAAATATAAAAATGTGAGCATGTGAGCCTTGAGTATGTATATAAATATATATACTATAATCGTTGAAGGTGCTTATAATAAAAACACCTATAACATAGGTTTGTATAATATAAATGTATTATAATAATAAAGAGTTTTTTTAATATAGACAATTATACCATAAGTGTATAGTCTTCTAAATTCCTAGGCTCACATAATAGCAACCTTCCAAGATTTCCTAATATGGCCATGATATGAAGGAATAAGAAAATAATTTTTTATGATAAATTTACACTTAAAAGGTGTAAGTATCTTGTGACAGTTATGTTGTAATAATCTACATCACTAATAGTAGGTGTCATAAACTATAGGTACTATAACAAACATATATATCCAACAACAAATCCACACTACAATAAGCATTAGAGGAGATTTGAGGCTTTGGAAGACTGCGTGTTCATGAAACACTAGGAACATTGTAGAAAAGATAGAATGCTATCAAGTCAACAATCTGACGTAGTTGGATGAGTACCACGTCAAATAGTATGAATTATTTATTTATTTAAATTAATTATTTAAAAAAATAAAAAATTTGAATTTAAAAAATTTATCATTTTTTTGTTTTTTCATACAATCTCAAAATTTTGAAAAAAAACAATTTAATATTTTTTTAATTCAAAAGTTTAGACCAATTGTGGTTGTTTGTAGTATTGGGAACAATCTTTGGGAACAATCCAAAATAGTCTTTCAAAGGCTAAAAACTCCTCTAATTGCATGAACAAACAATCATCTAATACTAAGCATCTAAAATACTCCCAAATGCTTCTATTTTGTCTCCATTGGACTAGTTTTGCACACAAATTGAAGTATACACACAAAAGGATTTCTAGCCAAGTTCATGAATGTTGGGAACATTGGGAATTCTACCACATCAGCAAGCTAACTTGGTTGGGCGATTGCCATATTAGATAATATTAATTAATTAATTAATTTGGAAAAAAAATTGGAAAAAAAAATTTAATCATTTTTTTCTTTCTAATACATTTTGAAATTTTTGAAAAAAATATTTTTTTTTTCAAAATTCAAAAATTCAGACTAGTAGGGGGTGGTCTACAAGAATAGAAAAGGGATCAACCTTGAAATAGTCTTTTGGAGGCCCAAAACTCCTCTTACGATAAGAAACCTCATATTATGTAAATTAGCACAACCACCATCATCTAAGAACAATCCTTAAGGTATGTCATTCTTCAAAACTTCATAAAAAACTTCACATACAAAACTTGAAAAGAATAAAGAATCAAAACGGTAGTTTAGGATTACAACCATCCCAAACGGTGCCCCAAAATGACTCCATTCACACCTCCAATAGTCTCAAAACATTAGTATAGCCCCCTTCCCCTGCAATGGCCTATACATGACCATTTTGGCTATTCTAACTCCACAACCACCTACTAACATGCTTTACAGAGCCCAATAGCCAACCATCATCAAATAAGATGACAATTACTAGAAATTCTATGACCATTTTCAAAGGCATTGATTATGGACACAAATCAATCTAATGTAGTCCTAATCCCATTTGTTACAAGAAGTTTGTCATAATTTCATATAAGACTCTTATGGGTAGTTCTCTGAATAACATGAAAGATTTGTTTATCTTAGGCAAGTATACATAATTTCATTCATTCCTTTATAGCTCCCTAATAAATTCTAGAAGACATCTACAAGTTAGAGGGTTGAGAAAATACTAATCAAATTTTGAATCAAAAAATTTATGTATATTCTTATTACTCTAGAAGAATGACAATAAGGAGTAAAAAAACTTTAGTTAAAAATAATGTGTAGTACTAACCTTCAAAATTCATTCAAGTACAGTATGAATAATTGATAATATAATCATCTACAAGTCAAGCATTATACAAGTTGTAAAGAATACAAAAAATAGATTAACTTCTAAATGCTTGAGGCACGATACTTGATGTTTGCAAAACTTTGAAATTTAAATAAAACCTAACTAAATTTCTATTTTTAATTGTTTGTATTTTGACAATTTTTTATTGAAGTCTAAATTTAGCATCGAAAAATTGATCTTAGAAATGATTGATTATGATTTTCCTATTCAAGACTTTGTGCAACAGTGTCCATTGCAATCTTGAGGGCTCTTAATAATGAGCTTCAAATACACTAGATCTTAGAAGAAAAAATCACATTAGAAACTCATTTCAAAAAATTATAGACTAGATTTTGAGAAGTTATAATCTCTGCATGTTAGGCTCTTCAACCTCATATTTCTTGGTGACCAACTTTTTAGATTTGACATTTTTTTAAAAAGATTTAAGGACATTAATTCTCTTTTGCAATTTTAACACCCCCACAAACAAACATTATAATCTTTCAATACGTAAATAATATTGTTTTTGTTGCTTTTTCCAAACTGATTTCTTATATGTTGAGTTTGAATTTGCATAGTTACAATTCAAAAAAAAATTGAGATAATTTATCAAAATGATGGCATTTTGTTCAATTTAGAGCAAATTCCTAAAAGCTCAAAAAAGGTCTAGGGCAATTAGGGATTAAGGGGGGAAAACACAACAAAACTATTTCAATTGTGTCTCTCATTGTGGTCGTTTGTTAGGCAAGCTTTTCCATTCATATTTATATATTTTGAATCAATATTTAAACAAGGTGAAGACTTGGGTCAAGAATAGATCTTCATAGTACTATACTACCTTGACAACTTACATCTAGTCTAGGTTTATAAAATAGATTGCCAATGAAATTTGGATTGTTCTATGAAGCCTATAAATACTATGGAATATAATTTACACCTATCATGATGAAAACTACAATATATTTGTATTAGACACAAACAATATACTTTTTCTTCAAAAATTCACAATAACTTTAAAAGATGAGATCGCATTTACAAAAATAAAATAGAAGTCATTTCTTGTATACAAATTAAATGAAGCATATATAGTGAAAGATATTGAAATATTATTTCAAGATCATAGGCTTTACAAACAACCTTTTAAATTCCTTTTACTATTTAAAAGTTTGATGGGCAGTATGTACTAAATAAGATTAATCATTGGAAGTTTTTACTTTTCATTGAAAAAAATGAATATTTGGTTTTTAATATTTAAATGTACTACAAAGAACCTACATTTTAGATGACAAGTTCCAATTTTTTTAAACATATTTTAGGTGACAAGCCCTAGTTTTTTTAAATGAATTTTAGGTGACATCAGATACAACAATCCCATATTTTTGAGTCAATAGAAATATCCAACATTGATAACATCAATATTGACATAAAAAAAATGGGGTTGTTGCACTGGATGTCACTAAATATCCATTTAGAAATATTAGAGCTCATCACCTAAAACATAGATTTCTTATAGTCATGCCTAGGGTCTATTTTGGGTTTCTTGTAATTTGCCCTAAATGTAACAAAAAACCAACATTTTGATAAGTTTTATCTTTTAAATTGTAACCATACAAAATCAAACTAAACATGTTTGATATCACATAAAATAGAAAATATAGCAATATCACTTATGGATTGAAAGATTATAATGTTTGATCATGAAGGTGTTAAAATTGTGAAAGTCATTTGAAGTCTTTCAATCCTCTTTTTCCATATCAAAATTTTAAAAATTGGTCACCAAAAAAATATGAGATTAAAAGGCATAAGATGCATAATTCCAATCAATTTAAGGCTTCTCAAAATCTAATCTACAATTCTTTTAAATGAATTTTTAATGTGATTTTTTCCCAAGTTCTATTATATTTGAGGTTCATTTCTAAGAGCTATCAATACTATGGAAAGTTAAGATTGCAATGCACACCCTTGTACAAATCTTGAATAGAAAAATCATAATCAATTCTTTTCAAAATTGAATTTTTGATCCTAAAACTAGACTTCAAAAATAATTTTTCAAAAATATAAATTACTAAAAATAGTATTTTGGTAAGGTTTCATTCAACTTCAAAGTATTGTTGACACCAAAATTATGAGCCCTAGCTATTTAAAGATAAAGAGGTTCTCACAAGCATATATGTACCTTTAATTGAGGCTATTATTGCCTCTTTTGAAGACATTGCATTGTGTAGGAAAGGATTGTCCTTGACAAAATCTAGAGATAAAACTAAAGTGTCTACCTTGGGGGGGACATGTGTCTCATACTTAATGATTGATAATTTGATTCAAGTGCTTAAAAAATACACCCCTCCAAACCTACATGAGTATTTTCTAGAAGCTTTTGCCACCTACAAATAGTGTGGGATATTCATTTTTATATATGTTTCAAATTGTAAGTATTACACATCCATTTTCTTTATTGTATCATATTCCATATTTTGGGATTATATTAGGGATCAATGGCATTGGAAGGGGGAAATTTTTAAGGGACTCAAATCTACAACTCTCAATTTTTTGCAAGAAATTGGGGGGTAGAATTGTAGGAGCACTTGCCTACCCCTTTTGAGCTCATTGTAGAATAATAATGCTTGCTAATTTCACTTGATTTGAGATCTAAAAAGTTGTACTCATCCATTTGCTTTAAAAATGGTCCCAATAGAAAGAGAAATTAAAGTGTTTTCAAAATTTTCAATTGCAAAGTGGATTGTATAATGAGTTTGATAGCTCTTCATTTGAACTTAAGGTTTTTAGAAGTGCATTTTAGGGGAATAACACAATTTCTAGTTGTTCATGTCACCTACAACCCTAAAAAACTTCAATATGCAAATTCCTCAAATATTGTAGAATTGAACAGTATACTAAAAATAGAATATATATACATTCACTATAAAAAATTGCATTTTAGGTGACAAGACTTGATTTTTCTTGACGGATTTTGTTAGATATCAAATGTAACAAACCATGCTTTTATGTCAACAAAAATGTTCAACATAACATCAATGTTGACATAAAAACATGGTTTGTTACATTTGATGTCTAACAGAATCCGTCAAGAAAAATTAAGTCTTATCACCTAAAACATAGATTTTTTTATAGTGATTTCATTTTTGTTGTAATTTCACAACTACTATCCAATTTCTAATTAGAAATTAGAAAGAGCACTATTGAGCAAGTTCTTTAAGCTTCTATTATAAAATGTCTTGACCTTTGTTTTTCATTGGTTAAATAATGTCAAAACTAATCTCTTGTAAAAGGTTAAGAAACAAAAAGCATAATTTGTAGTTATTGAGGTTTCTTGTGGCTTGATAACAATACATATTCAAGACAAAAAGTTAGTAAATTTGGCCAATAATCAAGAGCAAATAAATGAACCACTACCTTCAAGTTGATCCATGAACAATACAATTAAAACACATTATACAAAGCACGATTCCATGATTCTCTTAAATTTCAAAAGACATGATATTTTGTTCACTCTAAATATATGATTTGTGAAATATTTACATAATTACAAAATTGAAACCATCTTTATTCCATATAAATGAAGATAAACCACTTTGAATGAAATAATTGTTTTTTTCATCGTTGCAAGATGAAAGCTAGGTCACACTACAATATATGGTTAGATTTGAAAAAGAATTTGCTTCATTGGATAATGTAAAACAACACATTGGGGTCACATTATCCATAGTGGGCACTTAATGCCTCTGTGATGATTTTTCAAGCCACAATCAATCTAACTTGATACCAATCGAGTGATTAGTGACCTCATTAGACATATAGTACATGAAATTTGGCTTTGTAGAAGGCCGATTATGGCCAATTCCCCTACTGTTCCCACATCAATGAGGGAATAGTTGATTGTTGTCAGCAATCTTAAATACCAAAAATAAATAAATAAGGGTCTTGAAAATTGAAAAAAAAGTCAAGATTTATAATTTAAAAAAAATAAAATTCTAACATGGCTGTCACTTAACCATGGTAGCTTTTAGCAATTCTACAATATCCAAAGTTCCGCACTATGCAAAGACTTGCAATCCCCTATTCAACCAAATCTCCTCTAAGGCTTTACTTCTTCAATGTAAATCATTGAAGGAAGGGACTTTTTATGGCCTTCCACATTAGAAATTATTGTCACAACCTTTAGGTGATTAAAATGAGAATATTGGATATAATTTCTATTGGTTATAGGGTAGTCTATTGACTCTTTTAGACAAATCACTTCAAAAATTTATAATAAACTCATATAGTTTATCTAAAAAATACAATTTCAATTGCTCTTACTTTATCTCACGCTTGACAAATTTTAGCAATGGCATGAGGACAAACTCCAAATTTTGACTACAATGGGTTGTTTTATCTTATAACCCAAGTGGGTATACCCCAAATACAATTGACCTCAAAAATACCATCTACAATATATATTTCCAAAATCAGTTATGTACCTATTTGGATGGAATGCTTCCAAAAACAAACTTTGACCCTTCATAACTTTTATATATAGTATCCAAATATTGTGTTCTTTGATGCACTAGAACGTACTTTCACTTATCAAGTTGCCAACAAGACAATATGAAAATCTAAATAGCCTAATAGTAGTAACTAGGCACAATACTAATTTGTGGTGTACCTCCCTTATAAGCCCATATTGTTCACTAGAAAAGACAATGCATGGAAAGGCCTAGCCAGGCACTTAGAGCCTCATTACATGCTCGCCATGTAGGCAACAACAGTGCACATGCAACGAATGAGACAAAAGAGCAATCACTGATTGTCTTGCCGAGATTGGCAAATGAGAAAGGAGGAAGGGAAGTTTCACCGATTCGAGTGGACAACCGGTGGACAATCTCATTGGCAGAGACTTGGTAAGCTTGAGAGAATTTCATCCATGTGCATTTTTTATTTAATCCTCCCCGCCCACTGAGTCTACATGAAAGTGCAATGACTATTTTTCCCTCTAGCACTCCCTGTGAAGTTTCCTTACCCACCAATACTTGTAAGGAGGCCCTTAATTAGGGGTTCAGTTATCGGTTATAATCGTGGTAATGAGTTACTGCCCTCCAATATTTAGGTTCACCGATAATCTTACGTGGCATGCAGCAATAGACGGAGACTCTTGTCAAAACATTCCAACCTGGCAGGCTGCTTTTCTATGGCCAAGTCGACATGCTTCAGAGGTCTCCAGTGTCCACGTGGAATATTGCCGAGTTTTGCCAGATGGATTTGGCTTTACTGTACTTGAAGATGCACCACTCGATTTCTCATTGGTCTGATGGGGATAAGCTTAAGCTTACCGTATCTCCCTAAAAAGCTTCGGCAACTTTCTACCTAAGGGTCGAATTGCACTTGCTGTTAAGGTAAGTACACCCAGAAGCGCCAGTTTCTCTACTGTGCCTAGTTCCTGTTATTATTTTGTTCAAATTTTTTTACAGTCTTGTTGGTGAGTGAAAGCATGTTCCAACGCACCAAAGAACAGTGGATTTGGATACTGTATGCAGAAGTTATTAACAGTCAAAGTGTGTTTCTGAAAGCACCATCTACAGTCTGGGTACATGACTGATTTTGAAAATGTATGCACGTTGTACAGAGCGCTTTAAGGTCAGGAGCCATTTTGGGTGTACCTACCTTAGTAAAAATTTAGGTGCATTTACAGGGGGCGTGGTTAGACAGAATGTCCCTCTTGGGCCTCTTTTGGGGGCAAGGATAGAAGGCAGGCAGATGAAGGGGCTGCTCCAAAGCCTTTTGAGGACCCATCAATCTACTTCTAATTTCGATTTAAATTTGATTTCTTCAATGCTATTAAACACAAGATTTTCAATAAGGAAATTGAAGCAATGATGTGGGTTTTGTGCCACATAATCACTTCAACCTCATAGCCAATCTTGAATTGAGATGGGAGAGGAGAGAAACTCTTTATACTAGTGGAGTAGTGGTGGTGAAACAAACCATGTGGGATATGTGATTTAGGAGAAAAAAGAGCTCCTCCACTCATGGTTGTGGAAATGCAGGAATTGTGATGAAAGTCAAATTTCAGACCTCATTTAGACATAATAGACTATATTTTTTCAAAAAACTTCAAACTAAAAAAAGTTGAGGAATCAAGTAAACTTTTACCTCCCAAAATCCGTTTGAGATTTCAATACTCCACCTAAGAGTTATGGACAAATTTCGGAAGAGGTGTTTGAAAATGTCCCTAAAAAATGTCCTTTCCACACACACACACGTCAAGAACTCTTACATGACGCTTCAAAACCTCAAGTGCATTTTTAGAGATAAATGTTAGCTTTCTTTTTTTACTTCTTTTAGTTCTATTTTATTTTTTAGAAGAAGCTATTATACAATGCCCAAATGAAGTCTAAAATTCAACTTCGAGCACAATTCTTGTGTTTCGACTTACATCTCAAATTCTCAAGAACTTTAAATCAATATTTCACCATTATTGAAACAATATGACAAACACAAAGTAGACATTTTGGGGTTGTCTCAGGAATGTCACAAATTACATTGAATCAATGTTGCAAATACAAGGTATTGTGTCAATAATTTGAATATGGTAATGTAGGAATACTAAATTCACAATTATTGTAAGGTATTGTTTCTACATTTTTAATATGGTGTCGTAAAATATTGAATTAACAATTACTCAAAGGTATTGTTTCACATTTTCAATATGGTAGTGTAGAATATTGGATCAACAATTATTCATGGTTGAATTCTTTAGAATCTTCTACAAGGGTTTCTCAAGACTTATAAAAAAAATGATCTCCTCATTTTGTGCTTGTAAGAGCTTGTTTTATTTTATTCAATTCATGCTCTCAAGTTGAAATGTTGAAATGTTAATTCAAGAATGTTGTCAAATTTTAATTCTCTTGCAATAAAATTGCTCTCAAAATTGTGATAGAGAAAGCTTTGGGATTTTGATGAAGGAATAATACTCTTTTATAATTCATACCTTTCAATTGATGTTGATAGTCTACATCAAAACAATATTCAGATTTTTGAAATGCTAGTGGATATCTTATGCCAATTGTTCATCCCTTATGTATTGCAAGCACTTGATGATAGATTAATGATGATAAAAAAAACTTATCAATATCCAAAATTCCAATTACTTGAGAATGCAGAAGGAGACTATTTCCTCTCTCAAGCTAATTAGATTGGATTTGAATATTGTATTGTGATGCAAGTATTTATTTATTTATTTACTAGGTTTGTATGAGGAGGATATTGTACACACAATAATCCTTTTTGTTTAGTAGGTCATAAAAGTATGTCAAAACTCTTATCATATAGAGGGTATCTTATAAGAAATGGAACTTTTTATGAAAAGGTATGAAATATGTATTACTTTGAAATTTAATTGTCTATTGATGATATGATGTTAAAACAATTTAACTTTTGTTATACATTAAGCTATTAGGTGAACATGGTAAAATGTTCCATTGTTATTTCAAATAACATTAGACTAATTTTTAGTTGTGAAAATATCTTTGAAAAAGTGTAGTTATGCACCAAATGTTGAAACAACAATGAAACAATGGGGAAGCAAAATTTGAGGTGTAACTATAAATGGCTTCATTTTCTATAAACAAAATTGAGAAGTGTTGAACATGGTACAATGTTAGTGGTGGAGTATTATCAATTTAGACCACACCTACATGTGCTATTAATAATACGTAACATTGTACAATTTTTTTGACATTCTTACTTTGTTTAATGTTCAATTTTATGATTAGAAAATATTCATATTAAGCTTCTAATATCTTTAATGATTAGTATTTTCAAATCAATTAAAAAACACATAACTTTCACATACTTCAAAAGTACAATATTTTTTCATTGCTTGAATGAAAGTTTGTTGTGATTGACAAAGCTTATGCATTACACACACATTTTTTATTTATATATATATGTTGAAAATAAAAATATCACTACGTAGATTCTCATAAAGTAACTATGCATATATATGATTGAATATGCAATTGCACATTGTTTGTATATAGAAACTACCAAAGTCTTGTAGGATTTTAGGAGAAGTTAGTAGAGTATTCTAAAATCTCCCAAAATGCATTTTTTTTACACAATATATGTATAAATTATGAATTTTGACAATGCTAAAAAATTAGTGTTCCTACAACAATATTGTACAAATTAGATAGGAATTTGTAAAGACTATCACCTTAAGAAAAGGATCACAATTGGGTTAACTTACTCAAATAGAAAATTCTACACCTCTAAGATTGTACAATTTCTAACACTGTTCAATTTTATTCATAAAAAATGAAGGTGCTAATGGTTAAGTCGAAACACAAGAATTGTGCTCGAAGTTGAATTTTAGACTTCATTTGGGCATTGTATAATAGCTTCTTCTAAAAAATAAAATAGAACTAAAAGAAGTAAAAAAAGAAAGCTAACATTTATCTCTAAAAATGCACTTGAGGTTTTGAAGCGTCATGTAAGAGTTCTTGACAAATTCTAGAAGTGTGTGTGTGTGGAAAGGACATTTTTTAGGGACATTTTCAAACACCTCTTCCGAAATTTGTCCATAACTCTTAGGTGGAGTATTGAAATCTCAAACGGATTTTGGGAGGTAAAAGTTTACTTGATTCCTCAACTTTTTTTAGTTTGAAGTTTTTTGAAAAAATATAGTCTATTATGTCTAAATGAGGTCTGAAATTTGACTTTCATCACAATTCCTGCATTTCCACAACCATGAGTGGAGGAGCTCTTTTTTCTCCTAAATCACATATCCCACATGGTTTGTTTCACCACCACTACTCCACTAGTATAAAGAGTTTCTCTCCTCTCCCATCTCAATTCAAGATTGGCTATGAGGTTGAAGTGATTATGTGGCACAAAACCCACATCATTGCTTCAATTTCCTTATTGAAAATCTTGTGTTTAATAGCATTGAAGAAATCAAATTTAAATCGAAATTAGAAGTAGATTGATGGGTCCTCAAAAGGCTTTGGAGCAGCCCCTTCATCTGCCTGCCTTCTATCCTTGCCCCCAAAAGAGGCCCAAGAGGGACATTCTGTCTAACCACGCCCCCTGTAAATGCACCTAAATTTTTACTAACAGCAAGTGCGATTCGACCCTAAGGTGAGTACACCCAAAAGCGCCACAAATTGGTACTGTGTGCCTAGTTACTACTATTAGGTTGTGTAGATTTTCATACAATCTCGTTGGCAAGTGAAAACACATTCCAATGCACCAAAGAACACAACATTTGGTAACATTATGTAAAAGTTATTGAGAGTCAAAGTTTGTTTCTAAAAGTGCCATCTATGGTTTGTGTACATAACTGATTTTGGAAATGTACATGGACTATAGATGGCACTTTCAAGTTAGTTGCGTTTTAGGGTGTACCCACCTTAATAATTAATTAACCATGGAGTGCTGCTACAACATTGTTCCAAAAGAATCAAGGAGCAAGTTCAAAGTTAGTTGGTGAAAGTGGAAAAAAAAATCAATTGTAGTTCGGAGGCATTGGCAAAGAACCTGTAAAAATATCTATAAAATTTTAATTTTGAGTATAAACTAGAGGAAATAACTGGACTTTGAGCTTGAAAAACTTATTCAATTTGAGAATAGGAAGAAAATAGTAGGTAAAACTCAAAAAACTTCCTAAACTTTGTATTGTAGATATTAAGTGTCCAATAGATGACTCTACTTGGCATCCTAGGATGGAAAAAAATTGTTTTTTTGTTATGTTGACATCTTTTGAACTACCCTACATTCGGGTCAGATTTGTTAAATATTAATTCAAAAATAAATAAATATGGCATGTAATGAAAATTTGAAAAATTATAGTATAACATATTTGAATAGTGTAGAAAAGATTAATGAGAATAAATTGAAATCTTAAAAGATATTTTGATGAAAAATGAAAGATAATACTACCCATGTGTTTCAAATAATCAAAAAATAATATAAAATAATAATCCATATACTATGTTGTAAAGCCTTGAGACTTGATTGTAAAACCTTGGATTTTAGATTGAGAATTGACAATATGGCCTAGAATGGACATAGCCTGGACCCACGTACCTAATAGCAAAACCTTAAATAAAGCAAAATGTTGCTTTGATTTTAGCCTTCTAAAACAAGATTTTTTAAAGCTTCCGTCATACAAAGCTTGCAATGAGGTAAGCATGCAATTAATGAAATATTCCCAATCACATTATACCAAATCCTAGAAATTCTAAATGGAGTTAATGAAAGGGAAATTCAAGCAAAAAGAAAAGATTTCATCCAAGATATGACGAATCTACCCTCAACGTAGGGTATACATCCATGATCAAGTTCTTAGTACCATCAAAAAGCCCTTGACATGGAGAGCTACATAGACTTGGTTTCATGGCATTTGGACCTACGGACTGAAAGTTATTGATTTTCAAAGTTTTTATGCATTAAATAATTAGAAAGTTACTTTGATTTTGATTTTGACTATAGCAATGGCATAGGGTACACTAGTTGCTTCTATACTATATCAAATTTGATTTGACAAACCAACCCCATTCCTTACAAATATAAAGTATGATTTTTTTGAAAATGTATATTTATTTCATAAAATGTTTTATTACATCATCCAAACAATGGATTTGTAGCATAATTTGATTCCATGTAATATATGACCTTCAAAGTTTTTTAGATGTTTTTTTAGCAAAACAAACAAAAAAACAACACATAGAAATCCAAGCGGCTAGAATAGTCAAATTTGTGATTTCCTTGCAATTTTTAATTGTAGGATTTTGCACATAATTTGAATGCCTACTTCTCTACAAATTTTTAAAGACTAATTCTTTAGCATCTCTAAGATCATTATGTATCAAATAGTGCAATATGTTTTTCTCAATTGTTCAAAAAAACAAGGTTACAACTTTGAAATTTTAAAGACAAAATGATTGTATTCAATTGCTTAGGGAATCTAATCTAATGTCAAAAATGGAGTTGAGAATTTATAAAAACAATGATCAAGAAAAAAATCATTTTTATTCTTTAAATAATCATTACATAGAAGATAGTATAAAATAATAGAAAGAACTAATTACATTGCTAATAAATCTAACATGAAATTGAAACAAGACAATCAAAATGGTAAAGATGTTGTAGAAAACCAAATAATAGCTATAGACTTTCATGTTTTTAAAAATTTGTGAAAATTCAATTAAGAAATAAATTTCATTTTCAGAGGAGTATATTATGATTGCATACAAAATAAAATTCTTCACTATCTTTTGATAATAGAAAAGATCATTTCTTAATATAATTTGTTCACTCATTCTAGAAGAATGAATAAATAGTTTCTTATTAGACATGGATCTATTCTCTTGGAAATATTACTTTTAGTTCTTTGAAAGTTTTATTTCTCTAAATCCTATAAAAAAAAATACAACAACAAACTTATTTCTTTTGCAAAATTGTCTCATTAGAAAGCAAAAAGAAATCCCTACTTCAAATGGTAGTCTTCGAATATATCATCAATAATTGTTTTATAGGAACATGCCCATAGATGCAAAAAATCAATTTGGTCATTGAAAACCTTTGTATAATAAGCAAATAAAAAGTTGTTATTAGTTGTCTATTAATTAATGTGGTTGTATGCTCTAACTTTTTCTCAAGCCTATTCATTTGTCTATCTTTCATTTATTTTTCACAGTCTTATCAACTTGTTATTCTTGGTCTCTTTGAAAGGCTTCTCTTTCTTCTTCAAATTTAAAATTTGAAAAATTAAGATATTTAACTATAATATTGTATCACTTAGAGATGGCATAATATTCAACCTCTTGAAGTTAACTGTAGGGAACATTTAGGATTATTGAACTATATCATGCTTATGTGGCTAAGAATTTATTTGTAGTGAATAGGTCATTTTTTAATTCCCACATCAAATATTGTAGCTAGTTGAAAGAGCATTTTGGTCCGCATATATGATATAGTTATATAAGGAGTATTATGTGGAATTATGAGAATGGTGGAGTTACTAGTAGAGAGATCATTGATAGTAGAATAAGACAAATATAAATTTCTAATTTGAGTGATTTAAAATTTTTCATTCTAATTATTTATTCAATTGAATTTTGAGGGGATATTTTTTAATCCAAAAAATCATTATTGAATTGTTATATATATACAAAGAGAGATGTTTTGTATTATAGAACATTTATAAAGCAAAGTCATGAAAATCAAATGATATAGAACTAAATAAAAACAAGAATGTACAATGATTTAATGAATGATAATAAAAGATTTTGTGGACTTATTTGTATCCATTTGTTGTTCAAAGTTTGAACTTTTCATCTTAAATCCTTGAAAGCCTAGTCACTTTTTGACAATGGAGTTTTTTAAATGAACTGTTCTACTTTGATTTTATATTGCCCATGGATGTATTTGAATTTTTAAAATTTTAACACTATAAAAATAAAGACTACTTTGTCTAGTAGGTATAGAATTAATTGTGAAAAATAGTGATTGTTGGATTTTTAGATTATAACATTTGTGAATAATTAAATTCATAGGACAAATTGCAATTTCTAGAGAAGAAAAATTACAAGAAGATGAATAATACTTTTTGCCTCTCTCCCAAAATGATATTAGAATCTAATGCAATTTTAGTATTTTTTAATTTTAAGAAATAAAAACTCTCTCAAATTTGTTTACATTTTCAATTAGGTATACAAAATTGAAACTAACTAGGTTGGATCCTACAAAAAGTTAAGTAGTTTTTATGCATGCATCAACTTTTGAAATTTAATAATTGACATCAATATTATTGCATATTATTTGGAACACCTTCTTAAGAAATTTGGAATCATTCTGATAATTTTGTATTTTTAATTACACCAAATTGAACCTTGTATTAAAAAGATTGTTAAAAGTAAAAATATGAAAAAATTCTCTGAACCCAATTTGTTTTTGCAAAGTAAAGAATAGAAATGTACCCCAAATTGCTTCTTTTTTTTCCATCCCTAACATTTGTTTTATTGGAAAAAAAATGTTTGCTCCCTTTTTCTATATATTCGACTATATTTCCTATATATATTTTAAAATACTTCTCACATGGAATTTTGAAAATAAAAAATGCAAGATGTATATCAACTTGCTATACTACAAGGTCCTACTTCACAAAATAATGACATATTATGTGTTGTTCTAGTCCTTGAAAGATAAGAGGGCTAAAAGATGGATGAATTTAAAAATCCATTGCTTTATAAAATTATTAGTGATCACACCATTTAGGCACTCCTTAAAAATGAAAAGTGGAGGGGCAACCAACCAATAAAAAAACCTCTTGTTTGTGTAAACTCTTCAATTGAATTTCTTCTTTTTAGGAACTATGCTTAGTTTTCATATACCCCCCCCCCCCTAAATTGCAATTGCTTGTATATTGGGTACCAATCAAAATGGTGTTTGAATTCGCAATGAAAGAAGTTTCAATGTTGCCAACTTTAACAATCTCCCGTAACCTAAAAAATTAATATTTACCATGAAATCATTCTAACAAGATAATATCTAACTTATTACTATGCGTGACAAATTTCAAGGCCAAAATATTTATACAAAAAAATCTCCCAAGATGTGTAGTCATGGAAAAAATTTCACTACTTTCAACTTTGACACCCTCTAAAGCTCCCAAGGATTGATTTTTTTTTGCCATGAAATTTTTGGCATGAAATAAACTCTATGTTTGTAATGTGTGAAAAATTTCAAGGTCAAACAATTAATATAAAAAAAGATATTTGAAATCTACCAATATGTGTAGTTTTGAGAAAATTTTCACAATTGCCAACTTGACACCCTCCCAAGGGCTAAAAACTCAATTTTTTATCATGAATTTTTTTGAAATCATTTCTATGTTGATAACAAGTGTACCAAATTTCAAGTTTAGCCCCTAAAGAACCAAGCTGTGTTTTTTGGCAATATAGCAAATTTTGACAACTCATTACAAATGAAATTTTATATATTTTTCTTTGAAATGTTTACACAACATGTGTCCAAGTAATAGTCTTAGGCTCAACAATTTTCATAACTTTTGAGTACATGGTCAAAAAGGTATTGCATAATATGAAAATTTCTTTAATCTTTAGGCAACCCAAGTAGCACAAAAAACTATTTTGAAAATCTTTTTTGAGAAAATAAAAAATAAAAAATGATTCTTTAGGATTATATGTACATGGAAAGCTTTGAATCATTCTATTCTGATTAATGACATGAAAGTTATGAAGAGTTTTAGTTTGTGGATAGGTATGGTTTTTAGAGACCATACCTACCCTCAAAACTAAAATTCCTCATAACTTTTATCTTGTTAATCATAATGGAATGATTCAAAGCTTTCCATGTACATATAATCCTAAAAAATCAATTTCAATTTTTTATTTTCTCAAAAAATGATTTAAAAAGAAGTTTTTTTGAAATGCATGGGCTCCCCAAAGATCAATGAAAATCACATATCATGCAATAACTCTTTTTAACCATATATTCAAAAGTTATGAAAATTGTTGAACCTAAGAGTAATTTCTTTGGCACATATTCTATAAAAACTTCAAAGAAAAAAAACTGTCTATTTGTAATGAGCTACCCAAATTTTCTACATTGTCAAAAAAATATATCTTGATCTTTTAGGGATTAAAAGACTTATCCAAAAATGATATTTGAAACCTCCCAACATGTGTAGCCCTAAAAACATTTTCACTACTGCCAACTTAGACACCCTCCTAAGGGCTAAAAAACTCTCTATTTACCATGAGTTTTTTTCATGAAATCATCTCTATGTTAATAATATTTGTGCTAAATTTCAAATTCAAAAGACTTAACCAAAAAAAGATATTCAAATCTTAGAACACGTGTAGTTGTGAGGATGATTTTTACATCCGTGTCAAACTTTGATCTACAAAATGACACTATACCAAGGGTTCAAAAAATCATCCTCACAACTATACATGTTGGGAGATTTTGAATTTTTTTTTAGGTAATTTTTTATACTTGAAATTTAGTTAATATGTTGTTAGCATAGAAATGATTTTACAAAAAAATTCATGGTAAGAAACCAAGTTTTAGCCCTTGGGAAGAATGATGTCAAAGTTGCCGGCAATTGTGAAAATTTTCTCAAGACTATACATGTTGGTAAATTTTGAATGTCTTTTTTTGTATTAATCTTTTGACCTTGAAAATTTTTACACACAATAAAAATATAGATTTTATTTCATGCCAAAAATTTCTTGGGAAAAAAAAAGAAAATTCAATCTTTGGGAGGATGTCAAAGTTGAAAGTAGTGAAATTTTTCCATAGCTACATATGTTGGAATATTTTTATATCTTTTTTTAATGTAAATCTTTTGGCATTGGAATTTATTAAACTTATTATTAACTTAGATATTATCTTATAAAAATGATTTCATTGTAAAATACCCATTTTTAGCTCATAGGAGGCTATTAAAGTTGGTAGCATTGAAATTTCTTTCAATACAAATTCAAAAACGCCATTTTCATTGGTCCCCCACTGTACAACCAAGAAAAAGCCCATCTCATGTTAAAAAGATATTTTACTAGCTTTGCTAGATATTTGGAAAGGACTCACCAAATAATTCAAGGTATACAAGACAATTTCCTTTACTTTTTAGGGGGTTCTTTTTCAACAATGTAAAAGGAATCCCTTACTTCATTGGTAAAATAATGTTATGGATCTCTCACTCATGCTAACCCTTCAATTGTATAACATTGTACAACTAAGTAAGCAATGGCCCTTCTCACGTTGTCAAGATATCATACTTTCCTAAACTTTCTTTTTTAAATTTAGGAAGGACTTACCAAATAATCCTTGAAAGACCATTGGGGTCCTTCTACAAAAACTATATTTAATTTTACAATTCTTCAATTGTGGTTTAGTATATGAATCATAATACACTATTATTATTTTACGTACAATCATGATTATTACATTATTTTGTATTTAAAAATATTTGATCAATGCTATTCTAATCAAATATCATTGAATTCATTATATATTGTATAGTTGCAAAGGGCATTCTAGTCATTTAACCCCCGAAGGCCTAAGGCCATTTTTCTGTCAAAAACCACTCAAAAATGTCATTTTTGTTGCGTTCATCCAAAAGAACAAAAAAAAATGTCTTTACTGAATCTGGTCATAGAATCTTCTATTTTATTTGTCTGAAATCATGTGGTAAAAATTTCATGAAGTTTGACCATATAGATTGGAAGATATGAGCATTCAAAGTTGGAAAACATAGTTTTTTAAAACATTGTCTTGCAATTTCAAGTGACTTTGATTGCCATTTGTTTAATTTTTTTACACTATGGACTTTGAATTTAAAAAAATTGTGTTCAAGAATTGAGTTGAAAGTCTAGGAAAAAAAATTCAAAAAAAAATGCTTGATTTTCATTCCTTAAAAAACTATTAAGTAGAAGTAGTTTCAAGATTGAAAGAAAAATTAAATCGTTAACAGCTCTAAGATGGAATTGAAACACAACAATCCTAATGATGAGATTGTTCTAGCAAGAAGATTTAAACTTGTCAAGAATTTTTTTTTCAAAAATTGTGAAAATTGCATTCAGAAATGAATCCTATAAGTTATTTTTTCAAAAATTGCCCGAAAACAAGATTGTTCATAACTTTCACATAACTAATCCAAATGGAATGAATCAAAGCTTCACACGTAGACAAAAATATAATCTATAAGATTATAAAAAAATTTAATTAAATTTCAAGTTTTTGTGGATTTATTTTTCTACCTGTTGAGTTAAAAATCCATGCTTTTTATGGTGTAACTTTTGCTCCCGAGCACCAATTGAAATTAAAAAATTTATTCCCACAAAGCTAATCACTTTTCCTATCTTATGAGAAAGTTTCAAGAAGATTCATTAAAAATTGAGGTCTACGAAACCTACCCAAACTCCAAATTGTCCCCCAGTGGACAATGGTCCTTACAATGGTCCTTTAGAGGTTAAGGATTGGATTTGCTTGAGGAGCTATACAGGACAATTTTGTCAATTCACTTTTCTGGCTCTCTTTTTCAATGATGCAAAAGGAATCCATTACATCATTGGTCACCAGCGTTATGGAACTCTCATTCACGCCGCCCCTTCAATTGCATAGCATTGTACAGTGGCACGTTATGGCCCTTCCCATGTTGGAAAGCTACCATGCTTTTTCTACAGTAGATATCGAGAAGGGAGCCAACAATTAAATTAGGTCTAGTTCAAGGGTTGGGTTTGCTTTTGGAGCCATACCAAACAGCTTTGTTCCCACTTTGAGGGGTCTCCTTGTCAACGATAGAAAAGAGACCCATAACCTCATTGGTAAACAATGGTAAACAATGGTAAACAATGTTATCATGCATGCTGACCCTTCTGTTTAATTGGACTTCTTCTTCATGCGGAGATTCTTGTGGGATACTTTTAGTACTTTACCTTTACCTTACCTTGTTCCAAAGATATTTTGCAGCATGATAGCAAAAGTGTCCCCAGTTGACAATTCATCACGACTTATTTCCACCATGGTCAACATTTTTTTGCTTTTAAAATTTATAAAAATTTTAAACACATGGACAATTGATTCCCACTGCTCACCATGGTCTAAATTCATCTTACATTTCACTGCCGGCCTCCTCCGGCCATCATCATCAGGCCCTGAAACCAGGACTGAATTCTTGAAGCAAGGGTGTCCGTCTGTTATGGTGGTTGTGCCCAACTGCCCATGCTGAGAAGAATCACAACTTGAGCCAACTTTTGTTGGAAGATGTGTCAAGGCAGGACAGTAAGTCCTACCATCATAGGTGGACCCACAAGGGTAAATTTTAGGTTCTCCAGGGTACAAGTGAAAAAAAAAAGTCCCCTATTTGGTGTTAGGGTAAGGTAAGAGGTCCAACAATGTGACGAAAAGTGTCTGTCACAGTTTTTTATTAATTTTCCTACCCCCTCCCTCATCAAAAAAATCAGCAGCCATTGGATTTGAATTTAAAAAAATTCTACCCCACCCTCCAAGAAAAATCAACAACCGTCGGATATCGATATGGTACAACATACGCTACAGCATACAGATACAAAATTCGGGTATTGAGTACGGATATAACATACGGTACCGAATATGGATATGAATACAATTATGAATACGAATACCAAATACGGGTTCTGATACTAAATGTCATTTATCCCATATTCTTTGTCTCCCAACCCACCCTCTCAGAATTATAAGAGGGTGGGGGAGGGGGGATTCACAAATTTAAACAATTTTAAAATTTAAAATTTAATACTTATATCAGATTGGGTGGGGAGGGGGGTTAAAAAAAAATTTAATTTAATGTTTAAATCAGATTGGGGGGGGGGGTGCATCAATTTTAAAATTTAAAGTTTTTTAAAGCTTTTTAGCTCATTGTGACACAGTTTGTCACAATGACAATGAGCTCAAAAGAGGTAGTCACTGCCTCATCATGGACCATCTAAAGGTTGAAACAAAATTTCAGGGAGGTAAAACTTCTAGAAATATTTTTCAGTAAATTCTCCTTGAAAGACAAGTAGAATTGACATCTAACCCAAGTTGTTTCGTATTTTTTTGAGCTTTGTGGAATTAGTTATCAAATTTTGAAGTTGAAAGGGCAAAGGACTTTAAAATGATGCCCTAGCTAAAATGTACACTATCAGTACACTATTGAAGGCTATGAAAAAGCAACATGTACAAATACAATACATTTAAGGTAGGGCACCATTTTAGAACCCGCTCCATTTAAGAGCCTTCTATCTTATGTTCTAGATTTTACTTTGCTATGGAAGCCAACCCCTTTTCAATTAGCCCCTATTTTCAAAGTTTAAACTATTCTATTTTCAAGCATAGGAGGTAGGAGTGACCAGCCCATTATGATGCATTATGAGCCATCCTTATGGTCAAATATTATAATCTTTCACTTTATAATTAATATTGTTGTGTTTTCTTTTCCTATGTGATCTCTAACATGTCTAGTTTGAATTTGTATGGTTACAATTCAAAAAAAAATTGATACAACTCATGAAAATGTTGGCATTTTGTTCAATTCCGAGTAAATTCTAAGAAGTTCAAAATAGGCCTTGGGCATTTAAGTGTTAAGCTTACAAGGGCTTTGATTTCAATCCATCAAAATTTCACATCTTATTGTTCTTCTATTTTAGAAAATCAACATTCTTGAAGATAGCAAATATCGAATTCTAGAATGTTGGGTTGGTCACCATGGAAATTAATCATTTTTGGCATACAATGTGAATCATTTGCTTAAAAAAATCCCAAGACCATTGATTAGAAGTTAAACTACTATGCAAGACCTTCCTTTTTAACACAAAATTCTAAGGATGAACATTTATACTTTTGTCTCTCATATAAAGACTCTCTATCATTCATTAGAGACTTGGTGTTTGTAGTGACATTACATGGTTAATGGACCAATTACAAATAGAATGATGGTTCTTCTTGTAGTTATTTTCCTAGTTTAGGCAAACCATTTTTTTACTAGTCTGCAATATATTGCTTACATAAAAAACTTGGGTCATAATTGCTTGTTATAGTAGGATTCATACCTTGGCAAATATATGAAAGAGCCTTCAATACTTTTCATCTATTTTGTTGGTGTTATTGATCTTTCCATTGCAAGGGTGAAAATACTATGAGTCCATTAATCCCTAAAGTTTTTTGAATATTTTTTGCCAAAAACACTCCAAAACTATCATTTTTATTATAAGTAACAAAATTTTGAAAAAAACAAACATTTTTGTAGACATGTAACTGTAGGATATTGTAGTACATTGGTTGCAAAAGATGTGAAAGATCTTCAAAAAAATTCCACCATGTAGATTGCAAGATGTTAGCATTGGAATTGACAAACCTTTTTCTTAATGTTGCAAAAAAGAGGGTAGCTATACTTTACAATATTACATCTTTGTGAATAAATGTCCATATTGGTTGTACTTATTTGAATTCATTCTCTAAGGCAAGTTGGTAAATGCTTGAAAAGCTTTAGATCATTTGGATTTGCACAATATACACAAAAATAATAATAAGTACAAAGAGGTAGAGAATTCAGTATTGTTAAAAATTTCAATCTTGATGTTGATGTAAATTTCAATGTGATGTTGTAATAAACAATAGACATCCTTTGATTCATTTTTTCCAGAAAATATTGAAAGTAGAATTCAACAAAGGACTTCAAATTTATTATTTTAGAGTACAAAATCCATAATAAACTACTTACAATCTCAAACTCCTCATGAATTTCATTTCATTAATCAAAATGGAATGATTCAAAGCTTATCATGCATATCTAAATCCTACAAATTAGTTTCAAATTTTAGTTTATGAAAAAGTTGACTTTTTAAGATCTAACTAGTTTGCTCAAACTACATAGTCTAGTAAAAAAAACTACATATCATATAATAATTTTGTAACGATGTAGTCAAAAGGTATGAAAATTGTAGAACTTTAATAGAAAAACCTTCTCCACATGTTCTATGAAAGTTTTAAAAAACTAAAACTCCATTCATAATGAGTTGCCCAAAATTGCTATATAGCTCAGAAATCAGCACTTTGACCTTTTAAGGGCTAAGAAGAATTTAATTTAGTCATATTTCCAAAAATAGCATTAATGAAGATTCCACTTGTCCAAAACTTGAAACCAAAATTCACATGACTAAGATAACAAATTCAAAAATCACTCAAGCTCTAAAATGACCGACCTCCTTAAATGTATATTATTTGTACATGTTAATTTTTATAGCCTTCAATAATGTACAAATAGTGTACATTTTAGGAGGTTGGCCATTTTAGAGCCTTATGCCATTTTAACTTCAAATTTTCATACCTAATTCCACAAAACTTCAAAAATATGAAACAACTTGGATTAGATGTCAATTCCACTTCTCTCTCAAGGAAAACTTAATGATAAATATTTTAATATAATTCACCTCCCTAAAATTGAGTTTCAACCTTTAGATGGTCCACTTATGAACCTCTTACCTTATGTATTAAAAACACAAAAGAATTTATTTATTTATTTATTTACCTAATTTGGGAGATAAAGTGAGCAAACATTTCAAGTAAGTTCATTTAATTATGAACTTGTTACAAAAATATTCCATCTAATATTCTAAATTTTTGCCTCAAATGTAAAAACTCTTAACATAAATGTGGAGTTGATTTCAAATACATGTTTTCTCTATTTTTTTTCTATTTTTTACTATCAATATCAAAAGGTTACAAGCTGAAATAATCTAATCCTTTCAATAAAATAAAATAAAAATCGGATCATTTAATAATATTTTTAAAGTTAAAATACTTTTTTAGATGATTAGAAGTATCATGTTACCTGACATAAGATATTGAGAAGTAAAGAAAAAGATTATTTTTATTTTATAAATGTAACTAATATATATAAAGAATCCTTTCGTGCAAACTTTCATTCAAGATCAAATGGGCTATACCATAAATCAAGACCTGTGTTCCCTCTTTGTAAGTAAAATGACTAGTGGTATTTAAAGTGTTTTTATTGGCCCATGATATAGTATTTCATATTTTACTCAAAATAAAAAGTAAAGTAATGCCAATCCTAAAAGAGCAAATGTCTATTGAATGGACATGAAGAAACTTGAATTTCAATGAATGTTCTAGAAAAATCTATAGAAGGTACATGATCTTCTTAACTGGAATGAATTTTCATATATATATATATATATATATATATATATATACATATATATACATGTATATATTGTCCAAAGCATTTTGGAGAAAGGTTGGCAATTTTCGCAACATATGGGAGACTTTTCTCCTACTTATGACATTGGCAAGTATATAGCTTACATGATGTACAATGCAATCATTCTAAAAGAACAAGTAGTGCAAACATCTCACTCTCATGCAAATTAGAATAGATTGATAGTTAAAGTAAGGCAATATTAAGTAAAAATCTCTCTTCAAACTTTTGTTTTCTTTCAATTTATAGTGTTATATTTTTCAATCTTTATTTTAGATGTTCTCGTAGTAGTTTAATAAAATTTTGTATGATTTAAATATTTTCTTAAAGAAAAATTGCTTTTATCTCATTGCCTTCAAAAACTAACATTTTTCAATAATCTAAGTCACTAAAATGTATCCCAATCGTTTAGGGCCTTAGGATATTTCATAAATACTAAATAAAAAATTGTTATATTCAATAGTTGGATTTAGAGGTGATTAGCAAGCCTATATTGATGTGGTCTTAAAACAATTCCAATTGGACTATTTAAAAGCAATAGTAATAGCCAATGAGTTTGGTCCCTGCTATAGAATTTAAGGTAGAACCACCCATTCCCGTTTGAGGACCCATATCCAACCTGGAAGATGCAGCTATTTCCAACCAAAGCTAGAAGAGGTTTCCAGTCAAAGCTTGAAATGTATTTGTCTCCCTTTCTCAAGGTTGGAACTAATAAGGTCATGACACATGTCCTAAAGTGTCCTAAAGTGTGTGGGAAGTACCAAGTAGGAAAATAGTCTTGGCTATGATTTGAATTGGGAGACTTTAGACATTAGCTATGGGTTCAAAGTACTTTTTGGCTTCCAAAAATCATAGAAGTTTCAATTTTGGGAATAAAATTATGAAAAATTTCCAATTGTCATATTTCCTATCTTTCTACACAAGAAACATTTGCATAGCCTCATATTCTCCATGATTTGTTCCAAAACTGCTTAACTGACTAGGTATAGGTGGCTCTACTTTAGTAGGAGTCCTTATCAATCCATAATGTACTCTTTCACCCTTCCAATTTGCAACAATTCTTGCAACATAGGATATTCTTTGACTATGTATTTGAATGACATCTAAAGATAAGAGGATTCTATGTTTAATTAGGTTTAGGGGTTGATGAAGCAATTTCATGTGAAAGCGACTTCAAATATCCAAGACTTCAAGAGTTTAGGGGGCAAAAAACATTTAATATAACTAATTCCGATAGTCAATGTTGGTGTTGATTAAGGCTACTCTTATAGAGAATAAAAAACAAACCTCCACTTATGTTATAAATCAATAGAACTTGTATACCAACTAGTATAATGTTTTTGGGTTCTTGAAATCATCTATGTAGCGATTAAATTTATGATGAGGAAGCCTATTGTATTTTATGGTTTATGATAATAGGAATAGTATAGATAATTTCTGGCCATCCTAGGATGAAATTGGCAAAAAATTGCTCACAAAAACTTCAAATTTTCTACATCGTTGTCACTAGTCCTTGAGCCAAGTTGATTCCTAGCAATGAATTGCAACAAAGATTTATACTAATTCCAACACATAACACTATATAATGGAGCAATATCCATATTACACTTTGTTAGATGTGTCGAAGGGACTTATGAGTTACTTATGACTTATTGGAGGTGATTGAAGAGCCAGATAAAACAATTTTGTTCACCACATAGGGATTCCTTTTTCAAGAACACGAAAGGGACTGATCCTTTGTGAAGGTCAAATTCTAAAATAATAATGTCAATGTTGTGAAAAAGTGTCACACATCATCTTGCAATTGGTGTAAGATGACAATGAACTACAGTATGAGGAGTTTTGTAGGAATTTTCGGAGAATTTCCTAGCTTTTAGAAGGTGCCTTGGATATTTCAAAGTTTACCCGGAAGTAAGCCTACAAAGTGCAAATTTAGTTAGTTGACATCCCCCATTTTCTAATGTAAATTGGCTATTAGCCAACTTTTTCTTTTTCCATTTGGCATCTATCTTAAATTTTTTAAATGGGGTTGGTTTTTTTGTTTTGTTGGTCAATTTGTATATACTCCCCTTTTTTTTCCTATTGTTTCTTTAAGGTATCTTTGGCATTTACTAATTATACTCCCCATTTTTTTTCCTATTGTTTTTTTTAAAAGTATCTCTAACATTTAGGGTGAATGCAAGAAACACTTGTACTATTTGTTGCGTTTTGTCACATCCTAGTTTTTGATTTTTCTTGTAGCCACAAATTTTGTGTTTTAGTTCCAAATGACTCAAAATTTACATAGAAGCTACTCATAGCTATTATGTATCTATAATGAATTTTGGAGATTTTTCAAAAATAATTTATTATTTTTAAGTAGCCTCAAAAATTTCTCACAATACTCAATTTAGGGGTTTTTAGCATCATTTATCTCCAGAAAAACAAATTTTGACCTAAAATTTGGAGAGGATGGTTTCTTAGTAGACTTGTACCTACTGTCCAAAGGAATTCTTATTTTTAAGTGTTGTAGAAGTCCACAAAGAGAGCTTCATTCTACATTTTTTTCCAAAGGTATAAAACATTATTTTGGTTATTTTTTTGGTCAAATCTCATCACCAAATTTTTTTTTCAAGTTTTATATTTTTATGTATTTTTAAGAAAAGAATCCTATTTTTTACAAATTAAAATGTCACAAGTTGTATTTTCTTCACTGGAACTTTGGACATAGAATTCTCATAGAATTCCGGTGAAGAAAATATAACTTGTGACATTTTAATTTGTAAAAATACGATTTTTTAAATACATAAAAATACAAATCTTGAAAAAACTTTTTGATGACGAGATTTGATAAAAAAAACTCACCAAAATAATGTTTTATACCTTTGGAAAAAAATGAAGAATGAAGCTTTCTTTGTGGACTTCTACAACACTTAAAAATAAGTATTTTTAGAATTCCTATAAACAATAGGTATAAGTCTACTAAAAAACCATCCTCTCCAAATTTTAGCTCAAAATTCGTTTTTTTGGAGATAAATGGTGCTAAAACCCCCTAAATTGAGTACTATGAGAAATTTTCGGGGTAATTAAAAAATAATTAATTATTTTTGAAATATCTCCAAAATTCATTATAGATACATAATAGCTATGAGTATCTTTCCTATAAATTTTGAGTCATTTGGAACTAAAACACAATAGTTATGGCTAGAAAAAAATAAAAAACTAGGGTGTGACAAAAGACTTTAAGTGTTTCTTGCATTCACCCTTTACTAATTATACTTTCTATTTTTATTTCTTAGAATATCCTTAGCAAGAGTTGAACTTGGCAAAGCCCCTACCATCTAAGGGCCAAGGATGTAGCTCTCAAAAAATACAAGGATCCTAAAAAGGTCCAAGTATTTTCTAGAGGTTGGTTAGTATTACAAGCCAAAAAATTTGTGGTTAGTATAACAAGTGAAAAAATTTGTGGTTAGTATTACAAGTCACAAAATCTGTATACCATTGCCATCAATATGAATAGCCCCAGATGAATAAGATACATTAGTTGCACTAGGCTCATTTAGAGAACTCAAATAAGAACAAGGGTTAGCATACAAAAAACGATACTTCATGTCATTATTTGAAATAGAAATAGCATCACAAATGATAACATCTATCCCCTCATCACGGCCCTCTAATGCAATTTGCAGCATGGCCTCTACATTTTTAGTACCCAACATGCTCCTAATATAAATCTTGATCAAATTCTACACACTACAAGCACTCTCACAAGTGGCTATAGAAACACATTGCACACGAGCTAACTCTGCAAGAGTAAGGAGATTAGGGTAACAGGCTTGCAAAGAGTGATTCCAAGTTATCATCCCTTACAAGTCTTTGAAGTTTTTGTCCCCCTACTCCGTGGTACATTGTAGTTTAAAGGCAAGGAATTCATGCTTGTATGCATATGTGTCCACAAGAAGGAGGGAGAGAAAAACTTGCATGTGAGCGATTTTTCCTATAATGTTGCAGCAAAGTCTCCAACTCAAAAACATACCAATTCTGCAAGTCCACCTACTTGGAAGGTATGCTAGTAGGGTGTAGAATTTTGAAATAAGAAATGACATCATTATCTTTAAGACGTGTATCTAAACTAGCACAAACTGCTTCAGCAAAGTTTTTTTGAAATGATAGTGCCTCTTCAAAGTCTAGATCGAGCCTAGACCGCTCCATCTTAAACTCATGAAGCATGTTACCTTTCACCTCAGATTGGAGCCTCATCAAGTAGTTACCATGAGGCCGATAGTTAGGCAAAACGTGATTATCTGTAGACTCATTAAACACATCAGCATTCAAGTTACATGAATCTACAATAAACATCATGTGAATTTGAGCAATCTCTTTGTGAACAATACCACCTACTGTTGTAACATCATCGAACTTAAGCTAAAAAATCTTGAACAACATGGCCAAAGAATGGAGAATATCACCTAGGAAGAACAAAATGTAAATAAACTCAAGCTGCCCTAATTTTATCCAATACAATTATGGCCTAGGCAACGTTACTCTCCTCTACATCTTTGAAAAAAATAGCACAGACTCAAGAAAGTCACAAAGAGCAGTCATTAATTGCCATCTATTAAGCCAACGAATCTTATGATAGGGTTTCATTGTGTTTTTAGAATCAAACAATTGTTCTTGTAAGGTTGCTAAAGCATGTTTTTGTTTACCGGATTTACTGAAAAAGGATGAAATTGAGTTCAACAAACAATCCACTTGGGTTGAAATAACCTTATAGGCTAGTGCTTTCGAAGCATTCAAGACTATAAGGTTCGTTTAGTGTGCTATGCAATGACAACAAAGAAGGAACGGATTCACCACACTATAAAGTCTAGCTATGACATCGTTGTGCCACTATGGCTGCCTACCATCGTGGAGGCTCCATCACTACCAAAGGCAATAAATTTACACAAATGGAGCTTCCAATGCCACAACTTAGAATCAACACAATCAAAGATGGTAGTAGCATCTTTCTTACCACCTTCCACCTACAACAGGCCTAGAAACAAAGTTATTGGCAAACCCTCGTCCACAATTGTTGCAAACATCACAAGATGACCAATAGTATTAACATTTGTGGACTCATCAATCATAATTCCAAAGAAGGGAGAATTCCAAATCCTGCAAATTATTTTCTTTTTGATTATCACATTAATTTACAAAACAATATCATTGCATGCTTTCTCATCTTGATACATATTAGTTGTGATAGGGGCATTAACAAACAACAATAATCTATACAAGGTAGGAAATTTAGCATAAAGAAGTGACTACTTCCCTGTCAAGTATGCTGCTTGGAAGAGAGTGTGCAAGGCTTCATCGCAAGCACGCTAGCTGTTCTAGATTGCCTTCTCTATCGCTTTTTCACCATTGTTGGATGCCCAGACAAATCTTTAGTGTTCACTTAATCGCCCATAGTCAACAAAAGCACTTACTTTAAGAAAAATTGACCATTTTCTAGCATACATTGAGTGGCCCCCTTTCTCCTTGCAAACTTTGCAGAAGAGCTTTCCTACTTTTGAAGAAAACTCTAACCATAAAAACTGCGGTGCTCACTGTTCTTTTCACAATCCTTTCGCAATTTTTGCTTAGAAAAGGAGAGCTGATCCGATCCTACACCATGTCCTGATGTGAGGCTTTCACTTGTAGAAGACTATAGCTCCCTTGAATCCATTTTCCGTGATGTGGAAAAATAAGCATCTCGGATCGACTTCTAACACTTAGCCATGATTGGTAGCACCTACGACAAAAAAATGCAGGATGATCACTTGAGGTATGAGATAGTGCCAAACTGCAAGAGAGGGATACTAAACGAAGAAAATGAACTGATGATTTGAGGTATAACACAATGCTTGAATGTCACAAAAGAATGCTACCCCCTCCAAAAAAAATTGATCAACACAAATTCATGAACGCTCAATCAAAAAAATAGGGAAGGAAGTCTTTGAAATTGAAGGTTTCAAAATACATGCAGCCAAGATAAACCAAAAAGAGACAAAGTGACAACTGACAAACATAATAAAAAAAGTCAACATATATGATCGTTTGGAAGGACCTCAACTGCTCGGTAAAAACGTTGGATGCTTCGATCTAAACTTGAGCACCTGCCCAAACTCACACTAGTTCTGCAAGTCAATCTGAATCAAGGCATAAGATAGTGACTACATGACAAAATGAACCGATCGTTTAAATAAAGAACAAAAAATGGGGAGGGATTGAGAGAAACCAAAGGTTTGAAAACACATGCAATCCTAAACACTCCAAGCAATCAAGCAAAAGCAAAAAGAGACAAACATAATTGAAAAGAAGAAATTGGCATACCTAAGCGGTTGAGCCGGATGTTTAGTCGATTACTCCCTAGAATTGCTAATCCACCAAACCACCACACCGTGCTGGCCACCGTTATATTGATACACACCATGAATTGAAGTCGACGCCCTCCACCCCACGCCACAAATTGCCTGTGTCATATGCGAGACGACGAGAGTGCAAGTTGCAACGAAGTGCAGTGAAGAAACTCAATTGTGAGAGTGATTGAATACGCCCAGGGCTAAACGCTCTCAAAACTGAAATTGATTTTGTTTACATGATCCAATGCTGCCCAATTGCCCAATCCAATCGGCCGATCCAAAATCAGAGGTTTAAAAAAACAAGAATCGGACTATCAAAAAGTCCTTAGTTCCTAGCTCTTGAGGTCAGATCGTAAGCGTGACTACATGAGTATATGAGCAACATGAGAGATTGAGAGTATAAAAAAGTGATAAACAAAGGAATTTAAACTGCAATGCTAAAATTCCGAATGGCGATCGCAATGCTAAAATGTTGAATGGCGCAATAATCCGCAATTGTGTAGACTATAGAGCGAAGAGGAAAATCTGTGCTATGAAGGTGGAATCATGATTTGTGAAAATTGGGACTTTGGGAGGCTAGGAGCTCAAATAGAAACTTGCAATTTGGGAAGGGAATCCTAAAACTCTAAACCTAGAATTATGGTCGTTTAAAAATTTAGACTTGAGAGTTTCATCATTTGATCAAACTGTTGGTGGGAATGGTGGCTTGGTGCCCTGGTCGCTAGTCTACTAGTGACAGCGTGCCTTGATGTGAAATCGTAAATGGTGAACTGGAGATGACAACCAGACTCATCATGTCATAGAGAGTTGGCCAATAGGTTTTTTTACTGTCAAATTTTAAACAACACTCTATGAGTCTGTAACACTGTATTGGCATTAATAAAAAAATTAGGTTTCCTCCCCAATAACTTTAGATGCCTATAGACAAAGGTATCACATAATCACAAGGTAATGAAGGTATAATGGTATACTAGTAAAGTTCCAAACTAAGTATATTAAAAAATATTTTGATATATATGTCTAAAAAATTTCATAGAATCTATATGCTTGGTCGGCTGCTCGCCGTAAAAAAGGCATGTAAAATAGTAATTTTCCTACATACTCCAAGGATGGACGGCCTAATTGCTAAAGAATTTTTTTCCTACTCAGTCCATTTCCGAAAATCTACTTTTTCCATTTAGAACCACTTCCTACACTTTTCTATCTTTTTTGGAAATTTTCAAAATCAATCGATCAACTTACTACTAATTGTTGGCACTCCTTGTACATTCCTTCATAGGGAGTGCTAGAGGGGAAAATAATCATTGTACTTTCATGTAGACTCGATGAGTGAAGAGGGATTAAATAAGAAATACACATGGATGAGATTCTCTCAAGCTTGCCAAGTCTCCACCAATGAGATTGTCCATCGGTTGTGCACCAGAATTGGTGAAACTTTCCCTCCTCCTTTCTCATTGGCCGATCTTGGCAAGATAATTACTAATTGCTCTTTTATCTCATTCGTTGCATGTGTATTGTTGTTGCCCTCATGGCAAGCATGCAAGGAGACCCTTAGTACCTGGCTAGGCCTTTTCATGTGTTGTCTTTTCTAGTATACAACATGGGCTTATAAGAGAGGTACACCACAAATTGGTACTCTGCCTAGTTACTACTATTAAACTTTTCAGATTTTCATATTGTCTTGTACATTGCATTGAACCCTCAAACTCTTATTTAGAAATTCAATCTTGACACCCACATGCTAAAGTAGACCTTCATGTACAATATTCAAAGATGCCAAAAGGTGTCCAACAAAAGGAATGCAAAAAGGACCTTGCCTCATTGGTAAATGCTAAACAATGCTAATTTTAATTTATAATATATGGAGGCTTCTAATTGCACTACCGTACTGTACAAAACAACCCATCCGGAATATTACTTTTCATCCGCAAAACGAAAATTGTTTTCATTTGTTTCAAACAAAACAAAAAACGAAGCTGACACGTGTCAACCACAGAAAATAAAGTATGTACTGTAATGCCGTTTCGGCAGCTCCAACCGTCCGATGCTGACGGGGACAAGTACATGGAAGTACAATGCATTACCACGTGTCTGTGCGACGGCGCACGACCTCGTTTATGTTTACGCTTTAGTGAGTACAGTAGTGACTAGTGAGTAGTGAACGGCGCAAACTGGCAGAGTTCTCACTATTTCTGGAGGGGTACAGTAAAGTATATCCGGGATGCCGGGAAGCATCAAATAAGTATATGGCATCAGACCAAAAAATCACTCTCCATCGCTGCTTCCTTTCACCCAGCCAAGTCCCCCCACTGCACTTATTTACCCACCCCCCCACCCCCCCCCCGGTATTCTGCGGCCACTTCAGTAATTTCTAGTTCTTGAGATGGGAAAATTAATGTTACCAACAAAATAAGTCACACTAGAAGTAGAATTTATTTGTTTATATAGAAGAAATTGATCAAATATAACAATCATATAGTCATATTTGAACATGCCTTAACCCCTTAATGCCCCAATTTTGGCATTTTCTTGGTAATTTAGTGATTTTCAGCAAGTTATTGTGTATGGAGTTTATGAAAATCATACCTACGCACAAACCAAAACTCCTCGTAACTTTCATTTCATTAATCAAACGGAATGATTCAAAGCTATGCGCGCATGAACACAAATATCTATATAATTACACATCTATATCTATATATCTATATCAACACACATGCATGCGCGCACACACACACACACATAATCATACAATTACTTTTTTAATTTTGTAATCAATAGCATTGAAAATTCATTAGTAGTGAACTGCTTCAAATTGCTATATTGCCAAAAATATAAGTTTACACATATTAGAAGAATGGATTGATTATTGTTGTTGTCATTAGTATTGATTAGTCCTTGAAAGGTCTAGCATGTCACATTTCTTAGTAAATCCAATCCAAACAATCTATTTATGATTTCATGGATCTTAAAAAGACAAAATTTAAAATTATTCATTATTCATTTGTTTGAAAAACAATCCAAAACATTTAAAATTATGGGCATTACCACAAGAAAAATCCATTAGTAGTCTAATTGGTCATGCGTGGGGATTTTTCATGAGAGTAATTTCTTTCATCTATATTGATTGTATTTCGATTACACCAACCTAAAAAAGTTCCTCAAACCTCAAGCAATCTCATCAATCAAGGATTAGAAATGATCCTATCTAAATTATTTTGATTTTCTTAGCTCACTTTCAAGTAGGATGCTAACTTCATCCCACGAAGTGCAACCAACGGGCTGGATTTACCCCGGGGTTAAACACTGAAATTTTTTATTTTTTGCAAAATTTTTATTTTTTGCAAATTCTGAATTCATATTTTCAATTAGGGGCCCCAAATTAGCTAGGGGAGGTCTAGAACATACCCAAAAACACGGCACAAAATAGGGGGCTTTTTTACTTTTTCCCTTGGTAACTTGAGTTTTACCCTGCTGGATCCACTTTGTGGGACAAAGTTAGCGTCGTGCCACTTTCAAGTGAAAAGTGCCCGTCCCTTGGTACTTCAATCCAACTAAAGTCATAAAACCAAGGACTTCCCCCTTTAGGTTCTTACTTTCTAATAGCACTTTTAAAAAAATGTCCACAGCATATGGTCAAAGAAAAACAAAAACTCCAGAGTATCTGAATACATTTGGCTTCATTTGCTTTATGGCGATATCCAAGTATCCAATTGTATGTACTGGCTGTACAAAATTATTGGGGCTTTTCCAAAGAGGAAGGAGGATGAGCTCTTACCCACCACTCAAGTAACGTAGTGATTGAAGTCTCAATTGAAGCATCATGTGCAGTACTTCAGTTCCTTGCTAGTCATGTATGAAAAAAATGATGATATTCGAGTTAAGTGTAAAGGAAACCCGAGTTTGAAACAGGGGTGTCAAAGGGGGTAAGGTAGGTACACTCAAAAGCACCACTTATTCATACTGAGCCTAGTTCCTGCTATTAATTAGTTCAAATTTTTATGTAGTCTTGTTGGCAAGTAAAAGCATGTTCCAACACACCAAAGAACGTAGGATTTGGATACGGTATGCAAAAGTTATTAACAGTCAAAGTCTGTTTCTGAAAGCGCCATCTACAGTCTGTGAACATGACTGATTTCGAAAATTCATGTGCACTGTAGATGGCGCTTTTAGGAACATGGTGCTTTTGGGTGTACCCACCTTATAACTGAGAATAGTAGAAATGAAACACGACACCAAACTCTTTTGGACCTCAATTTTGGTGCTCCAAGAAGTTTGGCCCTATGTTCTTTCCCAAACTCTGGCTCTTGGTCTGGCATTTCACTCACTTTACACTTAACTCTATTATATCAATGTGGATCCTGTACAATATTTTTGAGGATAAAAAAATGAGGCTGGAGTCAGTTGGTCCTTTGTGCACTTGCAGATTTTGTCACGGGCTATTTTTTGCAACTCAAAAAACTTGTACAATGGCTGAGAGTTGGTAACTTAGAGCTCAACTTGGCACTCTGCACATAAAGTTTCAAGTGGAACTTGATATTACAGAATCAAATGGCCAATGATGATTTGCAGGAAGGGATTCAGGAAGGAATTATGCCTAGGGAAGGTATTATGCTTTGCTAGATATCTCAAGAAGGATTTACCTAGTTACCTTCAAAGCACCTTCCCTTTCCAAATCCTTGCAACATTCCGCTCTGTTGGAATAGTCAAAATTGTCATTGCAATAGTCAATGGATCCTTGATTGGGCACGTGCTCATAGATGTGGGACGTTAAACCCGTCCCACGAAGTAGGTCCATTGGGTTGGATTTATCCCAAGAATAAATGTTGAATTTTTTAATTTTTATACAATTTATTTTGCAAATTCTAAATTTGTACTTATAATTAGAGACCCCACATTAGGTAGGAGGGCCTACAACATATCCAAAACACAACACAAAAATAGGGGATTTTTTTACTTTTATCCTCGGATAACATGAATTCTATCCTGCTAGACCTACTTTGTGAGATGGATTTAACATCCTGCCTTATGGATTGCATATGTTGCATTGATGCAATACAATTGAAATTTCTTGATTTGTACAAAGGAGATTGTTTTATTGAGAAGCTAAATTATGTAAAGCCCAAAGGCATTGTTTGCATAGAGAGAGTAGCAATGAACAATATATGAGCAAAGACTCCTTTGAAGTGTTTCCTTGCCTTAGTGGATTGAATGCTCTAATTTATTTAATTAGTCACTAACTATTTAAGTCTTTTAAAGATTGTGAATTCTTGAACGTTAGGAACATTGTGGGAATAGTGGGAATACTACTACATCAACAATTTTATATAGTTGGATGACTACCACATTAGGTATTATTCAATAATTAATTATTTTAAATCATCATTAAATATTTTAAATTTACTTTAAAAATATTGTTTTAAATATATAAATATATAAATATATAAATATATAAATATATAAATATATAAATATATAAATATATAAATATATAAATATATAAATATATAAATATATAAATATATAAATATATAAATATATAAATATATAAATATATAAATATATAAATATATAAATATATAAATATATAAATATATAAATATATAAATATATAAATATATAAATATATAAATATATAAATATATAAATATATAAATATATAAATATATAAATATATAAATATATAAATATATAAATATATAAATATATAAATATATAAATATATAAATATATAAATATATAAATATATAAATATATAAATATATAAATATATAAATATATAAATATATAAATATATAAATATATAAATATATAAATATATAAATATATAAATATATAAATATATAAATATATAAATATATAAATATATAAATATATAAATATATAAATATATAAATATATAAATATATAAATATATAAATATATAAATATATAAATATATATATATATTTAATACATTCTGAAAATTTTGAAATTTAAAAAGAAATCAAAATTCAAACTAGCAATGACTAGTTTGCAGCATTAAAAACAATTTTAGAGAACCATAAAATACTCTCTCAGAGGCCAAAAACATCTCTAATGTTTTGTGATCATTCCCTAATAGAAGGGAAAGATATAATTCGGACTCAAGTCAACATGCTTGATAGGAATATTTTCATGTGGTTTAATCCTAAACGATGAGCTAGTGACCAACAAAATCACGAATTTTGATACCGCAAGAATCATTGGTTCAAAAAAATTCATAAGCACTTGATGGAAGTCAAAGCATTGTAAAAGATCTTCTCTTTTGACCCCTAATTTTGAGGTTGTTTATAGCTTAAGGTGCCAGATTCAACATCAATGAGTGCTTTCCATCTTTGCAAATGTACCTGGTGAACCAGGTTAATTATCATGACGGCTATGCCCAAATTGTAGTGAGATAAAGGGTGGCAATGCTCTCTATTGAGCTTAACCCCTAAAGCCCTGAGTTGCTTTTTTTGGCATTATAAATTTTTTGGGCAGCTCACTACGAATGGAATTTTTATTTTTTTTCGCTGAAATTTTTACACAAGATGTGCCCAAGGAGTAGCTTTAAGGCCCAATAATTTTTGTAACTTTTGACTTTGTGGTTAAAAAGTTATGGCATGATATGTCATTTTCTTTACTTGGAAGGCAGCCCGGGCAGCTGAAAAAAATTCTTTAAAAAAACTTTTTCTTCAAAAGTGAAATTTCAAATTGATTCTTTAGGTTTTTACAAACATGGGGAGCTTTGTTTCATCCTATTTGGATTAAGGAATCAAAAGTTATGAGCAATTTTAGTTTGTGGGTAGGTATGAAATTTTTGAAAATACTTCATTGTCCTATGGTGTTTTAGGCATGAAGAAAACACTAGGATTTTTATTTGTCACCCACAATAAAATTTGAAAATTTTGAATCCATATTCAATTTGATATTAGGGAATGAAATTAGAAAGGAGATTTCAAGAAATACAAAATCAATGTGCTACAAAATAAGGGCAATTTAAAAAAATTTAGGATCCATGGTGAGGGCAATTAAGGGATCAATTTTCTGTGATCAATTGATCCATGGCTAGTTCAATGATGGGACTAATCTTCTATGGTTGAATTGATCATAACATTCAGTAGCAACATTGCCTCTTGCCCCTCTTGCCTGACAAAATGATGTTGAATATTTCACATCATTTCATGTGTAGGATGAATTGGTATAGAATATTCCACACCAAAATCAATAACTACTGATATGTATTACACATGTTGAAACTGTCAAATGACAAAGTTTACTTAGCTAGCCAAGTGCCACAATTTCAATAGAAAACTACTGTAGAATTAATAGCAAAACAAATATTTTTTTTATTATACTTTAATTTCCCATCTCGATGTTTTTTGTAGATGAGGTCTTCAAAGAGGAAAAGGCAACCTCTCTAGAAGCTACTAAATGTTATGATCATGTCTAAGAAAATCCTTTCAAACCACCCGAGGGAAAAATTGAAATCCAATTTTATCAAATACTTGGTGGATACAAATTAATTTGTCACACATGTGAAAACTTTACTTTGGATACAAGAAATCAAAGCACCATTATAGATGGTCAAGCACCATTATAGATTTTGAATTTTGGTATTAAATCATTTGAATCAAATATTTATTTCAAAACATTAAATTCTACCCTTTTTTAAATTTGTACATTTTTTATGCCTTGAAAATTTAATTCCTAGTGATGCGTGATGTATAGACATTTGATAGTAGAATTGTCACAAGTCAAGTTTTAAAGACACAGTGATAATTTTATATACAAATGACAAGAGGCCTTGTATACCTTGTGTAATTAAAAAGAATTTGATGTTATTAGTTAATTTTTTTTTCTTCCTTAAAACTTGAAAAAAATACACTTAAAGAATTTATGACCAACCTTTAAACGTCATCATTCTTTATTAAAATTTTGAGTGTGAACATCCAACCACAATTGACTTCATATTCAACTAGATATTTGAGATTTTTTGAGTATGTTGAATGGTTATGTGGTCTTTAGAGGTTTAGTAGTTCTTGGTAGGCTATCATTAGTAGGCATCAATGAGACAAAGCCATAGACTTGGGTTAGATGGATTAAGCACTAGAGATACCATTCACTTATGGTTTCTTTATTCAAAGGGGTATAAGAAATCATTGGTCTTTTATTAGTTCCTAAAGGACCAGTGTCCCTTCAAGGGACAAATGGGATTTCTAGCTGGTACCTATAGATTCAATTTTTGTCCTAATTTTCTTGAGACTTTTTTTGAATATAAAAAAATCAATTAGATTTGTAGGAATGTAATTTATTTTTTCAATTAGTGCATGGGAACAAAAGTTTTGCCCAAATAAGCTCAAAATAAAAGAGAAGAGGTAGCTCCAATTTTTTTTTAAATTGAGTTTTTAAGAAATAAATTTTTTTTTCTTGTAGACTATATTTTTGTCTAGGTGGAAAGATTTTATTCATTCCATTTGGATTTGTTATGAGAAAGTTATGGACAATTTGATCATTTTCTCGAAAAAATAACCTGTTAAATTCATTTCTAAATGCAATTTTTTTAATTTAAAAAGAAGGTTCCACATGGTTTATTTTTCTTTCTAGAAAAATCTCACCATTGGGATTAATGCATTCTAATTCCATCTTAGAGGTATCAATAAGGTAAGAGGTTCAAAAACCATCCATCTAAGGGTTGGTTCCCCCTTTTCACATATTTCCTTGGACTGGAATATTTTTAATTCATTTTTTAATCAAGGAAAAATAGATGAGGATTCTAACACAAGTTGTTTCATAATTTTTGAAGCATTATTGAATTAGTTATGAATTTTCAAACATAGTCTAGCATAAGGCCCATAGTGGTGATTGCAAACCCATACATGCGCACTTTGAAAAAAAATCTGGCTTGGTTCAAAAACTAGCAGTGCAACATGTCCGGGAACATGTCAGAAGTGATATAATTTGTTTCTAAATGCGTCCCTTTCAAAAACTAAAATGGATGGTTGAATAAATCATTCTTTCAGATTTTTTTTATCACTTGAGAGAAGGTAGTTCAACGATCAATCCTTATTTTGAATATAATCAGGAGACACCTATCTACATAGTTGAGAATGAACCCAATGAAACTTTGAAACCATCCATTCAATTAGTGAAAACAAAGTCTTAGCGTGCTTCAATGAAATCCACAATTCATTTTCTTACAGTAAATGATCCATTTCAGAGCCTCCTACTCGACAGGTGCAAAAGTATGAGCGGTTTATGAGCCTTCTCCTATAATTTAGATTTTTCATCTATCTTGTACCTACTTTTACATAAAGAATAATAATAAAGTTTTTTTGTATTTTTTTTCCTAAATTCTCAAGTCAATTCTTCACTGTAAATATTTAAAGGTCAAACTGTAGTGCAAAAATTTAACGTAGAGAGGGTTTAAAGTAAAATAATCTAATTGCACAATGTGTTGTTGAAAAATTAGTTTTTTTCACTTTAAATGCAAATATCTTCCAATCTATGCTGTCAATGTCAACTGTAAGAAAAAGCCAATAACTACACTCCAATTGATTGTGTCCCTCATGCAGTGGCAACACTTTTTAATAAGATACCTACGCAACCTTCTTCGGACAAAGCTTCTACCAATGCCAATAGAAAGAAGCAACTTTGCCACAAGAGGTTTTGCTTTTCAGATTTTTTTATTCTTAGGTGAGGCTCGAATTTTGAGTAAGGTACTTCTCAAACTTCCTCACACTAAGTTACTTGTAGCTTTAGTCGATGAAAAGCCTCTCCCGTTGGTCAGAGCGAAGAAAGGGCGTTCGAAGAGTCGTAAGCTTAGCGCACGGCAGGCTGACAACACCCATTCACCAACTCCCGTCACCCTTGCCCCGAGGAACGCTCGTCACGTTGCCAGGCCATGCAGACACTAATCTCTGTAATCGGCTTCCCTTGCGATAATAAGACGAATTACGTACAGGGCCCTTGGAATTCCATACGCAATGGCCGTGAGCCTGTGACGCAGGTGGCGGCTCTCAGAGAGACCGGTACAGTTGCGTCGTATTAGGCTCCGCGTAACGTCGCCAGCGCATGCAAGGGTGCTTCTGCTCCTGTTCAGTTATTCTTGCCCTGAGATCACGGTGCAAGTGTGCAAGGTCAAGCCCCAGCCAAGTCGTCCAAAGTCCAAGCGCCGGTGCAAGATTAAATTAGAACGTTCCTCCCCTTCAAGAGTTTCCGGGCCGCTTCAATCGAGGCGGACGGAAGTTGGGACGTTGAGCGGTGTGCATCAACTCCCGCTGCTTTTCCTCCGACCGAGACGAAGGAAAGCAAAAGACCGGGACGTATTGGTAAAGAGGCGCAAGTTGCGCGCGAACCAGGACGAAGCAAGTGGCCGGCTTGACACGAGTCTCCCCAGTTTGACGACTTATGGCGACGCCTTGGTCGCCCCGAGAATAATCCTCGCTCCCTGGGACGCAATTTCAAGTAACTCAATGGAGTTCGTTTCGTTTGCTGGTGAGGATTATTTAGCTATTTAGTAGTAGCTTAAGAAGCAAAGTGACGGAGTGTCCGTAAGTTGTCTGGTAATTGCGTTCTGAATCTCGAGAGCTGGGGTCGTCACCTTCTCGAGCCGGGGACTGACTCCACTGGTCGGTGTGTACGGTCAGGCTCCTCAGTTAACCAGCCTTTATGATGAGTTCACGGCTGCACCTGAGCAATAGCTTTCTGTCTTCAACGAGCGGTAGTGATGAAGTGGGTAGGTGCTGGTATTTGGTAGCTTTCGGGACTCTGTAGCTATCCTGCTGTTGGTAATGGCCGGATGATCCTTGGAGACAGCGAGGTTTCAGAGTTTGTAATTGAGGAGGCAGGGGATCGAGCAGACGTCCACTGTGGTTGTGATTTTGAGTTGTCGTAGAGGAAGAATTCTGTTGTGTTCGAACCTTGGGGAGTTGGAGAGTGGTTGCGGAGGCAGGAAAGAAGTGGACACAACTTTGAGAGGTGGCGGCGATGGTGAACTCGAAATACTCGCGCATCAGTAAGAAATGGGTGGGGTTCGTTACCGCGATATGGGTGCAATCGATCGCCGGGAACAACTACACATTCGCCAACTACTCGCCGGCACTCAAGGACGTGATGAACTATAACCAGACGCAGCTCAACAACCTGGGCGTGGCGAAAGACGTCGGTAAGTCGTTCGGCTTGTTCGCCGGGTTGCTCGCGGATTATCTCCCCACTTGGCTCATCTTGCTCATTGGGGCACTCGAGGGCGCTATGGGCTATGGCACGCAGTATCTCGTCATTTCGCAGAAAATCAACCCACCTTCGTATTGGCAGGTACGTTGCGAGTCTCTTCCCGCGACTTCTACAGTACCTTGAAATTTTCGTGCATTTTTGATGGCTAACGGTTATTTCCGTGCAATATGGATGGCGATGGGTTTTCCGTGCATTTTAATTTGATTTTCGGACGCATTGTCGGGCATGTTATATGCACGTTGTTGCCCTGGTGCCCTTGCACTTGAGTTTGTTGAGTCAATGAGTCTATGGGGCGGTTTCAGATTGGGATTGGAAGATAGGGTGATTCAAAGTGGTCACTTCGTCGCCGGAGGTTGCCATTTATTAGTGTACTTGCATTCTTCAATGATTTTTCCCTCGTTGGAAGTTCACCGTCATGCTCGTTAGCCTGTAATTTGCAGATGGGGTTTCGAGTAACGAGCTCTGTTTGCCCCCCCCATTGGAAGCTCTTTACGTCGACCATGATGCACCGAGGAATTTTCGCTGAGCTCTTTGTTGGAGTTCTGTGCAGATGTGCGTGGTATTGTGCATGGGTGGCAACAGCACGACGTGGATGAACACAGCAGTGCTGGTGACGTGTATTCGTAACTTTCCTCGCAGTCGCGGGACCGTCACGGGGACCTTGAAGGGCTACATCGGACTGAGCACCGCCATCTTCACACAACTCTGCACAGCTCTTTTCACTAGCGAGGCGTCCTCCTTCCTCCTCCTGCTCACGTTTCTCCCCATGATCGTTTGCTTCACCGCCATTGCCTTCCTCACGGAGGTTCCGGCCTCCACGAGTGCGGAAGAAGACACGGAGGAGAGCGCCGGGTTCACCATTATCAACTGGATCTCCCTCTCGCTCGCCTTCTACCTGCTCGCCTTCACGCTCCTCGAGTTTTTCTTCCCGTTCACGTCGTTCCAGTTCAAGCTCTTTGCGGTCGTGCTCCTCCTCTTCCTCATCGCTCCTCTGGTGGTTCCTTTCAAGCTCATGCTCCGTGTCTACAATGAAACGGACTCGGCGAATAATGAGGTCTCGAAGCCACTTCTAGAGGACGAGAATGCCACCGCCGCGCAATTTCCTGATGACGTGACGAGGATTGAGGGAGGACCTGAAGAGGAGTCAGCGACGAAGGAAGTGGTGGAGAGGGCTCCTGTGCTGGGCGAAAATCATAACTTGGGCGAAGCGCTGATGACTCTCGATTTCTGGTTGCTCTTCCTCACGTTCCTGTGCGGAATCGGCACGGGCATCACGGCGATCAACAACTTGGGACAGATTGGGGAAGCGCAGGGATTTGCAGACGTGTCGATCTTCATCTCGCTCATCAGCATTTGGGGATTTTTTGGACGCATTGGCGCGGGTGCCATCTCGGAGTACTATGTCAAGTACGTCTCTGACAGTTCGTGGTTCATTGCTTGCAAATTAATTTTATGTGCTAATCTTGTGACTACTTCCATGCCTAATTGCCTGCATTCTTAGGATCAAAGTCTCATTAGAACACACGCCTCACCATTTTCAGAAGCCATGCTACAGAAGTAGAACCCCCGCAGCTAGAGTTCTTTCAATTGTCTACCACCATATCTTTAATTTAGGAATTTAAATTACTGGGGAATTTTTTTTCCCGATTTGAGAATTGAGAGTATTTCATGCCCCTGTCAGTTTCATGCCAATTGTGTGAATCTTGTGGAAATTCCTGCTAATCATGTGTGTCGTGGGTTGTGTCGTTATACAGGAAAGCCGCCATTCCGCGACCAGTATGGATGGCCATCGCCCAAGTGTTTCTCTTCTTCGGCTACGTCCTGTTCGCCAAAGCGGCCCCCGGATCTCTCTACGTGGGTTCCATCATCGTCGGCGTCTGCTACGGCGTCCACATCTCCATCACCGTCCCTACCGCCTCGGAGCTTTTCGGGTTGAAGCACTTCGGCATGCTCTACAACTTCCTCATCCTCAACATTCCTCTGGGCTCCTTCCTCTTCTCCGGCTTGCTGGCTGGTTGGTTGTATGACCGGGAGGCTTCCAAGGTGCCGCATCTCACGGGCCCCATGAACCAACTGATCCAGTTCGCCACATTCTCCAACTCTTCTTCCGCCTCCTCTTCTTCCTCAGGGTTTTCAGGGTTCTCCGGCTCTCCAGGATTTTCCACTGCAGCAGATTTCTCCGCGTTTTCAGCTGTGCGAGGAGACAGTGACCCTCCCAAGTGCTACGGACCGCATTGTTTCCGGTCGGTGTTCACTGTCATGGCGGGGATGTGTGCTTTGGGAATGATCCTGAATGTGGTTCTGATCCTGCGCATTCGGCCCTTGTATCAAGAGTTGTATGGAGCCAACGGAAGCATTGAGAGGAAGAGGCAGCAGTCGCGGCTGAGATAGTGCTGGAGAATTGGGCACTTGAGAATCGGAGGGGGGCTGGCTTGGGAGGTTGGAATCGTGTATCGGGCATAACCCTCTTCTTCAAACTAGATCAAAGTCTCTCAATTCTTGAAGATTGAGAGCAGTGTGGAAGCAGGGTTCATGGCCTCGACAGGATTTTTGAATTATCCTTAACAATCTCTTCCATTCATGGTGGTCATTAGACCGCAGGTACTTTCATCTCTCAGGAGGTTGGGATTATGACTCTACATGCTCCTCGTCTCGTCTGCAACTTTTCCAATGCATTGCACCTTGTGGCAATGAAAAGAAAAGTGACGGGAGAAGGTTATGAATAAGATGGGAGAGAGTGTGTTGGAGGTGTAGCTTTGATAGAAGGCTTTGTGCCGGATAACCGAGCAAGGCATTCTGTACAATAGTGGGTGTTTTTGAGTTCACGATTTATGCTCCAAAAATGGAGAGAAAATGGGAAACTTGATTGGGAAGGAAGGGTGCTTTGATTTTGGGAGCTTGGAGGTGGAGAATGCTCCATTTGTAAACAAACGAATGACAGTTAAACAAACTGTCACAAATGAACTCACTTTCGACCGTGAGTGAACTAATGGATATTTGTATTGCTAGAGAAAAAAATTTCCTTCACATATTTATGTTTTTTCTGAAGCTTTTGAGACACGAGGACTTTAAATCCTACCATCGAAGGTGGGCCCAGCAGGGTAGATTTACCTCGGAGAAAAGTACAGGAGTTTTTTTATTTTTTTAAATAATTTTTTTTTTCATGTTCTGAATTCATATTTGCAATCCGAGATCCCAAATTGGTTTGGAGAGGTCTAGATCGTACCCTAGCCCCTAAAAGCCCAAGGGGTTAGGACAAAACACAAATGTGCTATAAAATATAAGAATTACAACTTTTTTGAAGTTAGTATCAAAGAAGATAATGTAAAGCACAACAAGTAGAAAGTATCCATACAGTCAAAATTAAAAAAAATGTTTTTAGATTATTTTTAAATGAATTTTGAAGATATAACTTCAAAAATTCACCAAAAATACAATTTCTATTTTTAAGATTTGAAATTTTTTTTGATTGGTCAAAATTGTGTTTTCTATTGATTTATAGAAAAATGTAAAATATTCAACCTCTAAAAGCCCAAGGGATTAAGACAAATACAAATGTGTTATAAAATATAAGCTTTACAACTTTTTTGAAGTTAGCATCAAAGAAGATAATGTAAAGCACAAAAAGTAGAAAGTATACATATGATCAAAATTTAAAAAATATTTATAGATTCTCTTCAAATGAATTTTGAAGATATAACTTCAAAAATTCACCAAAAATACAATTTCTATTTTTATGATTTGAAATTTTTTTTGATTGGTCAAAATTATGGTTTTTATTGACTTGTAAAAAAATAAAAAGTATTTACTAATGAGAGCATCAGTAATTCCCCCAAATAGTAAGTTTTTCAACACTAAGCAATTTTAGACACTTTGTACTATTTCTCTTTTTTTTGCTATAACTTTTGTTTGACCGTACTGATCTTAGTTTTGAATATCAATGTTGAAAGAAAACCCAATTTTTTCAAAACTGAAAAAAAAAAAATTTTGAAAAAAGTTTTTTTTTTGCTCGAAAATTCTGCCCGAAGTTAGGCAGCGACCAGAAAATGGTCGCTTGAGCGCTTAGGGGCTAGACATGGCAGGACTTTTTTCCACTTTTACATTGGAGAATCCAGAATTTATCTTGTTGGGCCCACCTTCATTGGGAGGGTTTTTCAATTTATTTATTTATTTTAACATCGTGCATTGAGCCATATTTACATCAAAGTTTTTTTTGGGTTGCGTTTAAGGTGTGAAGTGAGTGAATGAAATGTTCTCTAACATGTTATACTATTGTTTTCTTGTATATTGAATTTGGAACACTAGTGGTGGTGGTGGAGAATTTATTTGTATTGGAATTGGCAGATGAATTTTCTTGAAAGTGGAAGAAGGGGTAGAAGTGTATTACTTTTGGTGACATTGTATTGACAAAATTGTGAACTTTGGTACAAAATTCATAATTATTGGGACCTTAGTTAGCGTAGTTAAATTTTTTTTTTAAAGTTTTGGAAGACAATAGTGTTCTATTTCATAACATTAGTATTCTTGAAGATCAATTCTCCTTTTTTAATGTGTGCTAGGATTTTTATTGATATGCAACACTTAATGCCCTTTTTAGATGTACAACTATTATACAATTTTTGCGAATACATGTAAACAAAAAGAATAAGATTGTAAGAAAAGTATTTCTACAATAAAGGTAGCACAGTAAGTCTTAAGGATTGAAAGATTCTTATATTGCTTTGAATGAATAGAAAAGTATTTCGACAAAACATTGACTTGAAGCACTTTTGATCATCATTCCAATATAAACATCACTAGGGTGGCCCGTGCCGTTGCCACGGTCTAATTTTTTTAATGTATAGAAACTTCAAAATTCAATAACTTTCATGCCGTAGGTTGGAACACCATGAATCAAAGCCCATGCACCCCTCCTTGCTGAGGGCTTTCCGACAGTACCAAACACGCACCCGGGGGACTCACGGTCCGGGAGATCTCAACGTAACAAACAAACATGTATAGAAACTTCAAAATTCAATAACTTTCATGCCGTAGGTTGGAACACCATGAATCAAAGCCCGTGCACCCCTCCTCGCTGAGGGCTTTCCGACGGTACCAAACACGCACCCGGGGGACTCACGGTCCAGGAGATCTCAACGTAACAAACAAACAAACAAACAGCTTATCTTCATAGGAGGATAGTGCTTGAGGGTAAGGTCAACTCATAGAATAGTGTTATTTAACAAAATGGTTTGGTTGCAGATAACGCATAACTATCATCAATATTCTACCGAAGTTTTAGTTGGTATTTAATATAGAAATATAGTTGTTTTTGTTTTGAATATGTAGTACAAGTATATAATATGTATGTACAACAATATTATCAAATACATAACAACTACATTGAATTATCATATTAAAATAAACATTTTTCCTTGCCAAATTTGTGTCGCTAGCAAAAACTTGTTTTTAGAATTTTGTACAACGTTGTAGTATGAATAACCATTTAAGAAATTAAGAATTCATGGTTTTGTCTTTGGATGGACAATTTTTTTCTTAAAGTATTATTGTAGTAGTATAAAGTTTATTCAATTATCATAGTAGTATGAATAAGTTTTTTTGAGTTCAAAGCCTCACATTCCTTGGGACAATTATAGACATGCATATTCAACAATGTGAAGCCCTAAATGATTATACATTATATCATCTATAAAAAATCATGTATTTTTGAATTGATTCAATCTAGAATTGTTGTAATAACATTATGTAAACTACATAATTATTTGCATGAATGCAATAATTTGGAAAGTCAATGATACACTCAAAAAACTTGAATATAAAAATCTCTAATATCACCTTTCCTATTCCTTTGATTCTCATCAAATTCAATGTACCTAATAAATTCAAATCAAGTTCTCACCATCAAATTTAATTTTGTCACAAGAGGTTGCATATAAATAAGAGATTGAAAATATTAACAACTAAATGTGCAAAGGATTCTAAACTAAGTTTATGATTTTTGCAACTTTAAAGGCACTAATCTATTTTACAATGAGGGCATAAAATTATTAATGCTACTAATGAAAACTATTATCGACAAAAACTAAATATTTAATACAAAGTATCAATTGTTAAAGCTTGAGAAAGGAGTATAATATGATATCATATATACTTTGAATGCCTAGCTAGTAACATTATTTACTATAAAATTGAAGTCTATCAATACCACGAAGATCATGCATGAAAGAAAATTCAATGAATTTGCAACCTTGTGGGACCAACAATTTATCAGGGGTAGTCTAGATTGCTCATGTGGTGATCAATTGTAAGATGTAGACACTTATTAATTCTATTATTAAAAACATAAAAAACTAAATTTATCCATTTGAATTATATATATTCTATTATAGTAAGGACCACTTTATATTAGGGTTCAATAGTTGGCTTGACTTGAAATCCACCAAAATTCACCATTAGGAGTACCTAGATGTCTAAATTGGGTCATCAATCAAGCCTAAAAGCTTAACATTGAAAAGCCATTCTAATCTTCTTTTATGTAACATTAAATGTTACTTGTGTAGCAGTGTTTTGGTGCTGAAAAATTATGTCAAAAAATTGTGCCTGAAGTGCTAAAAATGGGTGGCCATGAAATAACCCAATTTTTCAATATAGTCATTTAAGTTGGCCCGATGTTTGTACATTGGGCCAACTTGTAATTGACCTACTATAAAATCATCTTTAGAAAAAATATAACTTTTCGTGCATGGCCTTGGATTGAATTGGCAAAGTGCTATTGCAATAAATTTTCGATGCCCTCAAAAACTCTACAACCTTGTCATCAACATTTTATTAACTTTCACAGGTCTATTTTGGCGTGAAAAAATTTACGATGCTTGAGACTTTGGTGTGGGGTCTTTGAACAAACGGACTATTGATTCACTCGGACCTTCGTCGTCGCCTTTCACTTCCCTCACGAGGCTGCTCTGGTGTTGGCTATGGCGAGTGCTGTTGCCGTAGATGCCACGCTTCGCTTGACCTTTTCTTCCCGTCAACTCTCTGCCTCCATTTAGGTTCACTCACTGTGCTATACTGAGGGAGAGACAGAGAGAGAGAGAGAGCTATTTTTTGAGCAACGTATTGTCGAGGCGTTTTCGAGGTTGTGGATTTAGGGTTTGGGGGAGATCACCCGAGTAGCGACAGTGGCGACCGACAACATTCCGCCCCAGATAGGGGCGACGCTGGCGGGATGGAGGACCGCCTTACAGGGGAAGATGCAGGCGGTGAAGGGGAACATCCAGGAGTTGAACATCCAGGGCAAGATTCAGGACTTGAATTTGCAGGGGAAGGTGCAGGAGCTTTTCAATCGGGACCAGGGGGGAAGCGCTGCTGCGGCGGAGCCGCTCAATGTGCAATCCGGCGGGGTTTTGTCTTCTTGGAACTCGTATGCTGCCCGGCCGCAGCCGCAGGTGGCCACGACGCATGGCTCCTCGGGGCGAGATCTGGAGTCCGCGGTGCCGGAGTCGCTCGCGCCGTTGCTGAAGTCCGCGAATTCCAGTCTTTCGAGTGCTTATAACTCGTGAGTGTGTTGGTACTTGAATTTTGAGGGAGATTTATTGCTGGAAGGATGTTTCAGAGTAGGTGTTGATGAAAGTATTTTGGAGGATTTGCTCTTCTTTCATTTTATTTTTTTGTTTCTTGAAATTTGGTCTTTTCCAAGTATGAATTTTATTGAGCTACCGGATTTGGAATGATAGTTGCATTCATTTCATCTTCAGATTGCTACGTTAAATGTGCTTGTGCTCTCTCTCGGAGACCAATGCTGTGTTGGGGCTGACGGTCCGATTTCTTGGTCTGTTGCCTTCATGCGTAGCTGCGACATTTTTAGCGTCATCATTTATCGAAATTTTTAGAGACTGCTATTTCTTTAACATTCAGCACATCCCTGTATGGTCTCCGGACTTTCTTGATGGTCCCCTGGTGGTCTCTCTGAGATTGATTGCCATGCAGAATGTTCCGAATAAACTTTTAACGGTTCTTTTGCATATGTTCATGACATGGTATGGTCCTAGTGATGAGTGGATATGAGAGATGAATCGTATCTGAAGGAAATCATTGAGCGGGGATTCCCGGGATTGTTTATCATGGGGAAGAATTGGTTGCAAGAGGGATCCAGGTTTTTCAGAATGAGGAAGGATTGTTGTGTTGGAGGCGTTTGTTTGTTTACGGTTGTAGTTCGGATTTGACTGTAGTTATAAAATGCGTAATCACTGGTTTGGAAATGAATTGACTATTTCCCCCATTCTACTGCAGTGTGACGAAAGGAGTTCAGTCTGCTACAGCAAATGTGCAGTCCGCTGCGCAATTTGTGCCCTCTAGGCAAGCGCTTGCGGCATTTGCTATAATGATTGCGGCAGGGTCTTTCTTCATATTTATGGCATTCTTTATGTTCCTACCTGTGATTGTCCTGGTTCCACAAAAGTTTGCTATCTCTTTCACGATCGGCTCCATCTTCATGGTTGGATCGTTCTTTGCGCTCAAAGGACCGAAAGCCCAGTTTTATCACATGATATCTAAAGAGGTAAATACTACTTGCCACTGTGATCATATTTACATTCTTTTACGATTTTTAATCTTAGGAGGGAGTTGTATGATTTATTTCACGTGAACTTTCAGTTAGTGTATATGTTCCCAGTGAATGGTTTAGTAGCCCTTTCGAATACTGTTGACCTCCCCTGTTTGTGTCTTGATTGTTTAGGGTAGTTTCCATGTAATTTTGTTTTTGAATTTCAAATCTAAGATAACTCGCTTTGCAAAATTTTTATTTAAAGTTTGCAATGATTGGATTTATTTATCCATTTATCCCCATCAATATTACATTCTAAGGAAACATTGCACGAATGCAGAGATTGCCGTTTACAGCTGGGTTTATTGGGAGCATGGCAGCTACAATATATGTGTCTGTGGTCCTCCACAGCTACATACTATCTGTGATCTTCGCCATTATTCAGGTTTTTATTTCCTAACTATTTTTATTTTTGCTTGATGAAGTCATTTGGAGGAACCTATTGTTTGCAGCTGTATTGATATGAAGCTTTTCGACGTCTGTTGATGATCGGTTGTATTATTGTCCTTCGGAGGCAGGAACTCCTATTATAGATGACAAGTGTAAGAGTACGTAACATTGCTTTTTTTGTGATCTAGGTGCTTGCATTATTATATTACCTGCTGTCATACTTCCCCGGAGGAACTGCTGGCATGCAATTTTTGACTTCGATGATCGTGTCTTCCGTCACGAAGTGCTTTGGCAGATTTACATCGTCCTGAATCAGCAGGGGTTTTAATATCCATGTTCCATACAGATGATTCCGAATCTTGGTCCTCCACGTTTGAAGTGTAGGGGTCACAATGACAGTTCTCAAGTCTTACCTTGGATCTTAAACTGGTGGGCGCGAATCCAGTAGATGTAGGCGGTAGTGCTTTCTCTGCTTGCCTTTGCATCTTTGTATAGTCTCTCAACAGTATAATAGCATGCCGTGAAATTAGTACGAACTTTAGGGTTTTGGATAGTTGGTGGAACTCAAGAATATTTTTAAAGTGAGAACTTAATAATGGCTCGTTTCCATATCAGATTTAACTTCATGAAGCATATCTTGTACTGCTATCATTAGGTGTAATAACATGACAGCACCAAGCTTCATTTCAGGTTTTGATACCTCAACTGTTACTGCTTTTCTATGATATTCATTGGCATGAGTCAGATGATCTGTTTGCATGGTACTCTCAGTCTTTCCATTTCTCTTAATTTCTACATATCTTACAGCATTTCGTACAAAAGAGACAGATTTTGAAAATACTAAGAGCTAAATACACGTGATCACTTATCTCAAATGTTGCATGACCCATGAGCAAAAAGCATCGGTGCAACCTCGGTGGACGAGCGCAGAGAAATTTGAAGGAATCCAAATCTGAGATTCCATCAACAAATACAGGCCCCTTTGCCCAGCACTGGTGGATACCCGAGTTTCACCAGCACGGGTAATTATTTTCAGAATCCATTTTTGTGCTTCCCGAGACTTCATTTTCCCCTTGCCCCGAGACTTCCCCGCAATTTCCCCGCGCTTGGAGTCTTCCCTGCACTACGTGTGTAAGATCCACAGCTTTCTCACAGTTACTGTACGTACTTCAGATCATTTGACCTGCTCTCTCTGCTTTCAATTTTATCTACCGTCTTCGTTCCATGCGCGGAGCAATAACTTTGAATTTTGAACAGTCAGTTTTCTCGTTCGATTTCAGCAGAATGGAAGTAGCTAGCGCGGTCATTAATGAATGAATTGGGATTCTCTTAACACATTCGACAATACCATCATGATATTCGTCGCGCATTCTAACGTCGCTAATTCGAGTTACTATCAGCAGCTGTTGTTTGATGAAAACCTGATTCCGATCGGCCCGTAGTACCGCTGCCGAGGCCGATCACGGCAACATTCTGAAAATCCTGGATGATCTGGAGCATGTACAGCTAACTGGGAGCCAGCAAAGCAGATGAATGGAGAGCCTGCGGAGCAACTGAATTGTGAGTTCGCAGAGCAGTTTATTTGAGTTTCATTGGGAGCCTGCAGAGGAGCTCCAGGCTAGGGTCTTCCAACAAAATTTCAGACAATATCAGAGTATCCCACCGTCGATCGATCTGTCTGGAGAGATTGAGGAAGCCGGAGAGGATGATCAGTCCATCTGTAGAGGAGGGAATGGGGCGGAGCATTCTCAGATGATCACATCGACGGAGCCAATTCCAGTCTCTCCCCGCGACCATCTTTGCCGCCTGGCGAGAATATTGGGGTCACGTATCACAAGAAGATCAAGTGATGGGAGGCGCACTTGCGGATCCGGAAAAGCGTCGACAACTGTGCTTAATCATCTAGGAGTAGCTAGACTGAGAAACGGAAGTCACTCTGTTCTTTCCAAAGAGACCGGAAACCTTACGTACAGGCAGCAAAGCAACCAACACGGTGTTGATTGACTAATTAAACCAATTAAAGCTAACTATGGAGAGTGCCACACAAGGCTCTTAATAAGTTCCGATTACCGCTTTCTGGCTTACCCATCATGCAAGCTGGCAAGCTACCGAATCTCTGTATGTACATTCCCCAAACCTTTGAGACCTTCTAAGTGAGCCAAGACTCGGTGAGACTTTCTAAGCTGACAAACGCCTCTCAGTTCTTACCAGAACGGAAGATCATGTAACCGCAACTGCACCTAGCTGATGATTGCCCAGAACTTGTTACGTGGCTGTACAAACTTTTTGAAAAAAAGGCTAAAGGAAAATGTAAGGGATCAATGATCCAGCTGGCCTCCGAGGCAACTTGCGAGAAAGCGGAATGAAGGGATCTCAAGGCCAGGCCATCAATGTAAATTGTTTTCTTTTGGAATTCTAGTTTCAAAGGATTCCGTGTCCACCCAAGTCTGCAAATCTTTCGGCGTGTCCACCGGAAAATGCCCAATGCCCTGGGTGAACTCCGGCAGCACCCCCCACGTCCGCAGGAGAAAGTCGAACACCACGATGCAGAGGGACTGAGGGTTCTTGATATTGCGCCAGAAAAACATCCGGTGCTGGTGGCCGACGGCTTTCAGCTGAAGGGAACCGCGCCGCCTCGTCATGCACATCTGGATGTACAACTCTTGCGGCATCTCCACCATGGGCCCAAAGAATTCGCGGCGACGGAGGCCCAGACCCCAGATAGCAACGGTGCTTTTGGCCGCGTCCTCAATGGCCGCAAACAGGTTGCCCGCGCACTCCACCATCTGGAAGCACTTCCGCGTCGCATGCGGGGGAAGGGCGATGCAATCGTTGGTCCACTGCTCCTTCTGCACGTCAAACGAGACCAGGATGGCACTGGCGTTCCCCGGATGCACACCGTAGCAGAATAGCAAGCCCCCGCACAGCGTGGCACTGATGAGCTTGTCCCTGGTGAACGACACCGTGCTTTCGTGCACCCCCGGGGGCGGCTTGCTCCGGAGCTTCGTCCACTTTCCGAGAGTCGAGTTGAAAATTTCGGTAGCAAACTCTCGCACCCCGACGATCTGGAACGAGGTGGAGTCCTTCTGGTCCACCAGCAGAATGTTGCCCACCTCTCCCCACGCCTCCGTGGAATTCGGAATGGTTTGCCAAGTGCTGGATATGGGGTCTCCGACAACCACTTGCGACAAAGTCGACGTGATCTTGTAGCCTATCAAAGCCTTGCCGTTCCCTGCTTGCAACCGTGTCACCCGCGAACGAACTCAGAGTGGGGAATTGACAAATACAAAACACGTCAGTCACTGGAAGGATTATTTCATAGCAGACTAGCCAGTGCTACCGAATGATATATCGAGAATTCGCAACGGTGGTGAGTGGCCTGGTGAGTTCAGTACCTGTGAGAGGTCCAATACCTACTTGCGGAAGACCCACGAGAGAGGGCAAGGGCTGCCATGTGCTGCTCGTGCTGTCATACCCACACCAGTCATGCTTCCCACCAGTTCGCTTGAAGACGAGGGGACACCACGATTGAACCGTGCTGCTGCTCTGGTCTCGGAATTGGGCGGAGTCCTCGAGAGGGGTGAGGAAGGCGAGCCATCGTGTGCTTACAGCGCGAGCTCGCAAGGTGTCGAAGAGCTCGAGCCTTCGGAAGACAATCTTGAGTAGCTCGTCAGGAAGAGCATCCATACTCACAAGCTAGCTAGCTCCACATCGCCCGTAGAGTCGCTCCTGCTCCAAAACACGATTTTAAGTTGATGAGGTGTAGCTTGCTTCGTTGACTTTCGTTTTTTGCCACGAGTCCACACTTTTCAGAATCATTAACTCCAACTTGGGTAAGAGACCAGAGATGCGAGATGAAGGGGGCTGGGCATGTGGGGTATCTATCGCCAAGTTGCCCGAGTATCGTCCATGTACGAATTCAGAAATTGAGTGCGAATACCGGGAAGAACAAGGGATGCCAGGTCAGAACGAAGAGATATAGGATTAAGAAAGACGCTCGGCAGGTTCGAACTGTTGCGGTCCATCTGCCCTCATCCCAACCTCCATATTTGGTAACCCGAACCTCTCGATTCTTGCCTAAAAAACATGGTTAAAATATCACTGGCATCATCATACCCAGGGCCCATTGTAGCCACTAGCTACTGTACTGTACGTGGACCTGAAACTGTGTTCCAAAGCAGTTGCTCGGGAGTTACTCACCCAGTTCAATTAAGCTCAATAAGGTCTGACGAGTGCCGCTGGCGCTTAGGACCCTCTTAACCCCCGTGTCCACCTTGTCTTGAATCCCACTACTACCGCAAAATTACAGATTTACAGCTTCGTGAGAGCTTCATATTACCCTAGCCTATCTCGCAGTTGTCGGTGAAACTTTTCGAAACGGGGTACCTCCAACTGCAAATACACATGGATCAGTAGAAACAGCAGAAAACATTAAAATATACCAATACTTTGTTAAAATGGCTGTAGTTCACAAACTTTGGCACCGTGCGGTCTGAAATCTATATTTGTTTTAGAGATGAATGAAAAAATGGCGTATACCACCATTGTAACAAAATTTCCCATAATCAGAGCTGAATTTCAATTGAAATGGACCGACTCATGCACAACCAGTGAAGTTTTCAGAGCTTTTACAGCCAGTTGCGCACAACAAGTTTACTAAAAAATAATAGTGCTAACTGGCCAGGTGGCTCGCTGTAAAAACTTGAAACGAGACCCCTTCGGCCGCAATGCACTTTGTGGTTGCAGAGCTCTTCAGAGTGAAAGAATCTAGAAATGCAAATATAAAGTTCTTAAAGGCAGCCGCTAGCATGTAGCGTCAAGTTCGTAAAATTGGCTCAATTTCACGACATTGGCGCAATGCAGGCCACGCGGTGCAGGTCTAGCACCAAAATCTTAAACCGTCCTCGTTTTGGCCTGAAATTAGACCTTTGTAAAGATATGTGTCACAGAGTTTTTGCGTCCAGGAATATCACCAATTTAATGAAATTGGCCTTATGTCAAGTCACCCAGATCTGTGGGGTTGCCCCAGAGAAGGAAGGCACGACGAGCACTAATCGAAAACCAGTCACTCGGAGGTCTAAGAAATCAATGAGCGATAAGCCGATTGAGCCAACTATACTTCTCGGACGTTCTCTCGGTTCTAAGGTAGCTAGTCCCTAAACTCAACATCCTAGCTCGTCTCCAGAAGCTAGTTTGGCATGGTTTACAGAACACACCATATCTCTCAGAAGGAGCGACTTCGTGATTCAAATGGCCGGTGGCAAGAATTGAATTTCAAAACCTCTAGCTAGTCCCGGCCTGCAGAATAAGTCCACAGCTGAAGCGGTTGGTGTTGCAAGCGGCATAGCGGAGCATGCAGGTACTGTTGGAAACCGTCACCTTGATCGCACTATGAACCACCGACTAATTAGCAAGAGCGACGAATGTAAACTGGCCATATCACTACGATCATGATCACCGTCATGGACAAGCTCCAGACCAAGCGAGCCTGAGGGTTCCACATTCAGTTTGGTACGCAATAAGATCTTAATTTCTCGGCAACTTTGACGCTGTGGACGAGGCGAAAATGACCCATGATAGAGCTGCCATGCATCCAACTGGGGGTTACTGAGGGGATATGTTCACAAAAGTTGCAAAAATCTGTGCTGCTGTGTCCTACCTTGTGTTTGAGTCACGTTACTTTTAATGGCTAGGTTTGCATTTTCCCAGACGACGTACTCCCATCTGGAATTGCAGATCTATACCAACACTGTTTTTAGAACTTTAATTGTCAATTGCAACATGCCTACGGGTCGCTACAATTTTTGTATGGTTTTCTAAAACATGCCACTTTTTCATTATACAGATGTGTACAACTGCAAGGGGGGGAAGCGGTATCCGTTAAACTTTCCAGAGGCTGAGCATGCGTGCAACATTCCATGCGGAGCATGCAAATCGCCCCTCGTGAATTCCTGAGGAAGATCAAGCTTTGTAACGTCAAATTCGTCAAATTGGCGATATTAGCACAACCAAAAATTGTGACTTACACCTTCATAAAGGTCTAATTTTAGGCCCACTCAGATTCTGCGTTCAGACCGCACGTCCTAAACCGCACCAAAGTAATGGAAATATCGCCAATCAAATTGACGTTTCAACGAACAAGTTCAGTAAAGGCAATGCATGCAAGAGCAGCTTGAGAAGCTAGGGGTGAGCGTAAGGAAACGATCCGATGCTGCAAGGAGTGGAGTGGGCGGTCAGTTATTAACGAATCGGAGCTCATCTTAAGGTGAGGCCGGGCAAAGGAGTCCGGGGATGACTTGAAGGTGCAATCCGAACTTTCATGCTGATCGAGGAACTTTGAACTTCAGGGGAGGCTGGTCAAGCGTACGATCGAGAGCTCTTGTCTCTGCAGCAGCATCTACCAGAATCGAAGTGGAGCAGCTGCATGCGCTGCGTCACAAATGATCGGTCCAGCGGGTACTCGCTCAGTCGTCGTGGACATCGATCATATCACACGGATATCACACGGGAAGTAGAAGAGATTCCATGAGGGAAAAATGTGACCATTCCCACCAGCTTCTCAGTGCGAAACCTGTGATAGTTTACCACTTAGGAGGTGGGAATGGCCACATTTTTCCCTCATGGAATCTCTTCTACTTCCCCAAGCCTGTGACGACGTGACATCGAGGCCATCGATCAGAAGCAAGCGTGTTGCATGACTGCAGTCTTGGGTATCGACAGGGGTCTCGTATTCAATTCTCGGTGAGTCTCACTTTTCCCTGTGTGATACATGCATCAGGGAACACCGGCAAAAGGGAGACTCGCGGGGATTTTATCTCCGGGAATTGCATATGAGACCCCTGTACGACGCAGAAGTCGTGCAGTGGATCGGAGTTGGCAGCCAATTGCTCGAGCTGGACAAGCGGGATCTTCATCAACACGAATAAGGTAGGGGGCTGTAATTGCAACCCTGTCTCTAAAAACGATCTGGTAGATTTTGCCTCTAATATGTACCAATAGTGTACATTTCAGGAGAAGTCGCTTTTAGAAACCATTGTGTTTTCAACTTCAAAAATTCATAACTAATTCCATGAAGGTCCAAAAAATATGAAACGACTTGGGTTAGATGCCAATTCCATTTTTCTTATTAAGAAAATTTACTAAAAATTGTTTTAAGGCATTTATCTTCCCAAAAATGCAAATTAGCTGGTAAATGATTGCTTTTACAGCCCCCAATCTTATAGTATATGGCAAGTCACTGATGTCAATATGGTTGAGATCAATTGGCAACATTCCACAAACCAAAAAAAGTGTGACAGGGTGATTGCAAGAAACACTTGTCCTATTTTGTGTCACACTACATGTGCTGATTTGTTTTTTGGCCATAATTTTTGTGCTTTGGCTCCGATTGACTCAAGATTTGTAGGGAAGGTACTCATAACTATCATAAACCTTCCATAATTTTTTCATAATTTTCAAAAATAATTTACTATCCAAAAGTAGACCCCGATTGGATGTCACACTTGGCAGTTTAGGGTTTTTTAGTATTATGGAGTACCTTTTTTTTAATGATTTTAAGATGAAATTTGGATGAGATGGTCTTCTAATAGCTCCAGGTAAGAATTTTTAAAAATAGTTAATTTTATGTAGTGTGGAGGTCTACAAAGTGAGCTTCCTTCTGCTTGTATTTTGAAACATATAAAATATTATTTTGGTGGGTTTTTTTGTGAATGACCATCTCCATAAAGTTGTTGCAAATGGCCACTTTTTATTTTTTGAAATTATCTATTTTTACTATTTTTACCTAATTAAAACATGAAGGTATGTATTTTCTGGAGGTTTGGCACTTTTCAAGTTCTCCTACTTAGAGAATTTTTCTATCCATTTCCTTCGGTGAAAACCTTCATCTTAGAGGTATATATACTATTCATATTTTTTTTTTAAATTTAAAATTAATTTTCTAATTTTAAAGTACTCCCGAAAAAATCAGCCAAACGCAACAAAATCGGCATGTGTTTCTTGTAATCACCCGACATAGGTCTTCACAAAGGTCTAATTTCAAGCCACAAACTAAGATTTTGTGTAGATTCACGTTTTAGTATAAGTGGCCTGAACCATGTGGCATAGTAATGGAATATTGACAACTTAATCCCTAAATGCCCCATACTTTTTTTGAGCTTCTAGGAATTTGTTCAAAATTGAAACACAAAAAGCCAACATTTTGATAAGCTTTATCAATCTTTTTTAAATGTAACCATACAAATTCAAACTGGACCTATTTAGAGATGACTTGGGAAAAGAAAACACAACAATATATCAATATCGCTTATGGATTGGAAGATTATAAACACCAAATTAGACATTTTTGCACTTAGAAGGTGTGAAATTGCACTTCATTCATACACTATGTGTAATACACAATTTCAAACATTGGGGGGGCGTCGTATTTCAAAAAATGCCATTCAATCTTTGTAAGAGAAATTCATAAAATAGTACTTGTCATATTGTTCCCAATGTCTCAATTACTTCAAGAAATCCTTCAACATTTTTCACTCCACACTACTAATTTGGCATCTTCTTCTGCCGTTGTGTTTCAAAGATATAAAGATGCTTACAACTAGGCGGTCTAAAATACATTTCATCAATTTATACCTCTCTAATACATATTCAAATCACTTCGCAGACGTTCGTCGTCTAGATCCTCCATCTGCATTGCCATGTACTCAAGAAGATGAGGTTTAGCATCCACTGGAATAATTATTGCTTCCTCCGATTGCACACCATGTACTGTAATACTCGAATATACTGAGTGTTCACTTCTCCCATGACGGGGGACATCCGTCCATGAATATATAGCTGCTTTTTTCTCAACTCAAGAAAATCTCTCTCCAGTTGGTTCCCATGTTGATTCCACGCAATTCACATATTTCAATGTATTGCTTCCTGCTTCTTTTTCTACTCCAGATCTCATGTTAGGCAAATACCAAAGGACTTTCATCTTCAAGGCCCACCTCCCTTGACCAAACTCCAACACCTTCCCTAAATAGAAAGGTCCATACCCGTTTTTACAGGGAAAGAAAAGGAGGATCCTAAAAAATTCTTGAAGCATTATAAGAGAGCTTGCATGGCCAATGGAGATAGAACCGAAGGAAGTTGGCTTGAGCTGCTACCAATTCATTTAGACGATACGGCATCTTTTTGGTATGACCGACAATCTACATTAATTAAATTGTCTTGGTTCAATCTTACTGTGACTTTAATAGCTGAGTTTCAGGAACGTGAAAGTTATCAAAATCTTCTAGGAACATTGAGCTTGATTAAGCAACAACGGGAAGAAAGAGTGCGCCCATTCAGCGAAAGAGTCCGAGAACTTCAAGCTCTAATTCACAGGAGTCTTAATGCAATGTCCAGCGCGCATTCCGGGAATGGTTCCGAATCCCCAATTATTTCTGTCGATAACATACATAGTGTTGATACTCTAGCTCTTAGGAGTTTTATAAGTAGGTTGAAACCATCAATCCAAGAAATTGTCTTATGGAAGGAGCCAACAACATTTGAAGCCGCGTCGACAATAGTTCAAAAAAAGGACTTGAACTTTGATAGTATTCTGCAGCCACAGGTCATTACACCTGCATCAACACCTGTTGTTACGCGTCTGCTACAAACGACACCGGTCCTTCCTCAAGCAACATCGGTCCATACTCAACTGCCAATTAGCTTGGTGTAGGCGGCAACCGTTCAACCGACGCCCAAAGTAGAGATCAAAGACCCAGAAATCTCGCAATTGGTCTCAGACATGAGGGATTTGAAGCTATTTTTACTACAAAGCCAAGGGAACAACCGATCCAAAAGCCCAGGTGGTGAGAGCCGCCCCAATCCAGCGAGATCGATACAATTCATAACTTGTCACCAATGTGGTCGTAAAGGTCACTACAGGAGTGATTGCCCAGACTTGGACAAAAGTGTTCCCACATCCACAGAGAAGTTAGCTGAGGTTAACTTGCTTCAAGTGGCTGACAACGGTTGGGTGGTGGAGTTGGAGCTAGAGGTCATGATGACAAAAAGAGGCCGTCCACCAAAAGCCCCTGAGCAATATGTCAGCAAACGATCAAAGTCAGAGAAGCGAGTTCCCACGGGCCGCTCAAGGAGGAAGATAGGCATCGAAGACTTACTCTTGAGTCAAAGTCAAAGAGAATACTCCCTCTTACAAGATCTTGGTACACAGACGGTGAATATAACCGTAGGCCAATTGGTGGCTAAGTGTCCATCATTGCGCCGGGAACTATGCCAAGGAATTAGCACTCAACGTAACCGGTTTGTGGCGGAGTGTCATCTGCCCATTCCTAAGGACCGCTTGTTGATGAGGTAGAATATAAGTCTTTAATAAAAGCCAAGGCTTATTAGGATAAGACAAAGGACGACTGCAAATCACCACAAGTAGAAGCAACTGTGAATGGGCACCAAGTAGCCGGTTGCTTGATTGATGGAGGAAGCGTGGTGAATGTAATGTCAAGCTGGTTCGTACATGAAGTCGAGCTCCGACCCAAGAAGTTAGCCACATTACAATTAAAAGTGGCCGATCAAAGATGTGTTCGTTCTTTAGGTACAATCCACCAAATACCGGTCATAGTGAATGGCGTGACAATTAAAATTGACTTCCACGTTCTTGATATATCGATTGGTAAAGGTGGCTATCCTATGATCCTTGGAAGACCGTGGCTTCGTCAAGTACGTGCGGTCAATTACTGGAAAAAGGATCGTATGAAGATAGGCTCGGCTTTTGATAGAGTGAGTATCCAAGTGGTTCCTGAGGCAACTTCCAGCTCTTCAAATATAACCTCTGAGGAAGAATCTGATGGAACAGATGAGACATCATGGAGTACTGATCCCCCTACTGATTCAAGTGACGATAGTGATTCAAAAGCCGAACTCTATGCGATAGATGTCTTACCCCAAATGATAAGCCAATCGATGCCACACTTTGAAGATCTAGATGTTGCTCCAATCAGAAAAGAGGAGTTGTTGTGAATGGTCAAGTTCGGTCCAACGTTGTCAGAACAGGAGCGCTTGCAATTGGAAGAGCTGGTCATCAAATATGCCAACCTTTTTGTAAGTAAACACTTAGATTTGCCTACCATTACACTTGATGAGCATTGAATTGAATTAATTCCAGATGCAAGACCGATTCAAGCAAGGCAAAGGAGGATGGCTCTAGATAGAATGGCTGTACTCTGTGCCGAATTGGATAGGCTCTTCGAGGGAGGTTTTGTGACTGAGGTGAAGAACACGGAATGGATGTCCCCTGTCGTCATCGTGCCAAAAAAGGGCGGCAGGTGGAGAGTTTGTGTTAATTATAAAGCCCTCAATCGTTTTACAAAGAAAGACTGTGAGCCTTTACCCTATATAGACGAGCTGCTGGACGAAGTCACGGGGCACGAGCTATATTCATTTTGCGATGGATACTCTAGTTATCACCAAGTAAAGGTTCACCCAGATTGTGTGTTACTCACAACCTTCACCACCCCATGGAGGACATATGCGTATCTTAGGATGCCGTTCGGACTTTGTAATGTAGGTGGCACTTTCCAAAGACTTCAACTTAAGATATTTGGGCCGTATATAGGAAAGTTTATAAGAGTCTATTTGGATGATTTTGCTATCTATGGAAAGCGGGTTGATCACCTAGAGAATGTACTTACTGCATTTAAAAGATTAAGAGAATACGGTTGCTCATTAAGTCCCGAGAAATGCAAATTAGGCTTTGAGGAGGGGCACTTATTAGGCCATGTTGTGTCCCGCGAAGGAATAAAGGTGGATCCTGACAAGGTACAAAGAATTATTGAGATGAAACCACCTATTACTCGAGAACAAGTATTAAGTCTTTGGAGCACCATCATTTATCATAACAGGTTTATACCCAATCTAGCAAGAATAGGGAGACCCATTAGTGCCTTGATTAGCAAAGCAAATCCCTTTTTGTGGGGAGACGAGCAAGTGAAGGCATTCGATTATATAAAGGAACAACTAACTAAGTATCTTGTGGTCAAGGGACCTGATTGGGAGCGACGTTTTATTATAAACCCGTCACACAACGGTCATGTAGTGGCGGCGGTGTTAATGCAAAATGATGACTCTAGAAGAGCGCATCCGATTTATTACGCAAGCAGACTCCTTACGGCCTGCACACGAGCTCAAATATTCCCCATCTAAGAAGTTGGCCGTAGCATTATTATATGCCTACAACAAGTTCAAGCATTACTTGCTGTCAAGTTCCTTGTCAACGCTCGTGCAATGCGAGGCTGATTGTTTAAAACAGCTAGTGCAACAAATGAATCTAGAAGGTCAAGCAGCTAGACTAAAGGCCACTCTACAACCTTACGATCTCGACATTTAAGACCGTGAAAGGTACGCGGGCAAAACATGCAGGTTTGTTGCTGGAGTTAGGTGAACATCAATGCGAGGAGGCCGACATTTTATCCGACGATGTAGAGTGTTATTCCATTGGGATAGCGCACTAGTCACAGGAGTTTGACTATGGCGACATCATCAATTATTTGAGAGACCTAACATTGCCAAAAGGAGTTGATGCACAACAATGGCGAAATATACGCAGGAGGAGTCTCCCATACACCTTGATTGGCGAGGAGCTTTAGTGAACTAGGAAGGATGCGGTCTTACAGCGGGCTGTGACATTAGAGGAGTCAAAAGCAATACTACGTCAGTCACACGAGGGAGCGTGCGGCGATCACATTGCCTCGAATATTACTGCCAGAAAAATCCTTCAAGCCGGGTATTTTTGGCCTACACTTTTTGTTGATTGCAATCATTATTGTGACTATTGTCGAAGTTGTTCACAATGCCAGACATACGAGAAGCGGATAAGACCTTATATTGAGCTACACCCAATCTTTCCTACGGGCGCTTTCGAGAAATGGGGCGTGGATTTCATAGGTCCACTCCCCCTTACAACAAAACGCAATGAGTATCTCATTGTGGCTACCGATTATCTGACTAAATGGTCTGAGGCTGCAGCGGTCAAGAAGTGCAATCAAAAAGCTGTTGCGGGGTTTATGTACAACAAAATTATTTACAGGTATGGTTGCCCTTTGGAAATTGTGACAGATCAGGGAACCCACTTTGTCAATGAGCTGGTGACGGAGTTGCTAAAAAAGATGTCAGTTAAGCATCGGAGATCCAGCCCCTATTATCCACAAGCGAATGGCTTGGTAGAAAAGACAAACGGAGTTTTGACTAGCATTCTTGGAAAAGTAATATTAGAGAAGCGTAAAGAATGGGATTTGCACATTGGTGAAGCGCTCCTAACTCCACCCTAGAGCTAAGAGTTTATCACACGGGTCCTGTGTCTAATTGAGTTTTCTTTCTAATTGGGTATTAAAAGAAAGCTTTCCAAATAATGAACTCTTTTAGTCACGTCTTTTAAGTGTTTCTAATCTAATTTCGTGTTTATAATTCTAACTATTCTATTCTAAAATTCAACCAAGCTATCCTACTCTACTCTATTCTATCAAATGATGCTGTGTCTAAATTTAATTCCAAGCATGCGGTAAAAAGAAACTTAATAGTAAAGCAATGAGAATGAAAATCAAATAGGAGCGGTTTACCTCCTCTGCGTAAATCTCCATAGTCCCGTCGTCAAACATCATCATGTGTAAATATTCTCCCACAACCTCGCCATCGAAATCATCCCGGCTCTCCATCTAATCCATAATAATCCTCACGCTGTTGGTCAATTCAATCTATCCTGGTTAAAAGGAAACTAAAGGTTATGTAGCGTTAATTTAATTGCGTAATTCTTTTAATTCCTAATTCCCAGTAATTAGAAAATACTGCAATTTAACTTAGTCTATCTATTTGGTCAAATCCTTAGCAAACACTTATTCTAAGAAGTCAAATGGAATTTAATAGTTAGCTAGTTTTAGTTCTTTTCTTTTGGTTCTAAATCAATATTCTAAATTCAAGTTCATTCAAGTGGAAATTAATTATTTGGAATAGGAAATTATTGTCAAATCTTTTCAAATTTAATTGATTTTTGAATTTGCATTAATCCCCTAAAGAAATTAGTTGTTAATTTGTCTTTTCCCTTTTGTCTTATTAAGATATTTTAAATAAAAAACTATCATCAAATCTTTTCAAATCTAATTAATTTTGAATTTGCGTTAATTTGTAAAGAAATTGGTTGTCAATTTTTTTTTTTTTTTTTGGCTTATTAGGCCCAATAAAACAAAACCAACAAAATCCAAACCTTCTAAGAATCTAATTAATGACTAATTACCAAAGAATGTAGAACATTCCTAAAGAACGAGAATAATTTCAATAGTAATATTCTAGAAAAATTAGTATTTTATTCCCAAAGGCCAAAGACCGAGAATAAATAATCTAATCTCTATAGTGTTATTCCCTTAAATTACTTTTTTAATGTTAATGTTCTCACGTGGGTCTATTTAGCCACCTTAATACTCCTAATTCGGTGTCTCTTCCCTCATTCTTGCTTGGTTGTATTTTGCAATGTTTTTTGAGGGAGAGAGCGGCTATGGAGTTTGAAGTGGACAAATTTTAGTGAAGACGGCGTATTAGTGTTGCAATTGTTAGACTATTGGTATAAAATTGAATTTAAAGGTTGGAGTTTCCTTTGATAACCTCTTTTAATTTTGCCCAAAATCTATCCTTTGCAAAACCAATGAATAAATGAGTGTTAGACTCTTATTTGTCTCAAGTTTGGACTCCCTAGACTCCGACGCCCCAGCCGACTCCCAGCCCGCCCACGAAGCAGCTCCCGACGGATAGACCCCCGAACCGGACCCCCGAACCAGACTAGCGAGCAGCTCCCGACGGACCAAACCCCCGGACCACTCCCGACGGACACCCCAGCAGATAGCCCCTGGACCAGACCCCTTGGCACCCTCAGTGAGAAGCTCCCGACGGACAAACCCCTAGACTACCAACGGCAGCTTCCTCCGAGCAGAACCTTGGTTGGTTGGTTAGTCAAAAGACTGGCTAGCTGGCTAGGTTTTTGGTTTTTTGACCAAAAATTGGAATCTAAAATTCGCTATTTTGGTCTAATTTTTATCTAAACACACAAAACGGAATTTTGCATGGAATGATGGAAAATATAAGTGGTTGGATTGGATGCTTTGGTTTGATTTCCAAATGTCATCCGAATGTTCAAGTGAGATTCCCCTTTAAGAGGTTCAAAGCTTCGCCGTTTGATCCGCGGCACAGTCCTCTCCAATGGTATTTTGGGAATTTTATTCGCAAAAGGAGGTACACATGACAGTGTTTAACCGGACTTTCACTTTAAATCCTCAAAATTTCTTAGTATTTCAAAATTTTGCTACCAAAGGAGGTACACATGACAGTGCTTAAACCGAACTTTGGTGCTTAATGTTTGAAATGTCACGAGTGTTGTTCAAGCAATGTGTTGAGGCTGGATCTCTAATGCCAATAGTAGAAAATGAAAACTAATTGAAAGGGCCCTAAGCCTTCGAAATTAAAAAAAAAACATAAGCAAAACTTGGCCAAAGTCTTTTGGTCCAAGTGGTGCTCCGAATATGTCAGTAGCACGTAGGAAGAACAAAGTGTCGGTGCAGGAAATAAGGCTACTAGCAACCTCGAGGGGGGCCCTTATATACCCATGGTCGGGCCCCTCTCGGTAATTGCCGATGAAAACACTTTGTTACTTCCTACCCTAAACTATCCTAATGTAATTCCAAAATAATACTTGTTTAATGGTGGAAATTTCTAAAAACATCCCCATTTGGCTAACGAAATCTTGGCCAAATCAAATCCAAGATCTTAACCCAAAAATATTTTGGAATTAACCCTAATTTACGTAGATATTTTGCAAATTAACCAAAAGTCATTTTGAAAATTGTCTTTCTTTAGCCCAAAGATGGCTTTTTACGCAAGAAAGAGATCTTGACCAAATCCAATCTTTGATTTTCCAAGAGATATTTCCAAAATCACTCTTAATTAACCGCAATTAACGATTAAAAAGTCAAACTAAGAGCTGACCCTCTCTATCTTTTAGGGAACAACTCGAAACGGAAAACTGTCTGCGCCATTGTCTTCAAAAGACCCCAATTAGCCAAAGGGACCCCTCACCCCTCACTCCTAGGCCGTTTGCGCGCCCAAATTGGAATTACGGTAACTCCAATTAAAAGTCAAAAATCTAACTTTTAGGATTTGTGCATTTTGATGAATCTGTCAGGCCAGGGTTGTTAGGAATGTTTGTGAGAGTAAGGAATTACTCCTTATTTGCGACAATCGGACATCATTCGCTCCTAATACGCCGGTCAACCCACCGCCAACTTGTAAATTCCATTGAAATTCAATGTCGATGCCGGTTTTGGTAGTTGAGAATGTCGGAATGTCTTCAAACTTGACCGGGCGCTTATTAAGCATACAAAAACCTATCCTAATTTTTAGTGAGATTTTACCGCATCATACGTAATTTCTATGAATTTACAAACATTTCTATGTGCGGTTGACTTCCCATGGAGTCAACGTGGAATTTCAGAAAAATCCGAAATAAATTGGGTAGCATCTAGGGCACTTCTAGATTCTTAGTGTAAGTTCCATGAGACCTTGCACTATTTTAATTTTAGTAAAATGGAATTACTTTGCCCAATTGGACAATTTAATTCCTGATGCCTTGGAATCTTGGACAATTGTTTGATTCTTATTCGCTCCTGGCATGCTCCTACCCTTGGAACACCTTTCTGTAGTCTTCAATCTCCAATCCTCCATCTTTTATCTCGTGAAGCTCGAATTCTCCAAGTAATTTGTAGTGGTTTTACTTTTAAATTCAATTTGTTCCAAAATTGAATTTAAGCCCTGGTAACTCTTCTAGGCTCATAGTAGATTCTTTTAGCTTAGTCAGTATGTCATGTGCATCCTTAAAAGGTTGACTTTGCACAGATAGTCACTAAGACTGACTAACTCTCGATTCCTTATTTCTCTCAGAATTACTAAATCTTCACACAAACTTACTTTGGAGACTTAGAATGATACAAATTCCTAGGATTAGGAATTTTCCACCTTCTAAGTTGGTTTTCCACCATTTTGGCATAAACTGACACCAAAACTCTTTCAACATTCTTTTTATGTCTTTTTCTTGAATAATTTAGCTAATTTTCGCTATTTAATCGCGAAAAATGGACCCAGAGTCCTGACTGCCATCTCGAGGGCTCACAGGATTCACGCCCGGAGGAGCTCTCTATTCGCCCAGCCTTCGGCAACTTCCTCCCCGCTCGCCAATTCGCTACCCCGTCTACTCGATTAGATCCTCCGCTTGGCCGGAAGCTTCCCCGCACACGCTCTGGCGAGCTGCCTCCCCGTCCACCCCGACCCCCGCGCCCGGCTCGACTCCCGATTCCCGCTCCTCCGCCTCCGCCTCCCTCCGCCTCCGCCTCCCTCCGCCTCCGGTGACTCCTTCCAAATCCGCCGCGCCTCCTCGTTAGCTCCCTCGCTTCCTTCCTTCCGTTGCCAGGAGGCTTCGGCTTGCGAAGAAGGTCTCCCCTCCGAACTCTTACCCCCGGTCGTTGTTCGTGATCAGTCTCAAAGCCCTCCTTGCTGGGCAGCGTCTTTTCGGCTTTCTGGTTCTCTCTTGGTCCTTCTCCCCTTCGAGTAAGCCTCCTCCTCCTGTTTTTTGGACTAGAGTCTGGCTCATAACCGTCAGTTATAACTGACATGTAAGTTAACTCAGGTTAAAATTAACCGACTCATTTCCTTTCTAGACACGGAAGATGAAGTATTGAACTGGGTCTGCTCATGGCAATTCCTGTAAATTTTCAATTTTGACCCATTGTACCACTTGTGCAAGATGACCCCATCAGGAGTGGACAATTTATAAGTTCCATTGTCACAACTTTTGTAAATGGTATAGGGACCTTGCCTCTTTGGCCGAAATTTCTAATTGTGTTGTTTGATTAACCATTGATCCATTAGCATCACCAAGTCACCACGGTGAAATGTGATGATCTTCTTAGCTGCATCATCCCTTGCCTTCCTTTGATGTTGTAGAATTTCGTAATTTCGTAAAGCACTTAACCGCGTCTCATCCAACTTCTCCGACATGAGTATACGGTTGCGGATTGACTCAGTATCCCCCAAATTATGATGCACTGCAGTTCGCAAGGAGGGGAGCTCCAACTCAATCGGCACGGTTGCTTCAAAGCCAAATGCCAATTGAAAGGGCGTAAATCTCGTGGCAATTTTATGTGCCGTTCAATACGCCCAGATGTGAGCCCTCGAGATGGCAGTCAGGACTCTGGGTCCATTTTTCGCGATTAAATAGCGAAAATTAGCTAAATTATTCAAGAAAAAGACATAAAAAGAATGTTGAAAGAGTTTTGGTGTCAGTTTATGCCAAAATGGTGGAAAACCAACTTAGAAGGTGGAAAATTCCTAATCCTAGGAATTTGTATCATTCTAAGTCTCCAAAGTAAGTTTGTGTGAAGATTTAGTAATTCTGAGAGAAATAAGGAATCGAGAGTTAGTCAGTCTTAGTGACTATCTGTGCAAAGTCAACCTTTTAAGGATGCACATGACATACTGACTAAGCTAAAAGAATCTACTATGAGCCTAGAAGAGTTACCAGGGCTTAAATTCAATTTTGGAACAAATTGAATTTAAAAGTAAAACCACTACAAATTACTTGGAGAATTCGAGCTTCACGAGATAAAAGATGGAGGATTGGAGATTGAAGACTACAGAAAGGTGTTCCAAGGGTAGGAGCATGCCAGGAGCGAATAAGAATCAAACAATTGTCCAAGATTCCAAGGCATCAGGAATTAAATTGTCCAATTGGGCAAAGTAATTCCATTTTACTAAAATTAAAATAGTGCAAGGTCTCATGGAACTTACACTAAGAATCTAGAAGTGCCCTAGATGCTACCCAATTTATTTCGGATTTTTCTGAAATTCCACGTTGACTCCATGGGAAGTCAACCGCACATAGAAATGTTTGTAAATTCATAGAAATTACGTATGATGCGGTAAAATCTCACTAAAAATTAGGATAGGTTTTTGTATGCTTAATAAGCGCCCGGTCAAGTTTGAAGACATTCCGACATTCTCAACTACCAAAACCGGCATCGACATTGAATTTCAATGGAATTTACAAGTTGGCGGTGGGTTGACCGGCGTATTAGGAGCGAATGATGTCCGATTGTCGCAAATAAGGAGTAATTCCTTACTCTCACAAACATTCCTAACAACCCTGGCCTGACAGATTCATCAAAATGCACAAATCCTAAAAGTTAGATTTTTGACTTTTAATTGGAGTTACCGTAATTCCAATTTGGGCGCGCAAACGGCCTAGGAGTGAGGGGTGAGGGGTCCCTTTGGCTAATTGGGGTCTTTTGAAGACAATGGCGCAGACAGTTTTCCGTTTCGAGTTGTTCCCTAAAAGATAGAGAGGGTCAGCTCTTAGTTTGACTTTTTAATCGTTAATTGCGGTTAATTAAGAGTGATTTTGGAAATATCTCTTGGAAAATCAAAGATTGGATTTGGTCAAGATCTCTTTCTTGCGTAAAAAGCCATCTTTGGGCTAAAGAAAGACAATTTTCAAAATGACTTTTGGTTAATTTGCAAAATATCTACGTAAATTAGGGTTAATTCCAAAATATTTTTGGGTTAAGATCTTGGATTTGATTTGGCCAAGATTTCGTTAGCCAAATGGGGATGTTTTTAGAAATTTCCACCATTAAACAAGTATTATTTTGGAATTACATTAGGGTAGTTTAGGGTAGGAAGTAACAAAGTGTTTTCAGTGGCAATTACCGAGAGGGGCCCAACCACGGGTATATAAGGGCCCCCCTCGAGATTGCCAGTACCCTCATTTTCTCTCACACCGACACCTTGTTCTTCTCCTGTGCTACCGATGTGGTCAGAGTACTACTTTGACCAAAGAATTTTTGGCCAAGTTTTGTTTATGTTTTCTTTTGGAACTTTGAAGGCTTAGGGTCCCTTCAATTGATCTTTTTTTTATCCTATGGCATTAAGAGCTAAGACTTTAATCTTGTTGATTACTATTTTGTGGAAATTTCATGCATAAAGCGTCAAAGTTCGGTTTAAGCACTATCATGTGTACCTCCTTTGGTTGCAAAATCTTGAAATACTAAGAAATTTTGAAAATTTAACGTGAAAGTTCGGTTAAACACTGTCATGTGTACCTCCTTTTGCAAACAAGATTTTTGAAATACCATTGAATTTAGTCTCATGGCGAAGCTTTGAATTTACAAGGCCCAAATTTGGATAAAACTAGCTACTACTTATATCCAAAACTAGGCCAAGACAGAACCACTTGGCTAAAACCTCTAAGTCACTTTAAGATACAAAAAGCCAAGGATTCGGTAGATTCAAATGACCTTAGGAACTCTCCAAAGTCACCATTCCACTGTTTGGGTTTGCTTTAGTTTCATTACAAATCACTCATCCACTACAAGAGAATGGGGTCTTTTAAGTAGTGTCCTAGACATCATGTCTTTTAAGTACTGTCTTTTAATGCGTCTTTTAAGTAAAATTTTACTGAAAAGACTGTCTTTTTAGTAAAATTTTACTTAAAAGACGCATTAAAAGACATGATGTCTAGGACACTACTTAAAAGACCCCATTCCCTTGTAGTGATCTTTGTTTGTTTGTAACCAATAGATGGTTTATCGGAACCAAAATTAGGAATTAGATTAGTTAGAATTAAATTCTGGTTTAGAGACCAAATCAAGGAAAACCAAAATCTGTTTGGCCATTGAAATACCGAACTGACCCAGCGAGAACACCAACTGACCCAGCGAGCCCTAGACTAAGCCAAGGTTGGCCGGAGCGGGGCCACGTGGCGAGAGCTGACGGGCGGGGAGCTGACTGGAAAGGAGCTGAGCGGAGTAGGGGCTGGCCGGAGCAAAAACCAAAAACACAAAAAGAAAAACTAACAATACCAACAATAACACACACACAAGTAAGAGTTCACCTCACAAAAGTTGATTTGTAAACTTCACTCTTGAATTAGTGTTACAAAATTTGGGTTTTAATAAAAAAAATCAAGGGAAGGGAGTTAACTATTCCATCCTCCATTTGATTTTGCATCAAAAATCCAACATTTGTAACTTGAAGATTCCACCAAAAGAACTTCTATTCTCTCCAATCTCCATAGCCAAACTCTCATCCAACTTTGCAACAATCTAAATGTAAGATTGAGAGAGACAAAATGAATTAAGGGAAGAAGGACTAGGGGAGAGACAACCACATGAGATAATTTAGCATTAAAAAATCATTTCCTACAAGAATCTCACTATTGAATAAGGTGCCATATTCTTTGTGTTTGACCTTTTACAATTAAAAACTAATTGTTTCGAAATCTCACTATTGAATTGGCTTTTATTCTTGGGGTATGTTCTACATTCTTTGGTAGTTAGTTATTAATTAGATTCTTAGACGGCTTGGATTTTATTGGTTTTGTTTTATTAGGCCTAATAAGCCAAAAAGGAAACAAACAAATTGACAACCAATTTCTTCAGAATTAAATAAAATCCAAAAATTAATTAGATTTGAAACGATTTGGTGATAGTTTTTTATTTAAAATATCTTAATAAGACAAAAGGGAAGGGACAAATTGACAACTAATTTATTTAAGAAATTAACGTAATTCCAAAAATTAATTAGAATTGAAAAGATTTGACGATAATTTCCAATTCGAAATAGTCAAATTCAACTTAAATTAATTTAGATATTAAGATAGAACCAAAAGAAAAACTAAAACAACAAACCATTGATTTCTTTAGAATAGAGTATTCATTAAGGACTTAACCAAATAGGTAGACTAAGTTGAATTGCAGTATTTTCTAATTACCGAGGATTTAGGAATTAAAAGAAGTACGCAATTAAACTAGCGCTACATAACCTCTAGCTTTCTTTTAATCAGGATAGATTTAATTGACCAACAATGTGAGAATTACTATGAATTAGATGAGAAGCCAGGATGATTTTGATGGCGAGGTCGTGGGAGAATATCTTCACATGATGATGTTTGACGACGGGACTATAGAAATTTATGCAGAGGAGGTAAATCGATCTCATTTGATTTTTATTCTCATTGTTTTGTTTATAAGTTTCTTTTTATCGAATGTTTGGAATTAGACTTAGACACGATTTCATTTGATAAAGTAGAATATGATAGGATAGCCTGGTTGAATTTTAGAGTAGAATAGTTAGAGTAATAGATTCAATTTAGATAAACAAAATGCTTTAAAGACGTGACTAAAAGAGTTCATTTCTTGGAAGGCTCTCTTTGAACACCCAATTAGAGAGAAAACTCAATGAGACACAGGACCCATGTGATAAACTTTTAACTCAAGGGTGGAGTTAGAAGGGCTCACAAATCCCGTACTAAGGCTCTCATCGGAAGGGGGCGGAGCGATCATTATGGCAAGTACATTCAGTCAAGTGTGGTTGGCTATGATTATTTTGCCTTATCAATACCTACAGTGGCTTTACTATTATTACAACAATACAACACATGACTTAGTGGCTCACTACTCTTACAACAATACAATATATCTAGGATGGTCTGGAATGGTCCAATAATCCAACCTTGGCTTTACCACTACTAGAGACTATTGTCTAGGCTACCAGTACCTTGGTTATTGCAAGTTGACTCAAGTATGATACGGCTATCAATTCGGATATCATTGTAGGAACCTAGGTATACAAGTAACCAAATATGAAATATTCTATTTTTTAATACTAGTATTGATACCCTCTTTATAGTCACAAAAGTATCAAATGTGCAACTATAAGCATTGTATGAAGATTATATAGATCATGACCCACCTTCCATGAAATGTTCTTTTTTTTACATATAACCCATTGTCACTTGTAATATTTTGTCTCAATTTGTCAAATTGGGTTAGTCTGTGAGGGATGGAACTAAAGAACTAGTGTTCCATTTAAGAGCTGATTGCATTTTGGAGAAATGTGAAGTCCTTGAAACGTTCTTCAATAAATTTTAATAGAAATAAAATAAAATTGGCATCCAATTCAAGATGCTTTAGATTATTTGAACCTTCAAGGAGTTAGTTATGAATTTATAAAGTTGAATTGCAGAGGTCATCAATAGTTTCCACCTCTATAAATGTAATCTATTTGAATATTGATGAGGATTTTTTTCAAGCTTGCTTTGTTTTAGGGCCTCCTACCTTAGTAGTATAATAGATCAATCTATTACCACCTAGATTTGCTATTGAAAAAATTGAGAGAAGTTATTTGTCAATTCACATATTTTTTTTAGGGATTGAAAAGGATAATTAGTCATATGCAAGTAGAATGGTGACATTCTAACAACAAATGAATTTTCTTTGATTTATTAAAGTTTGTTGGCACTCAATTGGTAAAGCACAGATAGACCTATGCTAAACCACATGTTGATGTGTTTCCTCTCTAAATACATTGTCATGATGGTAAAAGGTTGCTAAAATTGTGGTAATGGGTGGGTGATTGATTCAAATGGGAGGAGCTAGTAGATGTTGAAATTGAGTGATTAATACCATTGAGTAGTTCTACCTCAAATGGATTAGAATTTTTCCTTTGCACGATTAGTCTTTTTTGAGGTGTCTCCTTTGGTATTGTACATTTTTGTTCCACCTCCTTTTTGCAATTGAAAGTTTTTTTTTCTAATCTTTATGAGTTTATGTTCTCCAAAAAATTGTGAAAAAGTTGCATTGATTTACAAGTTGATGGACATTGTGTTCATGCCCATGTACTTGAATTACCATCTTTAGGATTTAGGAATAGTAGAAGTTAGCTTTTTTAAGAGAATTAAGTTATGTAGAGGTTGGGAATAAAAATAGGCCTTCTAAAATGACCCTTTGACACAAATGTACATTTTGTAGTATTCTTCATTGCACCATCAATGTACAAGAAGTGGACCTTTTAGAAGGTGGTCCACTTTAATAACCACTAAATTCCAACTTCAAGAATTAACAAAGGTCCAAACATCATTGTATGTCCTTGTCTAATTTGATATATTGGTCCTAAAATAATTTAATGGCAATCCAATTTAGATTTCTTAGCTATTGACACTTTACTCTTCCACATGATTTTTAGACACTCTTATTTTTTGAATTGATTCTTTCTATTCATGCATAAATGTGTTTCTAAATTTCTTCAATAATAATTTTGGGATGTTTAGAATTTTCAACAATGAAACCGAATGAGGTTTACATGATTAATATGAATGATATAGAGATTGCTTTTTGATATCAAATTTACTTTAACCTACATTGTTTGACTCCATGTACATATCTTCACAATATGCACATTAATATGTAGGAATTGTTTTTGTACTATTTGTTAAGTTCTAGTTGCAAGTATTCATTAGTGGTAGGAAAGAAAATAAAGTTTGAAAGAAATTTGATGTAGGACAAAAACTGTAGTAGAATTTGTTTTAAATCTAAATTACCATATCATTTATTCATATCAATTTGGAATTATAAGTAATGCAAGCCCCTTCTCTATTAACCCAAAGTAGAAAATTACATAATGATAGCATGTTTAAATAGTAAAATAAAAAGTAATACCCTCCCCTATAAAATAATGGTTGGTCGCTCCTATATCCTTATTTTTTTACATTGCCCCCCCTAAAGATACTTATACCTACTTGTCATGACTTGTCTCTAAAACCAATCCCTCCACACTTTGTTTTTAAGAAACTTGTGCTACCTTTGTTCATAAGAGTTTAGGATCACTTTTAGAGTTCTCGGAATGCAATTGAGAGAATCTAGAATCTTCTATTGAATCCGTCAAGACCCACCAAAAGAAAACCAATGGAGTAATACTTTATTTGGACGGTTTTAGGCGCTGGTAAGCTGGTTCCTTCAACTTGAGTAGATTCTTTGTTTCCGAAGATCCTTCCATTTCCGTAGATTCCTTTCTTCAATAGATTCATGCACCGGAGCCCACTGAGGGAGGCTGGGGCTCCAGAGTTGAAACCGAAATGCCAGTGCATGCAAGCAGATAGATTAAAGCCCCTGGCCGTATCTCCAAATCGCCACCGTAGATGAGAAAGCCCATTATCTCTCCCGTCCTTTCGTTCGTCGCCGTCCACCCCTCACCGACGAGAAATCCGATCATCCCCTTCTTCATCCTCGGCCGACCAGAGGTCGGTGTCAGGTAAGCCAGACTGAGTCGCACCGCTGGAGCACCGGCCACGCGTCTCGTTGCCACCTCATTCTCTGGCGCGGCCACGACAGGGCTCCACGTGTCCCCATCCGCCTGGCACTCCACCCATGGCCGTCCTCGTTGCCACTGGGCAGCATCGCCTTATAGCACTCCCACCCCACTCCAAGAACCACAGCAGCGCCCTTGCAATCTATGTAGTGTCATCACCTCCCTCCTACATTTGCAATTTTCCCATACAGTCAGCTTACGCTTTGCGGTTTTTTGCTGCGCCGAAGCTTTCCTCGTCGTGAAGGACCGCGCTCACTCTCTGCACCATGTCTGATCAAGCTTCAGGTCTGCCTCGGTGCCATCATGAGCGCTTTTCTCTCGTGCAGAATATTGTGTTTGTTGACAATGTTTTTTTATCTCGTGGCTTTGAGCTCCCGTTGTTGCGAAGATTTTGGTCATGGGTTTCTACAATTGCTTTAGATCGGGCGCTGTTTCTTCGCGAGGGCAATAGTCGTGTGCAGAATATCCTTCTGTTTTTCTCTGTTTTGGATTAATTTACTTGGAGCTGCAGTAGTTTGTGTCAACTTGTAAGATCCGTTTCGGGAAATGGCTACACTTGGATTTTGGGTTTTTTGACTAGGAGTTTCAATAGTTTGAAAGATCTCTGTTATGTGTTGCTGTGAGGCACATGGTGCTGCTGTCAGATCTGTTGTTTAAATGATCTCCGTCGTGGTAAGCCTGGTTACTGAATTGATGGAGTTTGTTTCGGTGCAGGGGATGCGGGTTACATCGTGACCCCCGATGGCAGCACCAAGAAGCCATCCCTATTCGGAAAGTTGAAAGACAGGACGAAAAAGGCTGGATCCAGAATCAAGTCTAAAGTGAAGAAGAACCCTGAAGATGGAACTCCCGTGGACCACGATGGCGAGGAGGAAGAAGACACTGCTAGCGACGTAAGATACTCTCTCCGAACACCCCTTCCTTCTCTTTCTTGTGAGCAACCGAAATTGCATCCACCTCTCTCGATGTTCGGATCTAATTGAAATTCACAATCTTGTTTTACAGGATGCGCAGTCACCAACTTCGTCCCCGGTCACATCCACCCCTCGTGACTTCGATAGCGAGCCTTCCCGATTCTCTGGTGCGAAGGATCATTCGGAAGTCCCCGACGTGAGTGGTCTCAGCATCAATGAGCCTTCAAGCACACCGCAGGAAAAGTCCTACGAAGAGCCGGAGCACAAGTCCTTCAACGAGTCCAAGTCTGAGCCTGCACCACCTCAGGAATCATTCCAAGAGTCGCACCAGGAGCCATCGCAGGAGTCGACCCAGGATTCATCATTCAAATCATCCCAGGATCCGTCGGAAGACTCATCTGCAACTGAGAAAGCTTCAGGCGCATCTGAAGGAGTCAAAGATGCTCTTTACGGTGGCGCTGCAGCCGGTGCTGGCGCGCTCGGTTACGACGCCTACAAGAAGCACGACGAGGAGAAGCCCGTCTCTGAGAAAGCCTCTGACGCGACGAGCGATTTCGGTTCCAAGGCGGAAGAGGTTGGCGACCGGGGGTACGATGCTTCGACCGGTGCGAAGGACTCTGTAGCAGAGAAGGCGAAGGACACTTTTGGACTGCCCGGAAGTGAGCCCAGTGCTACTGACAAAGCAGCTGAAACTACCGACGCTGCTCAATCGAAGGCTGCTGAGACCACGGACGTGGCGGGGTCGAAGGCATATGAGGCCAAAGACGCTCTTGGATCGAAGGCAGCTGACGTGAACAACGCCACAGATGACTCTGAGACATACACGCAGAAAGCGGGTAATATCGGCCAGACTGCGAAGGAGTCCGCCGCGGGCGCTTTGGGTCTCGGCACGGCAGCTGAGGGACCATCTCTGGTTGAGAAAGCCAAGCAAACGGTAGGATTTGACTCGGTCCCCGCGGACACCCCATTGAATGAGCAAGCCAAATCGAAAGCCTCCGAGGCCACGGACACAACTCAATCCAAGGCGTACGAAGCCAAGGACGCGGTGGGAGCGAAAGCTGCAGATTTGAACAACGCCACGGACGACTCCCAGACGTACACAGACAAAGCTGCTACCACTGCCCAAACCGCTAAAGACTCGGCCACAGAAGCTCTCGGCTTGGACAAGACGTCAGAAGGCCCTTCACTGGTGGAGAAGGTGAAGCAATCTACAGGCTTTGACAACACCCAGGGACCCACAGTTGTGGACACTGCGAAGCAGAATCTCGCTTCCACAGTAGACAACACGAAAGCTTACGCTGCGAACGCGACAGCAACCGCTCAGGACTACACTTCCCAGGCGAAGGGTACCGCCGTGGACACTGCGACGCCCAAGCATGAGGACAAAGCCTTGAGCGAGAAGATCACGGAGACGCTGGGAGCTTTGCCCACGAGGGCGCAGGAAACGGCCGCGAGCGTCACGCAGTCTGCGAAGTCAACCACGTCTGGAACGGCCACTGATCCGCATTCGGGTGAGCCCGCATCGCCTGGCATTTTGGGAAAGCTCGGAGGCTTGTTTGGGTATGGAGCGAAGGCGCCTGACCATCCCGACGCGGCTACCACACCCACCACCACGCCCACCACCACGCCTCCCACGCAGTGAAGATGAGAGTTGTGAACTTTTTATTTTTGCTTCGGAGACTCGGAATGCGAGCTCTATGATATATTGTATAGTGTATTCGTGTTGGTATGATACTAGCCTTTCACAGGCTGTTGCAGCGTTGAAGGTATGTAGTATATTGAATGTACACGCTTGTCTCGGCCGAATTCGGTGGAGGGTTTGCGACAGAACAACGTGAAAGAACAATTGTTCTCGTTACTTGAAAGCATGAGTTGTCCAAGTGTCTGACCCCATGTGTAGATTTTTTCGTGTCTTTTGTTTTGGGAAATGAATGGTTTTTATCAAACTATGAAGAAAGTGAGCAGTTGCTAATCTCCAGAGACAATTGGTCACGAAACAGAGTAAATACTAACAATGGACACGTAATCTCCAGAAATTGGCACGTCTTTATTCTAATCTTCAAACCCTTTTCCCAGTGAAAAGCGAATGGAAAAAATCTGAAATCATTCAATATGCTATGAGAACGTGAATTTACGGATATGGCACCGTACAAGTTCCAAGAGTTCTTGAGACTTGATGCAAACTTATCACTCAGAGCTTGTTTCAAAAGCATGTTGTTTGTCATTTTTCTGGTGGTGTAGGAGGATTTGGTGTAGGAGGACGTGAATTGGGCAGAATGCGATATTTCTTTTCAAATTACAAATTTCAAAAGACAATCATTGTTTTTTCGTGTAGAAATTGGAATCTGCTCCTCGAATTGCTTTCAGTTGATGACCAGCTGTCGACGCCTACATGTCTCATGAGTTTGTTTCCGTTGTGAGACTAGGTCCCGACGTGGGTGTAAAGTAAGTGACTTGCTTGGTGATTATTGTAGACAGAAGCTTGCGTTTCACACTACTCTACTGAACAGAGAAATAAGCTTAAGTTATCTTACTTGGTTAGAGCTGGCTGATATTTGTGATTGTGTGACGTGTTGACACATGGATGCCCAAGTAAGTTACTTGGGGCTTATCTGAAACTTTGAGTATCAGTTTTCTGAAACGGAAATTCTACACTCATAATATTCAGTAGCACGTTGTAGCTCTGCCTTCTGTCTACAGTCTACAATAGGGGGTGTCACGGCACTTCCGAAGTCCTCAGAATTCTTCGAGAAAGAGTACGTGGTGCACCGTGAGTGAAAGGCGGACGCGAAATTCTTTGAGAAAACGGAGTGCCGTTTCTTCTCCTCTGCGGGTGAAGAAACGGCGTTTTTGAAAAAATTCTTGAAGAATTTCTTGAAGCCCTCGACTTGGCACAAGTATCGGAGCTCCCAACCCAACTGTGCAAGCCAGAAATTCTTGCGGAATTGTTGCGAACAGCAAAAAGGGGTGTCACGGCTCCTCCACTCTACGGCAGTTTTCATTGGCTCCCGAAAAATCTCACCAACTTGGGTTCCTTGAGAAATTGAGTTTCTCTGAGGAGCCGTGACACCCCCTAATGAAGGGTGTGCATATGCCACATCCAACAGCTTCTCCATCCTCCACATGTTCACTTACTTCAGTAGTTACTAATGAAACACTGCTGAGATGTGGAATATTCCACACCTTCAAGTAGGTAGAGCTATCCAATGCTACTAAATGTTATGTTGTAAGGGATAAACACCCATTTCCGTCCGTGTATCTATTCCTGGACTATAGAGTATCACTAAATCTGTTCATAAGCATTCATTAAAGCCTCCGATAAATGTTTAATTCTAATTTGCTAACGCAGTTGTAAGACACATGTATAGTTTTCATTCACTAACAACTGATTTCAATAGGTGCTCAATTAAAGGTACACCTATAGGACGGTTCTAGTGGTTTAGGGAGCCAACACTTTGAAAATTTATAGAAATTACATACTCATTCCGAAAAATTTGATTTCTTTTTTGAATATTCATGATTTTCACTCGCTAATATTGGAAAAATATCAGTTTTAGAAAACGTTGCCTATAACTATGCTGAATTCTTTATTTGGACGGTTTTGGGTATTTCCACTATAAACATTCACTTGCAATTGATGAAGCAAACTATGTTGCACTCAAAAAAATGTTGGACTATTTAGGAAAGTGAATTTGAGAGATGTTTGATTCTAACCCTATACAAAATACCTTAGTGAAATTATTTTTCCCCTTATTAATTTCTCAACATTAGTATCCTAGATGAAGATTTCATTTGGCACTCTGGTGTCAAATTTGAATTTTCACATCAAATGCTTAGTGTTTCATGTCACCTCATACCAATCACAAAATGACATGTGACACTTTTTCAGAGAAAGAACTTGATTATTTTTAAACCTAACTTCCATATAGGCTATTGCTATTGTAAAGTAGCCTTCAATAAGTCTTGCAACCCTACCTCTAGTTTTGAGGCAAATACTCTATTTATGGACCATAATTGTAGCATGTACACTTAGATATTAATTTGATTGAGATTTTTGGCATGTGAAAAGTTAAATCATATTCCTTATTGTGACACATTCCACATTTTAGAAACCTCTCTCTTATGACATGTGGTTGATTTTGGAAATACTAAGTGAAACTTAAAGCTATGATGCTACACTTGGAAAATTTCATTTTACGATGAGGTTTATAAATATTTTTGAAACGTAACCATATAAATTCAAACTAGACATGTTAGAGATCATTTAGGAGAAGAAAACATGACAATACCACTTATAGAAAGAAAGATTATAATGTTTGATTATGAAGGTGTAAAAATTGCAAAAGTGATGTGAAGTCTTTTAATTCTCTTTTCACAAGTGAAGTCTAAAAAATTAGTGACCAAAAAATATGAGGTCAAAGGGCCTGACATGCATAACCCCAATCAATATATGGCTTGTCAAAATCTACTCTACAATTTTTTTATGAATTTCTAATGCAATTTTTTCTCCAAGATCTAGTGTATTTGAGGTTCATTTCCAAGAGCCCTCAATACTAAAGAAAGTCAAGATTGCAATGGGTAGCCTTGTACAAAATCTTGAATAGAAAAATCATAGTCAATCATTTTCAAGATCATGTTTTTGATGCTTAAAGTAGACTTTGAAAAAAATTCTCTCAAAATACAAACTACTAAAAATAGCAAATTGATTAGGTATTCTTTAACTTCAAAGTTTTGCAAACACCAGATTTTGGTGCCTTATGCATTTAGGGGTTAAGAGGTCACAAGTAATGGATTCCAATTGGCTTTGGAGTTGAGAGGACCAACATTACTACATGCATACTTCTAGTGATTGTTGCTAATATAGCATACAATGATTCCTAACATTGAGTCTATATTTAGTTCTATTCTACTCCATATGCCATATGTTGATTTTGAATGGACAAAATCCAAAATCCAAACATGGATGTTGTAGCATCCTTTGTACACTACAATCTACAAAAAACTTAAAGAAAAAAACAATTTCAATTTGGAAGTAAATGAATTTCAAAGCTAACCACCCCATAGACTAAATTGTTGAGGTAGGATTCATAATTTGACTCCAAAAATCACCTAGGCTTTTTTTCTGAGCCTTGATGACTTCAATATTTTATTGCATGTTGTGATACACCATTTGAGGCCCACTCCCAACGGTATTTTAAAAAATTGACATACATATGCACAAAAAATTGTATGTATATATAAATATTTTAGAAAATATAGATAATTTGAATTTGAATGGAATTTGAAGATTTTTAATGAATTAAGGACATGACTTTTCAATTACAATTATAGATTATCTATAGGTTGCAATTTGAGTTGTTGCATGTACTTTAAATAGAATTGAAAAGATTTTTTGTAATACACAATTAATACAAATAATAATGATCACCACAACCTTTCTTAAACCAATACATTAGTTTGTAATGCTTGTATATAAAGTACATCTTTTTTTGGATTGCAAGTGATTTAATATAACATGATAACAACATTGTGATACCCAAATTTTGGATTATTTTGAATAAGTACATTTAATTGAAGTTCAATAATTTGCTAGTGTATTAGATGCACATTATTAGTATAATATAGGATAATGAAATTATATATGATTAAATATTGACAAATGCATTTGATAAAAATAGAATTCAAATAAATTGTCAAAACTTGGATGTCTAACTTGGCCATTTTGGAGGTTATTGGTGCTATTATTGACCTACAAGTGTGGATTTTAAGCTTGAAATTGGGATATTTGTACTTTTACTAATTTTTTACAATCCTACAAAGAGATTTTCTTAAAAATAAGAAATTGTCTACTTTCCACATGTGCTCAAAGAGTACTAACTTTGCACAAGTGCGTAGAACACAATTTTTTTTTCCCAAAGATGAAAATGGTTGAGAAAAAACATCTTTAAGTTTGAAAAAAATGTTTGTTTTAATCTTTTTTGTTTAAAATTCATTACTAATTCTAAAAATCAAACATCAAATTGACTATCCATTTTGTTAGTATTTTTCATTGTGTTTTTTTGTGCAAAAATTTTAGAAGTAGATTTTTATACATCTTAATTTTTAGAGACATACTATTTTCAATACTTTAGTTAGAAAATTAATTAAAGTTTTGCCTACAAAAATGATTTTGACATTTTGAGTTTCCAATCAAAAATTGTGGAATTTCAAAGAGGTGTTTGAAATTGTTGTTATTATATTTTTTCAAACTTCTTCTTTGAAATCTGTCTATAAATTTTGATTGGCAACTTGAAATGTCAAATGGATTTTTGGACTTGAAATTCTAATTTATATTTTAACTAATCTAAGTTCAAAGTTTTTTTATAAAAAAGAATTTTACTATGCTCAAATGAGGTCTGAAATCCTAGTTTTAATACAAAATTTCAGATTTTTAACTTAACTATGAGCTCTCACAACTTTAAAAATTCATATATCCCACATGAGTTGGTTGACCTCTTACCACTCCAAATAATAGAGGGAACTTTCCTCCCCTATAGATAAGTAATGCTAAGGTATTGATGATAAGTGGTTGAGGATTGCAATGGGGTTGTTGCAAGAAACACTTACCGGTTTTGTCTCAAAATGGCTCAAAATCAGTGAGTCCTATGAGTCCTGTGACCCTTTGAAATAAATCTTCTTTAAATTGAAAAAAATATGGATAATTTGAAGAGAAATGAGAATATCATGTCTCTTGAAATTCAAATCTAATAAATTTTTTCTCTAAATGTTAAAGACAATGAAAAATACAATGAAAATAGCTCTTTTTTCACTAATTTGGTAAAAATAATTAAAAATTTCAAAAAATAAAAATAAAAAACTCATTTTTTTTCCAAGTAAAGGTATTTCTTTTCCAACAAATTTCATCTTTGGAAAAAATTAATTCTATTCTCTACACTTGTGCAAAGTCAACTACTTTGAGGACATGTGGAGGTTGAATAATGTAGTATTTTCAAAAAATCTCTTTGAGGTCTTTTGTAACTTTAGGTGAGGTCCTTTCATGCCAATTTTCAGCTCAAAATTTGCATTTTTGGGTCAAAAATAGGACTACCCCCCCCCCCCCCCCAAATGGCCAAAGTAGACACCCAATCGGGAGCAGTTTAAAAATAGTAAACTAATTTTGAAAAAATTGAAAAAATTACACAAAATGTAAAACTTTGGTAGGCACCTTCATTTCAAGTTTCAAGTCAAATGAAAAAAATATGCAAAAATTATGAGCAAAAAACTACCTCCTAAAGATCAAGGGGACAAAAAAAAGGACAAGTGTTTCTTGCAATCACCCAATGAGGTACATTTTCTCATAGTGTTAGTACATGATAACTTCATTACTTTGTATTTAAAATAAAAATTATATACAAAATCTTGTTGGGATTCAAAGAAGACATTAACCTTGTTTGTCAAAACTGATTGAGAAATTGATAAGAATTTGACAAACATTGCAATATTGACTGCATTGACATAGTGTCAACTTTCAGAACTTGTGGCTATCATTTTGGACATTAGGTTGTCATTTTGGACACTTTCCTATCAAAATTTTTGTAGATTAGGGACCATTTCCCTTGTAGTGATCTAACATCTATGTCTTTACTAAATCCATTTTGAAGAAAATAAAATCTTCATCATATAGGGTATTCTACAATCCCTTGAGAAATATAACATCCAATTGACAAGAGCAATGATTGGTTGTACAGAGAACAATCTCCCCTATTGAAGGTAATCTTGAACCAAATCCAAAGAAAACTTCAATTGCAAAATAACAAGTGAGTCACCTTTGCAATGGAAACCCCCTCGAACTATGCAACAATCTCAAAATGTTCCAAAACATAATACACATTCACAGTGTGATTTTGTTTCTAGCTTTTGAAATTCAATTCAATTCTGGATTTGTATACCTTTATATAACTCCAACTACCATCACCACAATTATAAAAACAAAACATATCCAAATATCTTGCATGGCTTATGAACTTTTCACCCATAACGAATGCAACTTCTCCTAACCACTACAATTTACTTTTTCTCTAAGATTCTACAAATCAAGAAAACTTAGATCCTTGCAATAGCAACGATAAGCAAAGAAGCAAAACCTTCATTATAAGTTACATGTACTCAACAACCAAACCTTGAAAATGCTTAAAAACACATTTTCTTGCACCAAAGTTCTTTTGTAAGGAGAGGGTAAGTGTTGTCTAATGGAGCTTATAAATTTATGGAACATTTTGGCAATTTAAAATAACCGAGATAGTTTAAATAGGAAGTAGAGATTCTCACATCAAATATAGAATTTGAAACTCTTGGTGCAGGTTCATACTAAATTGAAGAATAATTTAGAATAAACTAAATTATCATTTAATTTGATAGTAAGAAATTTGTTTATATTAATACTCTCTCAAACTATAATAATCTACTTTTTTTTAAGTGAAATTTCTTGAAGTTTTTAAATGGAATTGAAATTAGACTTTCAAAAACTTCATTTTATGAATCCTTTGAGAATGAGGAGATAGTTCAAGATTCAAGATTTTTTTGAAGACGGATAATGAAATGCAACTTAGAAGAAGAATATAATGATGACCCTCAAACAATAGTTTTAAGCTATAATCCATAGACCACACACTAATTCAAGCAATTAGATCAATTAATTTTCATATCAATTTTTTTTCAGTATAATTTGAAGGCAAAAATAAATAAAAATTTCCTTCCAAAACCAATTGTACCGAATGGCTCTCAAAATGCTCTATACACTTGCAAAAATTACCATAGCTAATTGAGGGATTTTAAGCAAAATGTAGATATGTTGTAGCATAAGTAATACACTTGTTTAAGAAAAATTTAATTTGAAAAAATACTTTCATTTCAAAAATAATTAGATCAAACTTATTAGTCTACTTCTTTAATACAAATTAAAAAATTTCAAGAATTTTAGGTGAGTGGAATAAAAATCGTTATTTGGATATTTTAGTGAGAATTTCACAAATTTTCAAATTTTATTGAGTGAAATATTATTTGATCAAACTCAAACTCCAAATTTTTATATTTTATTATAATTACTAGAAATATTTTTCAAAAAATCATAAAAAATAATTTGTAGTCATATACAAATCACAATGGTATTTTTCTTCTAGTGAAAGAAACTTGAACTTGGAATGACACATTGAAACCTTTCCAACAATACATTGCAAATGTACTTATATTTTTTTCTTAAATTTCCATTGAATCTTAAAGAAAGAAAATGCCTATAGTAAGTGCATCTTAATCAAGCCGTTACCTCTAGTTCAAAGGTCAATGCAAATAATTGAACATAATTATAAATTATTTTGTATTTATATCTATATATATGTATTTGTGTGTGTATTTAACATATTATTAGTGTATATTGTGGTCCTTGGAGATCTTCTTAAGTTTGAAATGCAACAATTTTTGTAACATTTGGTAATATTGTGCTAGATTTGTATATGTCAGATTTCCATAAAGTTATAGATTTAGATGGATTTTATTTTATTCAAATCAATATATCCTTAGAGTGACTACTTTTGTCTTTTTTAAGATTTAAAGGGTTAATTGAGTTATTTGTAAAGTACCCTAAACCAAGGTTTAAACGCATGAGTTTTGTGAAAAAGCCGGTTGAGTTAAAAATGTCGAAATAAAAGTGGGTATGAAACTTATTTTTCCATCAAAATGGTGCCTAAAAAAGTTTGGGCCCCACTTTTGAAGTCGTGTGACGTAAGTATCTTGCAAAAAAGTTTGACACTTCAACTATAGTTGTCTTCTCAACTTCAAAAAAAGTCATGCCCAAAGTAGGGGGACTTTACAAATAACTCAAATATCATTGACTAGATGTTGGAAGATTTCAAATATGAGGAAGGTATCCCACCGAATTTTATCTTACCACCTAGTTTATTACATATGGGTAGCCATATAAAATTAGCACATATTGTTAGATAGGACTATTAAATTAGTTTGAAACTTCACTTAAATTTTGACGACTCTAACTTATATATTACTTTTATTAGCACTAGGTGTCAATGTGTAAGGAATCTATAATTCCCAATCAAATAAAAATTGTAGTAATACTAAGAATGTAGATAACAATACTATTCAAAAAGAAGAATTTTTACAAATATAGCTAATAAAAATATTTGTGAAGTATGAAAAAATTATAACATTTATAGAATAATTATCAAGGATAATACTATTTACTATTCTCAATGGTAGTACTTGAAGAAATCAAATGTAATTGCACATGTTTGCAAGGGTTTGTTGAGCAGATTTGAGGTAAAAATGCCCAATACCATCCGCTTGTACCCATTCTTGACAGATAGTTTTTGTTTTTTTAATTATTGAAATTGTCTCCAAAAGTGTCATTAAATTGTTTCCTTGCTTTATTGCAATAAGTAGAGAATTGATTTTCTAAATTTTGATTTTATGACCAAGCTATACAATATTTCAAAGGTCTAGGGAGTTTTACTTAAAAAATTGATAGTATTTACTCCTTCTATCTCACTAAAAAAATTCCAAATGAGGCACAATTTTTGTCCTTCTAAGAAGCTCCATTTCTTGATTTTGACAAAGTAAGTGTTTGCAATATTGAATGACCTTTTAGGGGCAAGTGAAATGATTTAAGAGCATTCTTATAGTCTAGCAAGCTTGGCCTTGCCTATGTGAGGCACCTAGTACCTGTTGCTTCCTCAAACAATAGTATTGACAATGTGGATTTAGTATCCACTTAGGCACTATGAAGATTGTTTATAGAGTAGATTAGATTTCTTTGTTGTGGATATTTAGGTTGGAGAAAATGCTTATAGAATCCCATTGTTTCTACCAACTTTTTAATCATTTAGATTGGCAAAGTTAGCTACATTCACAAACTATGCTCCAAAATGATACTTTTTGTATGGATTTTGAATTCCCTATCAACAATGCCTAAGTTGAAGATTTTGCATAGATTTTAGGGATGGGTGACTAATTCTTGAATGCATGTATTGTTGATACAATGACTAAAAATATAGTTAATCCCTCATAAAGAAGATTTTTAGAGGTTTTTAAAGTAACAGAGGGAATATTAATCTTATCCAAATTTTTTAATTTTGTTTTGAAAGTCATAATTTCCAATTGCTAATACCATGAAAGTATTTCCACTAGGGCTTTTTTTGTTTTGACTTTATAGTGCCAGATTGCACCAAAAAAAATAATTTGGCTAAAAAATGCTATAAAAAATGCCAAAAAACTTGGATGAAATTACCTCACAACTTTGAAACTAAAAAAAATATTAGATGAAATTGCCATCCAATAAATGAATGAATGTTGCAATTTGGAGCACCACTATAACATTTTATATCGCCACTATGACACTTCTTCAAAAATGAAAAAAAAGCCTTGGTTTCCACTTGAAAAAGGTAGCCGTCAGCTATGCTGAATTACTTATTATGGGGTCATGGGTGTTTTCACCACAGACAGAATGTGATATAACAGAGGATGTGATATTAGACAGGTTGACGAGGTCAGGACTCAGGAACTTAATGAAAGGAACAAGTCCTCCAGCTTCTCCCCGTTCACACCGTCACTCCCTTGCGAAACCCCATTCACACCTCCGCCACCACTTCTCTCTCATACCAGAAGCTCATCACCACTCTCGCGTTCGTCGCCACGGCCCCCACCAAGCATCATCGGCTCCGTCGTGGTTCTTCCTTCATTCAAATCTTCATTTGCGAATCCTCACATTGCGCAACGTGCAATCTGTGGTCACTCCTATTGCAATTCCTCAAAATTTCCTTTCATTCTTGGGTCACTAAAGCGACATGCATTCGGCTGCGGCCACTTTCGGCCACCGTCTCCACCCCGCGCCGACGCTCGCATCCTCGCGCGACTGCTGCACCAGCACCAGCAGCACCAGCCAAGTTAGTCTCCAAGTGGGAGTTTCTAGTGCTGTGACGAGGGCGACGTCTTTGCGAGCTTCAGCCGCGGCGAGACGAGGGCCGCAGGGCGAGCAGCGCTTCCCTGTAGGAGAGTACGGAGAGCGAATTGTGGTGGCGTCGTATGACGACGGGGAGGACGAGAGCGGGGGCGACATCAAATTGGAGTGTGATGAGAGTGGGTGTGTGGTGGTGAAGACGACGTCCAAGACGCTGGAGGAAGAGTTCGACAAGACGGGGTTTCTGTGTTGCGACTTGACAGGTTGGAGATCGAATGTAATAGCCTTTTGAATTTGAATATGAGTGGGGAATTGCAATGTAGGTATTGAGAAATAGCGCTCATTTTCTCGCGCTTCGATGATTCCGAGGCGCGGAACAGAGTATGGCTTCCGAAGTTTCGAATGGTGAATGTTTGGAGGGCACTAGGTTGAATAGAATTTACAGAGTAATGGGATTGCCCTAGGACGCGGGCAATCTGAAGGCATTACATGGTTCGTGTGGAACCTTCAGGGAATTGCAATGTGGGGTTTGGGGAGCTTTGGCAGAGTTGCATTGATCTACTGTGGCCAATTTTTGTTCGCTTCGATGATCTCAAGGCAAGGAAGAGAGGATGTCTCGGGATGTTTCAGAAAGAGAATGTTGTCAGGAGATGGGAGGGAGCTTAGTTGGTTAGATTTTGAAAAATGATGGGATAGGATAGTTTTATGATGCGTTGAAGTTTGAGGAGTGAAGTGGTTGTCGTGTAGGGTGCTTCTATGCAGATGAGCCAGCGTCTGAGAATTCCTTCAAAGTGCTCGAAGGAGAAGGGTGGCGCTTGGGATATGAAACTGCACCGGAATCTGAAGAGAGCTTTTGTGCCATTGTAATAGTGTCGAACCTGAGTTCTTTGGGGGCATTTAGGGTGTCTTTATGTAATAACTTCTGATGAGTAGTGCATTTGGTAATGAACTCTTATACAACAAATTGCGTTTTAATTTTGCTTTTGTGGTGATAGGTTGGAGCTGGTGGATGGAGCCTTGCCCTAACAGCATCTGAATTCAATGACTTCTGCTACCTCATACAGGTGTTGCATTGTCATCCCCCAGTTTTTTGCTAGAAAATAGACTGCATTTAACTTAGTAAGGCAGTTTCCTGGATTATCAGCATTGCTGGATGGTAGCTTCATGAAGACTGCATGCCTGGTGGGGTTTTGCAGACCTTGAGAAAGGGAATTTCCACCATGGATGAGGACGGCTTCATAGGGAAGGACGAGGTTATCATGCAGGTTCGTTTGATGTACCAGCTCATCTCATTCCGCTTTGAGTGTGGACTTAGTAACAGAGTTTCAGTAAGATAAGACTGCTCCAAGATCTTTCAGAGAAGCGAAAATCATAAATCCAGAATCACAATATGTGTTATCGCTGTAACCATTAGAAGATTTTCCTATGAATTGCGAGGATGATCCTTTCTATGATGTCTATTAGTTCCCGAAACAACCTAATTTAACTGAAATTTTGTTGGGTTTTATCTAGGTCTGCAAGTTGAAAGTGAATTAAATGCCAAAGTTACGCATGTTTCAAGCTGAACTAATCCAGATCGCTGACTTTTGAGATTTTCAGGTGGAAAGAGGTAGCCTTTGGATGGAATGCAGCATTCCTAAGAAGGGAGTTATGATATTTCAACATTTCTGGAAGGTAATATATCGCCCAGTAATTGATTTTGCACATGGAGGCAGCTTGTCTGTGGACAGTTATTTGACAGCAGTAATTTCTTTTTGAAGAAATTTCTTGTTGCTATTTTCTTTGTTTGTTCTGGCATCACCTTGTCCAATGATGTGAGTTAGGAGCTGAGAAGAGCGAACATTGGCTGACCCTATTGCGGGTGTGTCGAGCAGCTTGGAAACAGAGCACTTGTTGACAGTCAGCAGAAGACTGCTTTCAAGCTGCGGTTTCTTCTGTCAGCGGAATCAGGCAGACGACAGGTACTTTAAGGAACTTTCAACTGGCCCTTTATGCCATCACTTATCTTCTATTTCGATGTAGTGTGAATACTGAAATGTAACCAGAGCGTCCTCATAACATTCAATATCAGTTATGAGAACTCGCCTTTCTTCATTGTAAATGTCATAGAAATAATCTCAAGAGTCTGACGTTCACTGTACGGAGCATCAGTCGTTGTTTTGGGGTCCAAACTTAGACAGATGTCGACAGATTTTTGGGTTTACATACGAGTCCAAAGGAAATTAAGGAGTAAAATAGAATGGTTTCACCAAATCTCCATGAAAATCTGTTGTGAGATTTCAAAAATTGTATTGTAGCTACCAGGATAACTAAAGTATGATGCAAAATTTGCCACAAGTGGTAACCTCAATCGAATTTTTGGTGCCACTCCCGAAAGGAAAACGCAATGAAGAGAAAGAGAAGAATCTTGAGATCATGGTGCTCAATGAGTGGCTAGTCCTTGTCTTCGTGTACCTTTCATTAATTGCCCTCTGAGAAGAGGTGAACAAGAAGAATTCTATTCGCCAAGGGTGTTCAGGCAGGCTCCTTCAGAATGATCTGTTCATGCTGCTCCAATGGGGTTTAGTGGCTCCCATTTTTCACAATTGTCTTTGCTGTGTATTCAAGGAATGCGTGTTCTTGCTGTGCAGGCTGAAGGATTCTGGCCGCCTGAGGCTGTCATGGATATGCTAAAGAAGATTGATGCAACGAACTTAGAACAGGAAGAACTTACAAATGAAAAGAAAGCAGTAAGTGCTTAACGTTTCAGCTGGTCAGAATTCTGGTCTAAAAAAGGTCAGTTTTTTCTGGCAAAGGATTGCCATGCGTTTCATGCTTCCTCCCTGCAGGTCCTTGGACGTTATAGGTTTGTGGTTTCGGTAGCAGAGAGGGTCTGAATTCTTAGGTGGAACAGCAAATTTACAATAGATTTCATAGAGGTCACAATCGGGCTCCGTATTCTGAACAAGTGCTGCATAGAGAATCGCATACGTTCCAGATCCACTTCCCCAATCCGGAGAAACCGGGCTTTGAGTTTCAATGTACTACTGTTTGAGTGTCTCATGTAACAGGATGAATTTGCCGGCATCTCTATTTCATTGGCAGCACTGAAGAAGGTCAAGTAACGCATATGTGGAAGGTCAAGTAACGCGTATCTGGAACTCTTTGGTAAACATGTGAGCAATAATCTCCTCCAATTGTCCACGTCTTGTGACATTTTGCAAATGTTGTCTACCCTTCAGTTAGAAAACCCTGGCAACTCAATCAGTCATCTGTTTTTAAGAGATGCGTATTGAAAGGGGGCATGCCGTTTGTGGTTGAAGTGAGTGAGGTTTTCTTCTCGTTGTAACCTCCTTGTTTATTGCAATATGAAAGCTTGTAAATTGGGTTTAAAGCAGATTATTCAGTCACATTTGGACATTGTTCATGAGAGGAGCAATGAAGAGACGACAATCAATTAGTTTATTTACGTGGTGTTTATTTCTTGGAAATTGTTGGAAGTTAGTGATCTTCCAATAGATGTATTGTACAGTACAGTACACTCCCATGTAACAACATCAGCTAGTATGACACAAAAACTTCAGCTGCAGATCACAGAGTCATGAATTGTACAGTACAATCAACTTTCTAGTTCTGTGTCATCATGGATTGCACAATCTCAAATGGGTTGAGGTTTAATTTTGGAGGTTCGATTTTTCCCTGTCCTTATATGAGAGCATCGGATGTTCACTGTAAACTAGACACTGATCTACAATAAGTGAAAGCCAGCTAGAATATTCAAGTGAGAGTGGGAGCAGCAATCAATCACAAAAATTGTTAAGCTGCAACTTTTATATTTGTACTCGAAGTTCCTATTTGATTTAAGAATGCCCATTTTGAATTCAACATTACAGTCTTGCACTGGCTCACAGTAAGGTGGACCAGCCATTTCCGTCACTCTAGTTTTGGCCCCATTTCCACCTGAAATCCTCCCCAACTCCCTTCATTCTATGACAAAATCAAGGTTTTCTATGACAAAATCAGGATTTTTTACAAGAAAATCATGAATTTTATGACAAGTTGGGGTAACATGTCACTCCTTAAATAGGGATTATCTAATTGTTCAATAGAGGGTTCTAGGATGTTTATAAGTTGTTTATGACCCTATACTAAGGTGGTTTTGTAATTTAAGACTGCTCACTTAAAAAAATCACAGAAATTACAGTTTTGATCTGAAAATTATAATTCCACTTGGGTTTGATTCATGAAACATGCACACACTTCTAAAAAATATGTGCCCTTCTTGGAATTGGCCCCAACATAGCTAGAGTGCAAATCAGGGTAGTAATAGGCATGTCTACCTTAATCATCTTCACCTTTGAGATGAAGCTACCTAGAGATACCTCAATACTATTGCTTACAATCTTGAAGAAATGTTGCACAACCCCAATGATTCCAGATTTTGCTACATACTAAACTACAGCTAAGAATTCAAAAAGCTATTGAACTCACTACAATCATTGATACCACTATTACAAAACCTCTTCTTCTACTTACAGTGTTTCATTATCTACACGTAGATTAATTATGTACAAGTGAACGCCTGCATGAATCTAAGATTTCATTTCTATTGGGAGATGAGGAATGAAAATTAATTACTCGGACAGCAAAACATGCCTACTCCCAACTGGATTCACCACGGATACCTTTCTCCTTTGCTGTTCGAGTATTCTGCAGAAGAGGGCGCAGCAAAATTTCAGTCATTCAGTGCAGAAGTAAACTGCTAAATCCCACAAACCATTCACAATCATCAAGTAGCATTCTTCAAGGTAACTACACCTAATTTCAACCACTTTCTAAAACCAAGTAGTTTAGACTCTTGTTTAAAATGTACTCCCACTATTCATGGGAATCTATAATTGGTTTAAGAGTACCTATTTTCAGCACTTTGAAAATTTGTAGTTTATTCATATGGTGTTCAAAAAATGCATTCTAAGAGAATCTAGAATCCCCTTTTGACTATCAACAAACCCCACAAAAAAAAATTCCAAAATAATAATGGGAACTATATTGAATTGCTTATTTGTGCAATTTTAGGTGTAGTTATTTTAGCAATACGATGAGGTCTCTTTTGATATTTGATGCACATGGAGCAACAAATGTGAAATGTAACACTTGTTAAGCTATCTTTCAAGATTACTTCTAGATACCTTACCTTTCAAGCGTTCTTCACCTTAAGGTAAAATTGAGGTAAAGTAACAACATCTAAAATCACATCAATAAGCTCTATAGCATATTTGATGTGTCATAGAAAATGAACACCTTGTCTTTGTAGTGCACACCATTTTGGATATCCTCCCTATTCATTTTCCCTTCCAAAATAGGAGGTCCATTTTGAAGAGTGGTTCATTTTAGTTGTAGTTATTAAGTATAAAGTTGAGGAAACGTTGTAAATCTAGGCATAAGTGAAGGCCCAGTTGTCACTCCAAATGATTTAACCCTATAAAGATAGGTTGGTTTCTATGAAAATCAAGCTTTTTTAAACCGTGGGAACCATCTACTTCAAAAAATTCAAAAATATTCATTGGAGAACAATTGGAGAGCAACCCACTATTCATGACCTCGCCTTCTTGCACAAAATTTCAAGGATGAACAATTGCAATTCTACCTTACATACAAGAATTCTCTGTCATCCATCAGACACTTAGTATCTACAGCAGCGTTATAAAATTAAGTAATGGACAATTAAGCCTTAGTAAACAAGAATTCTCTATCATCTATTGGACACTTGATGTCCGCAATGGCATTACAAAGTTAAGTAATGGACAATTAAACCTTAGTAAACAATGATATGAGCTAGATAAAGAAGAGCGGATCCCCATCTCATACTTGAGTGGAGAGACTTACAATGATCGGCGAGCTGCCTTCATGTTTCTTAGTGAGCCGCTTGGCCCAAGCATCCACAACCACACATGCATTTGCATCGCCCCAGACGTTGACAGTGGTTCGAACCATGCCGAGGAGCCAATCCACCGAGTACAACACAGCCACGTCGGGAATGTACGCTTGTAAACCCAAAGCCTGTCGTCCAACAGCCATTGGGCTTGAGCTTCAAGACATGGCAGAATGTATGTACCAGCCAAGGGCTGGTGTGGAAACACTATAAAGTAATTACACTTAAACTCACACACTTTCTAAAATTGCACACTACACATTCTTGTCTAAAATGTATTGCCACTATTCATGAGAATCTAAGATTGGTCTTAGAAACACCACTTTTCAGCACTTTGAAAATTCATAGTTTATTCATACAATGTCCAAAATTTGTGTTCTAAGAGAATGTTGAATCCCCTTTTGACTACCAACATGACCTTGCAAAAAAAATTCCAATATAATGATGGGAACTATGTTGAATTGCTTATTTGTGCAATTTTAGGTGTAGTCACCTTAACTTATGCAAAAGTGGAGGTAGACTGAGAAAGGAAATCAAGTAAAAAAGCTAATTCTAATTAGTACAAATAAGAAGAAGAGTCGATGGATGAATGAAGTGGGTCAAGCTCAGGAGTGACCTGCAAGATAGTGATCATAGACACCAGGGCGGAGTTGGGAATGGAAGCAGAGCCCATGGCTGCCAGTGTGGCTGTTAAGGCCACCACTACCACGCTGCCAACCGACAATGATAACCCATGCGCCTGCAACCAGCATCAACTTCAATTACTATGTGCAAGAAATTTTCATTTCCTTCCCTTCTGAAGAGATTTATACCGAAGGTCCAAAGGACACCATTGCTGCGTACTTTTACTATTGGATGTCAAGAGAATTTCCTGGCTGAGGAAGAAAATACCATAACTAAAAGAAACCTGATCCTGACTTCTATTGACTGATCCCTGTTTCGTGCACAGCAACTAATCTATTCATGCACTTCATTTGCGTTCAACTAGCAATCTGGGTGTAACTATGACTTGGTTGAAGGTCTATGGCACCTAATCGTTGAATGAAATGGGGTTAACTGTCACTTCAATAGTGGTCTACAACCTCTGAATGATTGCATACGAATCTCAAACGCAGTGATAACAATTTAGATGAGCACGTTTTTGAACCCCAAGAGACCTCCACAAGTCGAAACAGGTCTCTCAACAAAAGCACATCCCTACATCGATTATATTTAATGCAAACTGACTGTGTCACGGTATCATTTGCACAGTTTTTCATTCATCCGTTTTTTTTCAAAACGCGAAAGACATCTGGACACCTTCTCAATGAAACCCTGCAGCTTAATGAAATCTATTGGGTGTCATTGCATTGCAACGAACTCCATTCTAGTACTGGTTCAAATGCTTGACATGACCCATATAGTATCCTTTACGTTGGTGGAGTATCACTAAGAGAGTGTCTGAGTTTGTGTACCTGACAGATGAACATTACTGACACTGCTTCATAGAGAGCTGCACCGTCGCGATTTATGTTGGTGCCCATGGGAATGACGAAGCGAACTATGCTGGGAGCGCATCCATAGTCCTCCCCGCATTTCATGGCCACTGGCATACTCGCAGCACTGGAAGAGGTTCCAAAGGCTAGCAGTAGTGCTGGAGTGAATTTTCTGTTGCAAACATCCTCTGTGTCAAAGACATGAATTGCGAAGGAAGTAACTAAAATTTTAAAGAACCCAATTCCCCCCCAAAAAACAGATTCCAAACCATCCAAATCGCACAAAGGGGGATTTCAACAGAATTGCGCACCTGAAAACATTGAGAGGGTTCCGTTGCGAAAGCAGGAACACAACAGTAGGAATCACCACACAAGAGTGCAGGCCAAACCCTACAAGCACGGTGCTCACGTACAATGCCAATGCTTTTACCAGCTCCAGAAGACTACAAGACTTCAATATGGTACTTGCCAGCAGTGAGGCCACTCCAATTGGTGTCATAGCAATTACCATATAAATCTGGAAGCAAAAATTGTTAGTAGATTCTTACTTGAAAGAGTTGAACAAGTGAACGACGCTGATGTTGGATATCCGATCAAAACATCTCCAGATTGATGGTATTTCATGCAATCACATGAAATCGAGATGTAAAAAAATTTAATGGGAGAAAAAACTCACAATCTTGAGAAAAACGTCGTTGCAAAGCTCAAAGATCTGAATTAGGTGCTCAGCTCTTTCACCTGCCAGTTTCAACAACAGTTCGCTTCTTAACCCCTACAGGACGAAGGGATTTAAAACGACCAATTCCGTTGATCCTATTTTGAAAAATAAATTTTTGATGGGGCTGAATTTTATATCACCAGAATCAGTGACGAACATTGCGTGCGTTTGGTTAAATAAATAAAATTAGACAAAAGGAAGTTCATAAATGAACTACTCAAAACTACAAAGGACATACGGCCCAAATTAGGGTTTAACACAATTTGAAAAGCATAATCGTTGCATCCCTAGGCTTCTGAGAGGCAAAAGCAACCAATGGTTTACTTATATCTCTATCTCTAGAGTTATGGTGCAGGCGCAGAGGTGTTAACAAACCACATACCGTAGGTGTTGAGAGCACTAGCAAAAACAATAGCAAATGTAATGACGCCCATGTAATTCGACTGAGCAGCTGCCGCCACGATATTGGTGGGAATGAGATCACGCCCAATGTTCAGCAACGAACTCACAGCCGACTTCTCCTCACGCAACAGACCGCGAGCTCTGTCCACCCAAAAGAGATTAGGTCACATTTCTTAATCCCCAAAGCCCAAATAATGATAAGGAATCAAACGACCAATTCAATGGATCATATTGAGAAAAAATTTAAAACACATGGGCCCAACTTTAATATCACCAGAATCAGCTAAGAGCACTGCACATTCTCGGACAATAATAAATAAAATCGGACAAAAGAAAGTCTCCATACGCAGGTTGAACATAAACTCAAAGCTGCGAAAACAAACATAAGACCCCAACATTAGGATTTCTTGGTCCTAGCTCCAGGGATTTACATTGACCGCATACAATTGAAAATCTTCCTCACATTTACAATAGAGGTTGAGAGCACTTACAAAGTGGTGGTAGTATTGGCGTGATCTCCACATGAATCCCCAACATCAATGCCGTTCGAGAAAGGACTGCTCTGACCTGGCTTAATGATATAAACCAATGTGATACCCAGGGTTACTGCCAATAGCATGGACATCAAGTAGTACATCAACGACCACCGAATGATCCGCCCAGCACTGCAAACAACAACACGCTCAGTCTTTGTTGGAGAATAGGAATTAGGGTTTGCGTCACGTCAATTGCTAGCCTTCTGGCTTACCCGCTGGCCGAGTGACGCAGGTTGAACACACCGCTCATTAGGGCAAACACCATCAATGGCAGTACCAGCTCCTGTAATGCCCGAATCAAGAGCTCACCCGGGTACCCTGCCCAATGCCCACATTGAAACCAGCTCGTGAGTGGCAACATGGTGTAACATTCTACTTGCAACATTTTTCCCAAGAATCAAGGACTAGATCATACATGGATTTAGACTAGTTACTCATTCTGTTTTCAACAAATTAGAAATGACACTTTGAACTCAGACTGATAGCTAAAAGAAAAAAAAACATTGGCCCAAAGAAATCGCACTGAAAAGCGTAATGCAAATTTCAAAAATGACACTGGGATGTTTCAAGAAACTGGTAGGTTCAACAACTACTTTTGTGCGTGTTGTGCCAGTATTTTATTTTAACAGGGGGTGGGATTGACAAAACAGGGGGCTTGAGGTGCAAGGAACAAGAATTCGAGTACCCTGCTGCTGGCAAGGTAACGTACCGATGAGTTCAATGGCCACTGGTGGCAGATGGGAACGGTAGAGAGACAGACCGCAAACAAGCCCGAACCCTACTCCCAAGAGCGTCCACCATATCAGCATCTTCATCTGAAACACGGAGTTCCGAAACTGCTCCCACAACGACCTCTTCGAATCCCCTGTAACACGAACTTTTCAATTTTTTCTCCCTCAACTTGAACACAGCTAGAGAATTCAAAGGAAGTAGAAAAAGAGGAATCAAGAGAGAAAGCAGAAAAGGATGCAATAGGAGATGGGTTCTTGTAGCACCTGTCTGAAGCAGAGTGTAGCCAGCCTCCACTTCGGGCATTGCAACGAGAACCATGGCGATCAATTGAAAATTTGCACTTCGTTCTAATGATCGACCGCCACTCGCGTGTAAACTTAACCAATTCACCAAGTTTTCATTCCACCCAATTCCATAAACCTTCGATCTCGGTCCTCTCCTACAAGTCCAGATCACATCACTCACTACAACACTTGTTACCAGAAAGTACTATCCCAGAAACTCAACCACTATCTTCCCTACTCGTGCATGTCCACAACTTCCACACTTGCTGACCGACGTGATTTCAAGCTGCAATCACTTTAATGCTTCTCTACTCTACGCGAAAAATTGCACCATGTCGAAAATCTAGACGAGTACTGTCGTCATTCAATCTCCCCGAAACATGGGTACGTACCCGCCGGGCTCAGAGATTCATATTTCAGCCGCTACATATCTACTTCCCGCCGTTCCCGGGACTGTTAAGAAAACCCGTGTTCGTCCGATCTAACCGAAGGTTCTTACGCACCAAGCCTCCGTGGCCGAAATCTAGATGCGTAAGCTTCCTGTCGATCAATCTTTCTGGAACGTGGGTACCCGCCAGGCTCGGAGATTTGTTTGTAACACGATAGCTCCGCCTTGGGAGTGTTAAGAACAGCCCGTTTTCGGATCTGAGCTTGAAAAAGAATGCCAGGGTTTTGACGCAACCAGTCGTGAGATGTGGCGATGTTTCCCGTGCTCGGATCGATCTCGAAGGCGTGGCAATGATTGAAATCGCGCGCGGTTATTGCATTTCTTACCTGAAGATCGATGAGATGAGATTATTTTAGATGGGAGTTCGTGGTGGTGGTGGTCGCAGACTCGCAGTGTGCAACACTCAAGTAATCCGTGGTGCAAAGCCCCGGTCCACACACCATCGGCGGGCGTCGACAGCACGTCTCCGAGCAGCCGCGAGCACGCACACTAAGCTTATGAGAAAAGAAGCAGCCAGGCGCTTCGACAGACAGACGTCCTCCATCAAATACTACTCACTACTGCCACCTTTAATTTATAAACTTTAATTTATGAACTGCCGTCCGACTCCGTCACCAGACAGCAGAACAACACTTTTCTATTGCACAAGTGAAGTTTCACGTTTGGTTACTTTCCTTGAATCCTTCCCACAATCTCGGCTTCGAAGAATTACCAGCCCTGCAGATCCGGGATCCATGTCCACATGTTTCAAGAAAAATAGAAAAACAAAATAAAGCATTCGCTTTGCAGGACCGACTGGCACCATCAACACCAATATCTATGGTAAGTTTGCAGAGTGTGGTACAGTAACAGACTACTGTAACAGTAATATGGACTAAAGGAGTCAGTGACAAAAGGACGTTAACCGTGAAGAAGAACTAGAGAATTGTTTGATCAACGTATTATGACCGAGTTATTTCCTGTTTTGTCTCCAAATTCTGTGCATTTGTCCATTCGGCAACCGGAACTGGAGACGGTTGCGTGGATCGAAGGGATGGCGTACAAATCGATCCGTCAGTACGTCTCCCAAACCACCGGAGTACGTTACGTCCATACCGGCACGGGCAGCAAGGGAACTCTAACTTATCATTACGCCGAACCCCCTTCCTGCTCATGTCATCTCTATTCGAATCGAGCACGTCTTTGTCTCGCAGTTCAGTCGATTGTCAAAATGAACCACCTCTACAAATCCAAAATTTCGACACGAACTCTGCTCCAGAGCCTAGTTGCTGCCGAATGAGGAGCGAGGAATTTCCAAGCAGATCGTTGTGTGCAGGGTTGGCAGCAGTACCGTAGGTCGTGGGCCGGCTACTGTAGTGGTAGAGTGGCCGACTCCCCAGAAACATGCAGAAAGATTCCTTCCAAACCATTCTGGTCCTCTGGAATGGCGTGAACCAGCACGCGAGTGGTGGACGACTGAAAGCAAGGAACGGTCTTCTTCTCATGGCTAATTAGGGTAATCATTAGACGGATTCAACAAATACTCCAATTATTAAAAAAGAAAATGGCATTCAACTCAATCCGAGCGGCATGTGCCCGCGCCGGCCAGCTGTGGGAGGGAGGCCATTGTCCAATGTGGCCCCGTGCAGCTAAAATAGGCCTCGCTTCTCGAGCTGGATTCTTCAGTCAGGATTCGGCCGTTGTAGTAGAATACTGGAAATCCCATGGTGAGCATTATTCGTTGGTGCCCCATGGATTCCTCATTCAGGATTCGGCCGTTATAGTAGAGTATTGTAAATCCCAAGGTAAGCATTATTCGTTGGTGCCGGTCAATCCAAGCATTCGGGGACTGTACGTGGGCGCCACTCGATTTGCACCTTGGAATGCAGCAGTTGAGGACTCCACTTAACCCTAAACCGTTTGCTGGTGACATAACTGCTCTGAAGTCTGCTCTCACTTGGGTGGGGTCTGGGTTGATTAAGGCCAAGCCACGCTAAAGAAATGCAAACCTGGCTTTCCAGTTGTAAAGAACTGTAAAAAACAAGTAGTTAAGGTAGGTACACCCAAAATGACACCTGACCTTAAAGCACCCTGTACAGTACAACGTGCATACATTTTCAAAATCAATCATGTACCCATACTGTAGATGGTGCTTTCAGAAACACTTTGACTATTAGTAACTTTTGCATACGGTATCCAAATTCACTATTCTTTGGTGCGTTGGAACGTGCTTTCATTCACCAACAAGACTGTAAGCAAATTTGAACAACATAATAACAGGAACTAGGCACAGTATGAAAAACTGGCACTTTTGGGTGTACCCACCTTACTAACTGAAGAAGTACTCCGAACTTTTGAATAACTTCTTACGAGCAGTTGCCCTAGTTCAATTCTCTCATGCCATGAACTACCCGCAGCTCTGCCTCCATTTCTCAAATCGAAAAGCCTACTGTAAGTTTAGAGAACCTTGTGTACAGGGCAGCGATTTTTTTAATGGCGAAAACTCGCCAAAAACCACCTCAGTTTTGGGGTTGGCGAATTTCCCATATAAATTTTTTTAAACTTTACCTGATGGTGTCACCTGATGGAGACATTCCAGGTGGCTAGGGGGGCCACTTCAGCCGCCCAGGCCCACGTCATGTCGCCATTTCGGCGCGCTTTCCTGTCCTTCACCTCACCACTCCCCCCCGTCACTTTCCAGCTTTTTCGCCAACGTGCTTCATGTTTCTCCCTCCCTCGCCAGTTCGTATTAACTCCTGGGCCCCATGTTTCTTCCTCATTCGCCTGAAGCTCGAGAGGTTAAGCGCTGGTGGGCCGCTGCGTTCACTTGTGTGCGCAAATCAAGTTCTGTGATTTTGTCTCCTTTTGCAATTCTCTCGTAGGGTGCTCGGATGTAATGAACGTGGAAGTTTATCTTAGGCGCTGGGAGTTAATCATTTGCTAATCTTGTTTTTAGGCTACAGGTAGCCCACAATCGTAATTAGCGTTCATTAAATCCGAAGTTGTCCGTTTTCTTGAATTGGATTAGGGTTCTCTTTTAAACCTTCATTGGATGCAATTTGCAAGTCTGGCGCCGTCATAGAATTTGAATTCAGCACTTGTGTTGCAAAGCTTTAGCTGACAAAGGCATCATTTTTGTATTTGGTTTCTGATGAAAGAATTTCCGATGTGAATGTGGTCTGCTTCTGAATTTGGCAATGTGTTGTTTTCTTCTGTTTTTTGGCTTCTCTGATTCCTCCATGTTGCGCTGCGGAGTGCGGACGTCCTACCACGAATTGGAGATAAATTGGAGACTTCGGTGACGATGTAGAGCAGATGAGTCTTCCCCACTTCTGTTTTCACGTTTCAATTGCTGCTTTGTTCGATTTTCTTGTTGTCTTCATTTGTTGTGTCGGGAGAGTCCATGGCTCCCCGACAGTCCATGATGAACAAGTTTCTATACGAGGGGAGAGTTACTTCTGCCTTCCACAATTCTGATTCTGATTCTCTTCCTACTTCATAGGTTGATTTAACTAGTAGCCAGGGAGATTCGGGAGTACCTGTTGAAGTCGATAATTCGAAACCATCGGTGCTTTGTAGCACCACTGCAGCTGACATTCTCAGTGACATCGACGCGCCACTGATCATCCCTTCAGTGATAGCTCCAGATCTCGTTATCTTGGATCCCTTGGAGGCTTCCCCGGCTCATGATCTTGCTCGTGCTCGTCGGCTTTCCTATGAGCAGAATCGCTAGTGGCAGGATTCTTGGGCTGCACGCCTCTCGTGGGTAGAGAGCGTCTTAGGAGCAGACGGGAAGATTCGGTAGGTCCGATGCAAGGTGTGCTCGGAGGTTGAAGGCAGGGAGAAGCTTTTGGTTCCCAAGTTAGACTCTCTATGGAAGCATTGTGGTCGAAGGAAGGCCACCGCTTCCTTTGGTCAGGTAAAAGCGGGTGAATTTTACTTTTTCAGCAACAATGTGCATGTTTGGAATGAAAATTTTTTTTTGCACGCTTGGAGAAGGCTGGGGACACTGTCTTGCAGCAAGTTGCGCAGGGAACAATCAAGGAACGTAAGAGGAAGAATGTGCAATTCCGAGCTGTATTGTGGTTGCTCATGCATGGGCGACCACTGTCTGAGTATGAGCACATGCGAGACTTATTTGAGCTCCTGGGTGTTCCTGACTTCCCCAAAAAACACTGGAGCATGACGGTCGCGTGGGAGATGGGCGATCATTTAGCGATTGCCTTAGCTGATCACACGAGGCAGGTTTTATCTAAGTCCCGATTTCTTTCCCTCAGTGCTGATGAGGTCACGACTATTGACTCGCAGTCTTGGTTGTCCTTGCATGCATATGTTTGCATCGATTTCAAAAGAGTGCCAATTTTATTATCATTGAGGAGGTTGCATGATGGAAATGGCTCTCAGGCTATTAGAGCAGCTATAGAAGGGATGGTCAGCCATCACTCTGGGCTGTCTCAAATTGCAATTGCTAGTCGCTTGGTGTGTTTTGGGGCGAATGGGGTAACTGTTTTCCAGGGTTGCAAAAACAGCGTTACAACGCAGATGTGGCAATATATGGCACCTTTCTTATTCGGTGTCCATTGCATGGCACATCGGACAAACCTAGCTGTGAAGCCAATTTTGAATTTACCTATTGTAGCGAAGGTGGAAGCACTTTACCAGGCGATGTATGCTTACTTCAGCCATAGCCCCAAGCGGCACTTGGAATTCCAAAAACTTGCTGACATAGTGGAAACAGAGGGTCGACGGATGCTGCGCAATGTCAAAACACGTTGGATTTCTTTACTGGAGCCCTTGAAGCGTGTCATGGGAGAGTACAAGACTTTGATCGTCAAAATGTGTGATGATGCAACGCTGAAAGAACCAGAGTTGACGGCCAAGCAAGCTGCGGCCAGAGACTCAGCTCGTCACAACTACGACCTCCTTTGTGACATCGGGACTTTGCTCGGTTTGCCCTACCTTATGCCTCTGCTCGATTCAGTTAATTGCCTGATGAAGTTTGCACAGTCTGATCACATTTTCATCAGCGATTATGTGGCGGTAGTGAAAATTTGCCAAGCTGAATTATACTCGATGTATTCTGACAAAGATACTGCTTGGCAGAAGCATCATTTCGAAATGTTTTTTGACATCGTGAATGATCATTCCTACAGTATTAGCCAAGAATGGGTAACGGATCTGAACACTGGAGGGGAGAGTCTGGCCTTCCGAATTGGTGGGCATACATATCCAGCCCATTCCATTTGCTCTGTTACAAGGAAGAAGCTATCGGTGACAAGGCCTGATCTTGAGGCTGCCATTATCTCCGTCAAGGGACAGTGTCAGGATGCGGCTGAGATGTTATGTCTTGAATTAGACGTTCGTTTTCCAGAGGTGGAATTAATGAACGCTTTGGCTGTGGTTTTCCCACAGTACTGGTTCCAAGCCAATTGCGATGATTTGTTTCCTTTACACGTGAAGACCTTGCGGGCATACTATGGCATGGTGCGCACAATTAACTTCGGCTTAGTTGATGATCCCGATGAGCAACAAGTCAATCCCATTCTCGATGGGAAATTGTTGACTTTGCAGATGTCCCTGTTCAAGTTAACGATGAAGTCTCGATGTAAGGCTGCGATGGAGGAACCGAGGGATCATAACCCTTTAACAAAACTTTGGCTTTCTGTTGGCCAAAATGCTCTCATGCTGAGCCGCCTATTGGAATTCTTCAAAGTTGCTGAAATTGCTATTTGTGTTGTCTTAGGCAGCGTAGCAGACGAGCGTACTTTCTCCACACTCAGCTTTATGAAGTCCAAACTTCGAAATCGCTTGAGTGGTGGACATGTTGACACTTGTGTCAAGCTCTTTTCACAGGATTTCTTCACATTGCAAACGTTCCCTGTGAACAAAGCAATCATCTCGTGGTGGGAGGAGAAATCTCGCAGAGGCACGGAAATGTAAGCTCCATTTCCATTATGACGGCAAGTTTGCAATTCCAAGTTTTATAAACTTACTAACTTGGTTGGGGGTGGGGGGGATTGCTTATTGCACTTGGGCAAGGCCTCACGGCCGGGGTTCGAATCCCCTGAGCAATGTTATTTTCCCTGATTCGCCACAAGAGCACCCAAAAAGCACGGAGACTCGCCTAAAACAACTACAGTGAAAAAAAAAGAGTCACCAGAGTCAACAACGACAAAAGAGGCCTGTAGCCAATAAGGCTAGGGGGATTCTTGGTTGCAGTCGCCAGGAAGGTGCCTCCAGCAACCGTCTAGCAGCCTTTCGCTCCCCCTAGGTAAAACACTAAAATATTCACTGGTACAGGGCACATGTTCTCTGCCTCCCTTACTGCCAGTGCAAATTGGAGCCCTGGTCGACAAGAAGGAGAAGCGCAACTGGAATACTGGAGCGGAATTTTTAAGACATTGATTCTGGCTTATCCTCCCAAAGCACGAGCCTCCTTTCATGTGAGCCTGTGAGGACCAGGGCTTCTTTTTTTCTTAAACACATGGATAATTTCCATTGATAGAGGAAACAGTACACAGAACCAGAGGAACAAGTCCTTCGCGAAGCATATATTTCTTTTTTTCATATCTTTTTTTTAAAACTAGAACCCAACCCTAGCCCAACTAATCAGCAAGCTAAGGGTTGTTTCTCGTTACGAGCCTAGAGGTCCAAGCCCTAGAAGGGGTGCTGAAGGGTAGCCAGAGGGGTTTGGCTTTCCCACTTCCTTTGGACCCCCAGGCCTGAAGGCCGCACCTCAAAAAAGTCCCTTCCTTCACGGCTTTCTTGTTGGGAATTCGAAATTGTAGCAAACATGGGCTAAGCTGAGATAGGCTACAACAAACATAGGTTGGAGCTGTAGCGAACATGAATTGGCTTCAGTGCTAATTTGGGGAGTCCAGGCAGGGGTCTGGCCCCTCCAGGTCTGAAATTGAGACTCGCAAGATCTGGAGGCTGGAGGGGGCCTGGAGGTCTAAACCTGGAGGTCCAGCTCCCCCTTTCTCTCAATGAAAATTGCTTGAACCTCCTAGTTTTGGAGGTCCAGGCCTTCAATGAGAAGCGGCTCTAACTAGCCACAAAAACCAACAAACAAACTCGACTTGAAACCAAGACCATGCATAACCAGCTCAGGGTCAATCAGGAGAAGGACCCAAGCTTAGGGAGCTGAAGATTCCAGTGAATGTGTCGGTTAGTCCGGACTTCAAAGAAGGGAGTTTGTAACCACACGGAGTCAAACCGTTTGAGGAACAGTCCGACTTTGTCTGGGTAACTTACAGAGAGCACAGGTTGATGGTGCGCATCCAAGTGCCCCTTGCATGCTCAACAAATGCTTCCTAGATTGTTCAGGGTTTTTGTTTTTGTTTTTGGCTGTCAGGTGCGAGATTGCACCAGAAAAAATAATCTGGCCAAAAAATGCCAAAAAAACTCGAATGAAATCGCCAAGACAACTTTGAAATTTAAAAAAATATTAGATGAAATCACCTAATTGTAGATGAAAACGATACTATACATCCAATAAGTGGATGAATGTTGTAATTTGAAGCACCACTATAACATTTTATATCGCTACTATGACACTTCTTCAAAAATGAAAAAAAAAAGCCTTGGTGAGCACATTTGGAAGGGCACATACTTGGAAGGCACACTTGGAGGGCACACTTGCAAGGGCAAGCTACAAGTCCAAGTAGCCCTTTTATTGTTTTTTGAGAAAGTGCCAAGATGGCAATCACTTCAAATTTGGTAAAGCATGTAATTCTACATTCATCTGTCTTTTGGACTTAAAAACACTTTTCCATCATATGCATACACTTTTTCATCCAAATTTGGCAACTTCATCTATATTTTAAAGAGAACTGGAAAAAATTTATCAATTTATTTTTTTATCTTGCCAAAAAAGGACATTTATTTTGAAATGGTGCAATTTGGCCCATGGTGCTAGGAAAAAAGGATTGGGTCTAAGTGAACATTTTATTGGCTCTATCCTTGAATAGAGACTATCACAACAACTCTGCTATGAGTTTTGCTTCGGAATCTGAGTTTCCAAATCTTATCTACTTCCATGTTCACACTGTAGAATGTAGTCGACATTCACACCGTAGACACACAAATCCTAGCATAGACTTGATGTAGTCAATTAACATTCTACTTCCTAATGATGTGGTAGTTCAAGTATTCAAATTCACTAATGGAGTTGTTTTTGTGGTTGTGGTTGCACCTTTGGCACTAAAAAATTTGTTGAATACTCCATTAAAATGTATGGTGAATTAAATCATATTCAAATTTATTCTTTATAGAATAGTTTATTCACCAGACATCTTATAAACGTGATGTTTTTTGGAAATGATGTTTTTGAAGAGGATATTATAAGTGCATAATTTTTTAGATTTTGAAATTGTTCAAGACAATGATAAAATATTGATAGTTGCACCTAACAAATATAGTTTATTTGTTGCATCTAGTGAAGACACCATCCAAAAGAATCTTAAAAAATGAACTTAATTTTCCAACATTGTTTTTTTGTCATCTTCAAAATGATAAAATATATAATAATTTCACTAATTGTAAAATAAAAAATAAAAAATATTGCATAAAATTCATGATTTCACTACAAATATTCAAAACATTTTGGGTGGAAAAATATATAATTGTATAATTGAACATTTAAGAAAAAATTCACTAATTTTTTGCCAACAACTTACGATCAACTTGAGTAAATAGTTCCAATTGATACTCATTTTCTAAAGTGAAATCATGTTTATTAGCTTCATCAATATTTAAATTTCTTAAAATAAATTAGTTTAATTTCCATTCTATCCACTATCAATAAACTAATAATATTGCTTATCTAGGATGGAGCCCCACAGTCACATTGCTTTTGTTAAGCTTACACTTCCATGTGGACCTGTTGGTGGTGGGAGAGATGAATAAGAATGCCACACATATTGATTCCCTCAAGCTTAACCCCTAAAGGTTTTTGACTATGTTTTCACCAAAATTGCTCCAAAACTGTCATTTTTAGGATAACTATCAAATTTTAGAAAAAAAACATTTTTAGAATAATGTAACCGTAGGATCTTAGAGTACACTAGTTTGAAAGCATGTACAAAAAATTTCAGAAAATTCCACCATGTAGATTGTAAGATAATAGTGTTTGAAGTTACAAAAGTCCCTTTTTTATCACTGCGGAAATCCGGGCAGCTGCACTTCAGAAGGTCACATTTGTATGAAAAAATATTCAAAATGGTTGTTACTCTTTGGATTCATTCTTCAATTCAAGTTGGCTACATGCTCAAAAAATTTCAAATCATTTCGAATTGTACAACATGTACAAAAAAAATAGTAAGTAGAGAGAGGTAGAGAATGATTCAAACACTGGAAGAAAAAGTTGTTCGTACCAACGAAGACTGAACGCAGAAAACACGTTTGGAAAAATGATTTTGGCAAACGTAGCACGTCAGCTGGAAATTGTTGAGTTCTGCGTTCGTAACATGAATGTGCGACATACATTGTGTCATTGAGTAACCCGTTGGGACTCGCGTTCAGTGCGTTGGTACTAACACAGAGCGTTAAGCATGTTAATTTCCACGTGTTTTTTCTGTTTCCTCATTTTTCCACGTGGCGTATGACGTGGCTTTCTTGGCAACATAAATTATGGCTACTAGTTTTGAGACATGTGTTTTCATGTTGCAGTTACACGTGGTTCCTCATGTGTCGTCCATTCATGTGGACGTGTCCGATGTTATGTGTTCAGTTTCTTTGGCGAGAATTCTAACGCTACGTTATTCCTTACATGATTTCAGTGTTACTTTAAACGCAATATCATGTCATGTAACACAAACTTCCGTCATTTGGTAGTCCGGCTTAGCTTAACATATGTTGCTTCCTACAAACTTTGTAACATTGTTGCTAGGAATCTTGTTCAATGCAACAGAGAACCTGTTTCCCAACACTGCTTCTTTTTAATTTCTTCATATTCGACAATACATAATTTTCAACTTCTTCCTCTTTGATTTCTTCCAGCACCATCTTCCTCACTATGAAGTAACAACACTCAAATATTGAAATCCTTGCACACATGCATGGACACTGAGATCTCCGTTCTTTTCTTTTCATTGCATGCAGTCATAAGTAGTTGGACATCATACTCCATGTTTTAAAACACTAAATGTTTAACAATTTATTTATTGAATTGAAAAATGCCAATCTCAATGGTTCAAATGTTTTAGTAAACATTCTATACACAATGTTTTTTGTTTTTTTCAAAAATATTGAAAATTGAGTAAAATAAAGGACTTCAAAGTTTATTTTAGAGTAGAGAATCCATAACTACCCGCAAACTAAAATTCTTCATAACTTTTGACTCATTAATGCAAATAGCATGATTCAAAGATTTTCACATATATATAAATCTATAAAATCAATTTCAAATTTTGGTTTCCAAAAAAAGTGATTTTTTTTTATCTGCCCAAACTGCCCGAGTTGAGAAACAAACAACATATTATGCAATAACTTTTCAACCATAAAGTCAAAAGTCATGAAAATTGTTGGGCTTGAAAGATACTCCTCGTCCATACCTTCTATTAAATTTTGGTTCCAAAATATAGAAATCTCTAGTCACACGTACCTGTCCAAAATCGCTATGTTGCCAAAAAATGTTACGAACCCATTCGTAACAAGGGAACGGTTGTAACGGTTGGGTTAGTTGGCTTCTTCCCTTCCCTTTAATAGTCAAGTGAGGAGGCTTGTTCCTCACTTGACATTTTGTGTAATGAAGATAATATGAATTTGATACAATGTGTAAGTGTGACTCTCATTGTCATTATTGTAACTTGGTGGTGATTTAGTATTGGTTTGCTTTGAATGCAATCTAAGTAGAGCATCGACTTCTTGGTCAAGTCGATCCGTAACATAATGTCAAGTCATGCAAAGTCCATGCTCTAATTCGGATTCCCAAGTTGAAGGTGCATTGATGGCTTTGGACAACGGCCGTTACCATGAGGGATTTTGTAGGATTATTTGATTCGGAAACCTAATCTCCTTCAATGGATCAAGGACCACCGGTGGTCCAACCGGGGGAAGAATTGATGCCGGATGGGATGGGGTCGGAGTGGGCGGCCTTCATCCAACAACAAATCCAAAGTGTGTTCCAAGCCACACTTCCTCAATTGATACAAGAGATTTCGAGTCGAGCAGCGCAAGGACCACGACCGGTGGTCTCTCCCATCTCCAATAGCGGAGGGGTGTTAGGAGGGAGGTGTGCGGAATCCAATGTGGAACTCAAAGAATCAAAGGTAGCGGAACCGGAAAAATTTTCCGGAAAGAAGGGAAATGAAGTTTACCGATGGTTTGCACAACTCCGTCTTGTATTTCGAGGTAAACTGCGCACTTATAGCTCTGATGCAGATAAAGTAGCTTATGCGCTTTCGTATATGACTGGAGCGGCACAAAATTGGGCTATGCCTCTTCTCCAAGCTTTGGACGAGGAGCATAATCACGAGTTATTGGGCAATTACCAAGCTTTTCAGGAGTCCGTGATTGCCGTATATGGGGATATTGACCGTCGAAGCAATGCGGAGGATCGCATTGGGAAGCTTCGACAAACTGGGTCAGTCGCGAATTATATTTCTATGTTTAATGAATGTGCGGCGCTACTCGATTGGAATGAATCTAGTTTGGTAGCTCGCTTTCGTGGAGGACTCAAGGATGAGATTTTGGATTCGGTGGCGACGGCGGAGACTCAACCACGCCGGCTACAAGATTGGATGGCAATGTCATCCCGAATCGATGAGAGATTATGGGGTCGGCGTCAAAACCGCCGTTCACCCTTTGAGACTTCAAGTTTCCACTCTTCAACAACATTGCCACGAGATGCAGTGGGGAAGGTACAATCTAACTCGAATACCTCCGAGCCGGTGCCGATGGAGCTTGGAGCGGTGCGTACTCCTTCTACAGCCTTGGCAAAAACGGCGGTGGAACGGCAAGAATATCAACGCCAAGGACGTTGTTGGGATTGCGGTGGAGTAGGTCATATTCGATCACGTTGCCTCACGAATCCCTCGAAGCCCTTGTCGATCTCTGCCACCATTGAAGCGGAAGGCACCTCTTCGGGAAAAGAGAAAGCCCGGGACTGAAGGGAAATTTTCAGTACCCAGGCACTATGCAAACTGCCACTGCCATCATTCACAAGACACCCACGCTGGACGCAACAAGGAAGGTGGGCAATATGGTGGAGCGGCCTCTTGAGTCGGCCTCTTGGGAGAATTTACAATGGAGTAACATATGATCGAATACGGATGTCGAGGTTTCAAAGGAGGTAAATTGCGGATTAGATCCGTTGTACTTACGTACCACTATTGACCCTAGTGCACATGTGACGTTGGATGCACAGCTCAATTCCATCCCAGGCCTCACGTTAGTGGATTCGGGAGCGACAGGAATATTCATGCATCCCGAGTTTGCGGAACAATGTAATGCGGAGCTACAACTAAAGCCGGTGCCGCGTGAAGTTAGGGTGATTGATGGGCAAATGATCAGCTCTGGGCTTATAACCCATGAGGCCATTGTGGAACTTATAATTGGAGATCATCGTGAAAGATTGGTAGCAGATGTCACGAATACAGGCAAGTATCCATGTATCTTAGGCATTCCTTGGTTGATCCGCCACGATCCAACTATTCGATGATCCCAACGGAGTGTCGTATTTGACTCTTCCTATTGTCAAGCAATGTGCATCGCGGAAGGCGTGCGAGGAGAAAGAAAAAACCACAACACAATGAAGTATGCAGAAACTTTGAGAGAATTACAACTTTCTGAAAATAACAAGGAACAACATTGTGATAGAGGCAGCCGGGGCGTTGACCCAGCTTGGGAAGCCCCAGCGCCAGGGCCTGCCGGGGCGGGCCTGGCGCTTGCGCCAGCCCCAGCGTCGGGGCTTGGCAGGGCCGGCCCGGTGTCGGCGCCTCTCCCAACGTCGGGCGCTGTCCGGGCCGAGCCGGTGCCGACAGTTGCCGGGGAGGGCCCGGCGTCGACGCAGGGCTTCCCTGCCGGGGCGAGGCTAGCGGCCGGCCCGGCTTTACAGCCTGCCGGGGCAGCCCTCGTCCCCAGCGGGCTGCTCCCTAGGCCAGGCCCGGCACCTGCCAAAGGCCTGGTGGGGCAGGGTCTGCCAGGGCCAGCGGGGCAGTGCATGGGAGGGCTACCCCGTAGAAAAGGGGCCCCCCTCCTTAAGAAAAAGGATAAATTATGTGATGAAAAAGGTAAGGAAAATTATAAGCCAGGACAAAATTTCAATGAAGGAAAAAAAATTTCACAATTAATTGCTCCAAAGCATGCATTGGTGTCTGAGGCAGCTTTTCGTCTTTCGGCAAAGGAGGCAGAAATTTATGCGCTCGAGATTTCCGAGGTGGATACCCCACTATCTTCTTCTATTCCACAAGAATATCATGATTTAAAAGCAGCTTTCAATGAGGTGGCATCCAATGAGTTGCCAGCCCATGGGGCTTGCGATATGAAGATTGAATTTAAAGAAGGACAAGAGCCCCGTAACACTGGATTGCGGCCAATATCCCCGGTGGAGCTGGAAGAGCTACGGAGGTATTTAGACAAAAATTTAGGCAAGGGCTGGATTCGAAGATCCACGTCTCCTGTTTCGGCACCTATTGTATTTGCTCGAAAAAAGGACGGTTCAATTCGGGTTTGTGTAGATTACTGGAATCTTAACAAGGTTACCGTGCGGAACCGCTATCCCCTACCCCTTATACCAGAACTCACTGATCGGTTGGTAGGGGCTACGATTTTCTCCAAATTGGACATTCGACAAGCCTATCATCGACTCCGTATGGCTGCAGGACACGAATTCAAAATGGCTTTCAAAACCCGGTATGGATTATTTGAATATTTAGTTATGCCGTTTGGATTGACTAATGCCCCTGCACAATTCCAATCTTTAATGCAAGATATTTTTAAGGACCTTTTGGACATATCCGTTGTTATATATTTAGATGACATCTTAATTTTTTCAAAGAATCTTGAAGAGCATCGGCAAGTGGTAAGGAATGTATTACAAAGATTACATTATTACAAGAACATGGACTATATGCTAAGGACTCAAAATGTCAATTCCATCAGCAGTCCGTTGAATTTTTGGGAATGATTGTATCGGCTAAAGGACTTGAAATGTGTCCAGACAAGGTGCAAACTATTAAGGATTGGCCCGTTCCAACCTCGGTTAAGGAAATTCAAGCCTTCCTTGGATTTGCGAATTTTTACCGCCGGTTTATATGTGATTATTCCAAGATCACTGTTCCTCTCACTATTTTAACTCAAAAGAATAAACAATTTGAATGGAACCTACAAGCAAGTCAAGCATTCATCGACCTACGATCAAGATTTCTTCAAGCACCGGTACTACTCCATCCTAACTTTGCACGGCCTTTTATAGTTGAAACGGATGCGTCAGACATGGCAACAGGTGCAATTCTTTCGTAGCACGGGGATGACGGTCACTTACATCCGTGTGCGTACAGGAGTTCTAAAATGTCTCCCGCTGAACAAAACTACGACATTTATGACAAAGAACTCCTAAGTATTATTTTAGCTTTCCAGGATTGGCGAGTGTATTTAGAGGGGTCCCCTCATCAAGTCCGTGTAATTTCGGATCATAAAAATTTGGAGTACTTTATGACTACGAAGCAATTAAATAGGAGACAAGCTCGGTGGTCGGAATTCTTATCCGCCGTTTGACTTTGATATCCAACATCGGCCGGGTTCATTAAATGGGCGTGCAGATGCCCTCTTAAGAAGAGTTGATCTCATGGAAGGCCGACATGAAGAGAATCGCCCCCTTCTATGCTTGGCAGCATTGGAGGATTGTAACCCCGTCTGGAGCGATGCCCAAATTCTAGAACAAATAAAACTATGCATTGACGAAGACCCCGCATTGCAACCAGTATTGGCAATTCTAAAAGGGGGATTAAAAAAGAGCCCGCATGACATCCGTCGACGGTTTCAAGAATATAACCTGATAGATGGGATTCTTCGGTTCAAAGATATGATCTATGTGCCAAACGACGACGAACTTCGGCGACAAATACTGCGATCGAGGCATGACACCCCCGCTGCGGGACATCAAGGTCGGGCTAAAACTTTAGAATTGGTAACTAGAATTTTTTATTGGCCTACGGTTCGTCGTTATGTACATCAATATGTTGATGGGTGCGATTTGTGCCAGAGGTCAAAATCAACACGTCATCCTCGATATGGCCTACTACAACCGATTCCAACCGCTCATGCTCCATGGAAGCGGGTTTCCACGGACTTCATCGTCAAACTACCCCAAAGCAAAGGGTATGACTCTATCCTAGTGGTTGTTGATAAGAATACTAAACTAGCTCATTTTGTACCTACAAAGGAGACCATTGACTCCAATGACACTGTATCGTTATATTTAAATAATGTATGGAAACATCATGGCATGCCGGAGGAGGTCATATCAGACAGGGGCTCTGTTTTTGTGTCAAAGTTTATGCGTAGACTATGTGAACTTCTTAAGATCCAGCCATCACCAACGACGGCTTTTCATCCCCAAGGGGATGGCCAAACGGAGAGGGTGAATCAAGTAATTGAACAATTTCTTCGAATGTTTACGACAAAGCGTCAAGATAATTGGGCAGATCTACTGCCATTAGCAGAATTTGCCTACAACAACGCATGCCATTCGGCAACAGGGTTCTCTCCGTTCTATGCCACGTACGGTTACCACCCGGCATTATCGTTTTCTATACCTACAACATCTACTATTCCAGCGGCCGAGGATCGTGTTCGACATCTACAACAAGTTCATGAGGAACTCAAGACTATGATTATGATTGCGGGGGAACAAGCTAAGCGAAATTACAATCGAGGGGTACAACTACAACCGACCTTTCAACCAGGTGACAAAGTCCTCTTGCGCCATGAAAATATTGCAACTACAGAGCCCTCTCATAAATTAGCTTCTAAGTTTCTCGGACCATTTCCAATAATAGCTAAACTCTCCGATCTTGTTTACCGGTTAAAACTACCTAAGACATTACGTATTCACAACGTTTTCCATGTTTCTCTACTTGAAAAATACTGTGAGGATACCATTCCCAGACGTCGCCGCATACCACCTCCGCCGATTATTACCCCAATTGGAGATGTGGAGTGGGAGGTGCACAAGGTTATTGATTCATGTTTATTCGGTCGTTGGAAAAAACTCCACTACTTGGTGTCATGGGAGGGCTATGGGCCGGAGGAGAATTCGTGGGAGCCGGCGGACAATCTTGAAAACGCACCGGAGGCGATTGCGGATTTCCATAAACTCCATCCAACGGCACCGGGGCCCCAACCTAGAAGGGGGGGTAATGTTACGAACCCATTCGTAACAAGGGAACGGTTGTAACGGTTGGGTTAGTTGGCTTCTTCCCTTCCCTTTAATAGTCAAGTGAGGAGGCTTGTTCCTCACTTGACATTTTGTGTAATGAAGATAATATGAATTTGATACAATGTGTAAGTGTGACTCTCATTGTCATTATTGTAACTTGGTGGTGATTTAGTGTTGGTTTGCTTTGAATGCAATCTAAGTAGAGCATCGACTTCTTGGTCAAGTCGATCCGTAACAAAAAAGCACTTTGGTCCTTTAGGGGTTAACCACTCTTCACCAATGGGCTTGTCCACAAGTTTTGGTGAACCTTAAAATCCTTCTTCTCTATTCACAAAGGCTGGCTAGACAATTGGTGTTTACTTTTTGTCTTCTAGTGCTTTATTTGCCTCTCTAGATCATATAGAAGGAGGCCTTAACTTTAACAATTGTTCCTACATATTGTAGTGTGTAGAAAAGTCCCGATAATTTATCCACTAACATGTATGATAATCTTATGTAGTGTGAGTATGTAAAGCGGCTTTGCCATACTACTACATGGTTATCTTTAAAAATCTAGAATTAACCTTTACAAGAAAGGGTTGATCACCATGAAGTTCAACCATTAGAAGATTTTTGAACCCTCAAAGAGGCCCTTAGGAATTGACATGCAAAGCTATTTATTCAAGGTTAGAGATGATGGCCTAAGTACATAATATGTGTTGTTATCTTGTTTGAATATTCATCAAGTACCTATAAATTTGTCTAAATAAATAATTCACTTAGAGTACCAACGACCTAAATGACAAAAAGTACCTAATGTCTTATTGTCCAATAAGATTCATTTCAATGTGCAAACATCATGAGCATGAAGTACCCATGTAAAAATAAAAAGGTTCATTCATAGTACTAAAGACTCAAGAGCCATTGATACTTAGTTGCACTAAATTTGTCCTTTTCCATATAAAATAATCCCTCATTGTACTTAAGATTTAAATAACAAGAAGTACCTAGTGCCCCATTGTCCAATAAAAGGCATGTACTTTTGTAAACATCATGATGTCAAAAATGAGTGGAAATAGGGGAAAAAAATTATACCTTCCTTGACAAGTACGCATTTAAATCCAATTAAGGTCCTTAATTGAGACTGTTCTTGAGGCCTCTTTGAGGGTTCAAAAATCCTCTTATGCTTTTTGGTATAGTGTAAATCATTTGTTTGACCTTTGAATGTTGACATAGATGCTAAACATCCAATGGATGATAGAGAATCTTTTATTGTAGGATGAAAGAGCAATTATTCATACTTGGAATTTTGTGTAGAAATGGAAGATCTTCTATATTACTTTGACTTGAAATGAGCACTTGTGGATTTTTTTTGAATGAGTGATTCCCATAGTATCAAAATGTATGATTTCACGGTCATGAGGGTTCATCCTTCAAGGGTTAAAAAAAACAAAAGCATTCATTAGATGTCAAACTATCAATGTGCATGACCTTCCCATTCTACACACAATTTCAAGCATAAACATGTACTTTTCTATTCTTACATAGAAAGAGTCTTTATCATCAATCAAACAATAAATGTCTATAGCAACCTTCAAGGATTAACTTTGGAAGGCCACATGGCTTTACAACTTGCAAAACTTTTGCTTTCCATACAAAATCTTGAGGATAAACATGTGCTTTTCTTTCTTACATAGAAAGATTTTGTGTCATCTACAAAACAATAAATGTCTACAACATCCTTCAAGAGTGAACATGGCCTTATAATTGAGGCATATCTCTCTACACAAATTTCGAAGGATAAATATGCAATTTTATCTTACATAGAAGGGTTCTCTATCATCCATAAGACAATAACCTTCAAGGGTTACTTTGAAAGGACATGGTCTTGTAGCCAAAGGTAGTCATTCAAGGACTTGATTTTTTAATGAAAGGGTAGTTGGAACTTGGACATGGCCTCTAATAACTAAGAGTAGTTAGTCAAGAACATAGCCTTCAAGGTGTAACCAAGAGAAAATTAAGGGTAGTTATTTAAGACACCAACTTATAATTGACATAAAGTTATCAAAATCTGTAATCTTAGAATAGGTGCATTCTTCCTTTCCTACAATTTCCTTGAAAGTCATTCATTGTGAGGGCAATTGCAAGAAACACTTGTCCTATTTTTTGTCATACCTAGTGTGCTGATTTGTTTTCTAGCCATAACTTCTATGTTTTGGCTCCAAATGACTCAAGATTTATAGAAAAGGTACTCATAACTATCATACACCTTTCCTAATTTTTTACTAATTTTTAAAAATAGCTTACTATCCAGAAATAGACACCAATTGAATGTTGCACTTGGTAGTTGGGGTTCTTAATACTATGAAATACCTTTTTTTAATGATTTTGAGATGAAATTTGGATGAGATGGTCTTCTAGTAGACTTATAGCTCTCCACATGAGGGATTTTGAAAAAAGTTATTTTTATGTTGTATAGAAGTCCACAAAGTAAGCTTCTTTTTGCTTGCATTTTGAAACCTATAAAGTATTATTTGAGTGATTTTTTGGATGAATGACCATTTCTATAAAGTTTTTGCAAATGTCTAGTTTTTATTTTTTGAATTTACATAATTTTTCTATTTCTCCCTAATTAAAACATCAAGATATATATTTTCTTGGGACTTGGCACATTTCTAGTTTTCCTACTTAGACAATCTTTTTGTGCAATTCCTTCCATGGGTACCTTCATCTTAAAGGTGTATACATAAATCATCTTTAAAAAAAATTTAAAATAATAATTTTCTAATTTTAAAGTACTCCCAAAAAAATCAGCCAAATGCAACAAAATTAGCAAGTGTTTCTTGCAATCACCCTTGAACACTTTCAATCCTTGATGTCTTTATTTATTGGGTAAAATCATTAATTGCATCTAGCTCTTGAACTTCCTCCTATAAATCTTAAGGCAATATAAGGTAATATGTCCTCCAAGAGACTAGGCTCCATAGAGGTAATATAATTAATGCAAAATTGAAGAAATAATATGTATAAGTTCAATATTTGTATACAAGAGAGAATGGGAAGCTATGGATGAACAAAATTTAGCCCTAAGATGGATGAAAAGAAAAAGGCAAGGAAAATTACAAACATATTGAAAAGCCCTAAATGTTTTGTCTTCAATTAGTAGAACTACAATAATGACTGTTCCACTTTCAATGTTCCATTTCCAATTAGTAAAGGATACTTTCTAAAACCATATTGCATGCCATTTATATACAAGAGGAGCACTTTTAAGATACATCATGCTCATGATCCATTCACAAAACTATGCCATGATATTGCTACACCACCTTGCCATTATTACACAACAACCACATGACTCAACTACCAATTCAATTGCTTTAGAATTTTTTTGGATCACCATCCAATTAATCCTTACTTTCTATATAAGGGTTGCAAGAAATACTTAACTAGATTTTAGCTTCATTACCTTCAAATTACAATAAAATTTGTAGGAAGAAATCTTTTTTACATTTTGTTTTTCAAGCATGAATCTTAACATGACATTGAATGATTACACCAAATTTCAAAACATGCAAGTCTTAATATTTATGTGAAGAAGGATTATTTGAATTTTGTTTGTGCAATTATTGACATGTTTACTCTATGTAACATGCTAGCTTTCACTTTCAGAGATTATAACTAAATGTTTGACATTCGAAAAATTACGCAACTTCTTGCATTCACTGCAAATTTCTTTCTTCTTTCACTGCAAATTCTTTCACTGCACAATTGACCCCTGATAAAAGCTTGCTTCTTGAACCTGTTAATTGAGATGGAATAATTCCAATAACAGTACCACTGTAGGACACCCAACCCAATACTTCAAGACTTTGATGATGAGATATCATCTCTATTATAATGAGAACACATCTGACGATGTTGGATCTCAGCAACAACATACATCAACGCGCCCTATTTGCACCTCACAATGCTTATGATGCAAAGATCAGACCCAGTCCAATCCAACTCTTCCGCCAGCAAGTGCACCAGCGTAATCGAAATGGGCTACTCCTCATCTCTTGCCAACTCAGAAGCCAAAATCGAAATGAAGTCAACATAACTACAAATTCCCGCATCAAATGGTTAAATTTCTGTCCTTTTACCAGAATGATGCTAGGACAAAGAAGTGGCTAATCAGAAGTGTCTGTAGGACAAATACAAATGCATGATTTTCTCTAGTCTCTTTCCAAATGAATCTCAGTATAATCTTGCATATGATCCTCACTGACTGAATTTTAGAAATCAAATTTGACAATCTTAGAATGTCACTAAGCTATAACGTACTTTACCACTATATATGACATCAGAAATTCATTCGTTGGAACAATGGACCCCAGCTCCTGTTGCTATTAAAACTTGTCGAAGTCTCATTGGACAGTAACTTCCTAACTTATAACTTCTTGCATGTTTTAACATCCAAACCATTGCTATATGCTCAATCCATCTACAATCCATCTCCAGGAGACAACAAACAGATGGCACGCAGACAATGCAGGCAATGACATTGTACTCTTTAACATCAGCTCATGTGAGTAAACTGCACGACAGCCTATACAAGCGTTTACAAGTTACCCAAATCACAAAACTGATTAGACAAACGCACACGTGTCCTTATTCTCCTGCTCCTACTCCTTCCAGTTTCCTACAATTGTACTACGTCCACAACATACTTGTGGGGAGAAAACCAATCCCCACACGCAACACCAATTTATGATACCTGATTGAATGTGGCATAATACCAAGGCTCCCATACTTTCGTGTCGTCAAGGGCTTTCATTTTTGCTGACGCTCCCACCAGTCCAGAAACTTGAGGTTGGCGTCCATGCAGTTGAACTTGTAGAGACCTAGTCCGAAATTCGCACCTTCTTCAGCCACAGCCCAGCTCATGGTGGCACCACCGAGAAAGGCGAGCAACGCCCCTGGAAGATTCTTGGAGTACCGCAATGTTACCCCTGCCGTTGCAAGACCTCCAACAACGGCGCCAACATTTGCGATGGTCGCTCCCTGTCTCACCTGCATTCGGAAACTTACTGCTTCAATACTAAAGAACCACCTAATTTACGACGCCCTAAAACTTTGCCAGATGAGTGCATATTAATTTTGAGTATATACACCACCTTAACATCAGAACCTCAGTTTTAGGTCATTTACAAACAAAATTTTGAACCCTTATAACTTAACACTGTTGCATATGCTCATCCACATACGGCATACTTTGGTGCCTGGCATTGCTAACAAAAATCGATATAAAATTACTCGGTCTATAAAATTACTCGGCGATTGAAGTGTCGCTTTACAGATGAAATCGGCCGTGAACATAACACCCTAACTGCAAGGTAAAGAATAAATCTAAACTTAAAGAAATGAGATATGACAATGAGCAGCGTAAGTGTCGGAATAATATTCAAATACATAAGGTGAATTCCACACGGGCAAGGAATGGCACACTCGAGCCCCTTCAACAGGTGAAGTGAGTGGAAGGAGTTGCACCTTCGCACAATCGAGAGAAAGCGGGAGATTAAGAGCCCTAAAAAAAACAAGGCACACACTCTCACGATCGTCTTGTAAGACGGTGACAACAATCCAACAAATCAAAACCCCTAGAGCTTTTGGAGCCAATTGTGGAAGTGAAACTCAACGAACTGGCGCTCACAGTAGGGAAAATTTTAAGCAGTTATCAAAAATACTAAACGCCAATATAACGATTCAAGAGAGACATACCAGTTGGAGCTGGGGCCCGTAGACAGGATCGGACTTGATGAACTCCTGCACATCCGCCTCGCTCCAGGGCGGCAAAGGCGCGTCCCGTCGCTCGGAGATACTGGCAAATTTGTAGAATGGCGTAAGAACCTCCCGCCATGCGGCCTTGTCTATCGCCCACCAGGGTTTGTAGCCGTCACCTGCCATCTCCACAAAAACCCAAGAAATTCCACTTGCTTCCGCGCTTCACCTCAAGGACGACCTCACTCTTTCAGTCCCCTGTAGAGCAAAATTTAGATAAAACAAGACACTGTAGCGATCCTCGTACAGGAAATTTCAACAAGCACTCTGTCAGGTCGATCAAATTCTCCGCTGAAAGCTACTGTTACAATTCGAAACTGCTGTCGCTACTTGATATGCGTCTATTTGTTATGCGTCCATGTAGAATTGTTGCCTGGGTGTCTGGCATGCGGGGACTAGAATTGAAATGGAGGACGATAGCTTGGACAAGACAGGGAGGGCAGATTAGGTATAGGCCCGTTTTCCACGGTTCTGAACTGGGACAGCATAACATTGTATACCCAGCCTGGAACGGGGCAGGGAGAACTGACCCCCTTGCTCGGCCACTTGGGTAAAACGCTGTAATTTTTTATTTTTCACACTGATTTTTTTTTGCAAATTTTGAATTCATATTTGCGATCAGAGATCGCAACATAGCTAGGGGTGATGATAGTAGGGGGTGATCTCGGCCCAAACTAGGGGGCTTTTTGTTTTGATTGCACCTCTGGTAAAACATGGTAAGGCCGAGCGAGAGGGCCAATCCATCCAAATCCTGGAACGTAGCTATTAGGTAAAGCAAGGCTTGAAGTTGGCTGAGGAGCAACAATGTACCTAATGGCATCAATTTCTATGTAAGGCATTAATTTTAGAACATAAATGTAGGTAAGCTATAGATAGCTTATCATTCACATCAAAAAAATAAGCTATCTTCAATATACCTACATTTATGTTTTCAAATGACTATCATGTGTACAATCCAGTGTTTTGTTTTTGTTTTTGTTTTTGGATGAATGGCTTGTTGGCCTCAGTTTAAAAGTAACTATCAATTATGTGGCACCTTCCTCGTTAGCGGTCAACAAGAGTAAGTGGCCTTTGAGCATGTCATTGTGGAGTCAGGTGGCTTTTTTTTTCCCAGATGACAGTTTCATCATTGGCATTCATTCATTTAAGCTTGGAGTTTATTAGGCTAGTAGTGGATAAACTTTGGTGTTCAATTGGCAAGTAGTGGAGAATTTTTAATGTCATACAGGCAATACAAAAGAATTTCTAAGTAGCTAATAGGCTACAGCATATGGAAATAGAAAGTGCAAGTGGCCCTTATTGCCACCCAAAATTTTGAGTGAGATGAATTTCAATGAAATCATGAAGAAAAAAGTTCAAGAGAAGTATACTGCTTGAAGAGTATACATTTACATTGCTTGACCAAAGAAAAAGCCAAAACAACATCACTTATAATTTTATCTATAGGATAAATATTCCTCCCTTGCAAAGACTTGTACCTACAAAATACAAAAACACACTCCAACGCTCAAGTAAGAAATCGTCCACATTGAAATGGTTTGACATCATGTATAATAGTAGACATTATAAACATAGTCCTCACCTAAAAAATGTTAGACCTGCAAAATACAAAACACACTCCAATGCTCAAGTAAGAAATTGTCCACATTGAAATCATTGGACATTATCTAGAATTCTATACATTCTAAACACAATCTTCCCTTTAAAGGGTGTTAGACTTGCAAAACACAAAATACACTCTAATGTTGAAGTAAGCAATTGTCAACATGGAAGAAGTTGCAAGCATTGAGCAATGAAATGCTTAAGAGATTACTTAGAATTTCAGAGGAAATAAGATATGTTGTGTCAGTAAAACCTGAAATTGAAATTGTGGCACTCATGAGCCTGTTAGACAATGCGCATATAGACTTACAAGCATAAGCAAGTGAAAAACTAGAAAGCTTCATTAAATGAGAATGCTGTGAAGGTAAATTCCACAATTATGCATGGATGATGGAAATAAAAAAACACTATGTAAACTAAGTTCTACAGAGTGAACTAGCAATGCAATCACCATGCAAGGATGATTAATGTATCACTTACAATGCCTACTAAATAGAAGGACTTGCTAGCAGCTAGTCTGTAACACCATAGTGCTGTCGCTTTGCTAAACTAAGCCATAGCTGCAAGCATTCTTTGTAAAGGAAGGTGCTCAAAGTGTACATCTGTTGCGCCTTCATGCCAACTACAAGTGACAAATTGGCATCCAAACGATTTTGCACTTTGTCCTTAAAAAAAAACAAGGTTGAAAAACAACATTTGTCTTCAACGGAGCCCAACACTTGTATCATTGCAATCTCAACAAGTTTGACATTCTCATTGAAATTCATAGCTAGGGTAGAGTTAGCATCAAGCAACCTCCACAACTTGGTGAGCGAATTGACTATAAAAGGTGGTTCCTTAGTTGTCATAGAGTTGGACAACATGGCTAATTTGAACAAAATCTATTGACACTCCAACTGAAAGCAATCAAGAAGAGGTGGCACAAGCTTACTACCGTCCTTTCTATGAACCCAGCTAGGTTCTCCAAAATTCTTTTTGATGACATCCAAGTGCTTTTGGAAAGAAACCTCAACATTGTTTTGCAACCAATATTGTAGATAAACCATGCCCAATGCATCTATGAGTCCATCAGAGGGAAATCGGAATTTGAGCTCTTTGATGAGTTGCTCCACCGCACCTACAAGAGCCACAGTCGGTGGTAGAGCACAAAAAAAAACATCAAAAGGAAAAACTATGGTATCTTACAAAGATTTGGAACCACAATTAGACATGAGGTGTACATTATTTGCACTTTACTTGCACATTACCTGCGAAAATTACCTGAATTGAATTCATATCTATCACACCTTCAACATACCTTCAATAGTTCAATTGCAGCACCAAAAAATTACTTGAATTGGATCATACACCATACCTTAAGTTGCACTACTAAAAAATTACTTGAATTGGATAATATACCATACCTTTAGCTACACCACCAAAAAAACTGGAAATTGGATAAAAAGCTCACATGAAATAGATTCATACACCATACCTTAAGGTCCACCACGGAAAAAAAAGGCAATATGATAATGAACTTAGTTGAACAAGATTCATACAAATTACATGAAGTGGATTCATATAGATTACTTGAACCTTTAACCCCTAAGGCCCTGAGGTGCGTTTTTTGGCATTATAAATTTTTTGGGCAGCTCACTACGACTGAATTTTTTATTTATTTTTGCTGAAATTTTGACACAAGATGTGCCCAAGGAGTAGCTTTAAGGTCCAACAATTTTCGTAACTTTTGACTTTGTCGTTAAAAAGTTATGGCATGATATGTTGTTTTCTTTACTCGGAGGGCAACCCAGGCAACTAAAAAAACTTCTTTAATAAAACTTTTTTTTCAAAAATGAAATTTCAAATTGATTCTTTAGGTTTTTATAGACATAGGAATCTTTGTTTCATCCCATTTGGATTAAAGAGTCAAAAGATATGAGCAATTTTAGTTTGCAGGTAGGTATGGTTTTCAAAAATTCCATACCTACCCACAAACTAAAATTGCTCATTACTTTTGACTCCTTAATTCAAATGGGATGAAACAAAGCTTTCTATATCTGTAAAAACCTAAAGAATCAATTTTAAATTTCACTTTTGAAAAAAAAGTTTTTTTAAAGAAGTTTTTTCAGTTGCCCGAGCTGCCCTCCGAGTAAAGAAAATAACATATCATGCCATAACTTTTTAACTACAAAGTCAAAAGTTCCAAAAATTGTTGGGCCTTAAAGCTACTCCTTGGGCACATCTTGTATAAAAATTTCAATGAAAAGAAATAAAAAATCCATTTGTAGTGAGCTACCCAAAAAATTTATAATGCCAAAAAATACACCTTAGGACTTTAGGGGTTAACTAAGTGGTGGCTAGCGGCCACTACCAAAAATAAACTTGAAATCGGATAAGAAACATATTACGTCCTTATACCTTACTTGATTCATACAACAACCCTGAACCAATTACAAAGTGGTGGCAAGTGGCCACCCCCCCCAAAAGAATTGCAAATCAGATCAAAAACTTAGCTTACATGGGTAAATGCAAGAAACACTTGTACTATTTCCCGTCACCACCTAAGTGCTCATATGTTTTTTGGCTATAACTTTTGCATTTTTGCTTGAAATGACTCAATATTTCTAAAAAAGGTACTCATGACTATCATACACCTTACATAATTTTTTCATAATTTTCAAAAATAATTTAATACTAAAATAGTACTAGTGATTAAATGTCACAAATGCCAATTTGGAGGTTTTTAGTACTAAGGAGTACCTTTTTTTAATGATTTTGAGATGAAATTTGGATGAGATGGTCTTCTAGTAGACATACATCTCTCCACATGAGAAATTTTGAAAAAAGTTATTTTTATGTGGTGTGGAAATCTACAAAGTGAGCTTCTTTCTGCTTAAATTTTGAAACATATAAAATATTATTTTAGTGGTTTTTTTGGTCAATGACCATCTCCATAGAGTTTTTTCAAATGGTCACTTTTTACTTTTTGTATTTACTTATTTTTTCTATTTTTCCCGAATTAAAACATGAAGGTATGTATTGTCTTGAGGTTTGGCACTTTTTAAATTCTCCTACTTAGAGAATTTTTCTATCAATTTCCTTCGGTGAAAACCTTCATCTTAGAGGTGTATACATTATTCATATTTTTTTTTTTAAATTCAAATTAATTTTCTAATTTTAAAGTACTCCAGAAAAAGTCATGAGTACTGTAGTAAAACGCAACAAATAGTATAGGTGTTTCTTGCATTCACCCACATCCTTACCTAAATTGGATTCATATAATAAACTTGAATCAATTTCAAAGTAGTGGCCAATGGATGGTGATGGCCAACAACCATCACCAAAAAAAACTTCAAACTAGATGAGAAACTTACCTGAACCTCCATGCATTCAGACAGCTTACTTCAAACTTGGACTATGTGGTGAGCAATGGCCATCCACAAAAAAAATTTCAAATCAGATAAGAACTTACCTCAAGTGAAGTGCAAGAATGAAACTTACCTAAACCTTGCAGAATGTGGTGGCCAATGACCACCCATAAAAAAAATTCAAATCCAACAAGAACTTACCTCAACTGAAGTGCAAAAATGAAGTTTACTTGAACCTTGCAAAATATAGTGGCCAGTGGCCACCACCCCAAAAAAACTCAAATTGGATGAGATCTTACTTGGACTGAAGTGCAAGAATGAAGCTTATCTAAATGACTAAATCTCCCACAACATGATGGCCAATGGCCACCACAAAAAAAAATTGGAAATCACATGAGATCTTACCTGAACTAAAGTACAAGAATGAAGCTTACTTGAACTTCTTCCTACGTAGTGACCAACGGTCAATACAAAAAAAATTCAAATCCAAATGAGATCTTACTTGAATTGAAGTAGATTCATACAAATTACTTAAACTTCTTACAACGTAAGGGCCAGCAGCCACCACAAAAAGAAATTTGAAACCGAATGAAATCTTACTAGAAGTGAGTGCAAGAATGAAGTTTACTTGAAACTCTAACAATGTGGTGGCCAACGACCACCACCAAAAAAATTGGAAACTGGATGAGATCTTACCTTACTTGATTGCAAGAATGAAATTTACCTGAACCTCCTTTGTAATTTCACAACGTGGTAGCCAGCAACCACCACAATCAAAAATTTCAAATCAGATAAAAAGCTTACTTCAATTATTACTTGTGCATACCTTTGTTAATATACATACCTTACTAATGGCTAATTCCCCGCCACAACTAGTGCAAGTGGAAAAAAAAACAATAGCATTACGTTTATATCTTCACAGCAAGCCCACCCATCTAAAAACAACAGGGACAAGAAAGTGAAATACTAGTGAAGAACTCATATCTTTGCACTCTACTTTGATGGTGGTCACAATTTGGGCGAAGCTTTCATAGGTCACACATCGGCCCTCATGCATGGCAAAGATAGTCTCGTTACCTACAGTGCCCAGAGAGATAACTCATGATTTTTAGAAAACTATGTGAGTTAAAAGATAGGGTTCATTTAATTCAAAAGAGATAAATTTTATATAATATGTAGGGCTACTATAGGGTCCTTGAAATGCCACATAGCCTACTATATATAAATTAGGCTATGTAAAAGCATCATTTGGTAGGATTTTTTATTAATAAATTAGCCTTTACAAATAGGGTCCATACAAATTTTTGGTAGTACAATGAGTATAGATGTATACAATTTTTTTAAGTGAATGATAAAACTTATACAATCTAGTAAGTCTAAGGATTTTTTTCTTCACATTTGTTGTAGCTGTCAAATAATGCTAGCTTGTACATACCAATCTTTTCATAAGTATGGCAATAATGTGACAACATGCAAATTAAGTGATGTAAGAATCTACCATTCTAAGATAGAAGAGTTGAGCTATAAATTTTCAATGAGGTTGTACTATGGGGTCAATTTGAAATAACCATTGAGATATAATTCTAGGGTTTGGGGTACTTACCTCTACTCTTGTGCGGCTAGGGTCGCTGAAAAGATTGCGATTGTTGTCGAGATCGCACTTTTGATGCATTTTTGTATTAATAAGTTGGATAGGGTTTCAAGTTGTAATTTTTTTTACTCTCTTTTGTTGTTTTGAGAGTTTGGAGTTGCAAGGTGATTGCTATTTTTGGTAGAGCTACTTATTTACAACAAATGTTGATCTATAGAACTTGTTGATTTACAACAATTGCATAGAATCTTTCCCATGCTTTGACACTATAAACTTTAGATTTGTCTCAACTACTTGTACATGTGATTGTAAATGTTTAGAATCATCTTTTTTTTACTAGTGTTTTATGAACACTCTTTTAATTTTTGATTTTAAACTCAAACAATTGCAAATGCATATAGAGAGATAGACTAGTTTTATACACCCCAAGTCTAGGTATTTTCAAACAATGCTCAATCTACGCTCTATACTTTCATTTTTTTAGAAATCTTTGATGAATGTCATATTTCCATTAGTTTAGCGGATCAAAATTTGTATGCAGTGTAGATAGGTATCAAGGACCCCCGTTTCTACATCGCATCGACTCTGTATTTACTTCTATTCTCCATACAAGTCTAAAAATTGTTAGCAATTGCTCTCTTATAACTATATCCCACCAACCTCAAAAAGTGGAGTCAACTCAAAGTTACATAAAGTCACTTATCCAAGACAGTAAATAGTGGAATTACACTAATTTGCAAATTCCTTGATCAATGCAAGATTTATCACAACTAGGATGTTATACTTCGAATTGCTACTAGGTGAGTCCGAACATGAGTGTCATCAAACATGTATAAGAGTCATATCAATTTGCTTCTATAAAACAAAGAAACTTGAGCCAATCATGGTGGGAACAAACAATCCAAGTATTCCAACATTGTTGTTGAGGGAACTACCTCACTTGCACCTGGCCCCAAACAAATGTGCAATTAGTTTTTGGTCATGTGTGGGGTATCTATAGTAGTACTCTAGTTGTTATCCTTGTTACAACACCAACATGTGAACATTAGACATATCAATTTTTCCATGCATGCAAAGCTATCGATGCTATCGATCACTCTTTTCATTTCTATCTCTCACTGTAAAAACCTAGAACCTTGTTGCTCATTGATGCAATAACGTAACTCCTTTCCTATTCACCACGCTGCCTTCTTAAAATGAGATGGTATTGTGGAATTCCTTCCGTCTCCACCCAACCAGCTAATACACGTGAATCAAGTTTGAATGGTCTAGGTTTCGGCACAATTACTCATCTCACTTGCTACCTTGATCGGCAGCAGTGATCTCAGAACAGATTCAGGGTTTTTAGCCAAATGTTCATTTTTGGAAGATTTTTTGAAATTTATACAAAGGGCATGAAAAAATTAAGTAGAAAATGAGTGAAATTTAGCCAGTTTTGGGATCACTGATCGGCAGTGAGTGGTGAAATAGTAAGGAGGTTCTCCTAACGTGCTAGTGTCAACAAGTGGTATTGGGTGGTAATGAAGCCCAATAATTTGGGTTCCATGGTGCATATGTTTTTGAAATGTAATAGCCCTCAGTTTGGGGTGTTGAAAGATTGTCCAGTACTTGCAGTTGTAAAAACCTCAGTATCGTCCATTAGCTGACAAGCTGGGTTGTGATCCGATCTGGAATTTAATTGTTACACCTTTATTAAAGCCAGGTATTACTAAATAATACTAATGATGTATTATGTTAGAGTATCTAGATTATGATATAACGGCTTATATTTCCATGGTTTTTCTTTCTACTAGTTGAGGATAAATATTGGATTTGAGAATATGTTCAATATTACATTTAATGGGTTTGCAAATTCATTGTATGAAAAATCATACAAATTATAGGTATAGGTTTAGAATCTAAGACTTTAGACTTGAGTGATAGAAAATGAGGTATCATAAAATAAGCTATATTGCCATGATGATGTTCCCTTTTCTAAGAGAGAGAGAAAAAAAAATACAAATGTATGTATATATGGTCTCTATGTTACAGTAGAGGTCATATTCAAGTGTTAATCTACACTATTTTTAGAGTGTCAATTTCTCATGTTGTTGATGTTATATTTCTAATATTGATATTTTTCTTAGTTTTAGCATCATAACTATGTTTAATGTTTTTATGATGTTGTTTGCTATACACTATATCAAGTTGTTTAGAATACATGATTTTAGGGTATAAAATTTAGAAATATTTAAAACTATTGTTTCATTTCACACTTTTATTTGTCATTCAAAATTGTACTACAATACAAATAGTGCACATATAAAAAAAAATGTACATGTAACATACTAGTTTTATAGTTTGTATTGTATATAGGTATATAAAAAAATTAGACGATAAGTTTTGTACATAAGATAGTCCAACTATGAAAACCATATGAATGAATTTATAAAAAATCATAGGATATTAAAAATATGCCCTTGGTATCTTTATATGTAAAAATACAATCATTTTAATTACTATAATGAAGGTAAATATCCCCATGTTAAATACCTTGTTCACGCACATGTATACTTAAAATTACAAGGAGTGATCTCCCCGGGTGTCATATACTTTAAAAACATTCTTACATTTGCCTTGTATTTGTAAATATGAACAAGCAATTTTTGATAATCATTGAATACATTTTTTTTCTTATACTTTGAGACCAATGAACATTAAATTTGTTGTGTGTTTTTGAATTTGAAAAAGGCAAATCATGATTAAAATTGTATACATACTTTGAAGTACCTTGAGGTATTAAACATATGAATCATAATTTGATGCAAGCCCATTTTCAATTGTTCTCATAGCATATTTTGCAATTTTGATGCCTTATTTTACACTTGTGGAGTTTTGAGGTCTACAATGTTTGCATCTAATTTCAATTTTAAGCCTTAAGTGATTTTGGAGAGTAGGGATGTTTTTGAAATGTTTTCTTGTATAGTTCTTTTGAAGGCAAACAAAATTGACATCTAGACAAAGTTTTTTTTACATTTAGGAGTTTGGGGGAGGGGTTAGTTTAGGAAGTGTTGAAGTTGAATGGCATTGCTATGGCCTTATATGTTTATATATTCAAAATTCTTTATATAATTGATTTTCTCTCAGATATGACTGTGTCTCAAATTATATTCCATTTTGATTACACATATATTTCCTAAATTGCCCAAAAAGTCTTGCAAAAAAATAGGATATGACAAAAGAAAGTAGAATTTCACACCCCTAGAAGTATTTTATATTAGTAAATAAGTCATGAAAAAGAAAGAAAATTTCACACCAAAATTTGTGACTTAACCAAAAAAATAAAGAATGAATAAAAAAAATATTTCACACTAAATTCTTTACTTTGAACCCAAAAAAAGGGCATGAATAAAAAAGAATATTCCACACTTAACAAAGTGTTACCTCAAAAAATAGGGTGTAAATGAGGAAGAAGAATTTCACACTCAACAAAGTGTCTTACCAAAAAAAATAGGGTGTGGAAATTAAACAAAACTTTCACACTAAACAAATTGCTTGAAAAAAAAAATGAATGTGAAAAAAAATCCACATGAATCAAATTCACTTAAAATAAATTAGGGTGTGAAAAACAAAAAAGCAAACTTTTACACTAAATAGTGTTTTGGGATCTTTCAACAAAAAAAATATGTGAAACAAAAAATTTAGACAAAATTAAAATTCCACATGTTGGAATACTTGCATGTATTCTTTGCAGTTTTTTCTCTAACACTTTAATTTGCTTTCACTTTGCTTTTCAATTCACTTCTTTTTCTTATAAAGAAAAGAGCCTATATAAAATTTCATGCCCATGGGTAGTATAAGTAATGATAGGGTTCTCTAATATAGGCCATTTTGCTAATTTATATAACTATATAAGCCCATTCATTTCCACTTTGAAAGTAAATAACCCTATAAAAAACCACCCCTTCACCGCATGGGGTGGGTGGGTGGAATGGGTATAAATATAGAAAGCATTAGAAAAAATCTGAGGCCTCTAAAGGTCTGTTTCACGATTGTTCCCAAAATAGTTCCCAAAATGGCCGGGAGCTGTCAAGCTAGTATTTTTGGGAAAACAAAAACAAAAACAAATTTGGATCTTGAAATGCAAAAAAAGTCCAATTTTTTCTTCCAAAAAATAAAATAAAATAACGTGGCTCTACCTTGGCCACATAAAATTCCTGTAATTCTATAGTTTACTGCATTCCCAAATTGCGGGAATTTGTAGTCTCTTACAAGCCCCAAATTTCTTCTGATGAGTAATCTATTTGAGTTTTAATTATTTTAGAGTTGATGACTTGTGTTGTTTCAAAAAGGATGATTTCCATAGAAACCAAACCATCCTTGTAGATTTAAACTAACAATAGCTACAATAGTTGTAGAATTTTTTTTGAAAAGATTTGACTTACTTTCATCTTTTTTAATGTAGTGAATTTCAAGAAACACCACCATGCAATCTAAATACATGACAAAAGATTCATTCAAATACTATCCTACAATTTAAAGGAATGCTTGTGGACTAATATAACATGTATGTAGGGAATTCAAAGGACCGCATTAAAATCCAAATGGATATAATTATTAGTTGCCTTAGGAAAAAGAAGAGGAAGAAGCTATATATTTTAACTTTGACCAACTATAAATGTCTTTTCACACTAGAAAATGAATTGACCGAAATACACATGAAAAATCTTTGATATTCCGTTAGTGAGGTTGAAATACTAGTTGTAAATCCCATCCAACACCCAACCTTTAGGGATGTAGTATTTCCAGTTAGGATCACAAGAGATACCCAACTAAAGTTTAGAATGTGTTTTTTGGTCCTTTTCAAGTTTGGGACTATCAAGGTAATGACACATGTTTTGTAGTAGTGAGCAAAAGAAGTGAGGAGAAATCAATTATGGAATGATTAGAATTAGAAAACTCTTGACTTTGATTATGGAGAAAAAGCACTTTCTCACTCCCAAAAATCCACAATAATTTCAATTTTGGGAATAAAATTCCAAAAAGTTTCCTGTTCTTATATTTCCTATTTTCTTTCATTGGAAATATTTCCACCACTTGATACTGCTATAGAATTGCTTAAATGATCAGCTATTGGTGTCTCAACTTCATATTGCAAAAACAAATTTTTAAATTTGTTTACGGTAAAAGCATCCCAAAGCCACATAGAGAGGCAAAATTGTGACTTAATATTCTAAGCCATTGCTCTTCTTTGTTGGAAGAAGATCAATGGCCCAGAACATTTACAGTGTTGCTTGGCCTGGTAGATATATCTACCTGAGTCTCACGTTCTCATTCTATACCAAGCGTTCAAAGTACGGAGTATTTGATTTGCCGGGCCATTTTGCCGTTTGCCGTGTCCACTGAAGATGCCCCACAGAGACGGCGGCGGTTTGCCCTAACTCTCCAGGGACTAAACTCCACAGCTAGGGTTTCAACCTCCCTTTCTCGCTTTCGTTGTCCGAAGGCGTTGTGCGTGATTCGCCCTGCCTTGCTTCCGCAAGCTTCCTCGCCCTCTTGCACCATGGTACTGCTCCCTACCATTCTTGTTTGTCATTCCCATAACCCACACCTTTGGGGGGTTTTAGCACTACTCCCAGCATGCACGACCATTCAAAAACTTTCTTGACGTGGATTGGACTTTGTGCAGGCGGACCCCGAGGTTGAAGTTCAGCAGCCGAAGAAGCGAACATTCAAGAAGTTCACCTTCCGCGGCGTGGACCTCGATGCCTTGCTCGACATGAGCTCGGATGAGCTCGTTGAACTTTTCCATGCTCGCGCCCGCCGCAGGTTCGCTGACGCTCCCTCCTGCAATGCTTTGTATAGAATTGAAGTAATGCTCCACAATTAATCCTCATTTTGTAGTGTATAGGTCATTACTAGACAGGGCTTGGTGTTCAGTGTGATAAGACAGAAGGTGCGGAAACAGCGTTCTTCGAAGGGCTGACTAGTCTCTCTGGAGGGGCTCAACTTTTTTCAGTAAATTTTTCTTTGAAATAGAAATATCAGCATCCGCTATTACTTTGAAGAGTGTTTTTTAGAATTTTTTGTGGAACTAGTTATGGATATCTGATGTTGGAATGTTACTCTGTATGGAGAGCCCTGAAACCCTAAAGTGTTGACTGTTAATACATTGAAGAATCCTATATCGTCATGTGTTAGATTTCTCTAAAACCCTAAATTGTTGACTGTTAATGCATTGAAGAATCCTATAGCGTCATGTGTTAGATTTCTCTAAAACCCTAAATTGTTGACTGTTAATACAATGAAGAATCCTATATCTCGTCATGTGTTAGACTTCTCTAGGGCACCATTTCGGGGAGTTGTTGTTTAGCACCCTCGGTCTTCCTGAGAGCGTCTTTATTCCTGACATGGCTTACATTGGATGCTGGCGGTCCCCTGTTGTACCCCTCATTTGGATGCCAGAATAAAGCTACTGCCTTGACAGTTACAAATCGGAAGGTGTGTAGGGATTCACCTCTACACTGATTTTTGCAGGTTTCAGCGCGGTTTGAAGCGGAAGCCCATGGCATTGATCAAGAAGCTGCGCAAGGCAGTAAGTGACTATTGCCTTTGTTCTAAGAGATTACATAGAATGTGTCACTGTATATATTCCGTTCCTTATTATAGTCTTTTACCCTCCGTTCCGCATTCGTTTGTGCAGAAACGTGAAGCTCCAGCAGGCGAAAAACCTGAGCCCGTGAGGACACACCTTCGCAACATGATTATTGTCCCGGAAATGATCGGTAGTGTAATCGGTGTGTACAACGGCAAGACCTTTAACCAGGTTGAAATTAAGGTACGAAAGAATCTGATTCAGAACTCGTCTGCGTGGCAAATGTTCAGGAATCTCTGGTATTCAATGCTATAGGGACCATTTCTTGCACTGGTTTAGGTCCTCATCTCGTTATGTATACGTACTTGGACTAGTTTGCATGTTTTTTGAGAACTGATATTCATTTCGACTCTGCACATTATTTGTATATTTCGTCAATTTAGATCTTTAATCTGCCTAACATTTCCCCTCGTTCACAGCCTGAGATGATTGGGCACTACTTGGCGGAGTTTTCCATCTCGTACAAGCCTGTGAAGCACGGACGACCTGGTATTGGAGCTACCCACTCATCTCGTTTCATCCCTTTGAAGTAAACGGTGGTAGAACTTGTTGCTGTTCTGTATCTTCCTCAGCCGATTGGTTGTTGCTAGAGTCTGAACATTTACCAGAAGAATTTTGATATGAAATGACGATTGAGTTCCGTGGTGGGCTCGCATTTGATGTGCACTTTGATATGCACATCTTTTCTGTTGGAATATGGAATGAATCAGCGTTATTTAAATCAATTGTACACCCATACTGCTGGGTTCCTAACTTTGACTATTCTAAGTCTGACTGGCGTGGATCGTTTTTGAGTTTTCGGATTTTTCGAAGTTTTCAGAATAACAGTACGATTTAGTCTTGGGTCAATGTATCCTACCGACTGTTGTCTCGTAACTGTCCTTTAATAGGAATAGTCCACAACGCATAACATCAAAGTTTCCAAATGAGCAAAACAAAAGAAACTCTCCGCCGGGGACCTTGTCTCTTGGTTCGTTGTACTGGTGCCTCTATCAATGGAAATTGTCCATGTGTTTCAAGAATTTTTTCTTTTTAAAGTTTTCAAAGGACATACCTGGCCAATATATTCCGTGATTAGTTTCTCAGAGTGGAACTGCCTAAGTGATTTATTTTGTTTTGCCTCACAAGGTGTACACTAGCAATCTCCATACCCTCAAGAAATGAAATCAACCACCAAGTTATCACGACAAATCTTACTCATGTTTCAGGGGTAGTTGTGGTCTGCTTGTGATTGGCACCCTATTGCTTCCAACAGGAACAATTTAGAATTTATTCTCATGATATATAGATAATGATAATTGAATTTGTTACATTGAATTTCAGGAAAATTCCTATCAGTAGAGCATTGTGCTCTTGTAATGAAAACAACTTAATTGAAAGTGAAACTTAACGAATCAACTTAATTTATGATACATGATTTCAAAATTAGTATTGAACCTATGAAAACAGTTTATCATTTGGTGAAGAAAATATATGACAACTATTGGTGCTATGTTGCCTTTAACTTCATTAAGATTAGGAAGTTGTGTGGATTTCCAAAATAATAGAGATGTAATGTATTGTAAATTAGAATAATAATTTAATGACAACTTTCAAATAGTGGTTGTGAAATATGATCCATAGATCATATCTATATGGTTTTACAAACAATTGCACTTATCAATGTTTTTCAATGCAATATTAACCCTTTAGTGGTCGCATTCAGTGAGAGGGCCGGAAGGGCACTGGAATAGCGAAAATGTTGGAGGGCAAGAGTTGAAAGCATCACACAGTTCTTGCGAAGCTTAACCATATGATCTTTGGTGCCAACGAACAAGGCAGTGATGCGGATCAAGATCGGCTGAAATGCTGTTGCGGATGCGAAGATCATGACGTTTGACCACTTTAGAGTGGCCGTTGACTACGGCGGGCAGGGACTCCCGTGTGCACTAGACGTGCAATTCCGAGTGCACACACAGTTCTAAAAATTTGTGAAAAATACCAGATGTGCTACGAAGCAAGTCCTCATGAACGACGATATTTTCCACCACCTGAATTGGAACTTCTCTTCTCCGTGTCGACCTTGCAATGACTGACGCTCAGAACTGAGAAGGTGCCATAGCCAGTTCGGGTCGCTTGAGTCCTCCCTGTGAACGTGACCGGATTCAGAAAAAATTGGGAACAAAGACGATGCCCGTCCAACCAGTTGTCAGTTTCGATGCTGCCCCACAAGAAAGCGACAACGTTGCTTATGACATTTGCATGTGCCCGTTGCTACCTTCTGTCATTTTTTTAAAGTGGAAATTCATACCGACTGCCACCCAAGGAATGTTGGCGTCGACGTCGATGCCCGAAACGCTGAGCCACACATGCTTCGACATGGCAGTGCTCCACTACTGTTATGCAGCCTTCCACAGTAGAGAGTCCTCCAAGTCGGCAAAGCACAATGTCATCACAGAACCAAATTAACAGGCATCGATCAGTGCATAACGAACAGAACTTATACACATCAAAAATTTGCATAGTATTTCAGGAGTCATGCACAGTAGTGGAGGTTACTCGCACATGCATATTTACAGTCACGGTTCTCTCCCCTCTGAAGGACCGTCAGTGTATGAAAGTAGTGAATGCCAATGCATGATGTCGACGAGAAGTGGACCACACTAGTTGCAGTCCCCTTCAATACCAACAATCTACATGACTATCTATACAACAGTAGTACTATGTACTCCTTTTATTCTACGTCCTCAAGTTTTGCAACTAATTTTCAGCGGACGTGCCCTTTCTCCAACAAAACAAGCATCATGTACATGAGCGCCGCTACTAATTCTGCATATCATTCGCATACCAGCATGATTAGACCCTCCCCATTTGTACCTACAGTGTACAGACTTCAGCGGACAAACTGTCGTTCGACCTGCTGGCGGCTGCGGAACGCCACACCGACTCTTCACCTTCTCAACGCATAGTGAGTTCTGTGAAAGCATTCTCCAAGATGTAAGAACACTCCACCACATTGTGGACACATGAAATTAGTCCTAGTTCTCCCCATGCACGATCGACACTTCCTTCGTCTGGCGCTACGAACTAAACCATGGACTCCGGGCGCTGCTAATCGAAATGCAGAAACTGCTCCTCGTTGAAGTGACCACGGCCGACTAAGTTCATCGGCCATCTTCAACTGAAAGAGTAAATGTGATTGCGGCCCTTTCCCCAACTGCTCAGCCGCAACTTGATGCAGAATGAAAGCATTCACGAGAGATGTGTCGACTAGGTACAAGAAAATTTTATGCCATCATTTGTGACTCCGACTCTGACAGGAATACGAACCTCGCAATTGATCTGTGACATCCACTCCGCGCATATATTCCGTGTATGCCTTGTGCACCGGTGATGTGGCAATGTTTGTCACGAGGCCATCAACACGTCGGAGTACTGTTGGCCAAGGCAAATGTGGAGCAGGTCTCGGCTCATAATACGTCGACAATAATAGCACTGGCTTGCGATCGACGAAAACAACGCAGCTGATGTTGTAACTAGCATGCATTCTCCAGTGCAATGTGCCCTGCGGGTTCCTCGACAGAGCTCTAGTGTCCGCCAATGCATGCGGTAGACCGATACGGTTGCTGCGAACCGTGCCCACTCCGTACGTACCGAGGGACTGCAGCTCCATGAGCAACTTCATCGACGTGAAGAAATTATCGGTGCAAACAACATGAGAACGGCCATGCAATCCTCGCATCAAATGCATAACCACCTGATGAGGAGACTTCACATCGCCGGCAGCACGTCGTGCCCTTCCGTCACGAATGAGTGAACCAGTATAAATATCGAAGTCATAAATGTACTTGTGCCGTGCATCAGCAATGCACCACACTTTCACTCCCCATCGAGTAGGTTTGCGAGGCATGTACTACCGCACTGGGTAGTACTTGCCCTTGTAAGGTATCATCGTTTCGTCCACCGTGACCTCCTGGAACAAGTTCCAGGAGGCCTTAAAGCGACTTTGCATTTCAGAAACTAACCACCGCATCTTCCTGAGCCGATCCATCTCATAAGCCTCATCCGATATGTTTGCAATGTGATCGTCTGCTACGTGAAGGCAGTGTGTTATATCCTCATATCGACGGCATGTCATGATTGAAGACACGCTTGGGCAATAGAGGAAGTAGTTTCCACGATTCCAATAACTCTTGTGGTTGGACAATCGCTTTATACCCATAAGCAGATTGACTGCAATGAAAGCTTTGAGTTCGGCCTTTTGTAACGGCCACCACCTTCCTCCGCCAAGTTGTAAATGGGTGCGAGGGTGAAATTGACAGGCGTACCTATTTGTCTCGTCACAGATTTGTTGTAGGGTGCTGTTGAACCAGAAGCAGCTGAAGAGCGCGGTCTTCGTCGGCATGTGGTGAATAGGAAAAGATGGCCCTCCTCGCGGTCCGGTGAAACGAGGACTGCCATGTGAATACATGGACTGATCAGTTCTCTACCTCTCATCCGAAAAATCCATGAGAAAAGCCTGCCGTGCAGCAGCGACTGTCACTCGTGCTGCTCGTCCGTTGCCCACCTGAGCCGACAGTTCGTTGTTTACATGGTTGTTGTCATGCACGGCATGTGCTGCCGTGCTAGCATGCTGGGCAGCAGCATTCTGGGACGCCTGCTCTCCTTGTTGTGACGCTTCAGCGCCCGCCACAGGCCACGCTGACGAAGTTGGAGACGGCAGTGGCAGATTGGAGCCATGACGACGCGCTGACACTGCAACGTCCGATTTCAGGTCGACAGATGCAAAGGTGCTCGACTTCAGTACTCCTGTCGCTACATGCAGTGACGGTTCCTTTCCCCAGGAAATGCTAGTTGCTTTGAAGTGCGGGGGCACTTCATGAGGTGTAGTGGGGGAAGTAAGCAACGTCCTGTCGATGCAACGGTCCTGGGCTGAAGGAAGCGGAGGACGTCGACCAAGCATGGAAGATGGGACGTCGGAGGCAGCGTCATGAGGAACGTTTGCTCGGAGAAGCGTCGGAAAATAATTGTCGTCACTCGAGGCTGGCAGTGATGGCTCCGCTTATAGGGCTGCATCTCCTTGTCGCTCGTGCACCTCGGGCAGAAGAGGTTGTCGAAAAGTGAAGTTGCCGCAGTCTCCTGGGTATGATTCTGATGCTTGTGAGAGCAGCTGCTGTGAGTCTGACTCCAGTGAGCGCTGCGAGAAAGCATGGAAATCATACCAGCTATGCCATGAATTGTCATCGTCCTCTGCGCTGCAATTGTCTTCATTCTCTGTACTCATCGGCACGTACGATTGCACCGGACCGGCAGATGCGATGTTCCCATCGACATCATGTGACGAGCTTGTTGGAATTCGGGGAAGCATGTCCTGTGAGTCGTGCTTGTCTTCAGTGTGGATGTTGTCGCATTCGTCAGTCATCAGTAGCGGTAGGGGCTCCACTTCACCGGACGGTACGTCCACATAAGTCTCGCTCTCAAGAAGTACAATGTAAAACATGCGTCCGCACTCCTCTTTCACGTAGGAATGCACCGCTAGTTCTAAGTCGAAAGTGCATCTTGTTTGTTGTGATTTGCTTTGCTGTGGGTTCGCGGGTTGTGCTCGCTTCAAGCGGACCGGTATCGGGGTTATGGCCGTCGGGAGAGTGACGGACTGAGAGGCAGCTGCTTTTGCAGCTAACGGACGATTCACAGCAGCAACATTGTATTTTGCTTGTAGAGGTCGCTAACTAGAGCTTGGTTCATGCGTGGGGCCGTATGCTTCGTCTTCCGTTGGTAGCATGGTCAACTCTTGGGCAGGCAAGAAGGTCACTGGCTTTGTAGGCGGCGGACGGTAGTCGGCAGTACCTCGGCAAGCTCTCTTGGATTCTAGTATCGATGTAGCCGTCGACATAAACAGCTCTCTTTTGTGGGAAGACTCCTCGTCTTTTATTCTTGTTGATAACTCCATCCTCTGTGCAGCTGATCTAGTCATGCGGCGGCTTTCATGAAGGTAGTCAGGGACATTAGTGATGCTCTTCCTATGCGAGGACATGGTACAGGAGGTCCTAAGCAACACTAATCGACAAGTACAGTTTAATAGGACAAAGCGCCGACGCAGAAGCGACAAATGCAAGGTGCAGAGCAAGCGTCAGGCCAAAGAAGAACCCAAAGTGCGTGATTAACTTCGTCTGAGAATCCGTCTGGATGACCCTTCGGCACTCGTTCCTTCCACCCCAAGATGCACGCACAGTGATGACGGAATAAGTAGCGCAGTCCTCGTGGAGTGTCAATTCTCTTGACGCCTCGCTTCACAGGTCGTCTCAGAAGTTGTTGGCGGTCCAGCAACCCAAGAATTCGCCGAGTCTGTGAATCACTCGCAGAAATGGATGAATACCAGCGTTTTATGCTGTCACGAATCTATGGCAATGCGGTGGGTTGCGCATCAGTGGATGACATTGTCAATGGTGTTGGAACCAGACCTCATGCGTCTTTCATGACGATCACGTGAACTGTGAGGACGTCTACAGAGTTCGATGTCATGGACAGGCAAGTCAGCTAGGACGCCTGCACTGTCGAAGACTCGGTTCAGCAACGCATGCAAGGACGACATTTGCTGAAGTGAGACCTCCCGGACCACTGACACTAGTGCATCTCAAGTTTTGGTAGGCGGTATTGAAAGAAGAAAATACTAGAAAGAAAAGGAATGCAAGTGGGACACGAAATTACCTGGAATGTCGTGTATGTGTCGAAGGATTGTGAGCACGCCGAAATAGCTGACGTCCCGTTCGCATCACATGTTGTGATCGTCGTCCAGCAGGTGCAAGAATGCAGTAGTTTCCGTCAATGCAGTACCAGCGTTTGGACGTCCTGCAGCTCTGGCAAGTATTGCTACTACACTACAGAGTATGCACTGATGGAATCCTGTCGACAGATGCAGAAGTACTACTATGGAGCTACAGAAGTAGGATTCTCAAAATTCTCTCAGAAAAGGCATGGGAGTGTGAAAGAAACTGAAGACGTGAAGGAGTTGAACTAATGCTGTGGGCAAAAGCATGAGCTATTGGGATGCAGGAAGATCGTGTATGAAGTCGAGAAACTAAGGAACTTGTATGGCTAAACAATCTTCGTGATAATTCGTGGTGAAAGTGAAAATGCAGTGTGATCAGGTGACTGGTGAACATTTCGTATTCAATCTTATAAACCAGTAAAGAGTGCTTAGCAAGTAGTACTGCCGATACTTCATGAATGCTGAAGGAGGCTTGAAGAAATTATCTTGAGGCCAAACATAATTGCAGAAGGAAATGACGGCCATAGCTAGTATTCATGCAGTCATAGCAGCAACTAGCAATGGATGTAGCGTTGCCAGATGTTTTCATCAAATGCACAGTGCTTGTGTAAATCCAATATTCTACTGAAATAGTGGAAGATAGAAGACATTCTTAGAATTTTTGTATTCTTTGCTACTAGGATTGTCAGGTAGGAAAAGTACAAGCCCCCATGGTGCTCTTGCTGTTGCTCTTTCGCTACAACAAGTACGCATTGAAGACGCAGCCAACACATTGAGAAGTGGAGAATTTCTTATTCACGCATTCTGGAGAGTGAGAGACACCTGCCATTCCTTTCTGGCTTGCGTAGTACTCTTCCTATCCACGGCGACCGTAGCAGCTGTCGTGATGAGTTTTTTATATTTCCCGAAACTACAGTGTGCGGTGAGGTGACGTATGCAGGCTACCTAGAGTAGTGGCTGCCCAAGTGCGGGAACAGTTGTTCCCAGATTTGGTGAGAACTGAATGCGTCTATGGTAGGGCAGGCTAAATTTTGTGCTATTTCTAGCATCGCTGGAGTCTTCCTTTTTTCAGAAAATGTGTTCGTTGTCATTGGCACTATTCCTAGCTGCATCCCACGCTAAACTCTCCCAAGTTCACCCTAAAAAAAGCAACGAATGAAAAGCTGCCGCTGCCTTCCTCATTCGGTGGTTCCCTTCTGTACATCGTCCAGAATATGGACGTCGACCCAGTTAAGGGTTAAACCCAAAATTGAGATCCCTTCTAAAATGAATTTTATATTGAATATTTATGATTTTCACAAGACTTTGTCTCTCTTAACCCTAGACTGCCCAAGTGGACAAAATGTGTCCTTACACATATTGGCAATCAACTTTGAAGCGCTATAACGTTTGCATCCAATGTCTGAATTCAATAAAAATTGTTGGGAAAGTTGTGCATGCTAGTCTAGTTGTTATGGTAAAATTTTCAGATCAATCCAAGACGTATTAAGTTTGTGAGAGTCATTCAAAGTTCACAGGTTCAATTTGGGTTCATCACACTACGCTATAATGACTGCAACTGAGGGCTTGTATCTTTTTCATAAAATGTTCGTTTTCAGTAAAAAAATTGTTGGGTTTTGTTCCCCTTAAGGTTTAGTTATTGTGGTAATATTTTCATGGCAATCTAAGTTGTTTTGAATGCTTGGGAGCAATTCAAAGTTTAAAATCCAGACATTTTTGCAATTCAGTGAACTTTGGCGACTCATAACTTCTCCATACATGATTCTTTTTCAAACATTCTTATTGGAGAAGTTGCGCATACTTGTCTAGTTCTTGTGCTCAAAATTTCATGTCAATTGAAGAGGTTTTGAGTGACTGAGAATCATTTTAGTAGAAGGAGTTTTAGTCATAGATGTGATTTTTTGCTACTTTTTTCACTGTTTTTTTAACATTTCAAATCCATTTTGCAGACACAGTGATTCATTTGTGTGATGTTTTTTCTCACCAAATTTTTTATATTTTAGTTTTGAATCACTTTGTAGCCTAAAATTTTGTCATTTGAGTAGATTTAGAAATCAAATTTCACCTCCAAATGGGTTTTAAAGAAAATTTCAGCACCTTTTTTTAACACTAGAACATTATAATCTTTCAATCTGGTCAAACGACCCCAAATTTATTCTACACCATCTACAACATGCACACTACAATATTGTACGGTTAAGATCTTCATAACTTACTCTAATTTTGACTCTTTAGACTTGCAAAGGCAAGCAATTTTTAAGCCTGGTTGGACCTAGCTTGGGCGGTCTAGGGTTAAGTCCAAAATGTTACATTCTAATCTTAATGATTTTCAAAGATTTTTACCTTACTTTTTAAATCTAGGCTTTTTTGAAGTATCATTCTTGAATAGTTATTACATTAAGCCAAACCTTCTAGCATCCTTTGAACTATAGAATAATTGCAAAGCATGTCTTCAAAATTTATATAGTACAAATGTTAATCCTTAAAATTTTCATCAACTATAATATGGTCAATCTATTTTTAGAATTAGGAATGTAAAAAGTCACTTATTCTTAGGCTTATTCTCAAGAATATAAAGTTAACTACGATGTGGTGTATGTATTGAGATTACAAAGGAGATTTACTATTGAATTCATAAAATTTCCAAAGCATAGGTGGTTTGAAGGTAAAGAATAAAAACAACATTAAATAGGGAATTCTTGGCCAATGAGATCAAGGCATGTGTTTTCTTAGCTCTTTGTGGTCTATATTTAATTCATCTTTGTAGATTTAAACTAACAATAGCTACAATAGTTGTAGAAAAGATTTTGAAAAGATTTGACTTACTTTCATCTTTTTTAATGTAGTGAATTTCAAGGAACACCGCAATCTAAATACATGACAAAAGATTCATTCTAATCTTAGACCTACTTCTACTTAATAATTTTTTAAAGAATAAAAATCAAGTATTTTTTTTGAAATTTTTTCCCTAGACTTTCAACTCAATTTTGAACCCCTCATCACTAGAAGTCCAATTGTGCTAAAAAAATTGTTTACTTTTCAAGCTGCATAAATCTATTTGACTAAGCTATGAAGATTTTAACCGTACAATCTTGTAGTGTGCATATTTTAGATGATGTGATTAAAATTTGAAGTCATTTGACCACATAGATCGAGAGATTAGAATGTTTTAGTGTTGAAAAAAGATGTTGAAAATTTTCTAAAAACACATTTGGAGGTCAAATTTGATTTCTAAAGCTACTCAAATGTAAAGACTTTGTACTACAAAAATGAACATATAAACACATTGGTGAAAAAAATTTCATTGAATTGATTCATTGTATTTATAAGCCACCAAAGTTCATTGTAATCCATAAATGTTAGGTTTTTGAACTTTGAATTGCTTTCAAGCATTCAAAACAACTTGGATTGACTTAAAAATTTGACCACAATAACTAGACTTGTAGAGGAATGTAATCCAACAAATTTGATTGAAAACAAACATTGTATGAAGGAGATACAAGCCTTCAAAGTTGTAGCCATCAACTGCAATGGTGAACTCAAATTGAACCTGTGAACTTTGATTGGCTTCCAAATCATCTGTATATCTTGGATTGATTTGAAAATTTTACCACACAAACTAGAATAGTATGCAAGACTTCTCCAAGAATTTTTATTGAATTTTGACATTGGATGCAAAAGTTATAGCAATTTGAATCTGACTACCAAGCTGTGAGGACACTTTTTGTCCCATGTGACGATGAGGGGATAAACACAATTTAAAAAAAATTCAAAGCCCATAGTACAAAAAAATTCAACAAATGGCAATCAAAGTCATCTGAAATTGCAGGACAGTTTTTGAAAAAATATTTTTTTCAACTATGAATCTTCCTATTTTTCAATCTATATGGTCAAACTTCATGAAATTTTTACCACATGATCTTAGACAAACAAAGTACAAGATCCTATGGTTAGATTCTATAAAAAAACACTTTTTTTGTTCTTTTGGATGAACTCAACAAAAATGGCAGTTTTGAGTAATTTTTTTACCACAAAATGGCCTTGGGCCCATAGGGATTAAAGGTCTAACTTAGTAGATTTTTCAAAACATGCTCCAATTATTATTCACATGGTTTGTACATCTTGAATGAAATATCTATTTTCGAAAATTTTAGTACATGCTGGGAAGCTAGACTATAAAAATGTCTTAGTAATCTACAAAATGACACAAGTTAAATGACTTTTCCAATTTTAAAAAAAGGTCTACTTCATTGATTACAATTATTACAATAAAGTTACATAATTACACACGTTGTATGACTTCTTCTATTGATCATATATTGTGCCTTTCTTAACCATTCATGATCTTATTCTAAGTGTTTCAAAGGGTTGATGATAGGCAAAATCAATAATAAGTTAAGTCTCAGTTGTCTTTGTTGTTGTTGGATGTATTGTAGTGTGAAGATGGGAATTTTGAATTTGAAGCTCTCATCAAGAATGCTTTGGGATTTACATTTGGTGCATAAGGGTGGAGAAGCTCTGGGCTACTTGAGTTAGGGAGGCTCAATTGCGTCTCAAGCAAAGGTTACATTAAAGGTAGTCACGGCTCTTCCTCCTTGCCGAACTTCGCCACTGTTAAGCGTCATGGGAGCTTAGGATTGGCTCTTGCAAGACGGCATGCGACAGAATATTCTTCGACGGCGAAGACTTTGTTGCGTCGCTTATTCTACTCCGGAGGTGAATAAGCGGTGTGAAGAACCATTAGCGAGCAAAGTTGTTACCGGAAGCTGCCAATCACACCATTGGAGTTGCCGATCTCACCAATGAAGTGAAAGCCGGAAACGCATTTGCATGATTCTGATTCTACACGCTCACCGCACTCGAAAGGGGTGTCACAGCTCCTTCATGCTAATCGACTCCTGATTGGACCCTGTTTTCCCTCATTCTTCTGTGAAATCTGGGTGCTCGAAGGAGCCGTGACTACCCCTATTAGTGAAGTTAGGGTTGGCTTAGTATGAGTTCGATCGTTACGACAGTAGTTTCTTTCGTTGTTGTGAGAGTCTCGAGATCGAGCTGTGCAAGCTGTTTGTTGAAACAGATTGTGGGGTTGCAAAGGGAGTGGCCATGGAGCACCAATAGAATGCCACTTGAGAGGTCTCCCAATTTTGAGTAGCTGATCGACATGGGAAAGCCCTCCTCCTAAACACTTACCGGGATTCGAAGCGAATTAGGGTTTGGTGCAGTTAATGTTCTGTTCAATCGCTTCATTGTTCATTGTGCGAGACGTCGAACGAAGTTGCGCGGGTTTCTGTTGCCACAGATTGTTGGTGCAATGTGAGCTTGCTGGTGGCCATGGGGAGCTCCAGGATATTGGGACTTGGGAGCGCTCGAGATGGAGAGGCCCTACTCCCGATATTCTGAACGGGTTAGGGTTAGGCGTAATTCAGTTTCTGTTTAGTTTTAGTCCAAACACTAGTGTTTTCAATTGTGTGAGACGTCGAACCAAGTTTTGCGGAAGTTTTTTGCCGCAGATTGTTGCTTCAATGTGAGCTTGCTGGTGGCCATGGCGTCACCCCTCCGATCTCTGCTCCCGCTCCTCCTGTGTTTCACTGCAGCACTTCTGCTCTGGCACCACTTCCTGATGCAGCCCTCCTGCGGTGTTTTCCCCCCTGCTTCTCCCACATCCCTGCGCGTGATGGTGGTGGCCGATCTTCACTTGGCAGGGCCTCATACAGTCTGGGTGGACCGCGTGCGCCGTGAGTCTTTCATGCGCTCCGTATTCCACACCGCATTCCGCCAATTGGGCCCCGACGCACTCATCGTGCTTGGCGACGTCTCCGATGCGGGCCGCAAGTCGAGCGACGCGCAGTGGAACGCTGTAGTGACTCGATTCTGGGACCTTGTGCGTCCGTTCACGCAAGCATCCATCCCCATCCAAATCGTGGTCGGAAATCATGATGTGGGTGACCATCACGACCCCGGATTCTCCACCCGCCTGCCTCGCTTCGCAGCGTCATTCCCCGGCTTGGACGAAATTTGCGGCAGCCGCTTCACGTGGAATGGGATACAGTTCGTCTCTCTCAATGCAATGGCGCTTCAGAACGAGGACTGCTCAGGTTGTTCGGAACCGGTTGAATTAAGGTTTCCTGTCCTGCTGTTGCATTTGCCGTTGTACCGTGTAGACGAGAGCGCATGTAGCGTCGTCGATGTCCCGCGCTGTGCACCGTGGCATGATCTTGAAGGGCCTTGTTTGCCACTGGGCTCCAGTGTTCCGTCTGCGCGAGAGGAGCCGTATCGAGTTGGCCAGGACGTGGTATCAACGAGAAACTCCGCGCGCGTTCTGGAGTCGTTTCGACCGCGACTAGTGTTGAGTGGACACACGCATCGCTGGTGTGACCGCGTGCACGGGGATGGCACGCTAGAGGTGACTGTACCGTCTTTGAGCTGGCGCAACAGGGATGATCCTGGGTTTGGGTTTCTCACGTTGGAGAAAAACGCTTCCGCCTTTACGTTGCAACGGTGCTTGCTGGCTCGTGAATCGACTGTGATCGTGGTCTACATTCTTTGGGGTTGCACTGTTGTCTCCTGGATGGTGGTGGGCTTGTTCGCCGTGGTTAATCGGTTTCGATCCAAGTCTGTGAAACCGGAATAACAAAACATTGAAGGAAATTCATTACTTGAAAAGATAGCCAAGTAGGCATCAAACTTTTGTTTGCCCGGATGGCAAAAGAAGGTTTGGCCAGAGATGTTTGGGTATAGTCTCTGGGTGTGAACCATCGTGGTTCGTTCCCTGCTGATCGTCGTTGCAGAGTTCCCAGCATGTAGTTAAATTCGACCAAGACAGTCAGGCATTTCCACGCACATTGCGGCAACGCTACGTCTGGCTGATTGACTCCATTGACGCGGACTGGAGATGGGCAAAGAGCTGAGAGCATTGCGCGTATATCACAATCTATTCCTACAGAATTTTGGGACCACTAAATGTTTCTCAGTGCGCGCATTGCAAAATGCAAATACTGCACGTATGAAATTGAATCGAAATGGAATAGGTGGTGATTAGGGTTTGGATTTTGGGTTTAGGGTTTGCTGAATTGAAGAGACTGGAAATGAGCGCGTTTCACGCATCCTTGACAAGGTAAGAACTCTCGTTACAGTTTTGTGGACCACTGTCCATTCCACGAAGTATTCTACTAAGCATTGTGCGAATCCCACAATGGTCCCATGGAGGAAATTTCGTCGAAGAGCTTAAGATTGAGTCCTGATCAAGTCTTGATTTTACATTCGACTGTAGTGGAGTATTTTCGAATCATCTTCAACTGTTGATTCATCCCATCTCGCCGGCAGGGATTCCTAATCAAAAATTGTTTTGGAAAGTAGAAACTGAAGATTTACCTCGAAGCTGGATCATGTGCAGGAGTTATTGCTCAGGAATATATCTTACGTCAATTCCGATGAGGTCAGTCGTGTGGCAGCTTGAGTTCCGCAAAGTCTAAGTTATCGATGGACTTGTGGACTTTCTGCACCTCTAGTGAAAGCTGGATTAAGTTATTTGTAGGCGCCTCTCCTCTGAGGCCGCTTCCTGCTGTACAAAGTCAGCTGTGGACTTGCCTTTAAAGGGATTTTCCTCATCAGCTTCTTCCACCTACAGTACGTCCTGTCTCCCCAGCGCATGAACGTACAACGACTGGTCAGCTCTTAGGGCCTCCTTAGGGCCTCCTTACATGCTGGGTGGGTGGGTCAATGCACTGTTGCATTTGCCCGACCCCCGGTGGACAGAAACCACCCACCCAGCATGAAAGGCACTTTCATGCTGCACCCGGTGGGTGGCTTCGGTGACCTGCACAGGCAGGCACATAATTTTCATTAATTTAATTAAATTAAAAACTGAAATTCCTTTTCCCTACCTGCCTGCGTTTGGAGACAGGCCATCTGTTGGAGCCCTGGCTCGATCAGTTCCTGAACCCCTAACTGAATTGCCCGAGGCACTAAACTTTGGTATTTCACAAGCTAAATAAAATCTAACCAAGTTGTTATTTTTAATAGTTTATATTTTTTGAGTGTTCTTTTTAAGGTTTGCTTTAAGTTTAAAAAAACCGAGTGTGAAAATGATGGATTATGCTTTTTCTATTCAAGATTTTGTGCAAGGGTAATGATTGCAATCTTGACTCTTCATAGTCTTAAAGACTCTTGAAAATGAGCCTCAAATACACTAAAGCTTAGATAAAAAATTCACATTCAAAATTCAACCTACAAAATTGTAGAACAAATTTTGAAAAAACACAAATCGATTGGAGTCATGCATCTTGGACTCTTCAACCTCATATTCTTGTGGGACTAACTTCTCAAATTTTATATGTGAAAATAGAATCAAAAGACTTCAAGTCACTTTTGCAATATTAACACCCTCATGATCAAACATTATAATCTTTCAATTTACAATTGATAATATTGTGTTTTATTTATCCAAGTTATCTCTAAGATGTCTAGTTTGAATTTGTATGATTATAATTTTAAGAAAATTTATAAAGCATACCAAAATGTTACTTTTTGTTCAATTCAGAATGAATTCCAAGAAGCTCAGAAAACGGCATGGACTCTTTGGGATTAACTTTGGCAAAGAAATTCAGTTTCATTTGTTTCAAAAACAAAGGAAGACCATTCAATCTCTAATGTATGGACATTTCAATTCTGAATTTCAATGAAACATTTCATCATTATTATACTAGAGAGAAAACCACTTCATGTGTATCTTCTAACAAATTCAAACTTCTGTATACGTTTTTGAAATTGTTGGGGATTTTTGAAAAAATAGTGAAAAAAGTTCATATCAAATACAAAACACAATAATATATCTAAGAACTACACCATTTGCATACAAGATATTCCAAAATAACATAGTACTAACCAAAATTTCTATGTCGAGTTGAATCAAAAAATCCATAAACTATTGCAAGTTTCTTTTTGCATTTTCTATGAAGTACCAAAGCAATGATATGGAATATAATAGTAGTACTCCAAATTTCAACATTCATTAATGCATTTGATAGAGAATATTGAATTAGCACATTTAACATAACCATAATTTCATTTTCATCCAGTATACTGTATAGTGATTTCATATTTTCATTCAATTTTTTTAATTTGAAATTTTGGGCAATTTCATCCAAATTTATACTGTTTATTTTGTAGGGACTAATTGTGAAGTCCATTTTCCTTGTAAAATGGGTTACACAATCTTGAACCCCTATATGCCAGATATATCATAATCTAGTTCTTGAAAAACTTTGAAGTTAAATAAAACATAGTGAAATTCATATTTTTAATGGTTTTTATTTTTGAAAACAATGAATGTCAGTCTGGTTCTAGCATCAGAAATTTGATTTTGAAAATGGTACATTCTATTTTTTTATTCAAGACTTTGTACACATTTCTCCATTGCAATCTCGACACTCCCTAGTGGTAGGGGCTTTTGGAAATGAGTCTCAAGTACACAAGAGCTTAGAAAAAATAATGCATTGGACATTCATTTAAGAAAATTATAATAGACATTTTGAGAAGCTATAAATTGATTGGAGTTTTTCATAATAGGTTCTTTGATCTAAATTTCTTTTGGTGACTAACTTGTTATGAGTAAACATGAGAGAAGAAGATTGAAAGTCTTCAATTGACTTAAGTAGTTTCAACACCCTTATGATCAAATATTACAGTATTTGAACTATATAAGTAATATAGTTGTTTTTATTTATTTTTAAGTGATCTCTAACATATCTAGTTTTGATTTTATATGTTTCTTTTTTCTTAAAAATTGATTAAGCTTATCAAAATGTTGGTTTTTTTGTTTAATTTAGAAAAAAATTTAGAAGACAATCAAGAAAGACCTTGGGCATTTCAAAGATAACATCCTTCCAAGGAACCCAAGTAATTAAAAACGCTACATAATGTGAAATAGGATACAACTTTTTATTCATTCAAGCGCATTGCTTCTAAAAGGTACAAGTGCCTTGCAATTGCCATTTGCAATTGTTCACCATCATTCTGTGGTGGACTCTGCACTAACTGTTGTGCATATCCAAAATCATGGTGTCCCCATAAAACAATTGACTCATCTATCATATCTTTTCTATCAATGATGATGTTATGGAGTAAACAACATGCTACTATCAAACTTGGAATCTTTTTGAGATTAGGATTTGTAATAGGATTTCTAAGAATCCTCCACATTCCTTTCAAGATCCCAAAAGCACGTTCTATTACCATACGTGTAGATGAATGCTTGAAGTTGTATTCCTCATACAACACTGGAAGTTGAATTCCCGGCCAAGGCACCAATAAGTTTTTGTCTCCAACATAACCTGCATCACCTATGATGAGCTCACAAATATCAACGCCTTGAATTTCGATCGTGGATCCATTCAATCGTCTTCCTGCAATTACTTCTTTGAAGTGATTTGACATCAACAAAATTCGAGAATCATGTACAGATCCAGGAACCCCAACAAAAACATCTATAAATCGAGCCTCGTGGTCTACAATTGCTTGCATTACTGTTGAGTAGTTATGATCACGATCATACCAATCACTTGATCTAGTATTTGCTGGTAAATCAAATCGGATGTGGGAGCAATCAAGAGCTCCACAACATTGAGGAATGCCATGTAGGTTTTCAAAACCAAGCTTAACCTCTGATAATCTTTCTCCTGTTGGCCAACTTAAATGCAAAGGTAAAGCTACCTTTATCAAAGCAGCGATGAATCGTTGACAGACTACAACACTAGTTGAATCAGCTATGCCAAAAAGTTCACCAACTGAAACATGAGTGTCTCCAGTGCCTAGTCTTCGTAAAGCAATAGCAACTTGTTTAGGAACATCCATCAAACTTCCAGTGATATTGATCAAACCTGGTGGTGGATTACTCTGCAATTCTTCATGAACCAGGCTACAAAGATAATGAAAAGTCGGCACTGATAAACGAAAAAATTGTCGAAATCGCTCTGGATCTTCATGCATCACTGAAGTTGAAAATTGATCCCACCAATGAATTGAACGTGGCTTGATGTAGTACAGACCACATTCTGATCCAAAGATTTGTTTTTTCCCATGTTTTTCAACAAAAACTTGTTGAAATAGTGCATTGCATTCTAGAACCGAATGCAGAAGTAAAAATTCCTCTCCTACCAATTTTTTCTGCTTCAAATGCCTCATGCTTGATACAGTTGGGGCATTTCTTTTACTCCTTTCAAACATCCCTTGGCTAGCTAGTTGTACCATTGTCCCCACTGATGCATTTGCAACCCCTACTACTGCAAGTGCGGCTCCAACTTCTGATTCATCCATATTTCACAAGCTTCACATAAACAAATACAAAAGTAGATTAGTCCTATATTCAAATTATACATTTGTGTATAAGAAAAAAATTCACAATAAAATAGCATATGTGATGAAACAAATCTTGAATTGCATATGAAAGTGAATTCCAGCCTCCAATAGAAAAATAAATATAAATATAAATAATGAATGGTTGATGAAAAATACGAAGAAGTACACACATTGAGTTCAAATAACACTTAAAAAAAATGAAATGCATTAAAATCAAACATGAAACAAGCTAGTATATTAAAATATGTAGAAGATTAAACAAATAGGTACTAAATACATTTATGAAGTTTGTGAAAAAGATGTAATTGAAGATTGTAGATTGCGAAGTTACTAATGAGGTGGTGATTTAATCTACCGCCTATTAGAAAGTGCATTGCCAATTGTTTTCATGGCATCACTTAAGCTCAATAAGGCATCCACATAAGCTTTGCCAGTGTTACTAGCACTCTCCATTCGCTCACGTTCAAGCCTCATTAAATCAGAGTGGCGAGTTTCTTCTGATTGCAGTTTCTGCTTGTCCAATTCTATAATTTCTTTATGACGCACATCCTCACGACTGTGCCCTGAACTTATGGCTTCTACGAACTCAAGTCTAGTTTTGTCCATTGATGCCAGTGCACCATCTGCAGCCTTCATAGATAAACGCCGTTTTTTTGTAGATAGATTCATGGATGACTCGCCATTTTCTGCATCAAAGAAGAAGTAGAATTTTTAAAAAACTCAAAAATAATGCATGCAAAATTGATCAAAACATAATTATAAATTATGTTAAATGTCATCTCTATAAACTTACCAGTAGATGGAGACATTGTACTAGTATCAAGTGGAAGGTTCCCTGGATCCACAGCATTTGAGATACTTGGATACCATTCCAATAAGGCACAGTATACAACCTCATCCAAGGGAGTTCGTGGAAACCTCCTCACATGATTCTTCTTCTCCGTGGGACTCATTGCAAAATAACTTGGCTGACCAGATGGAATTTTTTTCTCATAGTCATAAACTTTTTTGAAGTCTGGGGACAACTGCTCCCATTTGTCTTGGATTTGTTGTTCATTGCGATGAACACCTTTTTCCCATAAATCATCAGCCATGGCCTTCCATCTTTTTGGTGCAGTGGTCATTTGAAGTCGTTGACTTTGAGTTGGCCCATACTTTGCAAAGTCCAATCTCTTTGCGTGACACAAGCATAGGGTGTGTGCTAAAGACCATCTCCCAACTACATACACTCTACCATCCACTCCTCCTTGAGGCTCTCCTAGAACCACATTAATGTCATCTTGTACCTCATCCTCGAGATGTATAGACTCAGGGTTCCAATTGAGGTCAATAGGAGTTCTTTGAGACTCCATTTTCTACAGAAAAAATGATAAATGTATGTCGATTATGAGAAACAATGAATGTTTTATCAAATTACTAAATTATAATAATTTGTTTAGGAAAGTTCATTAAAAACCCTGAAAGCCTAAGGCTTTTTTTGAGCTTCATAAAATTTGCTCAAAATAAAACAATAACAATACATTTTGATGAATATGATTTAATACTTTGAATTGTGACCATCTAAATTCAACTCATTCTATATTACAACTTAAGATAACAATTTCAAAAACTGCTCAAGCTTTAAAAGGGTCAATTTCTTTAAATGTTGGATACTAATAGTACATGTTGTTTCATACCCTTAATAGTGCTCAAATAGTGTACATTTTAGGACGTGAACAATTTTAGAGCCCTTTGCCATATCAACTTCAAAATTTTACAACTAATTATACAAAGTTTAGTAAAATATGAAACGATTTGGGTTAGATGCCAATTCCAATGGTCTTTGAAGGGAAATTTAATGGAATTTTTTTCAAGGTGTTCCATCTCCCTAAAAAAATTTCAACCATTACGCCCTTACATGATTTATTTACGAACCAGTTCTCTCAATTCTCCCAGTGAAAACTCCCTCACAGTCTCGCACTTACACAGATTACTACTCAATTCTTCTAGTTAAATTCATCAAACAACATAACACTTTTACACAAAAACAGTTTCTACGTTTTCAGAAGTGTCAAATTGAACGTGTTGGTGAGTTCATAACAAGAACAAAGCGACGAAGATTCTAATTAATTTGTCCTCACAAAAAAATCAAATTATCAAATCAATTGAAGCAGAAACCGCCCAAAGTTAAACACCTCATTTATGTAAGTGGAGCTGCTCTTAAAAGAGATGAGGTACCAATTTTTTTAAATTCTAATGAACAGAAGAAACCGCAAACCAAACAACAAAAGTCACATATATTGATTCAAGTTTTTTATCATTGTGACTGAAGTACTATATGTGCACACAATTTTTATTTTATTTTGTAAAAACAAACGGACCGTATTCTATTGTTAAGTAATACAATTGCTGAAAACCGAACTAAAGTCAGAACACATCGAACCACAGTTACAATACATCGAACTAAAGAAGAAGAAGGTTCTGGAATTAATAAGAATATAAAGAAGTACCTCCCAATAACCGAATGACACTTCTTGTGCAAATTCCCAACCTCCAGAAATTATAATCTTGCACCCACGCAGTATAAAGTGAACGCTCCAGCTCCCAAGCTCTCACACAGCGTATCCCTGCACTCCTACTCGAAAGCTCCGCACATCGTACCTCCACAGCTCCCAAGGGTGGAAGCCAAAAAGACGTAACAAATCTTCATTAGCTCCTTTAAACACTTCGTATTAACCGTGTCATGCAAGTTAAGATATTTTACACAACCGGCTAGCACAAGTTGGATACTATTAACAACTCTTGGCAACCAATGAAACCATTTGACCGATATCGGTGGAGCTTCGGAATATTCTCAAGCGGCGCCCGATATGACCCATGCATCGGTTGAGAAGCCCCCACCGCTTGCCGAGCTTAGCGGCACTTGCATGGTAATCGGTCTGCAAAGTTTTTGGACTGTAGCGCCTAACCCGCCCACCGATCCTACATGTAAGCGCGCTCTTATCTACTACGGAGTATGAGTGATCGCTAAGCAGTTGTCCAAGCAAGCAGATTATCTTGTAAGTAATCGGTGGCCCCCTCTTACTCGCCCTTACTTTGATACGTGCCGATTGTTAGTGTACTGTGAAAATGAATATTGAAGGCTCTGCAACGACAATGATTGCTAGGCTACGTGTCTTTGACCAGCAATTTGTTGACTAATTTCACTTCGAGGTCGCTCTATATATAATTGTCGAGCTTGATTGTATCCTATGTCCAGCCACATTGCATCAAACATATACTCCTGCAATTGAACCAGCTTCGTGGTAAATCTTGCTCTCTTGCAATTGAGATTGAGACCCACACTTGAGTCAATTTTGATCAAGAATTTTGCATCGCTGTGGTGTTCTCCTCTATGATCAATTTTTACCAATCTTCTGTTTAGCTATCACCCAAATCATTGTGAAATGCTCTGATCCATGCATTGACATGTGCGCAGGCATGAAGATGATGCTGGCAATGACGGGAGTCAAGCTCCTGAATCTTATCCTAGTGACTTCATTACTGGGGCATGTCACGGTCGAGAGTGCGAATTGCTCCGTTGGAGACAGGAATGCTCTCCTGCAGTTCAAATCAGGTAACTCACATTCCTTCTCATGAGGCAATCAACTGAGGTAGAAGATACTATTTAGCGTCACTAAGCATGTCAACCAATTTGGGTACCAGAACGAAACTGTCTTGAGATAGGCTTTCTAATTTTTTTCTGCAATTAATTTTGAAAGTGGGAGGTGTAGGCCACTATTGGTGATAGTAGACAAGCGGTCGTAGACATTTAGCCAAGTTGCGCCTACACCACTTGCTGATTATTCCAACCAAATGTATGAATAGATGTAGGAGGTCAGTATAGTAGAAAGGTCCCTACCTGTTTTAGCATCCTCGCCCGGGCATATAATCCGAATGCCCTTGAATCACAAGGGAGCTTATATTCTATGCATGGCGAATGTCGTGAGCAGGATTGGCAGATCCTTATGGCGTGTTGTCGGACTGGGACACGAACCCGAACTGCTGCACATGGTTGCAAACCAGGCAATACCGAATGACGACATGCAACAGCGCCGGGCGTGTCACGTCGTTGACGATGGGCTCAGCTCTGGAGTACAAGCCGGGGCCCGTGTACTTCAAAGTGAGCGGCGGGGAGTATGGCCCCTCCCTCAGCGCGCTCACGTTCCTTGAGAAGCTGGACCTGCAGACAATTTACTCCGGGGGCGCCATCATCCCCTCCGGCTGGGCCGCCTTGACACGTTTGAGCAATGTCACCTTGGACGTGCTGGTGGCAGGCCCGTTGCCACGGCCGGTGGTCAAGGCGTGGCCTCTCAAGTACCTGGTGCTCACCAACAATGACCTCAACGGCACCCTTCCCGTGGAGCTCTGCAAGTCCACCCTGCGCACGTTGAAGGTGAGCGGCAACAGCTTCACGGGCCAAATCCCCAGCTGCTTGAGCCGCTTCCCGGCTTCCTCGTTCAATGACTCGTCCACTGGTCCCTCTGGCAACGAGGGTCTGTGTGGAGCTCCCCTTCCCGCTTGCAGCTCCTAAGATTAGGACACCAGAGCATTGGCTCTGGTATTAGATTGGTCTCATTTTTATATGTTCTTGTTAGTGACCGAAAGGAGGATTTTGACCCACTGAGAAATGCTTTTTTTGGATATTGTATGCATAAGTTTGAAAGGTTCAAAGTTTTATTAGTTTTTACTATTTTGAATCGACACTTCCAGCAGATGCTTACGAGCTACACTTCCCTTTTGCAGCTCCTCAGGTAGGGACACCTGAGCTTATTAGATTGGTCAATTTTTTTTTATGTTCGTGATATGTTTGGGCCTGCGACCAATTCTTGAAATTTCAAAATACAATTCTCCACTCTGTATGCTCCCATTTTGCAATTACATAAGAATGAATTTTAATGTATTATAGAGATTTTCCAATGATTTAACCATGTCTTCAATGAGTGAAAATTTGAAATGACAATTTTGCACCAAAAGTGTACAAAATTCATATAACTACATAATAGGCTTTCAAAATATGAAAAATTTCTCCATAGGTGTGAAACATCATGGTGCAAATCAATTTATTGTGTCATTCTAGATTTAGAAATCAACTCTCTATGGTTATGTGTCCAAAATTCAAATTGCAATAAAATATTAAATTTTAGGAATTTTCAATAATTCTAATTTGGACTAGAAACTAAACTATTGTAAGTGAAGTTGGTAAGATTGGCACTTCTTTGCCATATATACATACACACACACACACACATATATATATAAAATCAGGTTTGGCAAATGCTAAAAATAGAAAAATTTGCTAATATTCTTGATTTCACCATATAGTTTTTTTTGTATTTTGAAAAAATAATTTTCCAAAAATTTTGGCGTTTATTTTTAGAATTATTTTTTGCTAACCCTGCCCTACAACTATGGTATATAAGTTCCATTTCATTAATTGGTCTTAAATTTTAAAAAAAAATACATTTTACGATTGAATTTCAAATAAGAAAAAAAAAATTCTCTATGGTGATCAATGAATTTTCCATTTTATTATGTAGAAAAGTCAAAAAATATCACAAGTATCCAACACCATCTGTAGATAAGCTTTGGAGCTAATAATTAAATTAAACAAACCCAAGGCTAATAGTATGATTCGTTCCTAGGGAGATGGTCAAGTAGGATTAATTTGCTAATAGGACTAATTCCTAAAATAGGAAATTCAATTTTCAAATAGAAAATCAAGATCCAATTTAGAAATTTAGCAATCATTGAGACTACAACGACATCACAAAATAAATTCACATATATCAAATTGATTGTTCCAAGCTCACATGACAACAAATAATATTCAATTAGGTGCATCGATAATTCTCAACAACCAATCATACAACTCGGATTCCTCATTATCCAACTCACATACACTTGACACCAATTCTTCTGAAATATATTTCCATTAAAATTCCGAATTGGTGATTAAATCACCGTTTACAGATTCCACAATTTGGTTCATTTCTAACTTTTGATTTATCTATTAAGCTTTGATCCACTCCAACTAACACATCTCATCGTCATCACTCAGCAAATCAAACTAGGATTGCAAATCTTCTCCGCTTCCACTAAGCTTTATTCTCACTTCTTTGCTCACATTGCGAACTATTCAACTTCCACCTACTTGTGTAAATTCAACACTTGACACACATCAACTCCCGACTAGGATACTTTCTCCATTGATCTTGCATAACTCTACACATACACTCCACACCGCCATACACTAGCACATTCAACTAGGACACATACACAACATTCAAACACTCCGACCAACTCGAACTGACACGAGCAACATTCCCAATTGGAAATCACACACGAACACAAGAACACACAAGAAAACAAAATACACAACCTGACCGACTGGGACACGCACTGGACTTTCACTCAACAGCCGATAAAAGAAAAATGAATAAAAAATGAGACCAAATAGGAGCCAGGGAGATGAAGACCAACTGCCTCAACCAACTCGGCTGAACTTCCCACTTCAAGTGAAATTCCAACTAGGACGAACTAAGCACCCCATTATCTACTTGGACCCTTGATTTGACATCCCAATTGGAAACTGCAACCAACAATAGCCTGATCCAACTTGGAATAACCCAAAACAAATCTACTCAACACCACAAACACAACTAAATATTCCAAAAGGAAAAATTCACCTCACAAAGAAAGTCAACTCGGATTGACACAAGGAACTGAACTTGGCTTAAACTCAAAACAAATCAACTTGGTAAGCACAAAACAAGCTCAAACTAATATAACCAGTTGGACAAAATGACCCAAATAGGACTAAAAACCGACTTGAAATCATACAAAAAAGCCCAAAATACACCAATAAATGCACCAAAATTCCTCACTTTATGATCCAACTTGGCCATCTACACCATCATGATAGAAATGAATTCAAGTGGCTCCTTCCCAAATTTGGATGAAAATACATTTTTTTACATTGTGGAGGTCTCTTTGAAATTACATTGAAAGTATACAACAAATTGAAGGTACACAACAAATGTTTTGAAGCATTTCAAGGTTAGAGAATCTCAAACATCCTACCAAAAGTTGTTCCAACCCACTAAAATGGTGTAGAAGAGTTTTTGGATTCAAAATTGACTCTTATAGCTTAGAAGATGAATCATCTAAAAACCATCATCATTTTTACTTCCCACTCTTTTTAAATCTTTTCTTTTTGAGGAGAATTGGAAAGTTCTTGACTATTTCTTTATTGGATGAATTTTTTTGCTTTTCCAACCCCCAAGCACTCAAGCCACCATTTGTTGGTCATTGCTCAACTTCAATTAGTATTTTTTGGCAATTAAATTTATTTTTTTTAAATTAGGAAAACATTCAATTATCTTTCAATACTCATATTCAAAACTAAGATTGATATGATCAAGCAAAAATTATAAGAAAAATAGTACAAAGTGATTGTTTAAAATTTCTCTAGTGTTGAAAGTGTTGGTATTCACATTCAATAGAGGATTTATGAGGCCATTAGAAGACTACAGGAACGCAGTTTCTGCCGTGTGAACGTGGTCAAGAGAGTGCCACATCATTATTATTATTTTTGAATTTTTTTGGGCGTTTTTTCATATTTCAAGACCCCCCCAATTTTATTTTTTTTGGTAAATGCTAGCCTGATAATGGCCAGCAGTTACGGGAACAATTTCGGAAAACAACCCCAAAACGGCCTTTTGGAGGCCTCAAATCCCCTCTAATGTTCTAATCTTATGCATTTTTTCACAAATCAATAGAAATTCCAATTCAAACCAATCAAAAATATTCTAATGCTAAATATAGAAATTATATTTTTAATGAATTTTTGAAGTTGCATCTTCAAAATTCATTTGAAGAGAATCTAAAAATAGTTATAAATAATTTTAGCCATATGGATAGTTTTTCTACTTTTCAAACTTCACATTATCTTCTTTGGTGCAAAGTTCAAAAAAGTTATAGAACTTATATTTTAAGATACATTTGCATTTCATTTGAACCCTTTGGACTTTTAAGTATTCAAAAGAGTAAACAAACTTTGACACATTCTCCTAAAATGTTGCTTTTCTAAGTGGCAACGTGAAATTGTGGAAGTCATGTGGAATGTGAGTATTTGTCATCTAGGTGTTGTGTTGGACTGTTTAGGTGTGTTACTATTTGTATCGGCTTATTTTTTGTGCAACTCCACCCATACTCTAACTAGTGTTTGAGATATTTTTTGAGTTTCAAAGCAATTTTCGTTTAATTCTTATAATGAATCGATTATTCAAGTACCAATTCTTATTAACTTTTTTAGTTTTTCACTCTATGTAGAAATTTTATAGATGAGTTCATTGTTTTTTGTTCAATGTTTTCAAATTAGAAAATGATTGGGTATGTGTGTTAAGGAAATATATTATATTAATATGCTCTCATACTTCAATGTAGATTACTTCAATCATACTAGTGTACCCTGTGCCAATGCCACAGTTAGAACTAAAGTAAAAGTAATTTTCTGATTTTTTAGAACCATAAATAACTCAAAAATCCATAACTTTGCCACCGTGAGTCAAAATGCCACGAAACCAAGCTGGTGCACCCTTCCTCTCCAAGAGCTTTCTGACGGTATCAAGCACACAATTCGGGGACGCATGGGCTAGAAGATCTCAATATGACAAAAAAACAAAACAAAACAAAACAAAACAAACTACTTGTCTTAAGGAATGGATAGGCAACTAGTGATTAAATTAGAATCCCTTGGACTAATAGAGAGGAAGACTATTCGTCTTTTCTCACCTATATAGTTTCAAGTCTCCTTTGAATACATATACTCCCTTCTTACATATTTTGGTTTTGTAACCTTTGATAGTTTTGTTTCATTTTCTATCTTCAACAATGTGAACATGTTTTTACTTTTGTAAAAGAATTTGCATTTTTTAAACCTATGGCATTGTAACAACTACAAACCAACGATCTCAGAACAAGTTCAGGGTTTTTAGCCAAACCTTCAGTTTTGGAAGATTTTTTTTTTAATTTACACGAAGGGCATGAAAAAATTAAGTAAAAGCAAGCCAATTTTAGCCAGTTTTGGGATCACTGCTGTTGACTTTTTTGTAAGGAATATTTTGCTTGTCCATCAAGGAGAGCTTACCGCCGACAACGGCAATTCATGGTCGATGAATTGCAACGAAACTTGAGACACAAGCTGATCTTGAGGACTTGGCAAAATTAGCGGAATCCGACTTCCCTGTCACGCAATTGAAAATTCCCTCTCCTCCATATACTGTAGGCCTCATCGGGTTGCAGAAGCAATCGACATTGCTCTAGCTTCTTGTGGCATCGTGAATCTCTGATTAGGTTGAGTCCACTGTTGAGGGGAGTTTGCATCTTCGAGTGGAATTGGGTTTTTTCATTTCGCAGGGTGTGTGGATTTGGAGACGGGAGGTTTTAGGGTTCGTCGAGGAGATGCCGATTCTTCACGGTGTCTTGGATCATGGCTGCCAGCTTCTGCCAACGTTGCAGACATGGGCCGGGATGGTGCTGAACTGCGGTCAAGCTGAACAACGAGCCTCGGCGGAGGAGGACTCGTTCTTCAAGGACAGGGAGGGAGAGATTTTGGCGAATGCGGCGCATATGCTGCGACAGCTGCCCTACACTTGCTCCGAACTTGGCCTGCGTAAACGAAAGGTTCTAGTGCAGAACCTGTGGGCATGCACTGCGCAATCCGGCGTTACGAGGAGCACGCTGATGGAGTATATCACGCGGAGGAAGCGGGTGGATGTGGAGCAAGCAGTGGCGATGGTGCTGGCCTTCGTTCCTGCTGAGGTTGGGTCGAAGCTGGCGCCCCTTGTCTCGGACATGTTCGTATCCTGCAACATGTGGAGGACGCTGGACGATTTTCAATTTGGGGGTAGCAATTCGTTGGATTCTGCGCGAGAGCGGAAGATGACGCGGTTGAGAGCTGCGCTGGATACTGTGGCGGAGGCGGAATTGATGGAAGATCACATGCTTTTGATTCGTAACTTGATGCGGGTGCGAAGAGAGCGATCGGCCTTGTCTTGTGCGCAACGATTGTGCTTCCCGAAGTATCTCCTTGCACTCCTGCCCGAGGACGAGAGGGATGTGTGGACCGAATCCTACACTTGTGGATTACAGAGTGAGGTGACTGTCGAGTCCGGGAGCGTGATCAGGGTGAGTAAAACGCTCTTCGCTCGTTTGCAACGCTGGTTGTTGAGACTCGACGGAGACAAGAGCGACAAGGCGGTGTTCATCCGTGAAGTTCGGAAATTAGAGAGGGAGATTCACTTCGGAGATATCGAGCTTGACTCCCTCCAGAAGACGGAAGATCCTGCCGCTCTGGCTTTCAGCTTCATGGCAGTGCAGAGACGACTGCAGCTGAAGGTGGTGTCTGACGTTGGGTGGACGGAGTTTCTAAAGAAAGGTCAAGGAAGCGGAGTGCTGCAGAACCGACCAGACATTGTCACCTCCTTTGAAGAAGAGCTTGCTCGCCACGCCACGGATGAGCGAGCTCTCATCGCCATCCGTCCTCCACCTTCCTACAAGCAATCGCAGTCGTGTTCCACCACAAAGCTTGAGGACTTGATTGACGAGGTGTGTACCTTGATGGAGGAATACGTGCTGCTGTTCGGCGATGGCTGCTTCGAGAATTTGCGGTTCTGTAAAACTCACCGAGAAGGGTGGAAAGGCCGAGGTCCCGAAGACTTCTACAACCTGCTTGTGGATCTCCTTGCGACGCTGCGTGAACGAGGGAACGGCCGCTTCAGTATCGGACCTTGCCACAAATTTCTGGCCAAAGATATCATGTCCTGGAACAATGCCTGGGCCGACGATGCCTTTGCACCCGGCAAGATCCCCGGATGGGTTGATTGGTTACAGAATCGGCAGAAGCTCCGAATCCATGTGCACAATCCCTCCACACCCTGAAGTCCTGAATATTGCAAGAAATGTAGAAGTCAAATCACAACCTAGCGGTGTCACGAACTGTATCCTGGAGGCTCTTTAACACGAGGGGCGTTATCGAACCACAACATTGCCGCTCCCTCACGCGTTTCGCTTCATGGTGGAATCGAGGCGACCCATGCGTACATCACGGCAGAAGAATTAGCGTTTGCGAGAGTAATTAAGGGAAAGTCCCTCTTCAACTGAATTCCCTAGGAGTATTCGGTTCGTGGCGCGATTCCACTGGGATCATGCGGGTAGAAATTGCATATACTTGCAAACCACTTCTTCTCAACTCTACAATTCCTTAAGGATCCACCTCTGCTGACCCAAGTTACTGAATGCTTCGGCGATTCAAGCAGCTCGTGATTGCTCTCTTCCTCGAGAGATTTACTTGAATCTGCATTCGCAATCCAAATCTGAAGCAGAAACAGGGTTGGGTTTGGGTTAAGGACTGGCATATTGGAAAGGAGAAAGCCCTTAATGTATCGATGGTGGCACTTGTAGTGGTGAGAAGGGGAACAAGCTCCTCTGTTTCCTATGCCACGTACCTCGAGATCTCTGTAGTTAATGTGCAGAGTTTTTGTGGGCTCTATCGCGACTTACTGTTGAGAGTTCTGGCTTGATAATCCTTGTATTCACGGTTGCTAACAAAATGCCTTCTCACCCACCGTCCTTACGTCTCAGTTCTCCCCGGCTCTTACCCCCTCTCGACGCCATGGATTTGCCAGAGCCCTGGCGCGGTCGGTTTGCAAATTGCAATATTTTGGGGACCTTGAAATTCCCCTGCACAGAGATCTTGCTGGGATGACGAAGTTGCGCTGCTGCGCTTAAACGCTTGGCTGTGATCATAATTGATGTGCCGAGAGTTTTTTGTGCTAGAGTTTACTGCTGCTTATAATCTAAATACTCCAAAATACATTCGGTTCTATATTTTTTCCTCTTGGTATCAATCCTTGTGAACATTTGTGATGGAAACTGCTCACTCTTTGTAAGGTCACTACACCTCTAAATGTCCGAATAAGAATATTTAAGCAAGGTTACAATTATTGAGCTGTCAGTTTTTGTTGAGTCTTGTTGGGAATCACAAGATCATGAAAATAACTGTCCAGTACGACTGCGTATAATTTGTACCCAAGGCCAAGTACAACGACAAATGTTCAGAGTATAACATAAAATTTCTCGTGTTTCGATGTATGGCTGGTCCTAAGTACGGAACATGTAAACTCTGAACCAATCGGTTGAATCTGCTTGAGTTCGTTGGAACTACTTGTTGTGGAATTCAGTGAAATATACATTCATTCAAGCGCTAATTACCTCATTGCATACATTATGTAACACCGTAACCACTCCATTCCTCATTCACGTGATCCATTCTTTTGTTTTCTTCATCATATCCAACGCTGAGCACGCAATTTTAATTCGGATTGCCCACAACAGTAATCGCAACATTCACACAAAGTTGATAATTATCATACCAGCAGAACCTGCAATACACATTCATAGGAGACAAAACCCAGATTCAGATGCATTACTAAAATATAAACAAAGTTACTGCGGGAAATCATTAAGTCGACACTATGTTTGGTTTAGTCATCATGCAAATAAAGACTTCGTAATCTATGAGACTTATACAATTCTGCCAAACCACAAATGATTTAATCAACAAATTTGGGAACCCGAGACCCGGCGCTTCCATTCCATAATTGTCTAGTGCAAAAGAACACCACGACATAAATCAGGAGAAACGTGCACTTCAGATGATTGTGGGAAATTGTCCTGCTGGTTTGTTTTCTTTGAAACCTACTCTTCATGCGTGATTACACATTGAAAAAAAAATCCTAAAGAGTTCTTTAAGAATGGAGGCCATGGCTTAGTTTTTCCCATCTCTTGCGTAAATTATTCTCGAGTCTGTGGACAACACATGAAATTACAAGAGAATTTTGAGAGCTCACCTCGCTGTGAGCCGACAAATTATGAGGCCGGAGCCGTAGAGTTTGATCAACATGTGACACAATGGCCGACACAGAAGCAACCTCACAACCCATAATCTGCATTGCAAGGAAATTTGAAACTCACATTGTGTTCCAGGTTCATCGTGTTACTGATTTCATTCACGGTCAAGTTTTGATGGTTTCTGCAGTTCATCCGACCTCTTTCAAAGTAGCAATATTCGGTCCTTTCCCGTGTAAGTTCTGTTTCGATTGGCAGTGTTATTGTAATTGGTGCTTCTTGAATATCACTACATTGTCCAGTTTGTGAGGTACGGGATGACATCAATTGCATTGTTTCCATCATTTAAGAAGTTTATTAAGAATGGATTATGGAGGCTTCTGCTTGAGAAATAATCTGGCATATGACGTACTAGAGTTGGCTCTAACGTAAGTCTGCCTATGACAAGCCAAATGCCATCCGGCCATCACAGGCAAAATTATACTAATGCCTAATGCCGTACATACTCAAATCTGAAATGTGCTTCATTAGAATATTTTTGCTTGTGATAGGTTGGCAAGCATTTGGCATGTCATAGGTAGACTTACCTTAATAGTGATCCTATTTGAGGTCACTAATCTCATGTCATTCACATTTGTTTGGTGGTGGCTTGTTCTAGTTAATACATTAAGGACTAGTCAACCACTTTTTGGTTGATATGGAGACATTTTCATTGGTAACCAAAATTTTAGAACAAATTTAGGTACGGACAAAAGGGGACGGGTGAAGAGAATGGAGAATCAAATGCACTGGGACAAAAATTACAACAATTTGTGCTAGCATGTGGTTTAGGGGTTCAAAAAACTAACCAAACATCGGTTGAAAATAAAAAAATCTTTCATTGAGAAAAACTTCAATTGCCAAAAAACTTATTATAGAAGCCCAAGTATTCATGCCAATTTCATTAGTATCAAATTAGATCTTTGAAATTAATGCATCAGGGTAAAAGCAAGCTAATAGGAACCACTCGTAGATGTTATTGAGGTGCTTATGAGGTCCTTAATGAAATATTCCATTCACAAATCATTGCATATTTATCCAAATAGTCCAAATTAGATCCATAAATCATCCATGATGGATTCATATTAGAATATTCTAGCATAAATTGTTGATTGTTCATTCAAAGAAGTCTTTAATTCATTTATGATGGGTTGCTTATTTAACCAAATAAGCAGCCATTACAACTACATTTTTGTCCTTTTCACACTTCAAAAGTACCATATTTAATTTTGTTTTGTCTTATGTCAAGTAGCCATAACTAAGAAACAATGCACTACAATTTTTTTCATGTTTTAACTCATATCTAAGAGTTAGAATGAAGATTCTTAAAAAATAAGGAGGTATTTCACCCAAGTTGACTCCTATTAGCTTACTTTCGCCCATCATAGTTTGATCATTTTTTCCATCTTTAGTGTAGGGCTAGAAAATGTTTTGCCCAACCACATTCCTTAATGGGTTAAATGATTTTCATCCTAGGAAACCTCAAGAGGTGATAAAACCACCGGTGAGTTGAACCTCTTCATACAATCTTTGTACTTTTCAACAACAAGCCTCCTTTGGGTTCTCTTCTTTGAAGCACACTGAGCTGTGTGGAAGCTCTTACTTGCAAACATGGATTTTATTAGCTTCACTAATGGCTTGGGTGATCTTTGGGACTCCACAGTGATCCCAAAATTGGCTAAATTTCATTCATTTTCTACTTTATTTTTTCATGCCCTTTGTATAAATTTTAAAAAATCTTCCAAAAATAAACATTTGGCTAAAAACCTTAAATCTGTTTTGAGATCACTGGACTCCACCTTCTAGATATTGTTGCATTCTACGCTATTGTCTTCAATGCACAAGAATCTAGTTTATGTATCTTAGCCAATTGATGCCTTTTGATCAAAGCTATGATTAATTTAATTATTTATCAATGTTGAATACATACACGGTTGGACAACATCTTTATTAGTTGTAATTATTGCATCGTTAATTTTTGAGTTGTAGTTACAGGCATTGACAAGTAAATTTTGGCTTTGAGTTTTTTCAACTCTATGTTCACTACAAGGAAAAGTTTTAAAATATATATAGTCCTAGTAGTATAGTTTTATAAGTGACAACATGAAAGAGGTGTTTTAGTAAGATTTTGTTCAAAATACATATATTTCTAGTAAAATTTTATTAAAAATATCCCTTTCAAGTCATTACTTATAAAACTATGCTAGGGTGAAAGCAAGAAAGACCAACCAATTTTTGTAGCGTTTTCCACAGTACTCATGATTTTTTCAAAAATATTGTATAATTAAAATAATATTTTTTTATATAATAAAAAAATATGCATCATGTATATACCTTTTAGAAGAAGGTACCCTAGGAAGGAAAAGCGTAGAAACAAATTTAAATAGGAGAACTAGAAAAGTGCAAAATTTCATGAAAATAGGTACTTTGATGTATTAATTTGTAAAAAATTGGGGAAAAAATTGGGAAAAAAAATTCAATATGGGAGAACTTTATGATGAAGAGATTTCACCAAAAGAATGATCTCAAAACCATCTTGAATGTTCAGAAGTACATACATAATGGAGGAATATTAGCACACATCATGTAGAAGAAAGAAAATAATGATTTTTAAAATTTTTATTTAGTAGAAACATGCCTACTTAGTATGGAAATAGACCACAAAATTTTAGTTGTAGACAATAAGATTAACAAGTAAAGACGATGGATTTTGAAAAAGCAATTTGGCTTTTACAGTCTTTCGTTCTACATGATTTTTGAAACTTGTTGAAAAATAAGGAATTTTGATTGTTGTCATATTAGACATCTCTAATCAAAATTTCAAGTTAATTTGGTTCATACTTTAAAAGTTATAGTCGATGACAACTTTGTCATTCCAAATGTGATGCAAAACAATATTAGTCTTTCATGCTTTTACCCTAGAATGTAAAATGATTTATTTTTTGACTCAATAGTATATCAATATGACCATTTAAAGATCAATATAAGCATGGTGCTAAAGACAAGTCTTTCATGCAAAGAAAATCAATATACATATGAACATGGTTATGGAATTCAAATGAGGAAATGTGCAAAGTGAATTGAAAAACATAAATGAAACATGCAAGTGATGCTTTTTTTTATGAGAATTCATCCCAAATTTTCAAGAGCACCAATAATTTAATTGTAAGTAAAGTTTAAAGATTCTAAAATTGATACCGTCATTTATGATGTCATCCACTTTATGATCTAAAGCAATACACCCTCACAAGAGCATCCAATCGATGTGTGTTGTAGATCCTAAGACCCCAAAAGTAAATAAATAAAAATAGCATACATTCAATCAACCTCATGCTATTTTGGAATTGAATTTTAGCCATTGAAATGAATGCTTTTGGAAAAAATAAAAATAAAAATTTAATGACTTGTAGAAAATGTGTGAATTCATTTATGAAAATTAAAATAAGAAAATCCATACCTTTGTCAATGGCAAAATGGACCATCCAAGGTGGAGGGAGTTTGAAGATTGACCACACGGTTATAGGCTCCTTTTTTTAGCGTTAGAGTGTTTATTGGCAGAGCAGGACATTAAATCCATCCGATGAAGTGAGAACCAACAAGGTAAAATTCATGTTACTCTAAGGTAAAAGTAAAAAAGTCCCCCTCTTTTGTGCCTTATTTTGGAGTGCATTCTTGGCCATTTCCGGACATAACATTCAGTAGCAGCTTGTCACACTGCCTCTCAGCGGATGAAATGGTGTGGAATATCCCACTCCATTCCATCCAACAGATGAAATGGTGTGAAATATTCCACACCATTTAGTAACTAAAGTTGCAAACTTCAAGAAATGTCAAATGAAATGGTGTGAAATATTCCACACCATTTAGTAACTAAAGTTGCAAACTTCAAGAAACGTCAGATGAAATTAGGTGATGAGGACTTCACAAAGGGAAAGGCAGTCCTTCTATAGGCTACTGAATGTTATGGATCTCTGATTGCAAATATGAATTCAGAATTTGCAGAAATAAAATAAAATTTCAGCGTTTACCCCTGGGGTAAATCCAGCCCGCTGGTTTCACTTTGTGAGACGGGTTTAATGGCCCCCATTGGCAGAATGGAACATAACTTACAGAATGCAGGATTTTCCTGTTTCAGTTGACAAAAGGGTCATTGGCTCTCAATGTCTTCAACTGAACCTACTGCAGAACACAAACTCTGTTTCCAAAATAAAAAGGGCAAGCTCACAAGTCAATGTTTGTCCTCCCACACTCCAGCACCTATTAATATTAGAAACACAAGTTTCCTAATTTGGTATACGTGGACTTTTTTTTTCCTTCCTTTTTCCATTTTTTTTAAATGGGCTTTCTTTTCACAATTGAACCCTCTGGATTGATCAACATACCGTGGACTTTTGTGGGCCTTAGAGCATCCCCACGCCTGGACTCAGCAAAGACTCAAAATCAGACCCTTTGCAGGGCCATAAAATTGTCACTGGGCCATTTGACAATGACTTGCCCCACAGCAAAACGATGAAGGCAACCTTGTAAAAGTAAAAAATAATTTTACCAATGTTTCCAATTTATTTTGTTTTAAATTTGAACACCAAAAGAATTGGTTTTCTATTGTTTGAGGTCTCTTTCTCTTTGCTAGAGAAGAACTCAAAATGATTTGAGTTTCCAATGGAACAAGGCACCTTATATCCCAATGGGGTGGTGGGAGGAGCCCCATCCCATGGAGATATATAAGGTGCCTTGTTCCATTGGAAACTCACTTCTTCCTCCATCCACATGAAGTGGGTGGAGGGAACACATCCTTTGGGGTTTCTATAATGAAAGACCCCAAAGGATGTGTTCCGTCCATCCACTTCATGTGGATGGAGGAAGGTATGAGTTTCCATGAGGAGTGGAGCTCACTACATCCTCTTGGAGTGGGAGAAGGTGTCCCAATCCATGTGGGACACCTTCTCCCACTCCAAGAGTATATAGTGAGCTCTATTTCCCGCATAGAAATTCAATCTTTTTGGAGACTAGCAAAGTCTCATTTTCGTGAGTGAAATTGCTTTTAAGCAATTCACTGTAAAGAAAAATTCAAGTTGGAGCGACAGCTGGGGTGTCAACCTCGATTTCGGGGTTGAAAGTACGATCAACCCCCTTGGCCGGGCAAGGCTGGCTACATGCCATTTTCACCGTGTACTGGGCAAATTTTGCTGTGGCCGGTCATTTCCAAAGCGTCAAATTGCATGCCGTGGGGAACTTCTTCCATCCCGGTCTGCCTATATACCCAATTTGCATCCCTCACTGGGCAGGCATGGGGATGCTCTTAAACACAACTTAAGTCAAGCTTCCTTAATTCAGTAGCTTATTACTAAACAGAGATTGTGCACTAGAAGTCAAATAGAAACAAGGGATAGGATCTATGTAAGAGTTCACCCCATCGTGTAATTGAAGTATGTGAAGCTCTCGACCTCGTATAATTTTGTGTTTGACAGATAGCCTGCACTAGTTCTAGGATGCATTACAAGGTGGAACCCAATCATATCATTGAAGCTCTAAGCTAACCCCACATAACTTACCAATGTATTTGTCAATGGTAATGGTAACTTACCAATGTATTTGTGAATGGGAACGTTGTAGGCAAGCACATATACCAGTGACTATCAAAGTATATGTAGCATACATTTGATCTAGAGTTATCAAATATCTTAACCCTTGCACACCCAAATTTGACCTCTCCAATTTGAAAGGTTGCTCTATGTTGACTCTTATAATCTTTTCAAGAGTATGATCAAATCATTTGTCCATCTCTTTGTTGCTCTAAGGTTCTCTCCACTACCAATCGTTACGGTTAGTTTTTGTGAATCTTCTTTTTTGATGATAGTTTGATTGAAATGAGTGCAAAAGGGTTTAGATTTTGGTGAACATGAGCTGGGTGGTAACACACAAGTATAAATTGTTTTCAGCATATTGTACATCCACAAAATCATAGTAAACTTAACCCCTAACTGCCCAAGGCACCAGAATTTGGTGTTTGCAAAACTTCAAAGTTCAATAAAATCTCACCAACTTGTTATTTTTAGTAATTTGTATTTTTGGAAAGTTCTTCTAGAAGTCTAGTTTTAGTGTCAAAAATCCGATCTGAAAAATGAATGATAGTGATTTTTCTATACAAGATTTTGTGCAAGGGTACCCCTTGCAATCTCGACTTTCCGTAGTATTGAGTGCTCTTGAAAATGAGCCTCAAATACACTAGATCCCCGGAGAAAAAATTACATTCAAAATTCATTTATAAAAATCGTAGAGTAGATTTTGAGGAGCCATAAATTGATTGGAGTTATGCATGTTAGGCCCTTTCACCTCATATTTTTTTGGTTACCAAATTTTTAGATTTAACTTGCAAAAAAAGGGTAGAAACACTTTACATCACTTTTGCAGTTTTAACACCCTCATGGTCAAACATTATAATCTTTCACTCCATAAGTGCTACTATTTTGTTTGTTTTCCCTATGCAATCTCTAACATGTCTAGTTTGAATTTGAACGGTTACAATTCAAAAAAAATTGATACAACTTATCAAAATCTTGGCATTCTGTACAACTTAGAGCAAATTTCAAGAAGCTCAAAACAAGCCTTGGGCACTTAGGGGCTACCTACCAGTCCAACAAATTCGTCCTCCCGGCAATCTTCCGCCCTCAAGATTGCAATTGACGCTTGCGACTCCGTGTAAGTTAATCCATTGCTTAAGGTGCTAGTTTTTGTTCTGTTGTTCGGACGTTAAAAGTTTAAAATGATTAAAAAAAAGGAGTATAAGCTTGATTTGTAGGTAAAAGAAAAGAAGAAGAAAAAAGGTTTCCGCCGGGGATTCTGTGTACTTCTCAATGGAAATGCAATGGAAATGGTCCATTTGATTAAAAAAAACACGATTGCAATTGACTGTCAATTGACAGTTAGTTAATTATCAGTCCATTCAATTCTGCCACTATTTCATGATACACACCATGTGCCAGCAACATAATCATTGTAGTACAGATCGGACTTTCAGGATGAAAAAAATAATCAATGTCAACCTTTGACGCAACCGAATGTTTTGAACATTAGGAATTGACTGAAGTGGGAATTGGTCACGCCGACTTCTAGAAGGGATCAGCGGTTTTTGTACAGTAAGTACTACTTTGTGAAGAGGTGAATCAGTTGAATTTGAAATGGAAATGGAGAGTCCGTCTGAACCAAGTTTCAGACTCGCCACACCGTAACTTTTTGACTTGCAAATCTCTACTTAGCAGTGAAAATCCCCAGTTGTCTATCAGCTGTCAGACTAGGAGGCTCCGTTAGGGATGGCTCCGTTGAGAGGAGATGGAACTGAAGGAAAGAGGATAACTGCCCATCAAGTGTTGCACCCGTCAAAGGAGAATACCCTTGTTTTCTGCAAAATCCACTTTATGATAATAACAAGAACGGTGTGACCGTGAGGCTCTGTCATAGGTGAACATTAATATTAGTTTTATTGCTAGAAAATACTAAAATACTAATAGAGGAGAAATGAAACAAACTTATTAAAATGAAATAAATAGTAAACTCAACAAAGTTAGCCTAGGCGGCCCTCCTTGACCAACTAAGGGTTTGTCTAGCTAGGTTCTAGGCGGCCTTCCCACCTGACCAAACAAAGGTCCACCCAGGCGCCCTTCCCCCCAAAAGCAAATGTTTGTCTATATCATTGTGTTGCAATGTGAATAGGGTTATAGATAAAATTTGATAATAGAAATCCAAAACCCACCATAGTTGATGCCATGGACTTTGTCCAAAAGGACAAAGCCAATAAAACATGGTAAAAAAAATCGCACTACAAAAAGGTAAATTGTGCACACCTACTACGTGCAGTCGTGCACAGTTAACCTTCTTTGCAATTTTTCACTGCATTTTTGTAATTTTTGAGAAGATAGTATATTGTTGAAGAGGTGTTTTCAGTACCTTTCCGATGGTATATTACATACTCAAAAATTGCAAAAATTTAAGTAGGAAATTGCAAAAAAAGTTGAATGCCCACTACCCATACATACACAGGAAAGAACTCTGCTCGAATTTTAGTGCGGTTTCTTTTTTACCATATTTTATTAGAGTATATGTAACATATCTAATTTGTGTGTCTACTTTTCTGCATAATCGTTCTATCTGTTACAGCCAGTTAGAGGCAAAAGATCTCGTGGAAAACGAATTTGTCATGAATGTATTCAAATCCTGGTGATTTCTGCAAAGGAATTGATTATAGAATGACATCCCAAACTGAAGTCTACTCACGTGGTACCACTTTCGGTAGTTGAATGGCACTCGCAACATTCTTGCGAAGGAAGTCGGGGCCTCGGGGGTCCTTCTACAGCGCCGTTGTAGGAAGAAATACGTATTCGTCGGAAAGTGGCCCAGAAATTCATGGGCAAGCTTGCATTCCTCATTTTTTTAAAGAGTAAAAGCAGCCTTGATTCATGGAAAGCAAGCGATCCCAAGAATATTAAGTTATGTCGTGCGCAATCTGGCCGCAAACTAAGAGCAGAAAAGGATTTGTGAGGTGCATCACCTCGTGTGAATGCTTCGAATGTGACAATACAAAGTGTCCACAGATATTTAAACTTAGTCACAAGATTTGCAGACAGATATTATTGTGGTGCACAAGAAGATCGAACTTCAGGTTGCGGGCTTGAGGCAAAAGATCAGTGGCACCAAACGGCATTCAGGTAGTAGCTGGGAGGAATTACCCAAAATAAATGACATAATAATAGCTAAAGAGCAATGCCAGTCTCGTCTAATTCTACTGTATGCTAAACTGCTACCAACATTAGAATCATCCATGTATGTCATCTAATGCACACTCTGGAATGATCAGAGCTGGGTCTCTTTACCTTCTTTCTTCAGAAGGCGTTTTGCAAATGAATGGGAAGTGGCGAACTAATTAGCGCCACCATGTGTCGACGTGTACATATGTTACAAATGCATTTGCAAGACTGAACATGATTATCTACATTGAGCTGTAAATTAATGTGGACTTGCCCGTTCAGAAATTCTCTTTGTGGAAGGAAAATTTAGTGGACGACTTCATTGTGTAGGTTCGAGAGAGTGTCTCCAGCTGCTTTGCAAGCGCAACAGGGCCGCAGTAAAACACTCCTGCAAAACACGAAACCAAGACGATAAGTCTCAGATTTATAATGCCAATAATCAAGTTTCTCAGAGGCAACTCTCTCGTTGGCCAGTCAAAAAAAGTTTATATACCAAATGACCCTTTTGCTTAATGTGACCAACCCTTCGAGCAGCAGAAAATACATGTCTAGACATTCAAGATTCAAGAGAGCGCTATTATTGAGGAAATAGTGGAAATCATGTGCTGTTTCTATCAAAGCGTCCACCCAAAATGGCCAGAATCGGTCAGTCATGATTAGCACAGGCCAAACTGTTACTTAGGTGGACTCCTGGCTAGAACAAGACATGATATCCGCTAGTGAAACGATTTAGCAGTTTGTCTGATAACCTTCGCGAGTCACCAATTCATTTACACCATTGCAAAACATGGTTTACGCAAAACTAGAAAATCGAGGAAATACAGGTCTGATCAGAGGGATGGGATTCGTACCAACACGCTTGTCCTGGTGTGTGGCAGCTAGATTTGAAAACACGCTTTTCCAATTCGGCCTTGCAAAATGTGTGCGTGCCTGCAAAGTTGATCACCAGCAAGGTTAGTCTAAATGAAACAATATAATACTGCAACGGAGTACCTTTCCCATTCGTTTCCAAACAATTTTATCGAAAGCAAACTTTGCAGAGTGGGCCCTAGAATGTGCATCTATGCGTCCAGAAGTTATATACTTATCAAGATTTCAAAGTACGTGTGAACGAGGTACTATAAGTCACATACCCTTGTGCCGGAAACAATATCCACCCCTTTCTTGGCTTGATGCAACGCCTGCAGCATCATCACCAACGTAGAGCGGGCATCCCCTTCCTCGTACACACTCGTCAAATAGTTGTGCATCTCAATGCGCTCATTGTTGTCCATCTCTTCCACCTCGCGCATGATGCCCCGGAACCAATCAAAGCTGCCTTGCTCCCGAGTCACCCAGTAGAAGTAGGCCTTGGGTTTCCGTTTGGCTTTCTTCTTCGTCCTCGACGGACTCTCGTCAGGGTAAAGAGCCGACGGATCCGACACGGAGTCGTTCCGAGAATGCTGAAGCATGTCCTTCAGAATACTGACGAATGGCGTCGCGCCAATGCCAAGTCCCACCAGAAGGAGAACGTCGTACTTGAGGTAGTCTTGCGCTGGAGCACCGTAAGGACCATCAATGTACAGCTTCGGGTATCTGTGGGCAACAGACGGCGTTCGTAAGATGGTGTTGAGTGTTGACACCCTTGAAAAACAAACCCTAATCTCTCTCATCAAGGGACATGTTAACTAGAGGATGTTAGTTTTTAGGGTTTCGAGGGGTTAGGGTTTTGGACCAGTACCTTGTAGCCAGCGTCAATTCCCCGCTGAGGTTGTAATTGTTAACAGTTTGCAGACGCTCCCGACCCCCATTCGCTTCGGAGAAGATTCTCCGAAGTTCCGTCGTCCAGTCTCCCAGGGTCCGAATATGCACACTCAAGAACGGATCATTCGGTGCCGAGGTGATCGAAAACGGGTGCCATTCGAAGGTGGAGATTTGCGGACATTGCAAAAAGAGGTACATCCCGCTCTTGTACTTAAACCCTGCCGGCTTCGTGATGTGAATGGTAAGCACATTCCCGGGGTACACCCCCACCTTCACCACCTCCACTTGGATCGAATTCCTGCGGTACAATCGCAAGAAGCGCTCCCCAGCATAGAGCAGCAACGGAATGGCGATGTACATCCACGTGGAGCGCTCCCACCAGGGATTGCGCAACAGCAGGAGGGTGGAGTGAACCATGAGAAGCGCGTACACGATGACGAAGAGATGGTGGAAGTACCAGAAGACGTTGAACCCATGCAGACGGTGGAAAGGCCAGGGGAGCTTCACGAGACTGCGACGGAACCAGTGCGTGGCAAACAGGAAGGCGACGATCATGAGAACCACCATGAAAATACCGGTGAGACCCACCGGCATTTTGACAATGTCGGCGTATGTGGGTTGGTGCTCAAATTCTTCCCCGAAAACCTCTTCGAATTTCTCGTGCGAAGCGTGCACGAATTTCGGAATGTCGCAGGTTATGTGACATGTGGCGTGAATGGTGACTCCAATTGCTATTGCGCCAGCTACAATCTGCACAGCCCAAGTGTTCAGCGTCAGGGGAAAAACAGCGTTGGGATTCCGTAACATTCTCAAATTACATAGCTAGGATTCTGAAGTCCATACATATATAAGGGTTGACTCGAGTATGGACTTTGATCGAGGTAGGGAGCCATAAGGCACTTTCTGAACTTTTCAGGGGTTTTCTTCTCAAAAGAAACTTGTACTCGACTTAGAATAAGCATTAAGCGCCCTAAGGTGTTGTGAGCTCTTCTTTCAAGATGTTTTGTTCTGGTGATGTCAGACATCAGTGGGCCGGATCGCTCCTCTTCACATCCATTATCTAGGTCATATAACGAGGGTAATTAAGAGTGAGAAAGATGATCGATCGACATATGTATACCTTGTGAAAATTGAGATTGCTGTCGAAGGGAATGATCTTCGCGAGTCTGGTCGACCGCAGACGCGTGAGCGTGTTTCGACAAACGGGCAAGAGAATGAGCGCCATGTTCAGCTTCAACGTTTCCGCCGCCCCTTTCGCCACGCAGAGACAGTACCCCATAACTACAAATGCCTCGCGCTCTTTGTACTGGAAGAATTTCCACACGAAAAGCCCTGCCATGGCCAACAGCCACAGCGCGATGATCCACAGTTGTTTCCAGTTATCTAGAAAGAAGTAACCGACTTTTTCGGCCCACAGCTGAACCTTGGGGCGCTTGCTCGGCGGCGTCAACATCTGCGTGTACTGCACAGCTGCTTCGGCCTTCTGCGCCGACCCGCGCATGAGAGTCTCCAACTGGCTGAGCTCGATGTACCCGTTCCGGTTCACATCGAGCTCCTCCATGATGAGCGCCGCGTACTCGGACGCCTGATCCTTGAGCTTCGACAGCTTGTTTGCGCTCGCGCTCAGCATGATCACTTGCTTCACTTCCTCCCCTGTGATGCGGCCGTCCAAGTCCTTGTCACACAAGTCGAAAAACACCTGCATCTTCGAGTCGAAGCCCTTGTCTGTGATCAGGAGCCAGTACTCGTATAACTCCTTCTGGTTGATACTATCGGGGCTCGCGTGATGTTTCCGCCTCACCGCGGCGTCGTAGAGCTCCATCGCAAACTCCTTCGAATCCTTCATCCCTGTGCACATACCAATCGCCTAGTCAGTCACTCAATCGATTAATCTCCCGCTAGCTAGCAACGGGATCATCAGTATGTTTAGCTAGAAGAACAATATCTCTGGTTCCAAGACCCGCGTGAATGAAGAGTGACTAGCTTCTGGTGCTAGCAGCATATAAAAAACATCAAAATTAAAACTACATTTGGACGTTGTTTCAGTTGGTTAAACAACATCTTGACGTTGGCTAATTACGTTTGCTGAAGCAGAAAATTGTACTAGTGTAGAGTAATAAATCGACAGGGGAGGGGTGATCGATCGTGATCACGCACCAATGCATTCAGCGAAGTTGGATCGAGCCAACAAGCCCTCGGGCGAGGCGAGTTTGTGAAACCGTGTCTCGACTTGCGCCCACGACTTCTTCTGGTCCGCGGTGGCGGTGGCCTTGCTGATCACTCGCAGGCCCTCAAGGGCATGCTCCGCGCGTGATGCGCTCTTCTGCACGTTTTGACTGTGTAGTCCAAGCTCGGGATCCATACCGAGCGCCTCAGAGTGGAACAAAGGGACATCCTGCAGTCGTGTGTTCCGTTCGTTCCGTGAGTTTCGGGTGAGGGAACTGCTGAAATGCTGCACCATACTCCCCACAGCCTTGATACTCTCCCGAAACGACTTGGAGTGCGAATTCGCATGCGAAGCTGCGACCGAGGTAATCCGATTGTGGCGACGCCGGTCGGAGGAGCTCGTGCGTTCCCACAGCTGCTCCTCATCGGCGACGGGAACCTCCACGGTTGTGCCTGAATTCACGCTCCGCAGGGATATTTGGTCGCCGTGCCCCTCTTCAGCATGGGGATCTGACCAATTTGAATAGCTGTCAGGCTCCAACAAGCTCACCGCGTCCACCATCACTTCATTCGATCGAGGCTGCGTCCTCCTCGTCGAGGGTTGTCTGCCCATCAGCTTCGTGAGTCCACTGGATTTACTTCGCTCCATTTCCTCAATTGTGTCTTTGATGCAATCAATCTGTAGCTGCAACTTCAAATTCTATTCCTCTTCGCTCGTACGTGATCGATGTATGTAATGTGTACAATTAACTTCGAGCTTTGTAGATCTGTTGCTAGACTTACCGCGAAGCATATATATGTGACTCTATCTAGTGAGGTGCTTCGACAGCAGGAAAGATCTACCGGAGACTTTACGCCTTACGTGCTCACTGGCACCTAGAAAGTCTCCTGCGAAGACGTTTCGTACGTGGTTCGAACAATGACTGGCAAAATTATGGTACGGTGTGCGCGTGGCTCCACTGTCTAGGTTCAGACTGCGATGTGTTACCTGTATCTGAATCGTCGAAGCGCAGATACGCATCTGGAACTGGAACAGCTTCTGCAATTGACGCTAGACCTCCCTGAAATAGTCTTTGCAGAAGCTCATCAATTGAGAATTGCCTTCACCCGGCCGGCTGCTTTCGAATGAATATTGAGCTAAGTTGTTCCAAAGCAATTAAACTGTTGCTTCAGTGTCCCTCCCGGCTTAATTAATTCGTGCCGAGGAGCTCTTTCACGCTCCGTCTTCAATCCAGTACTCCAAAACCGATAAATTCTAGCACCCACCTAAATTCGAATATGCAGAAAGCACGTCCGAAATCACGTCCTATACTCTGGAATCCATGCCTCTGCTCTTCCTCCCTCCAAGCAAGCTGCAAGTACGTAGTAGCACAGACAAAACGCCCCACCCGCACACTTGCAAATTAACAGAGAAGGAGAAAATTCGCTTCTTCGAATCTCCAATAGCTATCTAAGCTAAGATCGTCGTCTTGCAGTCCACTTCATGAAGCTAGTACGTTGTCCACGAACTCAAAATTGGCGAATTGAACCTTCTCGTGATAGTTATATCCAACTGCTAGAGCTCTGAAACAACCTCCACGTACTACGGACGACCAAGTGAACATTCTCACTCGTCTTAGATAAGTATCGAAGAAATTGTACACGGAAAGCGACGAATCGAACTACTTTCTACTGCACCACTGTACACTGAGACCACTGTACACACCACGTTACTGCAGTGGCTCTGATCTCCTGGATTTCAGTAAGTGACTTGTTTCCGCCCCGTTAAGTTCGATCAAGCGACGACGTTAGTTGATAATACACACAGGTCCACGTGCAGGCTTATATGGCTTCCCCAGCAAACGGAAGTACTCCAGCCCGTGACCGTCCGTACCAGACCTGCAATCGCAGCGAAAGGGCACGGCAACGTTCGACGACCATGACTCGAAGGTGGCCGGTACTGTCTGAGAAACTTTAAAAAAGAAGTTAAGGTACGGTGGTGAGTTTAGAGAAACGAGGATGAGATTCGGGACGCCCACACTCAGTGAGAAACACCTTTTCCGACACCCGGATTACCACGTTGGCTGGAACTAAATTGCAGTGGAGGGGCTGAGATTAGTTTAGGGTCAACAATGGCCCAGAAATTGTCGCCTAGGTGTTCATGAAAGTCTAAGAAAGGCATAAATACATGGATTTCCGTTTCAGGAAGCTGAAATTAAAGGTGCCTAAGCTGGTGTCGCAAAACGACCTGGTTCAGCGAGACGGACGGACGGGTTCTCTCTTTTCTCAGGTGTCAGTGACAGTGATTGGTGACGCCCTTAGTCCCGGAGGTTTGTCCGGCGTTTGGTGACGCTGGTGACGCTGGTGACGTCGGTTCCGAGGTGAACGGAGCAGTAGGTAGTCTAACTTAACCCTGCAGTGCCGACAGACTGGGAGACTTCAAGGAATAGTCGACGAGAGACCGTCGAGACTGGCTAGAACGCGGCTGAAAAACTCTGTGGCGAAGTCGATGACTGCCTGTGCCTGTAAGTCGATAACTTGATTGGGAGCGCGATCGGCGTGCGGAGACCAGAGGCCGGACAGGTCGCAGAAGAGTTGAAAGAATGCTCTTCGTGTCGGAAGACTGCTGGCCTCCCAAGGGCGTGGTCAAGGGCGAGGAAGAGACTTCGCGGGTTCCGGGCTTCCGGCGGGGGGAGGAAAGTCCTCGCGATGGGAAAAGGATACTAGGGTGTGGATTTGCTTTATTGACCCTGGCGGCACCGCCCTTATTATTATTATTAAAGGCAGGGACAGGTTAACAGTGAGGAGCCAGAGCATCTGCACTCTTTCACCGGGAACAGGCTGGGCTTGAATTTGGCCTCTACCGGTAGTAATGCCTTGACTTATCACCCTGACCACCTCAATAAAAAACAAAGCATGACCGCCTACCGTCCTCTAACTTGGAGCCCAGTCACTTCTCACACTGAGGGAAGGTGGGTACACCTAAAAGCGCCACTTTTTGGTACTGCGCCTAGTAACTATTACTGGTCTGATTTTCATATAGTTTTCTTGGCAAGTGAAAGCACGTTGCAATGCACCAAAAAATGCAGCATTTGGATACGATATGGAAAAGTTATTAAGGTTCGAAGTTTGTTTCTAAAAGCGCTTCAGCCAAATAGGTACATAATGGAATTCAGAAATGTACTGCAACTATAGATGGCACTTTTAGGTGAGGTGCAATTTTAGGTGTACCCATCTTAACGAGGTTCATAAAATCATAAATGGACCATCTAAACACTAGAACTGAATTTTAGGGAGGTGAAACATCTTGAAATATTTTTCAATAAATCTTCCTTGAAAGATAACTGGAATTGACATCTAAGCCAAGTCATTTCATATTTTTCAAAGTTTTGTGGAATTTGTTACAAAATTTTGAAGTTGGCATAGGGCTCTAAAATTATCCACCTCCTAAAATGTACACTATTTGTACATTGGTGAAGGCCATGAAAAAAACACATATACAAATAGTACACATTTAAGTCTTTAAAGAGGCGGGCCGCGGGCCATTTTGGAGCCTGAGTAATTTTTGAACTTGTCACTTTACTTTGATTCTTGTCAAAGGAATCTTCTCAAAGGATGCTTGTTATGACTTTTTATGACATGCTTGATTTGGTTTGGGAAGTCAATTAGGGAGTAAGGTAGACCACCCCAATGAACCATATCTACTAATTGCATAATTCAATCATCCTACTTCAAATTTGTTATTGACATTAATGTTGTGATTTTGTAAAAAAATGAACAAATTTGGATTAAAAAAATCCAAAACAAAAAATAATAAATTGTAACTTAGTTAAAAAAAATGAATCTTGCTTCAATTGATAACCTTGAAATATGAAGGGACGCTTTGGAAGCAATGCTTCACAATGTACACACCTCATAGTCTTTTTACATAGCAACTAGTTCAAACTTAGCTAGTAGAATTGGAAAAAAGAATGGTTGCCTTATTTAAACAAATGATGCATAACTGGAAGCAAATTAGGAAGGTAGCAAATCAAACATTGCCTTCCTCCTCCCAAAAAAGTAGAGAATACATAATTTAAATGTCTCTTTTCAATACTTGGTTAATTTTAGCTATCATAAGATAATATTCTTTAGCTAATACCCATGCAAGGCAATGGTCATAATTACCTAAATATCAACTATGCCAATCATGGTATTGATCTAAGGGGATCAACAACTTCAATGGTTTTAAAGAATTTGGATTGTACAATAAAATACCTACTAAAAACACCTATACAATTCCTATTGCTTTTATCTTTGACTTATATAATGCATTGAATCCTTATTGTCTCTTTTTGTTCAAGTTCTTGCAAAATTCTTCCTTAGAATCTCAATTTAAATGTCAAGCACCTTGGAAGCTAAACCAAGGGTCAAGCCAAAATTAGATTACATTTCTATTGGGAAAAATTTGAATAGGGAATATAATGACTTTGTTTTTTAATTTCTTTGGTTGCACCTACACATCCTATATTCTTCATTGATTTTTGTGATATGAATATTGCTTCAACTAAATTATAGTTTTTAAATTATGACAAGTTAAATTGGGTGTTTTTAAGCAATGAATTCTTTTTACTCTTAGAGGTTTGATAAGATTAGTACTTGTTGTGTCCTAATGTCTATAAACATTTACCCTATAAGCATTTTTTTTATGTACCAATCCAATACCTTATTGAAGCATTAGAAGAACGACTTGAAGTCTAAAGTGAAAATTTTCATTCCTAAATTTTTGTGATTTCATCATTTCATGCAAAATTATCAATACTATTTTCAATTTGATTATGGATGAGTTGGAAGGACCTTTAGCCTTCAAAGGTGAAAGTCTCTTCCCATCAAGAATATATCCTAGAAAATACATACTTTAATGTTTTATTTGTAGAAAGTAGGATTATAAACAATTTTCAACAAAATAAAAAATTAGCCATTAGGGAAATATTCTTGATGATAAGATTTGACCAAAAAAAGTGATATCAAAACCATCTCTAATAATTAGAAGTGTTTGTATAAAGGAGGCCTATTTATACAAATGTAGAAGATACAAAATAATGTATTCTTAGATGCCCATTGGCTACAACATGTCTGCCTACTAGAGGAGGAACTATAGAAATTTAAGCTCAAAACCATTACTCCACCTCTAAAGGACCAAGGTTTTTTTTTTGGCAACATAGTAATTATTGGCAATTCACTACAAATGGAGTTTTTATTATAATTCTTTGAAAGATTTAAAAAATATGCACCAAAAAAGTAGCATAAAGGCCCAATAATTTTCATAACATTTGACTATATCATTAGAAAGTTATTCCATGATATGTAATTTTCTTTGATCTTTGGGCAGCCTAGGCAGCTCAAAAAACTTCTTTATAAATCACTTTTTAAAAGAATAAAAAATTGAAATTGATTCTTTAGAAATATATGTATGTGGGAAGCTTTGAATCATTCCATTTGGATTGATGAAGTGAAAGTTATGAGGACTTTAGTTTGTGGGTAGAAATGGAGTTTGAAAACCATACCTATCTACAAACTAAACTCCTCATAACTTTCACTTCATTAATCCAAATGAAATGATTCAAATATTTTCACATACATATATTTCTAAAGAATCAAATTCAATTTTTTCTTAAAAATATTTTTGAAGAAGTTTTTTGAGCTGCCCAGGCTGTCCAGAGATCAAAGAAAATCACATATCATGGAATAACTTTTTAACAATGTAGTGAAATGTTATGAAAATTATTGGGCCTTAAAGCTACTCCTTGAGCATATGTTGTGTGAAAATTTCAAAGAATAATAATAAAAACTCCATTCACAATAAGCTGCCCAAAATGGCTATGTTGCCAAAAAAAACGCACCTTGATCAGTTGGTCTTTTAGGGTTAAACCACTCAATAGTGTATTTAAAACCCCTACATGTCAAAATGTGACAAACTATTAAAATTTAATTTAAAAATTTTAATGATTTTTTAAATTTTTTGAAAATAGGGGATATAATTACAATCAGAACATCAAAATGTAAATATTTTTTTTTTTTTTTGGACATTGGATTCATAATTCAAAAGTCATAGTGTTCCAAAATCAAAATACAATAAAATTGGCAAGTGTTTCTTGCAATCTCTTTTTTTATTTTTTGAAACATAAATTGTTAAATTTGGTAATTGGTATGCTTATTGCTTAATTGTGATTATATAAAAAATTGGATGTTAACCCTTAAAGGACTGAGGCACATTTTGGACAAAAATTGTGAAAAATTGCCTCTACAATAACTTAAGATGGTGTGGGATATTTCACACCCAACCATACTTCATCAATAGGTATGTGGACAAGTAGAGGTTCACACTCATGCAAAATTGGCAAAACCCATTGCTTTCAATTCTATGAGATAGTGCCAAAATGTGGTATGAGTGACAAAAGTGACAAAAGTGACAAACTATCACACGGCCTACTTGGCTACTATCACTAGATCACTTTCAATGAGAACTTGAGAAGCAATAGTACGTCTCCCAATCTTTGGAATGAAAAACAATGAAGTTCACTCTAGTGTTCAATGTGATGAATAGGAAGCATGAAGAAAAAGCTGAGTGGACATCAAGAAAAGATGAAGTGGGCATCAAGAAACAATGAAGTGGATATGAAGGAAAGAGGAAGTGGGCATGAAGGAAAGACAAAGTGGGCATAAAGGAAAAAAGAGAGGTGGGCATGTAGGAAAGGTCAAGTAGGCATAAAGGCTACTGAATGTTACTGAATGTTACTGAATGTTATATTGTATGAAATCTTATGAATTGCCCCCACCCTACTGCACAAGAGAGAATAATAAATTAGTCGGCATAAGTTACTGACCTTATCACCTGAGTTTTGGAGTCACTGGCCATTGGGATAGTTGAAATCTTCGTGTGTATTATTATATATTCCACCACCAGTCACCAGGTGGAGAGCCTGTCAGAGCCAGCTACTTATCAATCAGCTTGTAAGTTACGGTATAACTTACTATAAATCCAAGTTACTGTAGATGTCACGGAGCTAGGTAACTTCCTTGTATTCATTTCTCAAGCCTTCATCAGTTGCGATGAACCACGGCACTGCGGTTACAAAAAGATTCGGCAGCCGATATCCAGAAAGGTCCGGTCCTTCCGCTCCTTCAATGGTTGGAAACTGTAGAAGAAAATACTTGGGTGATTGAAAGAAACACATGTACTATTATGCGTCCCACAATGACACATTGTCTACGTGTACTAGTCTGTTTTTTGACCATAACTTTTGTGTTTTGGTTTGAAATGACTCAAGATTTATAGGTAAGGTACTCATGACTATTATGCACCTCACTTAATTTTTTCATGATTTTAAAAAACATTCAACTATCCAAAATAGAGCTTGATTTAATTGATTTAATGTCACACTTGCTGATTTGGAGGGTTTTCAGTACTATTTCGCACCCAAAAAAACAAATTTGAAGTTGAAATTTGGAGGAGATGGTCTCCTAGCAAACTTTTAGCTAATAATTGAAGGAATTTTTATAACAATTATTTTGATGTGGTGCATAAGTCTACAAAGTGAGCCTCTTTCTACTTGCATTTTGAAACATGTAAAACAACAATAGTCATTTTTTTTTAAATTAAAAAAACATTTTTTAGGGTAGAATGTAGTATCGGCGACCCCCTGCAGTATACTTGGGCACCCCTAGATGTCTCCTACTTAAGATGTCCGTCACAGAGATAACTTGCAGCGGAGGTCGCCAATACTACATCTGTCCCCATTTTTTAAATTTCAAAGTACTCCCGAAAACATCATAAAAACGCAACAAAATTGACACGTGTTTCTTTCAATCACCAACGTGCTCTTCTCTTGTGGAATACAGTCAGCAAACTTTCACCCCCTCAGTTCACCTTGTGCAGCTCGGCACTTTAGAACTGTACGTAGTTCTCCCACATCGAAGCTATCTATCGATCTACTGTAGCCCTAGCCAGGTGCATGGTCTTGCTGCTGAAATTCTCACTGCTTTAATTCTCATTTCTTTAACGTGCTTATTCTTGCGATCGAGGTCAGTGCGTGGGGCGACCGTGGCCTTGCTTCGGAAGGAAGAATTCACTGAGCGAGGATAACTTAATAAATTGCAGCTAGCTGTAATTCAATGCATCACTCTTACTGCATGCACCGCATCGAAATTAAGGATGATCGATCTTCTAATCAATTAATAACGTCGAACGGTAACTAGCTAGTAAGTTAGCACTGTAGAAACGGCGTCTGTAAGTTAAGTAAGGTATTCAATTCTTTCTCTCGGCAACCATTATATCAGGTCCGTCATTAAAAACCTGTGAAGGTTCGAATTCGAAGCTGTGAGGAATGTTTTGTTTTTGTTTTGTTATGGAGGTATCGTATCGATCACGATCGATCAGCTTGTACCTTCCTCACAGAAGTTCAACATACATGCATGTTGAACTTACTGTACGTGTTTGTTTCAATTCTCGGTTGAATGTAAATTAGAATTGTACTAGTAAGTTACAGTTTGTGCATGTTTGAGCATACCTTAAGAGTGGCCGCATCTGTATTCTGAGTAGGGGCAATTACAGTTTCCGCCTCAGCACTGAGAGAAACGAATCTTCGAACGGAGGAGAACGAATTGAACCAGTAACCTTGAATTGAACCAGCAACCTTGAATTGGACCGACCCCAAGAAATCTCCAAGTTGGTTCACTTTAGTGAACTAAGTTCGTTATGTATGCACAATTAATTCAGGAATCGAGAGAGTGTCCGTCTGTGATGGAAAAGAGTTACAACTTAAAATTGAGTTGACTTGAGAAATTATTACTGCAGATGTTGAGAAGTTCAGAGTGGTCTCAGTCTATTAATTTGCCTCATCTATTATATTAAGTACAAAGTAGTGTCACGACCCATTGTCTGAAATATGGTCACGCGCGTTTTTCATGTAGAATGTTTCATCCTATCGTCTGATCGACCGATCGGCTGTCAGTCCACATTCTCCCAAGTTTAATTTTGCATTGCTACATGTCTGTGCTAGTTATATTTGTGCACAAAGCCATACATAAGGATAAACAAATGTTGGTAAATTTTGGTTTTGGACTAAATAATGCTCAAGAGCCAAGAGGCTAGAGAACATTATGAGACATAATGTCAAGTTTAATCAGGGTTGTCACATTCGACGAGTTACTATTCATTTCTTGTTCAATTGGGAAAAAATTGAATAGTAAGTCGTCCAATGTGACAACCTTGAGTCTAGTAGTTCATCTTAATCCTAAAGTGCTCCGACGTCTAATTCTAGACAATGTATAGAATGAAAATCAAATTTCTTTCTCATTACAAATTAGGATGAAATTCATCCTAATTTATACAAATGTTTTTTACAAAGTTGTTGACTTAGTCAAAAAAATGGCATTATTTTTCTTGTAATTGAATTTTGAAGGAATTTTGAATTTTTCTTTTTAAAATTTACAGAAATATATTAATGTTATCATTGGTGAATTTAACCATATGAATAGAATCTCAAACTCAAACTCTACAACTTTTATTTGCATCTCCATTCAAAAATATTCTTCCAAAGGATGATTGCACAACAGCACAAAACAACTTTCAATTTTGTTGCATTTTTACAATACACATGCCTTTTTTATGGAATACTTTTAAAATTAAAAATATATATTTGAATTTAAAAACATATATATGGCCAATGTATACACCTATAAGATGAAGTTAACTAGTGAAGAAAAATCATTAAAATTTTATTTAATTAGGAGAACTAGAAAAGTGCCAAATCTCAAGAAAATAGATATTTTGATTTTTTAATTAATAAAAAAACAAGGAATTTTTTTTAAAAATTAAAATTAAAATTTTCCATTTGCAAGATCTTTATAGAGATGGTCATCCACCCTAAACCCACCAAAATTATTTTTTACATGTTCAAAATGTAAGAAAAAAAAAGCTTGCTCTGTGGACTTCTATACAATATATATATATATATATATATATATATATATATATATATATATATATTTTTTTTTTTTTTTTTTTTTTTTAAATTTTTTTAAATTTTTTGGAAATCCTTAAAAAAATAGCTAAAAATATACTACTAAACCATGTCCTCCAAATTCCATCACCAAATTTATTCTCTTGGATACTGCTTTGCTAAAAAAATTGGCAAGTGTGAGTATGTGACATATAATTAGAGGCTATTTTTGGATAGTAAGAAAATTGTATTTTTTTTTTAAAACTATTCAAGGTGTATATTAATCATGAATTCATGAGTACCTTGTCTATAAATTTTGTATCATTTGGAGACAAAATGCAAAAGTTATGGCCAAAAAACTAATCACCAAGAAGCATGTGATAAAAAATATTACAAGTGTTTCTTACAATCATCCCAAATAGTATTTTTTGATGATTTTCCAAAATCATCAAATATGGGGATGAATCTAGATGCGTAGCCTAGGTTCAACATTCATATCTGTACTTTTTGCAAATCTTAGGGTGTAGAGAGAGGGACTCCATTATGAGTAATGACGCTTTTCTAACTATCCTATGGAATGGTGACAAATTTGCCTTGAAAATGAGAGTTGACATTATGTTTTTAGTAAGGTAGGAGGTCCATAAACCAACCATGTAAGGCTTGGAACTGAATTTTGGGTAGGTGAAACATCTTGAAGTATTTTCAAGTGAACTTTTCTTGAAAGACATGTGGAATAGGCATCTAATCCAAGTTGTTTCATATTTTTTGGAGCTCTGCAAAATTAGTTACAAAGCTTTTGGAGCTTGAAGTTGAAAAAAAGTTGTCATTTGTGGTCATCAAAAGTGACCACCTCTTGAAATGTGCAAATTTGATACATTGAAGAAAGAAAAATGTACCTCTGAGTCCTGTTTAATTGGTTTTAATGCCCTATTGGAGTTTAAGCCTCCTACATTATAGATGAAAAAAACAAATATGGCATTGCATAATGTGGGTGGAATACAAAGGATCCCAAATGAAGAGTATAGTAAGCTTATATACACTCACTTGTCTCTAGTTGTACATTCTATATTTTAATTAAAGATATGATGCTCTTTGTACAAGTATAGGGTAAGGGCTGAAACAGAATTTCAGGGAGGTTAAACCTCTAGAAATATTTTTCAGTAAATTTTCCTTGAAAAACAAGTAGAATTGACATCTAACCCAAGTCGTTTCATATTTTTTTGAGCTTTTTTGAATTAGTTATCAAATTTTGAAGTTGAAAGGGCATAGGGCTATAAAATGGCGCCCTAGCTACAATGTACACTGTCAGTACACTGCTGAAGACTATGAAAAAGCAACATGTACAACTATTGTACATTTAAGATAGGGCACCATTTTAGAACCCACTCCATTTAAGAGCCTTCTACCTTACAGTACATGATTGGCCAACTTCCACATGCCAAACTGTGACCACACATCAAGGTGCAATTATGAGCATTTGTGTGCGTGTTTGTTTCAATTCTCGGTTGAATGCCAGTTCGAATCATAGGTGGGAGGAGGTCCAGAAAGCGACCATCTAAGGGCTGGAACAGAATTTTGGGCAGGTCAAACATCTTGAAATATTTTTCAGAGAATTTTCCTTGAGAGACAGCTTGAATAGGCATCTAACCCAAGTCGTTTCATATTTTTTGGAGTTCTCTAGAATTAGTTATCAAATTCTGAAGTTGAAAGGGCATAGGGCTCTAAAATGGTGCCCTAGCTAAAATGTACACTGTCAGTACACTGCTGAAGGCTATGAAAATGCAACATGTACAAGTACTGTACATTTAAGATAGGGCACCATTTTAGAACCCGCTCCATTCAAGAGCCTCCTCCTATACCAGTAAGTTACAGCCTGTGTGCATGTTTGAGCATACGTTAGAGCTAGGGGCGGCATCTGTACTCTGAGTAGGGGCAATCGCAGTTTCCGCCTCACTCAGCAGCGAGAGAATCGAAGTTGAAACACGGAACCTTCGAATGCATGGAGGCGAACAAATTGAACCTGCAACTGGAATTAGTGGACCGACCCCAAGAAATCTCCAAGTTGCTTCCCTTCAGTGAACAATTGAAGTTCGTTATGCACAATGGATTCAGGATTCGAGAGAGTGTCCGCCTGTGGTGGACAAGAGTTGCAGCACAAAATTGACATTAGTTGACTTGAGAAATCATTACTGGGAGGTGTCCGAGGGAGGGAGGTGTGGAGAAGTTCAGAGTGGTCTCTATTAGTTTGCCTCATCAGCTCGTCTATTACTTTAAGTATGTACAAGGTGTCATGACCAGTGATTTCAGAACTGCTTTTGGAATGTAGTGGGATATGCTACCTTTCAAGAGAAGCATGCATCAACTTTGGCTATTTTGAGAGTGAGTAGTAGCAGAACAAAATAGAAAAGAAAGGATTTTGTAAATTGTGAAGGATTATCGGGAGTACTGTAAGACAAAACTAACTAAATATATGTGCTAATTCTACTGTAGAAGAAAGTGCAAATTAGCTATCAAATTTTATTGTTTGTTGTAATTTTGACTAAAATGGCTTCATTAAAGGCTCTTTTTTACAATGTAATAGTAGCACAAGGATTTTTTTGGTAGAAATCGAGCGAAATTTAGCCAGTTTTGAAAACACTAGTCATGACCCTCTGTCACAACCCGTTGTTACAAATATGGTCATGTCTTCATCTGGAATGTTTCCTCCTATCATCCAACCAATTAGCTATCTAGTTCACATTCTACTAATTTTAATACTTTAATTTTGCATTGCATCAGGTTTGTGCTTGTTATATTTATGCACAAACTTAAGCCATACATTAGTATAAACAAATGCAAATAGATTCTTGTTTTGGACTAGATAATGCTCAAAAGCTAGGAGGCTAGATAGCATTATATGAGATATAATGCCAAGTATGGCAAATTTCATTAAAATGGCGGTATTCCAAATGCCACTTTTTAGACCACACAGTTTGAATTGAAAACTAATATCTTGAACAAGTGTAGATTTTGGACATCTATAACAAATTGCTTCCTGTTGGCATATCCTATTTGGACTTTAGGATAGTTGACAAGTCAAGGTAGGGATAAAAGACCACAAGTTTCGGATGGTTAAAACGGGACGGTCAGATCACGAGCTGAACCGTCTGAAAAATTGGTTCCTAAACTTTCAAACCCACGGTGACATACAAATTTCAAAAATGTATGATTGATTTAGATTTCAGACTGCATGGTCTAAACTATAAAAAGTGTCGAAGTAATGGAATTTTGTCAATTTAATGAAATTTGTTGTAAGTCTAATAGTTCATCTTAACTTTGAAGCAATCCAATGTCTAATTCTAAACAAAGTATAGATTGAAAATCAAATTTCTTTCTCATTACAAATTAGGATGAAAATCATCCTAATTTGTAGAGGGATGATTGCAAGAAACACTTCATGTTTTTGGCTCAAAAACTTTGTTTTTGGACATAATAGTGGTAGTACCACACGATCTTGACTATACAATGCATCTGACATGCACTTATAAATCTCAACTGTCAATTTTGGTCACTTGTAGATGTGGACCATCAATTCAGTACTATGCAATACTATAGTCTACTACAAAGTACTTCATAAGCCATAAGGAGTAGAAATTAGCAAAAAAAAGGTCTCTTGACCTTTTTATTTTTAATAATAAAAATAAAAATAAAAAATCATTTTAAGAAGATCCATTTTTCTACACAAATTTTTGCTCACATTGCAACAAAAAATTCCTCTAAATTATTTTTTTCCTCTTCATAGTGTTTGTGCAAAGGAAGGTCACTTTGACCCCATGTGGACAATAGACATTTTACTATTTTCATTAAAACTCACTATCTATCCTTGAAATGTTAGTAGACTTCCATCTTGTCAAATTTGTGGCTTCAAATTCGGATTTTTGAGTCAAAAATAGGACTAAACCCCCCCAAAATGGCTAAGGTAGACAACCAATTGGAAGTAGTTTAAATATAGTAAAGTAATTTTTTTTAATTGAAAAAAATTACACAACATATGAAACTTTTGTATGCACTTTCAGTCCAAATTTCAATTCAATAGGGCAAAAGATGCAAAAGTTATGAGCAAAAAAATACCTAGTAGAGATCAAGGGGAAAAAAAAGGACAAGTGTTTCTTTCAACCACCCAAAGATACTTTACAAAGTTGGTGTCCTATCCAAGGGTTGGATTTGATGTTATTACAATATATATTTTCTAAAATTAAAAATGTAGAATTTTGTCAACTAGTTGACTAAGCCAAAATTGCATTAGTTCTGGTTCAAATTTGGAATTGCAAATGAGGTCATAGAAACAAACATCATAAAAATTCCAATAAATCACCATGTCAAGAAAACTTCATTTCAAATCTATTCCAAAAAAAATTCTCAAAAAATGGCAATATTTCTCTTATAATTGAATTTTGAAGGAATTTTGAATTTTTCCTTTCAAATTTTATAGAAAATATTGGTAACAACATTGTCACATTGGACAAGTTACTATTCTTTTCTTGTCCAATTGGACAAGAAATGAATAATAACTTATCCAATGTGACTACATTGATTGGTGATAGCATTGGTGATTAATGGTGAATCTATCCATATGGATAGAATCTAAAATTCAAACTCTACAACTTTTATTTGCTTCTCCATTCCAAAATATTCTTCCAAAGGGTGATTGCACGAAACACTTGCTAATTTTGTTACATTTTTATAGTACCCATGCTTTTTTTTTTCTAAAGTACTTTAAAATTAGAAAAATCATTTTTAATTTAAAGAAAAAAATGGCCAATGTATACACCCATAGAATGAAGGTAACTACTAAAGGAAAATCATAGAAAAATTCTTTAACCCCTTAATTTCCTTAACTATGTTACTCCAAAATTGGTCAAAAACTACCATTTTTAGTATCAATATCAAAAAAATTCTTAAATTCTTTTTTGAGATTTGTAACCACAGGATGTTGTAGTGAATTGGTTTTTGAATATGTGCAAAAAATTTCAAAGTTTTCCACAATGTAGATTGCAAGATATTTGCATTTGAATGCTCAAAAATCTTTTTTTTCACCTTGTGGAAAACAAGGCAGCTGCACTTCACAAGGCAAAAATCATATGAAAAATGGTCCAAAATGTTTGTGCCTCTTTGGAATCATTCATGTGGCCAAATAGAGCACTTGTCTAAAAACTTTCAAAATGTTTAGAATTGTACAACATATAGGAAAAAAATAGTATGTAAAAAGAAGTAGCAAATGATTCAAAATACAAAATTGTTAAGAATTTATTTATGAAATTGAAAAAAGTCAATCCCAATGGTTGCAATGTTGTAGTAAAAAATCTACATCCTATTATTATTTTTTTAAATATTGAAAATTGAGTAAAATAAAGGACTTCAAAGTTTATTTTAGAGTAGAAAATCCATAATTGTCCACAAACAAAAAAACCTCATAACTTTTGACTCATTGATCAAAATGGAATCATTTAAGGCTTTCTATACATATGTAAATGAAGAAAACTAATTTCAAATTTTTGTTTTAAAAAGAAGTGATTTTTTTAATCTACCCGAACTACCCATTTACAAAAAAAAGTAACATATTAGGCCATAACTTTTGACTAGTATTTCCAAATGTCCTAATTTTTTGTACACATCAAAGTTATTCCTCATCCCCACCTTCTATTAAAATTTGGGCCCAAAACATGAAAATCTCATTAGAGGGGAATTGAGGGCAACAAAAGACTATTTCAAGGCTATTCCCCAATCCATTCCTTGTGCTATGCAGAAACTGCAAATCAGCCCTATTGGGCTATTGGCTGAATTTTTTGGATTTTTGAAGGAAAAAAATTAAAAATTATTTCTTTTTCATAAATTCTAAAATGTGGTAGGAAATCTAAAACTAAATTAAAAAATTCAATTTTTTTCAATTTTTTTTAATCTTAAATTTTTTTCAATTAAATATTTTTTGACATAGTACTCTCTTGGTCACATCGGATTGCTGATATGGCACATTCCCAGAGTTTGGGAACTCAAAATAATTCACATGCTTCCAATACCCTCAAATCTCTCCTAATGCAGTAATGCCATTCACATATATGTGCCCAAAATCACTATGTTGCCAAATTTTGCATGTTGGTCCTTTAGGGGTTAAGTAGGAGAACTAGAAAAGTACCAAATCTCAAGAGAATAGATACTTTGATGTTTTAATTGATAAAAAATAGGATAAAATTAAAATTAAAATTAAAGTTGTCCATTTTCAAGATCTTTATGGAGATGGTCATGAACTAAAAAAACACCAAAATTATTTTTACATGTTTCAAAATGCAAGCAAAAAAAGGCTCATTTTGGCACATGTCAACCTCTACATGACATATAATTATCATTTTTAGAAATCCTTTGAAAAATGGCTAAAAATATTCTACTAGACCATCTCCAAGACCATCTCCTCTAAATTTCATCTCCAAATTCATTCTCTTGTGTACTACTTTATAAAAAAAATAAGAGGCAAGTGTGACATATAATTGGAGGCTATTTTTGGATAATTTCAAATTTCAAAAATTTCAAAATACTAGGCAAGATATATACTAGTCATAAGTGCCTTGTCTATAAATTTCACATCATTTAGAGACAAAATACAAAAGTTATAGCCAAAAAAACAAATATGGCATGTTATAATATAGGTTGAGTACAAAGGATCCCAAATGAGGAGTACAATAAGCTTATATACACTCAATTGTCTCTAGTTGTACATTCTATATGTTAATAAAGGATATAGTGCTCTTTGTACAATATACACATGATTGTACATTCTATACGTTAATAAAGGATATAGTGCTCTCTGTATACACATGATTGGACAACTTCAACATGCCAAATTGTGACCACACATGAAAGTGTAATTATGAGCATCTATATCTAAAAGATAGTGCTAGTAGAGAGGGTTTAGTAGGGAAGGTTGAGTCGAATGTTGAAAGTGCCCAATTGCTATGTTGTTGGTATGTGGAGTTTATACTACAAGTGTCAGAAGTAAGAAAGATTTACTTTTCAAGGTTGATAAGAAAAGAATGACATGTACTAAATTGACCTTTTATGAACCACTTTCCCCCAAGTCATGTAGAGGACAAATTGGTAGAACACTTTTCAAGAAAAAATCATGTAATTTATTAACTTCAAAAGTATTGTTGTCCCTTTGGGAGACAAAATGGATTTTAGGCAAGTTTCAATGACCTAAAGTTTTGGTGAAACTTTTAAAAACTTTCTCATGAGATAGAAAAATTGATTTGTTTAATGGGAACATATTTTTTATTTCAATTGGTGCCTAGTAGTAAAAGTTATTCTACAAAAAGCCCCACATTAAACTCAATGGGCAACAAAAGAAATTTACAAAAGGAGAAAATTTTATCAAAATTATTTTTTTCTAAAATAATATTTTTTCTACATGTAAAGCTTTGATTCATTCTATTTGGACTATCACTAAGAAAATTATAGACAATATTGTATTTCAAGCAGTTTTAGCATTTTCTTGAAAAAAACAACTTTGATTGTTCATATCTTTCAATTCATATGGTCAAGCTTCATAAAATTCTTACCACATGATCTCAAGCAAATTAAGTACAAGATTCTATTGTCAAATTCTACAAAAAAATGTTTATTTTTTGTTTTCTTTGATGAATGTAGTAGAAATGATAGTTTTGAATGGTTTTGATTTATAAAATGGCCTCATTCATTTAGAGGTTAATCCCTGAAAGATCTAACTTCATTTGTGTATTTTTTGAAAATGAATCAATTTTTGAAATGTTGTATTTCTAAAGGTTTTTTGTGATGCTCAAATGAAACCAAAATAATTATGAGATGTTCAATTCTTCAATTAAAATTTTACTGAAAAAGTTTCACAATTTTAGAACTCTAATTTATTTATTTTTGAAAATTCTTGTTAAAATAGGAAGGCAATAGTCTAGCAAGAAATGTATAGATTCAAGCTTCAACAATATGCCTCTTGTACTAGTTCAACTCCAAAAAATTTCCTACTAACACACATACAAAAAATGCATCCTCACTTCATATGCTTGCAAATTTTGCATCAACTTCACAAAATATTGAAAGATGAAATTAAGAATCCACTAAGCCTTAATAATGCAATTTCTACTATGCAAGTATGCATACACTATGTGAGATACAAAAATGTAGTCAAGGCTCAATAAGACATCATCATTTCCTAGCACAATGAGAGATAACATATATTCCCACCCAAGGACAACAAAAGACTAGCTCAAGACACTTAGATGTAGACTACATCCTCATTCCTCTGGTAACTACTCTAGACAACCACCCTCTACCCCATTTCAAACCTATACTATCAACAAACCATTAAACCAATGGCATTGTGTAGACATTCTTACGCTTTTTTTTTCTTTCCATTGAACTAGACACAAAGCAACAACCAACTATAAATGCAAATGCAAAAAGTACACTACAATTAGCAAGTACTAGACAAAGAATAGACAATGTACATTGACTTATAAAATTTGCAATAATCAACCTTGTATTGTGATTCAAAGTACCATCATTGATGAAAGTGGCTAATACAATTCACTTACAAATTTTTGCATTCCTAATGAAAGAAATTTGACTATTATCAACTTGACATTTGGGTCATTGCAAGAAACACCAACCACTTTTGTAGCATTTTGCAAAATTTGTTCTTGTCTAATGCTATAACTTTTGATTGATGAATCCAATGCCCAAACCAAAAAAATATTTCTAGAATTCTTGATTGCAATCATATTCTATATTTTTTTTAATTTTAAAAAATCGTTTTATATTTAAAAGTCATTTTTGTTAATTTGTCACACTTTCAAGATTAGGGATTTTTTATACTATTGATTGGTTTAAATTAATTATTTTTGGTTCAAATTTCTTTAGTATGTGTTTATAGTAGGTAGACATGTCCGTACAAAAGGACATCTAAAAAAACATTATTTTATGACCTCTACATTAGTACAAACAGGCCTCCCTTGCGCAAACACTTCAAAACATTAGAAATGGTTTTGAATTCATTTTTTTAGTCAAACCTCATCACCAAAAAGTCTTCTCAAATGGACAATTTTTAGTTTTGTTCAAAACTATTTTTTCTATTTTTTACAAATTTAAAAAGTCAATGTAAATATTTTCTTTACTAGAATTCAATGTCCAAGATGTCCTAGAAAATATAGAGATGATTTCATGATAAAAGTTTCATGGCAAAAAAGAAGTTTTCAATCCTTGGAAAGGTGGAAAAGTTGGCCGTAGTGAATTTTTCTCATAGTTACACCTATTGGTAAACTTTGAATAACTTTTTTTGAAAATATTTTGGCCATGAAATTTGGCACATATGCTAATAACATAGAATTTATTTGTCAAAAGAAATTCATGGTAGAAAACTAATTTTTCATCCAACAATAGGGTGTCAAAATTAACAATAGTGGAATTTATTTTACTAAAAATGGAAAATTTTGTAAATGAATTGTATCCTATAATACAATGGATACCATGGCTAAAGGACTTGCTATCAATAGACAATTTCATGCTTTTGCCCCTAAACACAATCTTCGTGTACAAATTATGTCAAACACTCAAGTCTATAGAAATAGGATGCTAAGAATTTTGAGCTATGTCAATTGTTTTGTTACCATTTATCTTATATAATACATGTACAACAAGACTAAATACAAAAATCCAATGAAGGAAAAATTTAATTCATAATTCTACAATTCATATCATATAAATAACTACCACTACTTATTGCTATGACTCTTCAATGAGACAACAATTGCTTAAGTGTGAGTCTTCATTTGTTTATATAATTTTCCATAATGTTGCCAAAATCAAACCACTCATGTTAGTTTAGGAGTAATGTTTTGATAAAAAATGTTTGGCCCTATATGGGCCCCCGATTTGTCACCAGGGACTCATGGGTTCTTTTTTTGGGTCCTACATAATTCAATGCACAAATAAGTATAATAAACCCACAAAAGAGTATAGAGCCAGTATTGGCATCCTACATGTCAATACAGTATTTGGTCAATAGAAGAGGTTTGTGTAAGTTTGTGTTTCAATTGAGTCTTACTTTAGATAAACTGACGACGGTTTGAGTGGAATGTGAAGAAATAGGGTAATGAGCCCGTAGAGGCCACATTGAGTTAGGTAGCCCCGAATAGGGGAATCTAGGGTGAGATCCCACCTCCTCTTAGCATCGAAGAGGATAAAGGGTAAATATTAACCATGAAATTGCAGGTACCTGGCGATTTCTTATTTTCTAGCATATGCATTAGGGATGTGAGCTCACATCCACATGGGGAGATCCCATAGGAGGTCCCCTTTGAAGTTTGGGAATTTTTTAATATTTATTGGTCATTTTTCCAGATAGTCAACTACGGCAGTTCTTGGGTGGAAATTCGTAAGAATATCCCGAGGCGTGGTAAAATCCCACTAAATTTTTTTCTAAGCGGTCTCACACCAACGAGGCATTCCTCTAAGTTTCATAACATTTTGATAAGCAGAAGACCCCGAACCGGCAAACTCCCCCGACAATTGGCATATTAATTGGCGGTATTGAAAGTTGACCGATGTATTGGAAGCATATGACATCGGATTGAGACCTACTTTAGGTGTATTTCTATTCCTCTACCTATTTTAGAGCCTAGTGAAGGAATGGGGTTCCAAAAAGTCAAACTCCAAAAGTTGGGATTTTCCCCGAACTTAAACCCTAGCCTACACTAGGTTTTGTTGAGTTTTAGAGCATAGTTTAATGGATGAAGGATTTTCTCTAGGTTGAATATGGCCTTCTAGATCCAATGGCGTAATCCGTTTTCGATTTGGAGTCAAACTTCAAAAGTTAGCATTTGGAGACAACACACATTGGAGAAAATGGGATTTAGGGCCCCCTAATGTGAAATTAGGGGATTTGGCCCCCAATGGTTGTAGGGAATGCATTGAGAACATGTGAAGAACTTCAGGAGCGCATGGAAGCAAAGTACATCTCAAAAAACAAAAAGATATAAGCCCAAATGCTTGGATGTAAGTAAATTTGAATTTAAAGTAAAAAGTAGGTGGGACCACATAGGAATAAGTCCCATGTGAGAACTTGTAGATTTTAGGAAGACAAAAGTAGGTAGATTACAAGTTCTTGTAAGAGCTAGGTAGAGTTTGAATTCTAAATTCAAATTACATAAATCCTAAGTAGATAATTAGATTTGGGGAGTGGTCACATGTACGGCCAAACTTTATTTTCCAACCTAGTCTTTAAGGGGGGATGAATGCTACCTTTTGGGTATAAAAGGGGCAACCATTCTCCTCTCATTCTCTCTCTTTCTCATTCCCCATTTTTTGGGGAAGACTCTTTCTCTCTCATTCCCCATTTTTGGAGGGAGATTCTCTTTCTCACTCCCCACATTTTAGGGGGAATACTATTGGGCCCAGGTTATGCCACATTTTCTTGGTTTGTAATGACAAGAAGCCTTTAATAGTTTTGCTTGGGTTTTTATACCCTTAGGCACTTTTTGTTGGCACCTTGAGGACTTGCGACCCCTCCAAGCTTGTGTAGTACTTTATAAAGACTTTGTTGTGAAAATTTGTGTATCGTGGGTCATTTGAGAGTTGTTGTGAGAGAGATTGTAAGAACCAAGGGGTGATTTGGGATGTGACTTATGAAAGTATGTTTCTTTTTGTATAACCTTATCTTCTCCATCTTCCCTTGTTCACGATAATTTAGTGATCCCACTAGAGACGGCGAAGCTTTAGCTTCCACAGGTTATTAGTAAATCAAAAGTCTTAGTCAAATGTCAAATTTACCATTTTCACGGCAAAGCTTTGAACCCCTAAAGTCTTAGCAGGGTTTCAAAAGTAAACCTCCTTGAGCAAGTCTCAACATTTAGTCTCCAACACATTTGGAAACTAATTCAATGTTTAGCCTCCAACAAATTAGTGTTAATTAGTTCCTTGAGATAGGTAGGTACTAGGACCATACATTTAACTTAGCCTTGCATAGTTAATTAGAAATTAGAATAGTACATTCACCCTTAGCCTACAATTCTAGTCCAGGCTGTGAGCCCCTTAGTCTAGCCAGAGTTTCCCCCAGTCCAATCAAGGTCCCTCAACTAGCTGTAGCTTCTCAACTGGGTGGGATCCCCCCTCAACTGGACGGGAACCCCAGCTGGGTATCAGGTTGCTTAATCAGGGTCTAGAAGGTTTGTTGTTTAATCGGAGTCTAGGGGGTCGGGTTGCTTAATCGAGGTCCAGGGATTGGGGTTGCCAATCGGAATCCAGGTAGTTAGAAATTAGGAACAAAGCAAAATAATTAGAAGGAATAGTCTAGGGGTAGTTAGAAATTAAGAACAAAGCAAAACAATTAGTGGAAATAGTGTAGGGGTAGTTAGAAATTAGAAACAAAGCCAAATAATTAGAGGGAATAGTTGGGAAGTAGTATAGGGGTTAGAAACCAACTAATTCAACCAAAGAGGAGCATAGACATGGCGTGGAATGAGCCACACACGTATAGGAGGTAGGTTCCTAACTCTAGCTTTGTTCTTTTGATTTAAGTGGTTTATGCAATTAGGAGCTAATTAGGAGGAAGGGGCTAGTGGCCTAATTACAATAAAGAGCCGGCAATTAGCAAACATAGAAGAGATTAAAAGAACAAACACATAGAATAGATTAGAGGAACAAATATGTAAAAATAGATTAGAGGAACAAACACAAAGAGGTACATTAGAGGAAAAAATATGTAGAAATAGATTAGAAGAATAAATACATATACGTAGAGTAGAGGGAGAAAATACCTCCATGTAGAATAGCAGGATACAATACATAGAAGTAGAGTAGAGGAAAAAATACCTGGACATAGAGTAGAGGGATAAAATACATAGAATAGAAGAGAGGGGGGAATATGCACAAGTAAATAGGAAGAAATACCTAGAATTAGAATAGGGAAGCAAGTACATAGAGATAAAGCCAAGGGATAAACATATAGGTTAGAATAGAAAGGAACAATCACTTTGAAGAGAGTAGAATGAGTTAAACACCTAAAGAAAAATAGGAAGAATGTTTTAGGTAGGAGCAACTTATGCATTAGAATAGGTAGATAGTAAAAGATCCATTGCTTGGAAGGCATAGTGGATTTGACGCTTATATACCCATAAGAATTAGAATGTTATAGAACCTGGTTGTGATCGCTTGATTCCAAAGGTGGGAATAAAGTTCCCACACCTTAATACTAGTCCTAAGAACAAAAAAGAAACATGTAATGTTTACAATTGCTAAAAGCTCCTCTATACACATTAAAGTCCAAATAAATGTAACCCTATAATGTGCAATCATATCTAGTTGTAGACATGTGGTTACTACAAGGTTTATGCAAATTGCAACTTTCTAAATGATTTCCAAATATGCTTAAGGAAATAGTTGCATGGCACTCTTTAAAGCCAAATTGGTATCTATGCTAGCTAATCTCAAAGAAAAATTGGTAGACACCTTCAACCATTCTAAACCTCTACATTGGCTTACAATTTAGAATGTAGAAAATGTAAACAAATTGGATGAAATTGCAAGTAAAGAAGTATTATAAGATAGAGTAGTACATTACTAGATGAATTCATGGATTTCTTGTTGGATAGCAATCGAAACTTTGGAACATTGGTGCAAAAATTAGAAAATTCAATTGGAAGAGTTTGGTGAGAGAATTGTAGGGGGGAAATGAGGGTTTCAAGTTCTAAAGAATTTGAGTAATATTTTGGAAAGAAAAAAAATTAGAAAAATGGTAAAATAGGAAGATATTAAATACACAATTCTACTTGTAGGGCATGACATTAGAAATAAATTGGAAACAAAAAAAACTCCACAAAAATCACAAGATAATTAGTAGAATTAATAATAATACTAAGACACTAACAATGACATTTGGAAGAAAATTAAAATAGAGAAAAGAAAATTAAGTAATACAGTGCATTTAAAACAATTTTGCATATTTTATAGCAAAATGGTGCATTAACAATAAATTAGTCTAATGATGAAATTAGGGATGGAGATTAGACCATTTAATGGAATTTTAGACTAGCAAATTAGAATTGGAAAGGAATTCTCTTGAATTCTTGAGAGAATTGTAAAGATAGGAAGATAGATGGTGTAATAAATTCATTGAGTAGGTCTCACATTTGTGTAGGAAACCTCAAGCTTGGGTAATGTTTAGAATATTCTTTGAGGATATATGTGGCATTTTTCATTTGATCAAAGTCTTTCTAATCACATAATTGTTGGCTAAATTTTCTTCTATGTAGATTCTTCATTCTTGGAGGAGAATAATTAGGTTTAAAAGACTAGGAAATTTGCAAATTGGATTGTAAGATTTCCAAGTAGATAAGATCCACTTCATTTAGAGCAAGTATAAATCCATGGAATCCAAATGAGAAGGGAGGTTGACTATTGTAGACATTATGAACTATGATTTTGGCAACTCGTAACTTATGGTGTAAAAAGAATTAGGAATTGAGTTTTGTGATCGTGGTGTCTCACCAAATCATGCTTCTAAAGAAACCAATCTTGCCTTAAGGGAACCTTGGACAAGATTGTAGAAACCATTTGAGCACCAAGAGGTCAACTACCCTTGAGATTTAGGTCAAATTATGTATATTAACTTTAGAGGATGAGATTAAACAAACCATAAAGACTTGAGTTTTGGAAGGATGGTGTCCTACTAAGTTAGGCTTTTGAATTGTTTGTATCATTTCTTTCTTGTTCTTAGGCTTGCTTCAATGTTGCAAATTTTCTTTTGACTATCTTCTAAATGTTCTCTATGGTGAATTATGAAGCTAAATTAACTTCTTCATACAATGAGCTAGCCTCCTTTTCTATGGAAGAGTTATAGTATATTATTCATATCTTTTTTACTACAATTCCTATGCAATTTGTGATTTGAAAATCTATACATTTTTATGCATGCAAGAGCATCTTGAAAGTTGAAATTCATAGACTTTTTTCTAAATAAATTTGTTTGGGAAGAAAATTCATAGAATTATTCGATCTAGCTATACACTTAACACCACATAGTGTACATCATAAGATTTTTCTGCCCTATAATATGCTTGTCTAAACTTGTCCCTATAATGAGGTGAGTTATCTTACATGTTAAAGTATCAATTCCGGACTACTATTAAATCTCTCTCCAAATTTAAAATAACTATTTGAAAAATAAAATTACAATAAATAACATCAAATCCTCCTAAACATTTACACCTTTAGAGACAATTTCTTTATAATTAATATACAACGCAATTTTCTTTGAAGTTACTTCAATTGAATATCAAGTAGATGAAGTGACTTTCCAAAACAATTTGTTGAAGAAGGATAATGACCTATTTGGAAAATACCCTTTTAGTATAATAAGTTCATTCCAAGGGAGAGGGTCAAGTAGGAAATCTATGCTAATAGGTTAATCCAATTTGAAATTCCATCACCAAAAACATTATTACAACAATACACTAAATCCAATGAGGCTTACAAATTTTGCACTCTTATATTTCATAATTTAATTTCATCACATCAGGTACACACGTTTATACAAATTGGTGTGTAATTTTTCTTCTTATTTTATATTAATTTTCTAATGGGTGACATATCACCATTACAAATAAGTTTTGCATTTAACTCACTTATTATCCATCACTCAAATTTCACAATTTCTCCAATTTAGCATTTTGCACTCAATCACTACATCACCACGCCATCTCACTAAATTTCCATCATTTAGGCACAAACATAACATCACGCACCTTCAAACTTCCACAAATTCATTCCTACTCGCACACAAACACAATAACAACAAAAAGAAATTGCACAACCAACTTGGGCTGGGACTCTCACTGAGCTCTTTCAAAGTGGGTGAAGAAAAATGACAATCAAACTAGACCAAATAGGAAAGCACACAAGCAGTTACAACTCCACCCATTTGGCAACTTCCTTTGTTAACTACCCATTTGGAACCACCAAGTCTAGCTAACCCCAACTTAATCCAACTTGACATGAAACACAACCCATTTGGCATAGCTGCCCATGCTTTTATATACAACCTATTAGGAAAACCCATAACTACTCCCAACTAGGCACTCTAACTTTTCGACTTGGTAAATTAGCTCTTGTCATTCCACAACATTCCATTATTCATCCAAACATTTACACCAAATAAAATACTCCAAATTGGAAAACATACACAAAACATACACAAAACATATCATAAAACCACCCAAACACACAAAATTAACCCAAACATTCCTCAAAATTTACTTCAAAAAATCAAAAATTTAGAGCAATTAAGCATTCTACACAATTATCAATCATTCATTTGATGGACAATTGTTGTAATCTAAGGTACGTGTGATAATTCATGTTAACCTAAAAGGACATGAATAGCAAACAAAATGTTAATGAGTGACTTTGAAAGAAACTATAAAAACAAGAAGAGTCCCTATTCATCCACAAATCTAACAATCTTTTAGGGCCTTGTCCTTTTAAAGTGAATCCTATAACATTGAAGCAATTGATTCTTGGTTGATGAATAAGTTTGTAAGGGCTTACTAGATGAAAAAAAAACAATTTTTCAATTCATTTTTTTGTGGGAAGCACTTGAATAAACATTTTGTGAATGATGTTGAATATTGCTTCATTGTGGTATTTTTTACTCTCTACATGAAAAGATGCTTGATCTATGGATCTCTTTATAGTGCATTTCAACATCTTTTAGGGTGGTTTTCTCTTGATGAGAATTTGAGTCATAAAATGATCTTTGAATTTGACCCAACTAATGAAATAAATCTTATCAAGTCTAACTAGTTTCTAATCAAATTTGAAAATTTGAAAATTTTGATTTTTTTATTGGAAGTTGAATTCTAGATCTATTATCATGGAATATTGTTTTTTAATTTTGGAATGACTCACTGGGTTCACTATAAAAAAAAATCAAATGCCTACAATGACTATAACTTAACAATGATTGCAAAATGACTATATGGCAATCATTGTTGACAAGAAATGACTTCTATAGTCATTGCGGACAAGTCATTTATACCCTCATTTTTTTGTAGTGGTTTTTGCACCATAATGTTTGAAACTATTATAATATACTCCTATCATTGGATCATTGCAAGAAAGGGCATTCAAAAAGCGTAGCATTTTTTATAGTGCTCATTTTTTTGTTCAAGAGTACTTTAAAATTAGAGAAATAAGTTTTAAAAAAATTAAAAAATATGTTTCAAGTATATATCTTTAAAAAAAAGGTACCTTGAGAAGGAAAAATATAGAAAAATTCTCTAAATAGGTGAACTAGAAAATTACAAAATCTCATGAAAATAATTACAATCATTGTAATTTCACATTTTATTTTTAAAAATAGAAAAACTAATTCTTAAAAAAACCAAAAGATTTTTATTTGTCAAGAGTTGATGGTGATGAGATTTCACCAAAAGAATGATCCAAAATCCATCTTCAATGTTCAAAAATTGAGCGCAATGGGAGTGTTGTTTATACTCATGTGGAGGATATAAAATTATATATTTTCAAATAACCATTTCAATGTAGTGTTGAGAAAATTTGGTAGATACATGCTTACCTATTATACAAATAGACCATGAAAGTTTGAGCTCCAAATCATTAAATTTGGAGACTCATAATGTAGTGAAAACCCTTAAACCTCGACTTGTGACAAATTAACAATAATAGTTTTTAAATATAAAATGATTTTTATTAATTTCTAAAAAAATAAGGGATTTGATTATGATAAAGTTATACATGTTCAATAAAAATTTCATGTTCATTGGACTTGTGGTTCAAAAGTTATAGCAAACAACAAGAGAATGGTTTCAATTGTGACTAGGAAATCGTTCACCCTTTCTTGCAATGACCCCATTGTTAGAAATATAGTCCACACAAAATAGAGAAATGACTACAAAAAGAACCATTGGTAGTCAAATTTTTCATGTAGGTCTTTTCATGAATTATTCTCCTAGTCTACATATTTAAGGTTTCTACTATACCAAAACATGTTTTTTGTATGGGTGAATAATTTGGTTAACATGAAAATTAGTGTGACCAATCTATCAACAACAACAATTAAGTACACCACACATTCTTGAACATTGTCCATGACTACTACAACCAATGTTGAATTATATGTCAATAAATAGTGAAGACTATACTAAATAACCATTTCAATGTAGTGTCTAGAAAATTTCAGATTTTTTGAGTATTATTTGATATTTGATATAATGTCTTTCACCAATTATTTAAATTTATGGTAAATTCAAATTTTAACCAAAAAAATTTGAGAGTTTTAGGATGTATAGAAGATATATAATGCTCACATCCCCAAAAAACTCAATAATGCATAGTTCATAGCATAGTTGCATAATAGAACTTGTATACAAAGAGGAGAATTTCAATGTTTGAAAAAAGTGGTCATAGGCCCATCTTGTCAAGGCTAAACTTTGGAAGAAGACTCTTGGTGTAGTAGAAATTGTCATAAGATAAAAAAAATAGGATCAATTTCATTTGTTGAAGAATAAATTTATACATACGATAGATCTACTATACCATTGGTAATATGTCTTATAGATAATCTTAAATAAAATAGGGTATTGAAAAAGCCCATATTTTTTTGTACACTAGAAAAAAATAGAATGCCAAACATTGGATCCCCCCAAAAGTGCTTAATAGGCTCAATTTATTGATAAATTGTTGAGGAGAATGGTTGCAATTGTTGCTTTAAATTTGAATTAAATGCCTTTACATTGGTGGGGAATGCTCCTTGGGTCATGCTTGCATATGGCAACAATATACTTGTGTTGATAATTTGCAATGGATTTAAACTAGGACTACTCATACATGAGTTTGTAAGCAAATTTGGTATATTGAATTACTATATTCTTAGCTTTTTGGTATTTCAACATGCTCTTCCTTCATAGAATGTGTACTACTACAAGATTGCATGTTGTAGCTCATTGATTATGTATTCTAAAGTTGTTGTTTTTGTCAATGGTATGCTTTAGCCATTGATTTTCTTTTCAATGGCCCTTTTAGTGGTATGCTATTAGTATTGTGTGTTGCATCCAATGTTGATTCAAATGCTATAGAAAACCTTGTTGCTCACATGTTTGCTTTTGCAAGGTGTTTATATTCTTCTCAATATTCCATAATTCTAAAATGTACAAAAAAGAAGGTTGCCAAAAATTAGTCTCCCCACCCATTTATTAAAAAAATAAGATGCTAAAATAAACATGTTAGCAACTTTTTATCTACAAATAGGGACTGAAAAAAAGAATGGAAGGAGATAAATACCTCCATTAGATACCCTACTATCACACATAATTACCAAATATAAGCAGTTGTGACCCCCCTAAGGGCTAAACCTCCTTCAATTCCATATTAAACCCTATAAAAATGCTATGAATCTAAAAAGTCTAATAGTTGGATGACCTCATTATTAACTAGTGTGCCTTGTGCCATTGCCACAATCAAAATAAAAGCAAATAAAAAATAAAAAATAAAAAAACATAAATCATTAAAACTTTGAGATTCAATATCTTTTCACAATGGAATGAGTGCAAGGGCTTTGTTGCATTGTAAAATGTTGCATTCTTGGCACAAAGAGAAGGTTCTATGCAAAAAGGAATGCAAGGACTTTATTTCCCAAAGTTTGGACATGCAATGTTAAAACTATGGTTTTTGAAAACGAAACAAAATTTAATTTAATTTTTTGATTCATAAAAAACTTGAAAATTCAATAACTTTCACACCAAAGGTCCAAACGCCACAAAACAAAGTTTGTATACCAGTCCTTGCCAATAGCTTTTAAGAGGTACCAAAAGCACCTACAAACACCTTACAATTGGTTAGATCTCAATGTAACAAACAAAACAAACAAACAATCTATCTTCAGGTATAGATTGTCAAAGCATTAACCCTTTAACAACACCGCACCTTTTTTAGTGTGATGAATGATAGAAAATCCTTCTATGTAGGACAACTATGCAACTATTCACCCTTGTAGTTTTGTCTGAAAAGGGGATGTGTTGTAGAGTAGTTTGACTTCCAACAAGTACTCGTGCGTGTTTTTTTTTAACACAATGATTCACATGGTCACCAAGCCGTCATTTGAAGGTTGAATGATTCACACGGTCACTAAGCCGTCATTTGAAGGTTGATTGAGGTACTCACCGAGGTAGGGGAGGTGCTTTGAAAGACTGATTACGTTATTGTCCAAGCTGACTCTCTTTCAGGAGACACAGGAGACTGGTGACCTCTGCCTAAACCATTCACCTCTATCTCTGGTCGTACATTCAGCCTCCAAATTAATAATACTCTCTCGATCCATATAAAAGTGTACAAAGTTTTGATCCGAGGGTATTGTGAAAGCACAATTCAGAAGGGCTCTCCAAATTTATATATCACGAGAATCAATGAACATTTCACGTTTTCATTGCACTTGTTAATGTAATACTCCGCACTACACAAGAAATCCTCCATACGAACTACTCAAAATAACCTTAAAAACACAAGGTCCAAAGTGGATACCTGTTTGTGGACGGAGGGAGTACTTTTAACTAAACCTGTGAAATAATTGTTTTGATAGGGTTGACAACAGCGTCCAGGACTGACACAAGAATGCATCCAAAGAACCTCATCCTGCAGTGCGGCGGGTTCCAAATTGAAATGAATCACTATGAGATCTGAAAATACTGTGAAAGAAATTATATAATTAGACAGCGGAGTAGTCGTCTTTGGGATGTTTCAACCTTCAGAACCCACTCACTGTTGTAAGCACTGATTCATGGGCTAACTACGCTTAAGTTAGCCGAAAGTGTAATTCCCAAACTCAGTGTGAGCAGTTCACTCAAGGTTTCAAACTGCATAATAAATTCTCAGTATATTGCCCATTCGAAGTTGTAAATAGGAGAGCCTTGTGCCATTGCAATTAACCTAGTTGTTCACAAAACAATACATTCACAAAACAGTTCGATTTTCAATACACTTTTTGCATGAATTTTGGAGTATTGCTTTCAAGCTAGGCACTATATTCCATCCTTTCACAAAACAGTGCGAATGAGCTAACACTAGGAGTATTGCACTCAAAGAGATTCCCAAGAAGAGACATATTTATATCAATAAGAAGACCGAAATTAGACTTGAACCAATAATGGAGCATCAGTTCTTGGCATTCTGCATATTAAAGTTTTGCTAAGTCCAAATGCCGGAAGTCATGCTTCAGGAGTTGACGTACCAGTCGAGGGTTGAGAACAAAGGTCCAATCACGCAAGTAGTCCCAGACGCCGTCATCACGAAATAGAAAGTAGACCTCTAAATCCCAGTCTGGAGGGTGGAACGATTCCACCTGCACAGAGGCAAATACCATATTCCACAATTTTGTTATGCACGCCATTCTCCAAAACGACCAAATCCTTAGGTTTGCAGCAAGTCATCAGCAATACAAAACTTACACATGAAGCAGAGGAAATCAGTATGACCGACATCTTCCACAGTGGCGAACGACACATGAAACCATTCCACCTTCATGCAATACCGACAGGATTGGTGCAAGTCCTGCATTGTTGCCACTAATCTCCCTCCAAACCAACAAATCGGCCAGGCAGCGGTTGACAGTACAGATTCATGACGCATTGCAGTTATTAAGATTCCTGTGTTACGAAATGTCACTCTCTAGTCCCCTGTCAAAATCTCCCAAAGCGCCAGTCACAAGCATTCGCTGCCAATATTTCGATGCACACCCCAGGTGGGGAGGTGAAGTTCAAGTACTTTAGTTGCAGTCAATTTTACAATTCTGCAATTTTGTAACCACGCGTGCAAACAACTCAGTTAAGGTAAAGAATATTAAAAAAAGTTAAGTGCCTGATTCAGTCTCTAATACTACACCCTATCACCAACAGCAACCATCTATTCATACACTTGGTTGTACCTACTAGCAAGTGGTATAAGCTAAAAGTCTCTGTCACTGATCTTTGAATGGAAAAACGGTTGTCAAATGTCTCTTACAATGGTCTACAACCTCCCACGTTTGACTTGCATAAGCCATCCATACGAAGTGATCAAAACTTGACCTCAACGAATTTGGCTCCTGTCCGCATCTCCACAGAAATCTAACTCCTACATTTGTAAAGTAACGCAAATAGTATCCTCTCCCTTACGTCAACCCTGATTTTCAAGACTATTAGCAGAGCAACGAATAATCCAAGCAGCAATGGATCCATGTCAATAAGAATAGCACGCAATCCTAAACCACTCCCTTCAGTGCCATCTCTGAGAAATTCAGTGCCGTACTCTGCTTTAGACGGGACGGCGAGAGAAGAACTGTATGAAGCGCTGGTCCAGTTTCACCACCACATGGGACGCGGATGAGCATCCTATTTGACTGGACAGTTCGTTCGCAGATTCAATCAAGAGATGTTGATCTCAGACATGAACTTCTTCATCTGCAACCACCTACTTGGGACCAGCTGCTTCTTACAACGTGCTGCTTTCAGGCCATTGAACAAAGGCAATTGAGCATGCTCCTTCAATACTTCCAGTTTTAACAACATCGACGAGAAAGTGTTCCCCTCTCTTAGTCTTTGCTCTTGAACTTCTTGGCACTGCAGCCTCAGAAGAAATCATCAACTGGCTCAACCTAAAGCTGCGCAAAACCTGGAAACTATGCTGAATTCTCATGTCCTATTCATCTCTGTCATATGCAGAATCCTTGACCCCCCACCTTGCAAGTCGAGAGAGCAGGCAGGGACGCAAGCGTGAGCGTATCGAGCTAACGGCTTACAGAGAAAGGAGCCCAGATTATGCCAATTCCCAAATTACAAGGATGAATAACCAGCAAGAAATATAGCCCTCATTGGTGTTGTCTTATCATACGAAACGACCTCAAAGCAAGGAGATGAAGACCTTGTAGAAAGAAGAATTGATAAGCATGTGCAAGATATATAGTGTGTGTGTAAATTGCTTAAAACTCATTCAAACTCATGCTCCAGCTCTTCCCCTCTCGAGCTCACGAGCCTCGCGTTCTGACTCTCGCTTGATGATATCCTCCCACGCTCCCTGGTTCACAAAATCGATAGGCACCCCTGTGCCTACTCGTAACCCCAATTGCACCAATCCTTCGCTCGTCACGATTCGGCACTCAACATGAGGGTTCAATGTCGTACCCTGCGCCTCCAAAAACTTATCCTCCAATTCCTCCCATGAGAACAAGAGTGGAAGTGTTGAGCCTCCCCACGTATTAAAATCCATCAATTTCACCTTGTTATCTTTCGTGACATATACGTCAAATGTGTAGTCCCCACCCCCAAACTCATCCTTGAGATTCTCCAAGAAGAAATCCAAAATTAGGTCAGCGAACTCCTCCTCTCGCCCTACCAACGTTTCGTAAAACCCTGTTACTTCCCTCTGGCAAACCCCGAGAAGAACGTTACCGCGCACGAAGCCACGAAACTCCATCTCAGGCCTCACATCGTACCACTTCCGCAACGCAAGCACCACTTGTGGAGGTCGTTCCATGCTCTTATCCTGACATGAGTCGAACGCATGACAAAGATCATGGACGACGTTGTCGGACGCCTTGAGCAGCAGTGCAACCTCTCCAAAGTTCTGGCACTTCATGCTTCCTGTGGTCGCAAGCCAGGGTGAAGTTACACAAATTTTTTCTCGCACAAATCAAAAAGCCCTTTCAATGAAACCAAAAAACATGAATTCGTCGGAAAAATATATGATTTTGAAAAAAATACAACATAGAAAAAACAGTATGTTCAAATGCAGACTCCTTCCCTGGTCCAATTGATGCAAGATTTGAACCCATCTGAATTATGCTGTTCACGTAATGATCAATGCAATTGGTGTCAGAAGACCTAAACCCTAATCTGGAGACATTTCCTTCCGGATAGGAGTATGAAACTTGTAGGGTTTAGGGTTACAAACTCACCTGTGGTAGCAATCCAGGCCGTGTCCTTTGGCGCACTCCAATTGAGCTTGGGCATCACGTCCCCTCCTAATTTCTCGATCGCCGTCTCCACCTCCGCAGCTAACTCCGGAAACGTCGGCATGGGCGGTTTAGGGTTCGCCTCATCTTCGTCGTCGTCCTCCTCCCACTCGGAATAGCCCTCCGCTTCCAGCTGCGGCACCCGCACCTGCGTCCTCCTCGGCATTGCATCACTCTCCTCCGGAAGAAACAACCCATCCTCCAGAAGATAGCTCACGAAATCCTCCGGCAAAACCACGATCTGCGTCCGAATGGAACGAGTTCGAAACTTGGGATACCATTCCTGGATCTGGCAACGGACAACGTCGGATGTCTTCATCCTGAACAACAAACAAAACAAAAATCGCTCAATACTGATATCGCCTTGAACTCACAAGAGTGGCTCAAAGAGTGAGAATTGTGTCTTTGGGGATGTTGCTCATACTCATAATTAAGACTAATCACACTCACAATCACTATCGATCATTCTTGCACATCAAGCAAATTCTCGAAGCCTCTTGGTGCTGCAAATGTTATCAACATTGAGGTTGGGTCTTGAGTTATCTGTAATTTGAATTGGACACAGTTCTTCACTCAAACCTCGATCAGTGGTGAAGTTCGAATGCCAACTTTCAAATCAGTTGCAAATCAGTTGGTGAAAGTTGATCCATTTCATGGAAGATGTGGGATATTCATTGTGAAATTGAGCTCAGTGTCTGTGCAAACATAAGGATGAGGAACAAATGAACAATGCCAAAAAAAGAATTTCGTTGCTCAAAAATGAATATTTTGTTTAATATAAATGCAAATTTATCATTAGGACCCATTCCAATTTTATGGACTCACCTATTACCGTTAGCTTTGGCACTTCTCCCTAAGCATTAAAGGAAGAGAGATGATTGAACAAGTAACTTAGTCATGTATTGTCTTGTTAAATTTTATTTCAATGTGTAATCTTGTGAAAATGAAAAATTCTGTCATCGCATGTATCTGAGCAAAGTAAGCTATGATAGTGCAAATTACAACCAAGATCTACACAAAATAGTGATAATAGGATGCCTTTTTTTCTTTTTCGTTTCTTTCTTTCTTTTTTTCCTTCTAAAAATTTGCAGTTGCTTTGTTTCCACAAATTATTCCATTTATACACATGGAGGTTTATGAATCCCAAATATAACAACACCTAATTCAAAAGTAGTGCATTGTTGTATAATTATTGTAAATATTTATATAGTGGAAAATGTCAAGAAATTAGTGAAGGCAATCTAATTTCACTATTTTATAAGGATACTTTTATTGGAGAAAACCTAAGTTATAGGACCTTATAATTAACGATCAATCAATGTTCATTGGTGTATCACTATATAAATGCTTGTACCCATACTTATATATTGTGCTCATAATGTTTTTTGCCGGAACAATCCTTCAAAACTCGTACATTTTTAAGAATTTAGGATATACCTAAAATTTATTTGAAGTGTAGTTAACCCTTAAAGTTTCATTGTTCCCTCAAAGGGGACAAAATGAATTTTGGACAAGTTCTTGTAGTCTCAATATTTGTTGTAATTTTCTCAAATTTTTTATGAAGATATAAAGACATATGAGCTTTTGGATAATAGTGTTTTTACTTCAATTGATGTCTACATTCAAAAGTTATGGCAAAATAAGTCCAAATTTTAGTTTGATAGGTAAAAAAATAAAAAACTTATGACAACTTTAAGCCTTAATTTTTTTAAATTTTTTTCCTATAGATTATATTTTTATCTATATAGAAAACTTTGGTTGTTATTAGAAAAGTATGGGCAATCTTGTTTTTCAAGCAATCAAAGCATCTTCTTATAAAAAATAACTTGTAGGGTTCATTTATGAATTTAATTTTGTAGTTTAAAAAAAATAAGTTTCACAAAGTTTTAATCTCTTGCAAGAGTAACCACACCATTGGTATTAGTGTATTTCATATACCTCAAAGCTATCAATGGTTTACTTTTTTCTTCAATATTGAAGAACTTTCTTCTACTTAACAATTTTTTATCAAAAAAACATTACATGTGTTTTATTGAATTTTTTTTCTAGCCTCTCAACTCAATTCTTCAACATAAAAATTCAAAATTCAATATCATTAATGCCAAAATTTTAAGAAGGTTCAAAGTCAAAGAATCTAGTTAAACAAGGAACATTAAAAAAAATTCTTTATAAAACTTCTAAATGACCAAGTTATATATTTTGGTTCACTAATATGGAATTTTCACTTTTTTTCCTTGAAATTTTGATACAATATGGAGATGTGGTTTTTTTAATTAAGGCCTAATGATTTTCATAATTTTTCAAGCTACATAATTTAAAAATTTTATTGTCTAATGTGCAGGTTTTTCCCCCAAATGAGTGGTTTAAGCAAATGAGAAAAAAATAGTTTTTTTAGAAACAAATATTTGGAATTGGTTTTCAAGATTTATATTTACAAAAAAGATTTAACCCCTAAGCATCCAGACTCATCTCTAGAATTCACAATTTTGAAAAAACCATCATAAAATACTATTGGCAGGAGAAGAATTTGTGATTGAGATACAAATGAAAGTTATAGAGTTTGAGTTTTAAATTCTATCTATATGGTTAGATTCACCAATGCTATCACCAATATTTTTTTATGAATTTTGAAAGGAAAAATTCAAAATTCCTTCAAAATTCAATTACATGCAAAATATTGTTGTTTTTTTAGTAAATCTTGTTGGAATGGATTTGAAATGAAGTTCTCTAGATATGGTGATTTTTTGGAATTTTTGTGTTCTTGGATTCTATGACCTTATTTTTGCAATTCTAAGTTTGAACTAGAGTCAACGCAAGTCAACCACTTGACATACTTCCACATTTGAATTTTTTTTTAAATGTGTATCTAATAATACCAAAACCAATCCTTGGATAGAACAACAACATCTTAAATTTGGATGACTTTTAGCCAAATTGTAATGAGGAAAAAAACTCATTTTCAATTTATACATTGTCCAGAAATTGGATGTTGTAGTGCTACAGGGTTAAATCATGCCATTTTGATCAATGTAATGAAAGTTATGAAATTTTTTGTGTGTAAGCAATTGTAGATTCTTACTCTAAAATATACTTTGAAGTTTGAAGTAAAAAAATAATATTATAGGATGTAAATTTGTTGTTTACTACAAGATTACAACCATTAGGATTGATATTTTTCAATTTGGCAACTAAATTATCAATGTTTCAATATTTGAATCATTCTCTCACTTATTTCTACTTATAGAGTGCTATTTTTTCTATATGTTGGACAGCTCTACATGATTTTAAATTTCTTAAGGGGTGATTGCAAGAAACACTTGTCCTTTTTTTTATCCCCTTGACCTCTAGTAGGTAGTTTTTTGGTCATAAATTTTGCATCTTTGGTTCATTTGACTTGAAACTTGAATTGAAGGTGCCTAAAAAAGTTTTACATTTTTTGTAATTTTTTCAATTTTTTCAAAATTATTTTACTATTTTTAAACTGCCCCAAATTGGGTGTCTACTTTGGCCATTTGGGGTTTTTTCTGTCCTACTTTTGACCCAAAAATGCAAATTTTGAGCTGAAAATTGGCATTCAAGGACCTCACCTAAATTTACACAAGACCACAAAGAGATTTTTTTTAACCCCTAAAGGACCATTGTCCCTTCGGGGGACAAATGCAATTTCGGGCAGGTACCTACGGGCTGAATTTTTATCCTAATTTTTTGAAACTTTTTTTGGAGATAGAAAAATTGAATATCTTCATGGGGATATAATTTTTTTTTCAATCGGTGCCCGGGAACAAAAGTTATGCCCAAATAAGCTCAAAACAAGGGACGGCGGGCAGTTCGGGCAGCAAAGAAAAATTTTGAATTTTTTTTTTTTGAATTTTTTTTCTTATAGATTATATTTTTTTCCTATCTAGGAAGCATTGATTCATTTTATTTGGATTTGTTATGAGAAAGTTATGGACATTCTTGTTTTTCGGGCAATTAGAGCATTTTCTTGAAAAAAATAACTTGTAGGATTCATTTCTGGATGCAATTTTTGCAATTTTTCAAAAAAATAAATTTTTCATGGTTTATCTTACTTGCTAGAACAATCTCACCATTAGGATTAGTGCATTTTAATTCCATTTAAAAGATATTAATACTTTAGATTTTCCTTCTATCTCATACCTACTTCTACTTAACATTTTTTTTCAGAATGAAAATTAAGTTTTTTTGAATTTATTTATTTTTTCCTAGATTCTCAACTCAATTTGTCACTATAAATAATTAAAGCTCAAAACTCTTTAGTGCAAAATTTTCAAGTTAAAAATGTTCAAAGTCAAAAAATCCAGTCCCGCAATGTGCTGAAAAACTTGTTTTTCCCACTTTAAATGCAAGTATCTTGCAATCTGTGTGGTCAAAAATTCTGAATTTTTTTCCACACTATCTTAGACTAGTTAGGTATAAGATCCTACGGTTAGATGTGAAAAAAAATTAATTAAAATAATTTTTTACTCTTTGCTATAAAATTGGCAGTTTTTAGTGTTTTGGGGCAGAAAACAGGGCTTGGTCCTTTAGGGGTTAAATACTATACTGTTCAACCTCCACATGTCGTCAAGGTGGATGACTTTGCACAAGTGTAGAGAATAGAATTAATTTTTTCCAAAGATTAAATTTTTTGGAAAAGAAAGACCTTTACTTGGGAAAAAAAAAATTTTGAATTTTCATTTTTTGAATTTTTTTACTATTTTTACCAAATTAGTGAAAAAAGAGCTATTTTCATTGTACTTTCCATTGTCTATAACATTTAGAGAAAAAAAATTTAGGTCTGAATTTCAAGAGAGATAATATTTTCATTGCTCTTCAAACTATCCATATTTTTTTCAATTTAAAAAAAAATTATTCCAAAAGTCACATGACTCACAAGACTCATTGATTTTGAGCCATTTTGAGACAAAACTAGTAAGTGTTTCTTGCAATGACCCTAAGCATCTAGCAAATTTGCCTTGAAGAATGAATTCAAAGAAAAACCACCAACAAGGATGTCCATTCAAATACTAATATCAGTTGCAAGCAACATAGTAGAAATTTCTGAAAGTTTTTCTACATCTTCTTAAGCTAAGTTACTACAATTGCTTATAGCTACATGTGTCAAGTTTCTTTATCCTAAAATTTGGTTCTTATATTAGAAATGAAAATTTTTAAGCATTTTTGGTGAAAACATAGTTGAAGAACTTTAGGTGTTAAACGTAAATATCTTACAATCTATGTAGACAAAGTTTTTGAAATTTATTCCACATATGTTTACAATAGTCTAGTACAAGATCCTATAGCTAGCTTGATGGCTAGATATGCAATAGTTCAATAGATATGCAATATTCTAAAATTCTTCACTCTTTGCAATAGAAATGGCAATTTTAAGTATTTTTTGCCAGAAAAAAGATCTCAGTTATGACTTTAGCACTTAATCATAATAGTTTTCAACTTAAATTTTTTTAAATTAACAATTTTGCACCACTTGTCAACTTTTGAGATGTGTGGCTTGAAACATAAATCTATATTTGTTCTTGTTTTTAGGACTTTGTGTAAATGGATGTTACAATTTTCGACACTAAAATTATTCCAATTTGACAGAATTGGCAAGTTTTGTAGTTGAAATATAGAATATTCAATTACAAAACCCTTGTTTTATATAATGGACTTGCTTTTTTGGTGAATGTAATAATTTGTGTCTTTTTCTTTGGTTGCCATCTAGAATGGAGAATTGTATAGTGTCACGTACATTTTACATTAGTACATTCCAAGTTTCAACTTTCTAAATCCTAGTTTTAGGTCAAATCCCAACCTTTTGGATTGTATAAGGTGAATAACAATTAACATATGTAAGACTTGTGACTCATAATGTAAAGGCCAAAGTCCCAACTTGTCTCTTGTGTAATATTATATTACAGTTAAGTGTCCAAAAAATGGTACAAAAAGTCAAAATATGGAATTTGGAGGACACCTTTACTATCAAATTTAAATTTGACATATTTGGAGAAAAATTAAACTTACAAGCCAATGTATTATATATGGTATTTTGTATTGTTTTCTTCTTTTTATATTAAAAAAAAATTGGGGCCTTGAAGTTCAAATTGGATTTTCATTTTGGCTAGAGCTACTTTATTTTGAAGCCCTATTTTCTTGGTGCCTAAACTCTTGTCCAAAAATATTGCCATAGAGACATTTTGGAGTGATGTGGGACTTATAACTTGAAATGTAGTGTGAAGCCCCAAGTCCCAATTTTTCAAATATCTACCATTGAGATCTTAAAGATTCATTGGAACTTGGGATTTAGCATAAAACGCCCTTCACATTTGTTAATGATTGTAAGGTAGGAGGTTTGTAAATGGACCATTTGAAGACTAGAATAGAATTTTGGGAAGATGAAACATATATCTTGAAATATTTTTCAATTGATTTTTCTTGAAGGACAAGTGGAATAGGCATCTAACCCAAGTCGTTTCATTTTTTTTTAAAGATTTATGGAATTAGTAACAAATATTTGAAGTTGAAAAAAAGTGGTCATTTGTAGTCATCAAAAGCAACCACCTCATGAAATGTGCAATGATGGTACATTGAAGAAAGTAAAATGTACCTCTAAGTCATATTTAGTTTCAATGCACGGTCAAAGTTTGAACCTCCTACCTTATGTTATCAACCTTCAATCCTATAAGGTAGGTACACCCAAAAGCACACCTAACCTTAAAGTGTCATTTATAATGTGCATACATCTCCAAAATCAGTCATGTACTTAGATTGTAGATGGTGCTTTTAGAAATAGACTTTGACTGCTAATAACTTTTGCATACAATATCCAAATCCTCTATTATTTGGTGCATTGGAATGTGCTTTCACTTGCCAACAAGACTATATGAAAATCCAAATAGCCTAATTAAAGTTACTAGGCTTAGTACGAATAAGTGGCACTTTTGGGTGTACCCACCTTACCTAATATTTTTCAAAATTTAGAGTTGATCACTCTGATTCAGTTATATTTTGAATTCAAGTGCAATCCTTCTTTGATATTTTTTAATTTTCAAATTAGTTTCCTAATTAATTCAGTCCCTGTTTTATTTTTATTTTTTTTACACAAACCTGTATTTTTTATTTTTGACACAAATGAAACGGACGTTTTTATTTTTTGGAAATATGTTTTTGTTTCAGCAAAGTCAGTGTTGTTGATTTCCTAATTGTACAAGCCATTTATTCATTTGAATGACAGCACGTGCTCAAGATTCCTCATGTGGATGGACAGGGCAAAGCCATTAAAATTACAGTAAAGGCACGCAGGACGCTAAATCTGTCCCAAGAAGTGAGACCAGGCGGGTAAAACTTGAGTTACCCAGGGGCAGTTTTTTTTTAATGGTTTTCGGACATATGGTTATTTGGCCTTTCTTTGAAAAGAGGTTTTAAGTTTGCTGGCTCCTGGAAAACTCTTCTAGTCTTGGTTGGAAATAGCCACATCCTACAACTTAGATATAGATTCATTGTCAGAAATGAATGGTTCTACCTTAATTGTAATGCAATGGATGAGAATTTAATTTTACAGTGTTTTTTTGTACAATGGATATTAAGCCCTAGTAAGTTCCAAAATGAAATTAATGATGCTTGATTTGCAAGTAGTGGCCAATTATCCCCAAAACAACCCCAATTTGTGGAGTTAGGATGACTAGAAGGTGATCTAGAGAGAGAATAAAGGTGTTTTTTCATGAAGGGTCATGAAGAGTACCTAATTGAGTTTGTAGTGTTTGTGTTCATGAGTGAATGAGAAGTAAGTAAAAAAACTCATGACAAAATTTGCTATTTTAGTATATTTTGCTCCACACCTTTGCTCTAAATCAAAAAAAATTCCTTGAATATTATATTTTTTGGAGTTTGAGCTCAACTTACAAAATGAAGGCCATCTACTCTAGTTTCTACTCTAATTGGAATTTTGAAAAAATTTGTAATATTGAATATTTTATTATAGTTTGAACTTTGGATGTAATTTCCATTGTATTCTAATAGTAGAAAGACACGGAAATTGAGTTTACACCATGATGTTTGTCACTATAAAGTCTACGCACATGGTGAAATTTTTCAAAAATTTTGAAATAATTTTCTATTAGATGAGATTTTTCTTCACTTTATCTTCAAAAATTCTGATAAAAATCATTTTTTTCTCAAAAAAATCTAAACTTTTTAATGAAGTACATAAAACATGTAATTTCATCCTTGAAAAATGAAGATAAATTTATTCATACATATCTAGTTCCAAAATAGAAACAAACTGAGTGATGGGCACTTAGCCTTGCCAATGGTTATATGTCCGTCATTTAAGGGTTAATTAAAAGACTTCCAAGTTCATTTTCTCCTTACCGTAGTGGATTGCCCCTGTTTCATCACTAACTTGAGTGCAATTACAAATATCCACATTCATTTAATTGATTCATGTTACTAGTGAGAACTTACAGTCAAAGAACAACCCCACAGCAACATGCCATAACTGTCCTCTAAACATTATTTACCATTGATTTTCTATGTCAAATGAATGTCCACCATTGATTTGTTTCACCGTGTTGTTGCAAGGCTACTCTAAGCTAAACTAACTTAGCCTATGACACACACAGCTGTAGACCAACATAGTAACATCCCAAATGTTATGTGTGTACATGTGTCTTGTAAAATGCAAGGCACAAGAAGAAATATGATTGCATTAGGTTGGTCCGGCATTGTGCTTGTCATATGCTGAGTTACCTTAAGCTGCAAGGCACAAGAAGAAGTAGGCTGGTCCAGCATTGTGCTTGTCATAGGTTGACTTACCTTAACCCTAAAATGTCTCAATCTTTTTTTGAATTTTTGCACCTTTTAGTTTGTAGCTTTGTACAGATATATCATTCACAATAATTTAATGAATTTGGTCATTAAGGAAGGTTGTCTTTTTTAGATTCAAGTGTTACAATTGATAAATGAGAAGTTAGTTGGATGAAACAGTGCCTTGAAGCCCCATGTTCATTGTCCAGAATATGGACGTTGGAGCGCTTGAGGGTTAAGCTGCATTGTGAGTTTCTATAGCAAAAAGAGAAAAAAAATTCTTGCATGTCCCGTCCTTTTTGAGCAGCATGAATAAAGAGTCTGTTGGAAATTTGGTTGGCAGAGTTTAATTTGACTAACATATGCTCCGTTGTCAAGGCACATATATCAAGGGGTCCTCCTTTCGGTGCCTCATTTTGGAGGTCCATGCTATGACACGTACTCACAACCAGTATGTTAAACATTTCAACCAGTACCTGCTAGTCCAAGAACTAACTTACAAGCAAAGAGTTTGGTGCATGCGTGTGCATGCATGCATCTGAAGATCACGGTTGACTGCTAATGCGAATCAATTTAAAAGGGTTAATATATATATGTTGTATTGTGGCCGCTGCTGGAGCTGGCCACGTATAGGCACCTCAAGTGGCCAAGGCGACATAAGCCTGAATTGGGCTTCAAATCATTTGCTACAATGATGGAGCTGAAAAACTGTTGTGCACCATGTTTATTACTCACAACCTTCAGTACTACGTAGACACCATGTAAGTACTACAGGTATTCAATTGCAGTGGGTGAAAAAATAATGGTATGGCTAGCTACATTGATATAGGAATTGGGTAGTAGTAGTAGCAGTAAACTTCTTTGCAGGTTCCAAGGGGTCAAAAGAGACTAAAATTATTCCTTGAGATGGTGGAATAAACTTTACTTCTGAAGTAGCATCACGAATGCAAAATTGTTGTATTCCTCGTAGGTGGAGCACGTGTGAGTCTGCATGCAGACATTTCTGTGGAGTGAATTGAGAATTAGGGTTTGCTTCTGGAGCTTGAGAAATAATGGGATTTAATTTGTTGGCAATGTTAGTGATCCAGTGGGCTGGAGTAAGTTATTTGGTGCAATAATCTTCCACCTGAGTCATCCACTTCAGTATGCAATGCTTCCTTCCTTCCTCAGAAAATTTGTCTCTCTTTCAGCGGGGATCAGATTACATGGTTATGGTTATGGTTATGGCATTGCATTTGCAGAGATAACTGAGGTTCGGTTTGATGATTGAGGGAGCCTGTAACTTAAGTTAGGACTTCCACTTTGAATTCAAGGACACTAATAGGCTACAAAGTTCCTAAGTTGATGACTTGTTGGTCACAATTTGATGCCTTGTTCTGCCTCCCATGCAACGGATTCTGTGTCCACTTGCACAGATACACTAGTTGCAAAACATATGAAAAGACACAATCATGGGGGGGAAAAAATAGTAAACTGGAGTAAGTTTGTTTCCAATGACTACACAAAGAAGTCATTCTTTGGTTCACTAAAATCCTCATTGATTCGTAAACAACAATAATTTTAGAAGTATTTGACCAATATTTGAAGAGTTGCTGCTGGCTACTTAGGTGTAGTTAGAGGCCACAAAGGTAATATTATAACTTAGCACACTAATACAAAATGCAGGATGGGTGAGCCCTCTGATGCAAGGTATGTATCTTAACAACTCCTAAAATTGTCCCAAAGGAGGATTGAGTACCTTCGAGACGACGGTTCCTATTACTATTGAATTGTAAATGTATTGTTGGTTCTTGTTGGTAATCAAAAGAGGTGGGGCATATTTTATTCTCTTTGCATGAGATTTTGGGGGCTCTCAATATGAATAAACTAGGCCTTTTTTTAAGCGTGAAAATCAGTGCACCCCAAATCGACTGTACGAAGCTCTCATGCACGCATTTGATTGGTCGGTTGTTGCAACCGATGTCACAATTGGGTGCAGTTCACCCTCCTACAACGACAATGGCAGGAACTCAAGAAGCTTACAGCCAGGTGTTTCATTATCATGCCTACCCTACGATCATGTCGGTCCTCCTATGACTACAAACAATGAACTAGTCTCGGTCAGCAGGCTCTTGAAGCAAATCATCTACAAGTAGTAATTCAATCTATGCTCCATGTCCCTTCAATTCAACCGCCATTCATTCATTCATTCATTCATTCATTCTCTGAAAAAAAGATACACACACAATCTTAGCTGAATGAATTTGACGTTGAGCCTTTGTCTTCACGTACTTCATCTTCCAAGTTCCAACAAAGCCACTTGAGAGAAGAAGGAGAAAGAAAAACACCAGAAAACGTGGGAAAACCCCCCCGGAAAACGCGGAAAACCCAGAAGAAAACATGGGTCGCCATTTGCAAACTCATTTGGCATTCAGCGTTTGTCTGGAGTGGTGCATGAGGATTCAAGGCAGACCCTGCTTTGGCATCGACGTGATGTTGCAGGAAATCAAAAGCCTACTGCACCAAGAGATCTTCCATACTGCGAAATCAATTGGGGCGTATGCTCGATCGAATCGACAACGTTGCATGCGTCCGTAGTCCATGGTGGAAGGTGAAGACTTTTGATTTGTTTAGCCTTTCCGCATTCAGTGCTCAGTCGGGTCCTGTGTTTTTTAGTACCGTAGTCCTTGGACCATTTGTGCAAATTTCCTGATCACGGAATTGAATTGCTCGTGGTTTTTAACTTTATTTTAATTAAAGGGGCGTCCGGAAGCTGCTGTGGGTTTTGACCTTCCACGCATTGGTAGGGTACTGGGACTGGGACTGGGACTGCGGGGGGAGGGGAGCCAGGCCAAAGGCTACCAGACAGGGAGCCTCCCTCAGGATGCAGAGTATGTTGTGCGGCTTCCGAGGCAAGTGATCGAGCATTTAGCCGACACACTTACTGATGCGCTCTGGGTTGTGTACCTTCACGCATCGTGAGCTTGGGGTTTCGTACGTACAAACACATGAAGTGCATGAGAGAGAACCCTGGCTGACCTGGCTAACCTTGGAAACGTACCCCGGTACTTTCACTTCATTTGCTTAAAAAAAAATTAAAATTAAAATTAAAATTAAAAAAAACACAAAAAATGTACGTGGCCTTTTGCTGGCAAGGCTTTGTTTTTGCGCGGCTTCGAATCAAATTGACGGAAAGTTGTGCACTTCTCAGCAGCGGAAATTTACCCATGCTGTCCGTCTGCAAGTGGTTGGGACTTGGGAGAACACAAGAAGCAATAGCATGTGCAAACTATGGAACCACTTCATGACCTTGCAGAGGCAAAATGCAGCCTGGAAGGGGGAAGGGGGAAGGGGGAGGCGGGGTACAGTACTATGGAAATTAACCTGAAAAGGGAAAAAAAAACAGATGCATAGAATAAGCTTAGAATACATGCATCTCAGACACAGAAAAATCTAAATCAATTTTGCAAATAGGATCACGATTTTAAAACAAATACCTTAGAAAAATGATTTTTAAAACCTATATCTTACTTTAGTCTAAAATCATTTTCAAATGTTTTATATTTTGTCTGACCACCTGTGGCTGGTGGGCTTGTATTTTATTCTCTTTGCAATGAAATTTTGTTTCATTTGTGTTAAAAAAATGTTCTATAGTTTGAGATAGGGACAGTTTTGAGGGAATCTGGTTGGCTCATGAATAAGTCTTCCAAGACCTCCATGTTCTTGTGAAGAAGTCTCCAGGCACATAAAACTAAGTCACTAGTAACGCACTACTGCTCATCACACACATGGAGTAACTTAATACAGCACGTTAAGTTTGTAGCAACCCCAAACTCGTATGGCAGTACTAAAAGATCGAGCAGCCCCACCGCAGTGGACATGGTCAAGCAACATGGTGAAGCAAATCAATGGAGGACATTCCTCGGACATCATAGATCAATGGCACTGAACCTTTGGAGTGTTGCTTTGGGGTTGCTCTAAGGGGCAACCCCACGGCAGTAGGTTGGTGAGGAGTATGAATTTCAATGAGAAAGTAGTGTCCCATGGTCACTAGATGCCATTGGGTCGCACCACCTGAATTTTGCACACAGTTTAAGAGTATGATCCACCTCCTCGTAAAAGCAAGGCACATGGTTAGGGCTAACCGGGTCCAATCTCCTTTTTGTATCTTTGAAAATGTTGGCTAAGAGCTATTTATAGGAGAGTTAGACTTGTAGCCAACCCTTTTTTTTTACTTTTTGAGAAAGTGCCAAGATGGCGATCACTTCAAATTTGGTGAAGCATTTTATTTTTACATTCATCCATCTTTTAGACTTAAAAACACTTTTCCATCATATTCATACACTTTTTCATCCAAACTTGGCAACTTCATCCATATTTTATAGAGAACTAGAAAATTTATAGCAAAAAAAGATTACTTCTATCTGGCGAAAAAAGACATTTATTTTGAAATGGTGCAATCTAACCACATGGTGCCGGAAAAAAAAAGGCTGCTTGTAGCGCGCTTGTACAAGCCACACCATTTGCTAGTGGCACCTCCAAAATTCAACACAGCTATGATGTTTTTGCAATGTGGCATGCCTACTATGGGGAGGAAAATGAGCCCAGGTATGCCCATTGCCCATAATTAGGCCCTTTGGTATGTTTGCTCTAACAACCTTTGCTAAGAATGTCCTATCTATTTTTTGTGCAACTTTGTACAATACAACCGAAGTTTATATGACATGTTTAACAAATGGGTACCTCCAAAACTACCACTTTTTGCTATTGTGCTTGATTGCTATTATTAAACTTCTTAAATTTTCGTATTTTTGTGTTGGCATGTGAGAGGAGATCTTAATGCACCAAAGAATGTGACATTTGGATACTATATACATAATCCCTACAAAAAATGTCATGTTCATAAAGTGGACAAATTATTTCCCATAATCTCCTCCTAATGCATGAAACTTGCATAATTAGTGATTTATGGATTATTCGTTCATTGATCACATATCTCATCCATTTTGAGACAAACGTTTAGGTCATGCAATCTCTTTATTGTTGAATTTTAAAAACAACAACAAGTATTCCTTATTAGACTTTGTCTTTTGTTATTTATTGTATTGTTTTCTATATTCCCTTCACCTTAGTAATTGCCCTATAAAAAAGTTATGAAGGGTCAAAGTTTTCGTTGGTAAATGTTTTAAAACCATTCCTTAAATATAAATTCATATTGATTTTGGAGATGTACAAAAAATATTGTAGTGGTTTTAAGTAGGATGCCATTTGGGATGTACCCACTTCAATTCTTAATTATTACTGGTTGAACTCCTATAAAGGAATATCATCCTCAATGGATCCACAAAATTGATTTTAAGAAAAATGAATGCCAAATTTTCATGAAAATTTCATTTTCAAAAAAGAAAAACTATTAGATGCAGAGAAAAATAATCTTGAAAGGATATTTCTATTTTAAAGACCTACCAAGCTCATTTTCTCAACTTTAATTAAATCTTAAGGGCATCTGCAATGCACTAGTGGTATATGTCTCCGTATTGGTAAAACTAACTTTTGAATGGTAAACAATTAGAACTTGAAAATTGTCTCGTTGGAAGCCCATTGGAAAGAATTTGGAGAGGGTACTAAAATTAATTCAAAATTAGACATTGAACAAGTACTTCAAAAGCAAGGTAAAAGTCTGAAATTTTCCCATTCATGGTTACCAAAGCAAAATTCAACAAAAAAGGCCATAGTCTCTCTAGAAGAGCCTACTTTTAAAGTACTTGTTCAATGTCTAATTATGATGATTTAAAAAAAATTTACCTTCTCCAAGTTCTTTCTGATGTACTTCAAATAAGACAATTTTTAAGTTAGTTTTTCCAATACGAGCCCATACATTGTTGCAGCATTGCAAATGCCCTAAGCATGAAATTGCCAATCATTATAGCCTAATACAATAATCAAAATATACTCTCCTCTAACTCATATCTAGTCCCTAGGAGGCCAATTGAGGTATGTTAGAGCATCCTCACGCCTGGCTCGAGCAAATGGCCTAACAAGGGACCACTTGCCGAGCCATTAAGGAAGCCCAAGTCTAGCTAAAAAAATTTGCTCTACTCCAACCTGGCCAACGAGGCGGGGAACTAAGCTATTTCGGAATTTGAGGTGCCACCTAAGTAGATTCCGACAAGAAAAAGTCTTTTTCTAATCTCAAGTGCCTCAGAAGTTGGAAAAAGGCAAAAAAATTAGGCATGCCAAGTTGACTCTTGATTTGGGGATGGCTCTCCATTTGGCCAAGCCATCACGAAATGTGGCTAGGCCTGGCCTTTTTATTTCCTTCCCCGTGTGTGCCATGGGACAATTCAAATGGTTGGGCCTGGCTACTTGTCCAGTTTGCGTCTTATTTTGCATTGGCATGGGGATGCTCTTAGGACTTGGCATTAAGAATGTGGTATTACGATTGAATGTTTTTTGCAAAATTGAATCAATTATAAAGGTATATTTGAATTCATTATTAACTCCTTAATTATAAGGTGGTTAAAATTTGAATGACAATGGATGGATGCAAATATGATTTTTTCATCTGCCACAATGTTTGTTTCATCAAATGTTAATCCTCATATATATTTGTGTTAACCCCTTCAATTCCTTTACTATATTTTCACCAACCCCCCCCCCCCCCTAAACTACCATTTTTAGTATAAGAACCAAATTTTGGAAAAAAATTACATTTTCAGTCTTCTGTAACTATAAGATCTTGAAGTATTTTGACGTCAAAACATGTGGAAAATTTCAAACATTTCCACTTTGTCGATTGTAAGATATTAATGTTTGAATTCACAAAAATCCTTTTTTTGACCTTACAAAAAATAAGGCAACTGCACTTCACAAGCTCATACTTGCATGAAAACAATCTAAAATGGTGGTGATTCCTTGAATTCATTCTTCCAGGTAAGTTGACTACATGTTCAAAAAATTCAAATCATTTGGAATTGTGTAACATATACAATAAAAACAATACGTAGAAAGAAGTAGAAAATGATTCAAATTACAAAATGATTCAGAATCTAGTTATGAAATTGAAAAACGCCAATTCTAGTAGTTGCAATGTTGTAATAAACAATCTACATCATGTGGTTTAATTCTTTTTCAAAAAATATTGAAAATTTAGTAAAATAAAGGGCTTCAAAGATTATTTCAAAGTAGAAAATCCATAATTGCCCACAAAAAAAACACCTCATAACTTTTGACTCATTGATCAAAATGGAATGATTCAAATTTTTTTAGGTATATATTATTCTATAAAGCCAATTTCAAATTTTTGTTCCTAAAAAAGTGATTTTTTTCAATCTGCACAAATTGCCTATTTTAAAAAAATAACATATTAGACCATAATTTTTTATTCATATTTTTAAATGTCTTGATTTTTAGTGCACATGAAAGACATTCTTCATCTTCACCTTCTATTAAATTTTGGGCCCAAAGCATCAAAATCTCTAATCACACATACTTGCCTAAAATTGCTTTGTTGCTAAATTTATCAAGTCAATCTTTTAGGGGATAATAAAATAGGTTTTCAAAAGTCTTGATACAAATACATTAGAGGGAATTTGAGGCCTCCAAAGGGCCATTTCAGGACCGTTCCCTAAAATTGTTCCCGTAATTGTTGGTTGATGTCAGGCCAACATTTACCAAAAATATAAATAAATAAATAAATAAAATTTTGGGTCCTGAAATATGAAAAGAATCCCAAAAAAAATTTCAAAAAAAAAATTAATGATGTGACACTCTCTCGACCATGTCGGATTTCTATTTACACGACAGAAACTGCGTTCCCACAATCTGGGAACCCGCAGTCTTCTAATGGCCTCAAAAATCCTCTAATGCCATGCAGTTCAAAAAATTCAGGTGTACTGTATCTCAAAACAAATTTCTCAAATTGATACAACCCTCACAAAAATGACTTTTGAAAGCAAGTGTAATAAAATTCTTAAGAAATCACCAAAATTGAAGCTTTACATTCTAAACTTAGATCCAAAATTATATTGAAGCTTGGGTGGCTATAATAACAATGCTTCAAAAATTTCGAATTTGTAGGAGAAATAAGGCCCTTCATTGAAATCTTCTTTGTCAAACTCTTCTCAATGTGAAGATCTTTCACCAATTTCTTATTCTTGGTAGTCAATGAAATCTTCAATGAAATCACCAATGACTTTTGTAGTATGCATTGTAGTAATTATCTTCTTTCCTTATGGTATGGGCAGCATAACATGCAATGTTGGAGGGGGGTAAAATTTTCAAGTGATAGAAGTGAAAGACTAAAATTTTAGGGTGATGATGTAAATGATTGGCAATTGTAGCATGTTGAGGTAACAATAAACAACTATGTTTCACATATATAGAGGAAAACAATTGAAATCCAAATTAGGATATAGAAATCTAAAATTTGAATGCCAAAAAACTAATAAAAGTTGAGAGTTTTGCACCTCTTTAGATTTTGTTATTGCCCTTCACTTTCACAATCTTTTTCCCATTGGAAAAATTGTGTAACCAACGGTATTTGCTATAGAACTCACCCTTCCTTGTAAAAGTGATTCTTGTAAGAGAGAAGTTTTAGAGTTCTACTGTTGGTAATATGTATTGAACTCCTATTGTTGGTGTTATGTACACAGGGAGTCAAATTATCTAGCTAATGTGGTAGTATTTAACAAATTTGTCTCTAATTAATGTGGTAGTATTTAGTAAATTTGGTTTGATTCATTACACAATCTTCCTTTTGATGCTATGAATTTTATTCATGACTTCATAGTGGTCACCAAATTTGTTGTTTATAATGATAGTGACATTGATGGATCATTTAATCAATACAGAGAAATCATGGATTTGCCAAATACCTATATTATAGGTGTTTATGCTATAAACACCTTCAATGGTTGTATGATATGGCTACTTACATATATGCTCAAGGCTCACATACTTACACTTTTATGCTCACATGCTAGCACCATTGGCCTTTTTAACTCAAAATCCTTTTCAAAAATGTTATACAATCTTACAACTATAAAGATTAACCTTAACCCCTAAAACCCTAAGCTACATTTTTTGGCAACATAGCAATTTCTGGCAGCTCACTACAAATGGAGTTTATATTTATTTTCTTTGAAATTTTTACACAAAATGGGCCCAAGGAGTAGCTTTAAGGCCCAATAGTTTTCATTAATTTTGACTTTGTGGTTAAAAATTTATGGCATAATATGTGATTTTCTTTGCTCAACGAGCAACCTGGGTAGTTGAAATAACTTCTTTAAAAAACACCCTTTCCTAAAAAGTAAAATTTGAAATTGATTCTTTAAGTTTATACAGACATGGGAAGCTTTGAATTAAGGTAGGTACACCCAAAAGTGCCACATTCCTAAAAGCACCATCAACAGTGCGCATACATTTTAAAAATCAGTTATGTTCACAGATTGTAGATGGTGCTTTTAGAAACTGACTTTGTCTGTTAATAACTTTTGCATACGGTATCCAAATCCTATGTTCTTTGGTGCGTTGGAACATGCTTTCACTTGCCAACAAGAGTGCATGAAAATCTGAACAAGCTAATAACAGGAACAAGCCGCAGTATGAATAAGTGGCACTTTTAGGTGTACCCACCTTATTCCATTTGGATTAAAAAGATGAAAGTTATGAGAAATTTTAGTTTGTGGGTAGGTATGGTTTTCAAAGACTTGCAAATTTTATCGTGCATGGAAAACAAAGGAATTTCACCTGGCCTGAACTTGGAGGTAGCAGTTGAACAAGAGATGCTACGTAAGTAGTAGTTGACCCAGTCAGCCCATGTTCTGTGTCCTGAGTCCTGACTCCTTCTTGTTGGCCACATTGCATTACACATTACCGCCATTCTAAATTATGGGGGCCTTGTTGCAGCCTTCAGTCAGTTCAGTAAGTTGCAGCATTCCCAAATTCCTTCCATTGGATAACTTATTACGGAGTAGTTCAGTGAAGGCCATGAACCGGACGGACGGACCGACCCACAGATGGACCTAACTTTTTAGCATCATGGACTCCAACTTCCCGGATTATGAGGGCCCACAAGAATGTTGGCAAAAGCGGGGGAGGGGGGGCCTTGGCAGAAAAGGCCACCTTTATGGCGATTGTGGGGCAACAAGGCCTTCAGTTTGGGCGAACCATCCTGTAAGGTAAGAGGTCCATAAACTGACCATCTAAGGGCTGGTACTGAATTTTGGGGGTGTCAAACATCTTGAAATATTTTTCAGAGAATTTTCTTTGAAAAACAGGTGGAATAGGCATCTAACTCAAGTAGTTTTGTATTTTTTGGAGCTTTGTGGAATTAGTTATGAATTTTTGAAGTCAATATGGCATAGGGGTCTAGAATTGCCCACCCCCTCAAACGTACATTGTTTGTACATTCCTGTAAAGATTAAAAAACATCATGCACAAACAATGTATACTTGGGAAGGGGAGTGGTTTTGGAGCTAGAGTGATTTTGGAGCCTCTTGCCTTACTAACTCTAGATAAGGTAGGAGGCTTAGAGACTGCTCATTTAAGGGCTGGTCTGACTTTGTCATGCATTTCCTTCGATGGAAATATTTATAGTTCATTTTTCAAACAAAGAGAAATTAATGTAGGATGCAGCACAAATAGTTTTATATTTTTTGAACCGTTATCGAATTACTTATGAATTTTCAAACAAGTTGCGTTATATATAGACACACCTATTTATGACCCTAGGTCTTTTAAAAATTGTTCACTACTTGCCAACTTGTAAAGAGAAATGGAGAAATCAAGGAGAACAATTGGCTCTTGCAATAAATAACACTTTTTTCTTCAATCCATCCAATGCCTAAAGAAATCAATTGTAGGACCATTTCATACCTATTTTAAAGTCATTGATAGGAGCAATTCAAAATGCCCAAGTAGATTTCAAGCCTCCTACCTTAGGGCTTCAAAACCAACCTAGGTTCATCCCTAAGTAAATAATGTGGTTCCTATTTTACAACAATTTTTGGTCATAATTTCATTGTTAGCTAGTGGAATTGGGAGGAAAATTGGTTGCAATTTGAAGACATCAAAAAAATCTATGAAATTTCTAATTTGAATAAAAATAGAATTATATGGTAAAATTCTAGGAATGTTCCTAAGGTTGTTTCAAAGTATAGTAAACTCCTACTCCCCGCTTCATCCCATAGTACTAGTTCTGTTGTAGTAGTAATATTATTGAAAATATTAAAGATTTGACAATGATTTTTCAATGCTTGTTACAATTAGATGATTCTATAGTGAATCCATAATGTATCCTCTTAAGTGTAAAAAAAACATACATGGCTATTAATGTATGAAGGACCATTGTCTCTTCAAAGGATAAAATGGATTTTGGGTCGTTTCCCATGAGTCTTATTTTTGGTGACATTTTTCATGAGATAGAAACATTGATTAGGTTTTTGATAACATAATTCTTTATTTATGTTGTTGTATTGGAGCAAAAGTCCTAACACACAAAGTAAAAAACTAAGTTCAATAGGCAAGAAAAAATCTACAAAAACTTCAAATATAAAATTTAAAAATTTATTTTTCATAGATTGTATTTATGTATATATAAAAAGTTTTAATTCATTCCATTTGAATTTGTAATGTGAAAGTTATGGAATTTCTTGTTTTGTAGGCAATTAGAGCATCTTTTTGAAAAAAATTAATGTACAAGATTTGAGCTCAATTTTCACATTTTTCCAAACCAAATAGTTCGACAAGCTTAACTTTGATTGTTAGCCCGCCAATCTCACCATTGGAATTAGTGTGTTTTTATTGCATTTTAGAGCTATTAATGATTTAATTTTTTCCTATATCAAGTATTTTTTTGTACTCCACATTTCTTTAAAGAATGAAAATAATCTTCATTAGATGTTTTAGGAGGCCTCTAGAAGATTGCATGTTCCTAGACTGTGGGGGCATTGCCATACAAGCAATTTGATGTCGCCAATAGGCCAAGAGATTGCAACGTCATATAATATTGGTTAGTTATTTTTTAATAATTATTTCTAAAAAAATTTTAAAAATTCTTGAAAGAAAGATTATTATATTTTAGTTCTTTTAAACTTTCTAAAATTTTTTAATTTTTTTAATTCAAAAATTCAGACCAACAATAGGTAGTTGACTATACAGGGAACAATTTGGAGGAACAACTCCAAAATAGTCTTCTAAAGCCTTCAAAAAACATCAAATGATTTTCTTAACTATTCATTTTCTATGTTTTCAATTCAATTCTTCATGATAAAAAAGTATAATTCAAAATCCATGGTGCAAAATTTTTAGGTTAAGAAGATTTAAAGTCTTACAAATTAAGTTGCCAAAATGCCAAAAAAACATAATTTCTTCTCTTTATATGCATTTATCGCAATCTGTATGATCAAAGTGTATAAAATTTTTACCAAACATTTTTATACTAGTATATTACTATATTGCAAGATCCTTTGGATAGATATGACAAATATCACTTTTTAATGTTTTTTCTCTTTGCATTGGAAATGGCAGTTTTGAGCAATTTTTGGCCCTCCAAAAAAGCCTTGGTCCTTTAAGGCTTGATTGCAATCAAGCAAAAAGATCCAAATGTAGGAAGTTGTAATGGATACAAAGTGCCTACAAATAAACAAGGATAGATATTATAGAAAGAATGACTTCTCACTACAAGAAAAAGGGGTGTTTTAAGTGTAGTCTTAGTGATAAGATTCTAAATAATTACCTTTTTAGGAGATTTTTAGTAAAAATTTAGTACATGTCTTTCTAGTAAAATTTTACTAAAAAGACATATATTTCTACTAAATTCTTATTGAAAATCTCCTAAAAAGGTCATTACTTAAAATCTTATCTTTAAGGACTATACTTAAAATACCCTTTTTTCTTGTAGTGTCTTGTATAACTACCTTCTTCTCCCCCCCTTTCTATTTAGATTCTTACAAGAATGTCTTAGAATCCAGTAGCTTTAATGAAAAAGTTCAATGTCTTTGGTCTTTGATCTAGTCAACTTCAAATTACTATAAAAATTTAATTTTTAAGATTTTTGAAATCTATAATGTAGATAATAAAGTAGACTTGTTGTACTTCATTTCATTAATTGACATAAAAAACAAAAGAATCATCATTGATTTAAAAATTTGATTTAAAGTACTTTGGTAAAGAAGATGAGTAATTTGGAACAAATGGAAAAAAAATGACTAGTATTATTCAGTGGAGGGAGTATTTTACAATTTGTAACATCTTCTATATAGTATAGGGGCTACATTTTTCATGAGAAATCAACACATAACATTTGTTATAAAACATAAAATTTAGCACTTTTATAAACAATTCTTTTATAAACAATTCCTTTCTCTTTATAAACAATTCTTGTGGATTCTTTAATATACGATATGAATTGTGTAATGTTATTACTATATCTAGCTATTATGGTTAAGAAATAATAATTTTAGAAAAATGAAGTGCCGCCGTTTTAGAGAATGTTTTTTAGAAAGAAATTTTTTTACATGATCAAAATATGGATTTTGAAGAAATATTCCTATATTAAAAAATTTCCAAATTTGATTCTTCAACTTTGATTAAATATCCAATATGGATGCCAATCCTAATAACCAAGTATGGTTACTTCAAAATATTTAAAGTCTTGAAATTGACTTTTTAGTATTTATGAGACATTCATTCAAACTCTTTCTAGCACAACAATTTCAAGCCAAGAGAATTTATAGTTTGTTAGCTCTTTATAGGATTTTTCAAAAGTAACTCTTTCTTTTAATTCAAATGTTGTAATCTTTGCAATTGATGTAATGTCATTCAAGAACTTACAACCCTCAAAGTTCTTGAAAATATTAATAAATTATTTATACAATAATTAAATATTTTAGTACATTATAATCTTCAAAATGATGAGAAAAATGTTTACTATAAAATAGTTCATAACAATGGGGATTACTATTATGTGAACGTAGAATTAATGAGTTTAGGAGTCTATATTAGAGACGCCTCCTATGATTATAGATGTCTATCTTAAAAGGATTTTCTACTTTGAATTGAGTTTTGTACATCTTTTATAATAATTAGTCCTCTAAAATTTAGAGGAACTAGAATGTAATTTGAATAACTTTTTTCAATATATTGACAATTTGCATTGATTGAACATCAAGTAAAATCACTACAAGAGAAAGGGATGTTTCAAGTATAGTTATAGGAGTATAATCTTTTAAGAAATGACTTTAAAGTAATATTTTTAGTAAAAATCTACAAAAAAGACTATACTAGGACTATACTTAAAACACCTTTTTATCTTATAATGAATTTACTTTCATATATAGATATATAGATAAATAGATAACACTATATGTCCCATCTTTTGTGAGAGCATCTCAACTACAATCAATTAAAATTAAAGAAATATTTTTTTAATCTCAAGGAATAAGAAATTAAAAATATTGTCTTTAGAAATACTTTAAACTGAAATCATATATTAAAATAATTATAAAAAGAAAGAAGATCCTTCATTTGAACATTGGACAAATTCATACTTCTAAATACATGTATTTCATGCTAGAAAAAAATAAGGTACTTTCAAAATTTGATCTTGACTCATCAAATCATACAAATTATTTGTATATTGTACAAAAAAATTTAGCAATTATTGAACTTTTTTTGAAGTTGGAATGGCATATATATCTAAAAGAGTGTCAAAATAGTAACCAAATTTACTTACTCTTGTACTTATTAAGTTTTTTTTTACCTTCTTAAGCTTGATTTCTACATGTAGAATTTTGGACCTCAATACAAATATTCATAATAGACCTTCAAGTCCATTGCATTCTTATCTACAATCATCCAACATTTAAACCACCCCCCACCCCCCCCACCCCAAAAAAAAAAATCCAATGTTGGACAAATGAAGCAATTGGATTAAACCCTTGAAGTCCATAATGGGTATGCATATCCTAAGGTAGGAATATATATTATTGTTCATTTAGGTTGATGTGTATAGATGGAGTCAACTTGAATCACAATTGGATTTTTTTTCCATGTAGAGAAATGAAAACCATTCATATTAGCAATTAAAAAGACAATTTAGAGAATGTTTGTATTTAATATGCAAAAAAATTTGAATTCAAGACTTGCAAAAACCTCAAAGTATACAATTGGTGCACATTTAAAGCTCCTTGAGAAAGATTCCAACCATTCATTCAAAATTTGTTGTTTTACAATTATGAAGCATCATTTGTGAAGTAGGAGTCATTCAAAGTCAATGGTTTGACCCTTCATTGCCTAAGTGGAAAAAAGTGTCTTCACAAAGTCCAATGTAACTTTTGCATGCAATGTCCAAATTCAATAAATAATAAATAGTTGTAAAAGTTGTGTATACTAATCTAGTTTGTGTGGTAAAATCATATAATGATCATTTGAAATCTATTTGAAGATTAGAGGTTCAATTTGAATTCACCAAATTGCAAATTGATGGTTGCAACTTTGGGGCCTTGCATCTTTTTTGTCTAATATTTGTTTTCAATAAAATTTATTGGATTTTATTCTTCTTGAAGTCTAGTTATTTAAAAAATAATAATATCAATTGAAATTGTTTTGAATGTTTGGGAGCAATTCAAAGTTCAAAATTAGACATTTTTGGATCACAATGAACTTTGGTGGTTGATTGAGAAGCATTTTAGTAGAGGGAAATTCAATCACACATGTGTTTTTTGCAGCTTTTTTCGATATTTTTTGACATTTCAAAACAATTTTGTAGACACACTTTGAGTCAATTGAATGATATTTTTTTTCACCAATGTATTTGTATATTGGTTTTTTAACACTTTTGAGTTTAAAGTTTGTTCATTTGAGTAGGTTTGTGTATCAAATTTCACCTCCAATTGTGATTTTAGGAAAATTTTAGCATCCTTTTTCAACACTAAAACATTATAATCTTGCAATCTATGTAGCCAAATGACTCCAAATTTTATCCATGACATTTGCAACATGCGCACTAGAAGATTGTTTGGTTGAGATTTTCATACCTCAATGACATTTAGACTTATAAGGTTTGAAAAGCAAGGATGCCTTTAAATACTACATTTGGGCCTTAGGCAATAAAGGGTTAAGGTCATATTAGTGACACTTCAATAGAAGCTTGTTTGACAAAATGGGGTGTGAATTGGGTTTTTTCTTCATATCTTGTGAAGTGCCAAAGTGGCAATAGAAAATGTTATAGTAGTGCTCCAAATTTCAACATTCTTCTACATTGTATTGGATAGAAATGATCACATTTGTACATATCACATGTCTGTAATTATGTTTTCATCCACAATTTGGCAATTTCATCCATGATTTGTTTAAAATTTGAATTTTTTTGTCAATGAACCTTATGGTTTTTGCCATTTTTTAGCCAAATTATTTTCTTTTGGTGCAATCTAACATTTAGCAAGCATAACATTTAGCAATCTAACATAGTGAATGGAATGAGGTAGTGAGAAAGTTTGTGATTGAACCTTTGTAATTGGTGATTGGTGATTGTGAAAATCATTCCTTTTGGCACTATATGACATCATTTACTTTATAAAAACCAAAAGTGCAATGGAGTTCAAACTACTATGCATGATCTCTCCTTTTTGCACAAAACTTCAAGGATGAACAATTGCACTTCTATGCACGATCTCCCCTTTTTGCACAAAATTTGAAGGATGAGCAATTGCACTTCTATGCATGATCTCCCCTTTTTGCACAAAATTTTGAAAGATGAGCACTTCTATGCATGATCTCTACTTCCTGCACAAAATTTAGAGGATGAGCAATTGCACTTCTACGTATGATCTCCCCTTTTTGCACAAAATTTGAAGGGTGAGCAATTGCACTTCTGTTCTACATAGAAAGATTCTTTGTCATTCATCAACGGGAAAATCAGCGGGAAAATCAGCGGGAAAATTGGAGCAGCGTCATTGAAGGGCTAACCCCATGGCCGTGGCAGAAGCCTTCCTGAGGTATCAATCACACGCAGTAATTTTGAAATGCTGTGCTGTGTAGTTCACGTGAAAGGTGGCTCAGTTTGCAGCGGCATGTGAGATGGAAGGGCAGGAAGGCAGATTGAGCACCGGATCAATTTGTCGATTTCTCACACAATTGATTGAATGGCAGGTCCTCCCATGCGGCAGATTTTATCCTGAGCAGGTGCTGAAACTACAAAACAAAAAATAGGCAGATGCGTACACAAATCTCGCAATCTATGAAGAACACAAGGCAACATGACAATAAAGAGGTTTTGTCGCCCTGGCCGGACTGATGAAAAGGGAGTCCAATTTCCTGAAAATAGCTTCGCTTTAATTTCTCAAGTGAGGCCGCACCGTAGCCCCGGAGTTTGATTGCCCAACTCTGTAAAGATCATGAACAGTTGCCCGCAAAGCTGCCCACTTCCATAACTCTCAATGAAATGGGGAGTACACAAAAGGATAATTTATTGCATAGTTACAAGAGCCAGAGATCTGAAAATTTCAGGCCTTCTAATACTGCTTCGATCAATTGTTCACACTGTCAGTCCATAAGCGTGGTTACAGATTTCGCATCCTTTTGCATCTTTTGAGGACTATCTACCACGTACCTTCTCGTACAAGTTGTCTCTCGACTCCCGTGTCAATGTTGACAACGCTGTCTGTAATTGTGTCGAAAAATGGGTGAGTTCGGTTTACTTTTCAACTGCAAAGCATATTTTTTTTCTTCTAAAGGACGGTTTTCGGCCGCGGCCGTGTTTAAAGGTTAAAGACATGTCAGGACACGTCGAATCAAATATCCAACAGGTACAATGAAAGAATAGTCTATCAAGCATAAGACGAATTGACAAGCCAAAAGCTGTGAAGACGAATTGACGAGCCAAAAGCTGTGAAGTTCAAATTTATTTTGTATAAAACCCAGAACAATGGGTAGTGGGGAGAAACCAGGGGCCACACCCCAAAAAACAGGAATCCTAAGGTGCAGGTAACATGGCCACCTTCTAGTACAAGTATTCTCTATGCCTCCTTCCCTAATCAGTTGTTACATGTTCCCTGCAAGCACACCACCACCACCACATATAAACATCTCTTGTGAGTAGCAGAAGAAGGCATTCTAAAAATAGTCCCAGTCAATTGCAAGAAGAGGTAGTTTTGAACTAAAAGATTAAAAAATCTAAACCAAGTACATCTTCTGTCTTTCGTTCGTAGCTTTCTGAAAAGATCAATTCATCAAATTTCAATCAGAGTTGGTCTATGGTCAGTTAATTCTATTAAGACCTCATCATTTTCTCCACACCTTCAGTTGCAGTAAATTACGGGGTCAATATCGTACGTCGCCAAGGACCAGGACTCACCAGAACTAAAAAGAGCACCAGCTCAAGGGACTTCAAGTATTAAGCATTACGGAAGCTCCACCTCCTCCAAAGTGCGTGTTAGACCTCCACAATTAAAGCAGCTCCGCTCCTTGTCCTCGGGAGTTGCAAGGGGTCACTATAAATTATACAAGAACATGTTGATCGACTGTTGCTATACTTACCTCCAGAGTCTACCTTGGGCACGTTAATGGCCTCTCAAAACGGAAAATAATGCGAACCGCCTTTTAGGAGGTTCAAAAGGCTTGCTTGCAAGTGCTCTTGTACAATAAGTACTCAAAAAGGCTCGATTAAGGAAGAAGAAAGAGGCTTCAATTATGTCTCCTGGAGCCCAACCAAGAATCTCGGCCTTGCAAACCCATCACAGACCGAGTAGTATGTAGTACACCAGCGTAATTGGCAGTGCCACTAGCATTCCAAATATCACCCTGTCATTACAATAGGTCGGCAGACTTATGAATACCAGATCGAAATTCATTTGAAAAAACACAAGAAAACTCTGCAGCTGGCGTAGGTTTGCACATGATAGTAAGTGAGGTTACGGTCAGTTTGAATTTTGTCAATTGAGATTCATCGTGAGGTGAATGCAAGGATGACGCTTACGCAGTGCTGAGTATTTCTGGATGCACATTATACTCCTTTGCAAATACAAATGGCACGATTCCTTGTGGTAATGCAGCCTGCGCACAAGGTGATTGAGTTTTCAGATATTCATTCATTCCAATGCTTGAAGAACGTAACGAGTCAAATAGAAGTCTGGAAGCAGTTAGAAACTCTCAGAAATGTATCAAGATGAAACTATGAACACGTTACCTGAACTATGGACACGTTGAAGCTCACACCACGAAGGCCCACAATGTATGATGCCGCAGCAAACACGGCTGGTCCGGCGAGGAATCGGAGGACCATCCCGAAGACTGCAAGTTTGGTCCCGCAAACAATAATTCGGTCTCCCAATCCCATAAACAGGCCTGCATTGACATTAAAAACGGAATTCACGTCTCAGAAACATAAACCCAAAAGTTTGACCAGATCAGAATCACGGGTACTCGGTGGTAATTGACTGAAATATGTCTGTAGAAGCAATTTACCGCAAACAGGCTCAGTAATCGAGACTTACCAAGACTGAACATAGCCATCCCAAGACCAGCATCTGAAAGAATATGCACGGACTTATAAAGAATAGTCGGCATCTGAAAGTGCCACCTGGAGTGCATGCCACATTCCAGATTTCCAATTAATTACCCAGACCAAGGGCAGAGGGAAAAACACTGGAATCTAACTGCATGCAAGTCACGACGACGTCCTCGGAAGCTACCAGAGGACCACAATCGCGATTCTCAGGTGCCAAAAGCGGAGAACAAGGGCAGATATAGATTTCAGGATTTCAAATCTCCGACAAAGGCTCTCCTCCAATCTGTCAGTATTCGTTCAAGTGATTCGGTCCTTGGCCGTCTCAGCTCATGCATCTAAGACAGTCTATTAAGGCCCAAGTAATATATGTACACAACCAGTAATTGTGCTCAGAGGGCACCAAGACATGAGAAGGAAAATCCATACCTGAATGCTATTAGTGACCAGATCACCCCAAGTAAACTGGAATACGTATTCGGATTCCAAATGAGTTTCCTGAAGGTCATGACCGCAATCAGCTTAATCATCACAGTCGAAGGTGGCATGGCTTTCGAAATTTCGTCCTCTGGCAGCTTCGGTGTCAATTCAGCAGTTGACGTGGATCCGAACTTGTTGTCCAGCCTCGGTCCGTCCTTCTCAATATCCTCCAGTTTCAAATCGTTCCTGTTTCCGAAGCTGAAATCCTCTCGCGTATACTCATCATACGTTCTAGGGTTCCCTGCTCCACATATTACACAACAGCAAAAACTAAGAAACAGAGCTGAAATCAATCGCAAGTCACTTCGTCAAACGTCAAATCGTACACTTCAACAAAGATACAAGGTAGGCTTACTAAATTAGACCGTTAGGGGTCTCGGACCATTTCGATTCCTACACTGACCTTTGTTCCTAACAGCAGCAAGGTGGGTGTAACAATGAGCTGGCTAAATGTCTGTGGTCACTGTTCTTGGAAGTAAAATGAGTTTTCTACTATCCCTGCTAGCGACTACCGTCTCCAACTCTCAACTTCGAAGGGTTGCAAGAGAAATCCATACAAAGCGATAAAATGATCTCCCCACGGTTCTCCCTAAAATCACATTCCTACAAATGTCACACAACTGGTATCCTCGGCCTCAACATCAAGCTAGATTCTTTACCTGCTGAGAGCCCATGATCGGCATGTGGATGCACCAACATCCTCACTTCCTTCGGATCAAAACTCTGCTGCACATTCCCCCCCACATGATCGTTTCCTCCAAACACATGCAACCCCCCTTCCGAGACCGGGGAAGCATTCGCACTCCACACGAACATATGCAGCTCCTTCGCATCATCATCCGTCTTCGGTGAAGCTCTCGGATCCCTCACTTTCTTCGCAATTTGAGAAGCTCGTGGCGAAAACACAGGATTCACTGCCACAGTACTACTCTGCGTAGCACTCACAGGAGGATTCACCACCCCGACGTTGTTGTTGTTGTTGTTGTTGTTGTTGTTGTTGTTGTTTCCCGTGGCTATGGCGGTTGTGTTGCTTCCTGGATAGATCGTGCGACCATCAGGCCCCATCCCCGGGGCTCCCAAACCACCCAAGGTTGTCCCATGCTCAGTCCCAACAGCTCCTCCAAGCCCAGATCTTGGCATGAACAATCTCCCTCCAGCGCCGTTTCGATACAACGGCGGCACAAACCTCGGTGAAGCATTCACATTCAACCCTCGCATATTCATGTGCATGTCCTTGGAATTTTCCTCATTGAAGTTTGAAGTTCTCGGCGTGGGTCCTCGTGACGATTGCAGCGAGTACACATCACTCGTGTCGAAATTCGATTGCCGGTGTGGGGAGCGTTGCGACATCATAGAGTAAAACTCCCCTTGGTTGAAGCTTGAGTCTCTGGGGGTGAGGTTCACCGAGCTGTGCATGGAGTAAATCTCCGCGCCTGTGAGATTCGAAGGCCGTGGTGTCAAAGCTTTGGAACTCGGCATGGAATGATGCGCAGAGTGCATTCCTTGGGAACGCGACGACACCGACCTTCGCACTTTCACATGGAGCTTCCCGTCGTCACCGATCTCGGCTTCTGTCAACACAGGCTCCCGACCATCGAGCGACATCACGTCGGAGTCGACTTTGAAGGAAACAATCGAAGCTGCGTTCTCTGGAAACTGCTGTGTGATAAGAATCTTAGCCGCGCGATACTCGTACATGATGAGGAGAAGTGTGTACCAGATGATGCACTGGAGGACAACCGCTTGGATGGTGAGTGAACCCGGTCCCTTGCCATACATGGCGGCCAGAAGGGGCGTTCCCATGACGAGCGTGTTGGGGATGGTGATGAGGACGAAGAGCGTGATCATCCACTCTAAGCTCCCGCGCTTGGAGTAGCGAACCCAGAGGGCTAAGCAGAAAAGGACGCTGAGCTTGGACACGGCGTCCGCGGCGATGAAGCGGAAATTCATCTCGTATGGGTTGTTGCCCGAGATGAACTGGAAAGAGAGAAGAGGCACTGCGAAGATTGAGACGAATCGGTTGATTCCGCCGCATTGCATCGGGGTGAGGATGCCCCACCACTTCACGGAGCCGTAGGCGAGCATCATCGCCACGTACAGGGGAACCATAGCGCTGAGGACGTTGTAGAAGTCATTGCCAGTAATCATCTTGCCGGCCGAAGGGTGGATTTAAGGCTTTCAAGCCAAAAATGAGTCTCAATGTCTCCTTAGATCGTGTGTTCTAGCTCCACTTTCAAACTACGGGATCGGAGAAGAAGATGAGGATTCATTCACAATGAATCCTGAACTTCGCTCCAGTGTCAGAACGAAGCTTCCAACAACAGCATCACGGACGCCTTCGACAAACCCAAGTGGAAGTGGAAGTGCCCTGAGAAAGAGGAACACAACTGACTCACTGAAGTGAAGTGTCGCTCACGAGCCGACGAGCCGAATCCGCAATATCGGCTGTACTTTAAAGACGAAATTCCTATTCAATGGCCGTTTGAAAAGGAAACAATTGATAGATTCCAAGAGCAGTCAACGAAGGCCTTTCCATGCTCTTCAATGGAAGTCTGGAGTTGCTCTACTACCCGTCACTGCAAATAAAGAAACCACACGTGAAGGTTGAGCCCGCTCCGCCAGGGCTCTTGATCGAAATATATTTATAAAGACGGCGCAATGGACGACAGTAGTGGTTCCCAGTGCAACTACTACTGCTACTACTCCCATGCACATACAGCGGAATACCTGCGGATTCTCGCCAAGATTTTCCAAGCTCGCGCTCAAAGTACATTAAAGAATCCAAGCCTAAATCGTCCAGGCAGCCCAAAACTTTCAAAAAAAATTACGAAAAAAAAGGTTAACCCAAATACAACCCTGGCTAAGTGCCCGGCCGTTCTCCAAACCAATGTTGTAAAGTTCAAACCTCAAACGCTAACCTTCCTCTTTCTCACCCACCCACCCCCAAAAAGCGCGAAACACAATCAATCGATGCGGATCACTCACTCACTCTCCCAGCAAAACTTGCCCCCCACCGTGGCTATGTACACTACCGAGGTTTCTCAATGTTCAGAATCCAGCGCTTGGAAATCCAGGCACCATCTCGCACCTACGAAGCGAGTTCCAGAGTTTGCAGCAACCCCGAGAAACATTCTCCAAGAGAAAAAGCTTCCAAGCTAGCTAGCTACAGCTTTTGGCATCCATGGGATCCGAACTTCGCCGTTTCTGCACCAAAGTTGGAAAGGCGGGGATCCCTGAGGAGCGTGAGATTGTGCAAGTGTGATTGAAGGATTTTGCTGCGGAATGCATGGGGGGCGAAGGCGAGGAGGGATGATGGAGGGGTGGAGGGATGCGGCCAAGGCTTTGATGCCTTGGCGAAGAGGAAGCGGGCTTGGGTTCGTACTGGCGAAAATGACCTGGGCGCCGTCCGAAGGTCACTCGTGGGAAGGGGGAGCGGGAGGGCGGCCGACCGGGCGGCTGTCGTTGTCAGCTGCTGGCAAGCATTTCTGGGGTAAAATAAAATATCTTGTCGATCAGAATCAGTTGGTGATTCCTGGAGTGAGTAATTTATTTATTGGAAGGGTAATGGTACGGAATAAGGGGAAGGTTCACATTAAGTAACTACCGGTATAATTTTTTTTAATGGGAGATGCTCCATGTCCCTAGCATGCCCCTAAAAGTTTACTTAAATATAAGTGTATGATAAGAAGAAAAGGGTCATGTAGGCACTTGTCAAAGTATGATTTAGATAGACTAAGTTTATGACTTATTGAAAGGCCAAGTCATTAAATACGAATTTTTAAGTCTTTACATTTAGTGCCTAAAAATGAAGAGTATTGTCGTATAAAGGATTATGTAGGTACTAATAGAAATAAGATGTAGGTGAACTCAAGAAATGGTCCACAAGAAGATCCACATGATCAATGAAATATATTAGTCTTCCTAGTACTAATGAATACTAATAGACTCTGAAACCTTCTAAGTCACTCCCTTTAGTCATAAAGAACAATGAGGAGACATGACCAAAAGTTAGATTTGCCACCCTAAAGTCACCACTAAATCTAGCTCTTTTAATATGAAGTGAACTTAAAGTAGAAGCCAAGGAAGAACATTGAATAAATTGTATTCCTTTTCATTATTCTTAAGTCATCCCTATTATCTTATAATTCACATATGCACACATCAAAACTTTTTATTATGGGGCCATTAAGATATTATTTTACAATATATATGTCCTTGTTTTCTACTTTTTTTCCATTTTTCCTAAACCTCATAGTGGTTAAAACTAAAATTTGAGGCATTTATATGTATCTAAGCCATTGTAAATCAAAGAATAGTGATGGGAGATAGACGAGTACTACCTATTTTGAGCCTATTGCCTATTGTGTAAGAAAATGTCAACTTCAAAGTGTTATTTTATTAATTTTCACAAATAATACACATGGCAAATTGTTAGTGGTTGTTAATGTTTTTGAAGGGGTAGTAACCCGTCCTAATTACATGGCTATGAACTAGATTGATGTGATCTAGAGAAGCAAATTGTTATAAAAGTCAGGATCTCCACAAGCAACTGGAATATACATAGGAGCACATGGGGCTTCAAGTTCTTCACTACCATTGCTTTCTTACGAGTCAGCAAGACATGTCCCATCTTCTTTCGTATTGTCAATGGCAATGACGTTATCCTCATCTTCTTGCTTTTTTGTTACATTTAAGCATCTAAATACATGCATGTGTGACAATTTCAACAAAACACTTATCATTGTTGGTGTCACATTCTGCCTCCCATCCTGTTTCTCTCTTGATTTTCGAGTTGCACTTTTGAGGATTTGCGATGTAGGCATCATTCTTCAATTTTGTTCAAAACAAACACATAATTGACATTGGTGAAGAATATATGACCTATGGGGAGAAGTAACCCTAATCAACTAAATAAAAAGTTCTCTAACAACAAGACATCTTGAATTGAAATGGTCTTTGATAATAATAACACATTTGAAATCTTGAAATCTCTACCAATGTAGTGGAACTTGAATAATATAAAATTGAAGTAGTTGTTCATATTAAAATGAGATCATCATCATGAATTTTGCATATTCATATCTGTATACTAAGATGAGCAATGCATAGCCTAGTCAATCACTTCAATTGATGGTTGTCCTGCTTCACAAATTGGGAATCTGACAAGGTGATGGTGGTTGCTATGTCATATACATCATATGATTGTAAATATATTGTTTGACTTACATGTATCAATTTCAAGAGTAAATGTGATAGATGATATTGAAGATGTACTTCAAATTTTTCAACTGCAATAAATTACTAAATTTTGAAATTTGTTGAATATTTTATACAACATGTTATTTACATAAATAATTCTTTGAAATTTTTTGGTTACACTATTATACTGAAGATGGAGTGTAACACTCAAGAGCTTATGCACTCTAAACAAAAAAATGAGAGGAGAACTTCACAAAATGACTACATTGTGAAGGAAGTTGAGGAGTTAAATGAGACAGTCGATTGGACAATTGAAGCTACTTGCACATTGTGAAACCATGTCACATTATCAATGGTTTATGAAAGGGTTTGAAGTTTTTTAACATTCACATCAATAGTGAGGGGGGTTTTCAATTGGGGTAGTAAGTAGGGTTGAGGCTAGTTGCCATTTTTGGTACATTGTAAATCAAAGAATTATATACAATTTTAGAATTGATCAATACAACATGTGCACTTTGACTACTATTGAACATGACCCAAACAAACAATATATATAGACATCATATATCAAACAACTTATACAAACAATATGTAGAAATGAATCATACACATGTAATAGGAAAAAAAACATAAAAATTGAAAAAACCCGCAAGTAGTATTACAATGCTTGAGCCTAACTTATGCATGTATAAATGCAATGGTTTAGGATCATAGAATCTTACAAAACATGCTATTAAGTAGATTAGTTTTAGAATTTAGGATTTGTGGTAAAAGCAAAGATAGCTCCTAATACCTAAAGAAATATTCCTAATTATATGTATACATGGCCTAAAATGAGATGTTAATTATTTGGTCTATATGTAGATGGAAAATAGGACCTCTTCATGCACATTTCTCCCTTCTCTTTTACACTGATGCTTTTGTAGATTTACAAATTATGTACTATTGCTCATTAAAATGTACTAAATAGTAGTTGTAATATAGAACAATTCAAAGAAGTGATGTTATACTAACTTGAATATTTTTCAAATTAAACCCCGAATGCCTAAGGCATCAAAATTTGGTGTTCGCAAAACTTTGAAGTTAAAAAAAACCTAATCAAGTTGATATTTTGTAGTATATATTTTTGAATACTTATTTTTGAAGTCTAGTTGAAGCATCACAAATGTGATTTTGCAATCTTGACTTTGTGTAGTGCTAAGAGCTCTTGGAAATGAGCCTCAAATACACTAGATCTTGGAGAAAAAAACACATTAGAAATTCACTTAAAAAATTTTTAAAGTAGATTTTAAGAAGCCATAAAGTGATTGGAGTTATATATGTTAGGCTCTTTAACCTCAATTTTCTTTTGCTAACCAACTTTTTAGATTTGACATGTAAAAAGAAGGTTGAAAGATTTCAAGTCACTTTTGTAGTTTTAACACCTTTGTAATCAAACATTATAATCTTTTATTCCATAAGTGATATTGTTGTATTTTCTTTTCCTATATGATCTCTAACATATCTAGTTTGAATTTGTATGGTTACATTTTTTTTAAATTGATAAAAGCTTATCAAAATGTTCAATATAGAACAAATTCCCGGAAGCTCAAGAAAGGCCTTGGGCATTTAGGGTTGATAGCTCCAATGTTTAAAATATATCCTACAATAGGTCTCATGTTGTATCTAAATTAAATACTATTATATTCTTGGATCTTTCAATTACAATAAAACAATGCACACAAAGTTTTAAACACAAACCTCTCGAACCCAATTGTAATGCTTAGTATGATCACTTCTATGGTCTACTTAGACTATATTTCTCCTAAGAAATAATTTTAGTCCACAAGAATGAAGACTCTATTGGGGAGCTTCTACTTTTCATGCTATATAGACTTTAGGATATGGTATACTATTTTTAAAGTCTTGATTTTGATTTTGATACCATGTATTAAGGTAAATACATTCAGAAATAACAATCTAAAAATACTAATGCTATTTACCACTATTTATCTTGAGTTCTTAAGTCTTTGAAGTGTGTTTTTCCTATGAAAAAAGAGCATGGGCTTGTGCTTATCTCCAATGAAGAAAATTATTATCTTTTCAAAATCTATTTGTATAGATGTTTAAAGACTTTGTTTATTAGTGTACTTGCTATTTTTGAGGGTGAATTTTATAAAAGGTGTGAGATCATAACAAGAAAAATGTATGCATCTTATTTTTAGTATGCTTTCATTCCCCATGATGTTTGAGAAATTTGTATATAAAAGTTTTAGGGGATTGAAGGTAACATGAACAACTAAAAATTGTGTTAGCGTACTAAAATACATTTGCAAAACCTTAAGCCATTCAAGTGAAGAGCTATTAGCCTCATTACACAATCCACCTTGCAATTGCTGAATTGTAATTTCTTGTAACTAAGTAGAAATCACCATTAGAAGAAATTTGAGGGCATTAGGAGGCTGCGGGTTCCCGGACTACGGGAACGCAGTTTTTTGCCCTATGAATTCAAATCCTACGTGGTCGGGACACTGCCACGTAATAATAATAATAATAATAATAATAATAATAATAATAATAATAATAATAATAATAATAGGGTTTTTTTGGACTTATTTTCATATTTCAGGACCCAATTTTTTTTTTTTTTTTTTTGATAAAAGTCGGCCTGACAGGGGTTAGCGGCATTGGGAGCCGTTTTGGGAACAAACCCGAAACGGCCCTATAATGCCCTCAGATTTCATCTAATGCAAATAACTCCAAATCAAGACTTTCATGTTCAACTTTTTAATGGCAAAAATCATGAAAACATTTTACTCTTTCTATAGGAGTTTTTTTTAAAGAAAATAGATAAGTACAATTTTTTAGATTTCAAATCAAGTGAAATTGGAAAGCTTTGTTCAAAGCTAGGAAATGAAGTAAAATTGAAAAGCTTAATTTATACTTCCACTAGTGGTAATTATATGCCTTGGAGAACCTCTCAAAATTCAATTGTTTACTTTTATCAATGAAAAATAAAAATCTTTTATTAGTCAACCTTCAATATTGCTTGTAAAAACTTTTAGAATAGTCAAAGGAATTTAATCCTTTACACTAGAACAAGTTGAAACAAGGGCTTTTTTTGGCCTAGTGTCCTTGAATTAGCCTTGCTACATGAAACAATTATGGAAGGATAAACCAATAGTAGTCAGAAGTCTAACAAATCTAGCAAAATTTTGCTAGAAAAAAAATCTTAGTTGAAACTTTCGAGCAAATATATATGGTTGCTAAGGAAATTTGGGTTTAAGATGGGTACCCCCAATTGCCGCTTTTTCCTTCTATACCTATTCATTACTATTAGACAAGTGAAATTTTTGTATTTTCTTGTTGGCAAGTGAAAGGCATTAGGGGATTTTTGAGGCCATTGGAAGATTGCAAGTTCCCAAACTGCAAGAACGCAAATTTTTGCTACGTGAACAGAAATCCTACGTGGTTGAGAAAGTGCCACATCATTAAAAAAAATTCAATTTTTTTTTTTTTTTTTGGGGGGGGGGGGGCTTTTTGTCATATTTCAGGATCCAAATTTTTTTTTAAATTTTTTTTTTGGGGGGGGGGGGGGCTTTTTGTCATATTTCAGGATCCAAATTTTTTTTTAAATTTTTTTTTTGGGGGGGGGTAATTGCTGGCCTGACAGAGGCCAGTAGTTTCAAGAACAATTTTGGGGAACAACCCCGAAATGGCCCTTTGGAGGCCTCAAATCCCCTCTAATGAAGCTCCACCATACACAAAAATGCAAGATTTGAATAATTAAGTTATTCGTAAAGTACCCTAAACCAGGGTTTAAACCCATGAGTTTTGTAAAAAAGTCGGTTGAGTTTAAAAAGTCAAAATAAAAGTGGGTATGAAACTTATTTTTCCATCAAATGGTGCCTAAAAAAGTTTGGCCCCCACTTTTGAAGTCGTGTGACATAAGTATCTTGCAAAAAAGTTTGATGCTTCAACTATAGTTGCCTTCTCAACTTCAAAAAAAGTGATGCCCAAAGTGGGGAGGACTTTACAAATAACTCAATTGTATGCAAAAGTTATGAAGCAGGTTCAAAGTTTATGTTCTTTGGTAGATGTTCTACAACCATTTCTTCCACACAAGTGCATATTGATTCCGAAGATGTACCCAGAGTGCTGATGATGATTTGAGGCAAGGCCCTCTTTCGGGTGTACCCACCGATTACTCTGCGAGACGACTTGCACTGACTGTTCCAACTCAAACTCTTGCACTAATTGAAATAACTTGAGAGCAGCAATGGTGTTTGCAATTTTCAACGTATTTGGGGAACAATGACACAATGATAGAAATTGGGTGATTTCCTCAGTTCTGAAACCTGCAGGTCAATGTGGGATGAATCTCGGTGAAGGGGAGCAAAACTATGAGTGGCACGCTCAGTCACACGTATTGGTATGATGCCATTTGGGGGAGTCTGGATGTCTGCGTTCAGTGCTGGATTTTCCATTGGAATTGGGCAGTTATTGTTGCACTGAATTTAACTTCATGTCAATGGATTCAGTTACATGCCTGCCCCCTATCCCCGGGCAGGGAGAACTGACCCCCTGATTGCCCCAGTCAACAGCAAGTTGACTAAACTGCCCCCTATTTTGTGCCATATATTTCGGATTTTCTTTACGCCTCACAACAAATTGAAGGCCTCTGATTCCATATATGAATTCAGAATTTGCAAAAAAATAAAAATTCCAGGGTTTTCCCCGGCGGGGCAAGAAGGGGGTCAATTCACCCTGGCCCTACCCCCCACCCTGCCCCTTGCGCGGGATCTGGGTGGATTGGCCCCCTCGCTCGGCCTTACCATGTTTTACCAGAGGTGCAATCAAAACAAAAGGCCCCCTAGTTTGGGCCGTGATCACCCCTACTTTCATCGCCCCCTAGCTAATTTGCGGTCTCTGATCGCAAATATGAATTCAAAATTTGCAAAAAAAATTTGTGTGAAAAATAAAAAATTACAGCGTTTTACCCAAGTGGCTGAGCGAGGGGTCAGTTCTCCCTGCCCTTGCGCGGTATGATCAGCGTGTCCCCACCATAGCAATAATTTTATGGAGGGTAGGATTGAAGGTTCAATGGTCGGATGATCTTATTACTCCATCTGTGATAACTGTTTGTCTCACCATCTGGACTCCCCAAAGGAACCCCTTCTGTTGGCTTGGAGCTAGGGTTTGTTTGTTTTTTCATTTTTGAAGAAGTGCCATAGTGGCAATATAAAATGTTACAGTAGTGCTTCAAACTGCAACATTCATCCACTTATTGGATGTATAGTATGATTTTCATCCACAATTAATGCAACATTCATCCACTTATTGGATGTATAGTATGGTTTTCATCCACAATTAAGTGATTTCATCCAAAAAATTTGGACATTTTTTATAACCTTTTTTAATCAGATTTTATTCCGGTACAAACTGGCACCAAAAAGCCAAAAAAAACACTCGCTCCAAGTTGGAGCCCTAAGGACTGCTCTCACTGCCCTGGGGATAACAATGTAAGGTAGGGGGCTGTAATTGCAACCCTGTCTCTAAAAGCGATCTAGTAGATTTTGACTCTAACATGTACCAGAAGTGTACATTTTAGGAGGAGGTCGCTTTTAGAAACCACTGTGTTTTCAACTTCAAAAATTCATAACCAATTCTATGAAGGTCCAAAAAATATGAAACAACTTGGGTTAAATGCCAATTCCATTTTTCTTACCACAAAAATTTACTAAAAATTGTTTTAAGGAGTTTAGCTTCCCCAAAATGCAAATCAGTTGGTAAGGGTTGCTTTTACAGCCCCCTACCTTATTGAATGTTGATAACTTAGGGGCGTTTCACACTAACGTGGAAGCACCCAAAACCATCCAAATAAGGAATTCAACATAGTTAGAGGCCCCTTTCTATAAAAATAATATTTTTCTAATATTAGCAAAAAAAATCATGAATATTATTATTTTTTAAATAGATTTTTTGGATGTTGTATGTAATTTCTATGATTTTTCAAAGTGTTGATTCCCTAAATCACTAAAACTGTCATGTAGGTGCACCCAAATCTGAACTTTGCTATAATTAGCAGTGAGCCAATTAGATTTTGGTATGTGTCCTTTAAATGCATCATTGAATTAGAATCAAGCATTTGGCGAACACATTCATTGAAGTCTACGGATGCAATTGGATGAGCCTAGGGTCCAATGCTAGGGATAGGTGTAGTATTGGGTGTTTCTCCTTTATGGCCAGAGATCAAGAGTTTGTTGATTTCTACCAATCAGATTTTTAAAAACCATGATTTCGGCCTCTCAATCCTTCACATTCAGTAGGTGGTAAAGTTCAAAGTCCATCACCCTCAAAGTCCATCACTCCTTTGCTTTTAGGGATTGACTTGAGGGTGAAGCTTCATACTAAAATGGTTGTCTTACTACCAACATTCAACTACATTGCTATGGCACATCATAAGAAATTCAAGACTATTTTTTATGCTTAGAAAGAAGAAAAAAAGCCAATGGTATTTCTAGCAATAACCAAAAAGAGAGAAAATCCTATAATGCTCTAAATGAGTGGTATCACCAAGCTAGGCAAATCATAAAGCATGTTTCAACTACAACCCACAAATAATGTACAAATTTAGATCCATTCAACTTCGGATGTAGAGAGTGTACCAACACCAACTACCGATTCTATACCAACAACAACAATCACTTCTACATCAACATCAAAAAGTGAACAAAACTTTCATGATAGAACCATAGAATCTTTGAACAAATGGCAGAAACTAATACAGCAACGCTAGTATGTAAGTATAGAAGAGTGAGCCTATGAGCCTTGAGCCTAAATATAAGTAAGTATCCTACACTCATTGAAGGTGTTTAGAACATAAATACACTTTAACCATTGAGGAGTCTATAATATACACCTATATTATAGGTGTATAGAATTTTAGGCTCATGGGCTCACACTTCTATGCTCACATACTAGCAACTGTAGAAACTAAGACAAGTTTGATGAAAAACTTTGAGAGAACAAATGAGTTGCTAGAAAGAGTAGACCACTAATTTGATTGTTTGATCAATAAGTTCTAAAGTACTTTATGCTATTCTTCATCTTAGCTTCAATCATCTTCATCATAGCTATAGTTTTCCTACTAAAAGGTTGAATTTGTAGCCAAACGGTTTCTTTAAGAAGTCTCAGCTAGCAATAGATGAACAAGAGTTGAATCAATCAACATGATCTTCATTTTGTCTTATGACTTTCTCTTTGTTTCTTCACATGCTATATTTCTTTCATTCTCAACTTCTTCTTCTTATCCCGATTCTATGAATGGAGTCTCTTCGCCTTGTAGATTTACCTTTTGTAGTTCCTTCATTTCCCTTAATGATGATTTAAGATAGTGAAATATATTTGTTTCTTGCAACTTTCCTAGAGCCATATTTGCTTAAGCTTGTAGTTCATTTTCTAGTTTTTTGCCTATTCCATAGAAAATTCATCATTCTCTAGAATACACAGATTGTGGAGATACAAAGATGTTGTAACAATATCTAGCACATTCCGGAGTAGCATATCAATTCTCTTCAGTAGTATACATTTCCTTCCTTTTAGAATCATGAATGCTCTCTCCACAACCATACAAGGGCTTGATAGAATAAAGTTTCAATATGCTTTTCTTTTTGGCAATTCTTCTTTTTCACTCTTGAATGGTGAGTAAAACCAAGGTCTCATAGGATATATAGCATTAGCAATGAATTTGAAAGGCAAAAATGCCCCTTTTATAGTCTTCTTTTTAATTTTGGATTTTTGAGATAAGGCCCAATCATGAATCCATCCATCCCATTAAAAATAGTAATCCTAAAATTTACAATAGGCATCTACAACTCCTTGTAATAAACATGAATAGTATCTTTTTTGGCAATAGTATGCTACAAGATCATGGCATGGTATTGTAATAGGAATGCGGCTACCATCTATAGCTCCTTGAATGAGAGGAATGCCATATAGTGCTTCAAAACCATTTTCTATTTGTTTCTTGCAAATAAGAGTTGGTTTCTTACAAACTAATGGTCTCAAATGAATCCTAATAGTTTCACAACATTCCCTTACAATGATAGAAGTTGTATTCAATCCAACACCAAATAAATCACCAACCATTTGCAATGAATTGCCCATTGCTAATTAAGAAAGAGTTATTGCAATCTTTGCTCTACACCAATATTCTCCTTGAAATGTGTATCCTCCTTCAAAACATACCCTAAAAAGTGCATAGATATTGAAATGAAGATGTAGTCACTGTCATTTGCATCCAAAAATCACAATCTAAAAATGACATGATTTGAGTGTATGCTCCAAAAATCCTCCATATCTTTGAAATTGCCAACATTGCCTTTGTGAATTCTCCCTCCATCTTCAGGCAATAACAATTGTCACCATCATTAGGGGAGATTTGACGACTCCAGAGGGCTATTTTAGGACTGTTCATGAAACTATTGGTTGTCGTCATGCCACCAATTATTAAATTTTTTTTAATGGAATCTTGAAATGTGAAGATTTTTTTTAAATAATTAAAAAATAATAATAATGACATGGCACTCTCTCAACCACGTTGGATTCTTGTGATTCTATATTCTTGCAGTAGTTCTTGTGTTTCCACAGTCTAGGAACTTGCAATCTTCTGAAGGCCTCAAATCTCCTCTAATGCATCATTTGGGTATTTTGTTCAAAAATTTTAATTTTTTGTATTGCCAAAATGCCCTCAATAACATACTTTGTGGCCATGAAAATAGAAAGTAAAAGAAGAATGTGCTCCTTTCAAGAATCCATAATTAGAGAAGGTGAAAGGAAAATTTCAGAAATTTGATAGACTATTCATATGAACAAAGATGGAAACAAGCAAAACAAATGTTATGGATTTGGCCAATAGGCTTGGTCTTTGGAGACTTTACACTATGGCTATCCAATTAAAAAAGGTTGTTGGAGTTCATTGCCAAGGATTTGGACTTTGGACTTTGGATGTTTTATACTATAGCCAACCAAAGGCTTTAAATCTTTTTTTTGTTGCCTTTTAATAGCCCATTACTTTTAACTTTCAACAAAGTTTTGGTCACTCACTATCACGGCCTCTGGATGGTGATAGTGTAAAGTGGCCCTTAGGTTGGATTTAGACTAGAGTCCAAAACCAACAAACTTTGGAAATTGAGCAATCCAACTATTGGTTGAGAGCATGGATCCCATCAATTGAGAGCAATCCTATTGTATGTGATTTTTTGAACTTGGTTCTAAACCCTAGTCTAAATTTGGCCTTTCTATGAGATATTGTTTACACATTGGTACAATTTGCTCAAAGTGACGCCATACTAAAGCTTACAGCCCATTTCCAACCATACAAAGAATTCAAAATAACTTTAAGTTGGTTTTGGTAGGGAAATTATTTTTTCCCTATAGGTAAATAGAATAAAGATGAATTTGAATTTTTTTCCTTCATATTTTTGCCCAAAAACAAAATTATGATGAATTTGCTCTATCAAGATTCTATTAAATCTATTCTTATTATATCGGTATGTCTAATTCCAACTATGGGTTGGTCAATAAATCCAATATAAATCAATGGCTCATAATGCATTATAAGATAGAACCACCTATTTTGGACCCAAGGACCCATATCCAACTTGTAGGATGCAACTATTTCCAACAAAGGCTAGAAGATATTTCCAATCAAAACTTGGAGTGTATTTTTTTCATTTTCAAGGTTGAGACTAATAGAGTTATGAAACATGTTCTAAAGTATCATAAAGTGTGCTAAACGTAACAATTGGAAAAATAGTCTCTTAAATGATTGGAATTAGAAGAGTCTAGACATTGGCTATGGATTTGGAGCACTTTTTGGCTTCCAAAAATCATAATGTTTTCAATTTTGAGAAAAAAATTATGAAAAATTTGCAATCCCTATATTTCCTATTTTTCTACATGAGAAAAATTTGCATTGTCTTATATTCCTCATGATCTATTCAATAATTGCTTGAGTGATTATGGGTGGTTCTACCTTAATTGATTGGTTATCCCTACCTCATGTGCTCAAAAATAGAACAACTTAAACTCCAAAAATGGGAGGTGATTGGAAAGAAATTAGCTACTTTATTTGAGGTAAGAACTCCAACCTATTCTAATTATTACATCTACCAGTTGACAATGAAAATCTATTCAATATTATTAAAAATAATCAATTGAAACATTAGAAATTGGTCATGTAATAGAAAAAAAATTAAAGTGCCATGAAAAAAATGGGGCCTTATTAAAAATCCCAAAGATTTCATGGTTTGAAAATAAACAATTCAAATGACTCTATTGTGAAAAAAGAGAACTATAAACATAGATAAATTTTACACTGCTACAATACCATATATGAAGGTTTAATTTGGCACTTAATTTAGGTAAGTGAATAGCATTGTGTGGTTTGATAAAAAATAAAATCGAATTGAAAGAATGTAAGTTCTCATGAACTAACTTCTTCCAAATAGTTTCTTGTGGTTTTAGAAGTTTATGTATGTACGAATCAAGGCAACCTTTCTATTACAAATTTTTGGAATGTTATCCATTCATATTATCACAATTTTATGGAAAAATACCTAGATTACATATTGAAAATTACTAGAGTTTCATTGAATATTAAACATTTAGAAATTATAATCAAACAAGAAATTGAAATTTTGATAAACCAATGTAAGAATTGCTAAATATTAGTTGTGTAATAGACTTATGTCTTCTACTTATCATTAAAACAAGGTGACAGTTTAGGAATTTGTATCTTTTGTTGAGGTAATTGGAAAATGTTGTCATAAAGCATATATAGAGAAATAATTTAGAATTTGATTTGTATTTGTAACTCTTTATCATAAATCATTTTTCATTGAATGATGTACTGTAACAATTTTTTTAAACACTATTTCTATTCTTGAATTATTATCTTTATCCTTTTATTTAAGTTTTAGAAACTTTAAATCACTACATTTTTTCATAAAAACAAACAATAGTGACCTACATTTATAAAATCTATCTGCCCTTATCACATTGATTAATCCATAAGCACTTGAAGAGCCTCTCATACAACCTATGACAATCTATGATTCAATTCAATTTCACAAAAGAAAAACAATGTTTGTAGATTATTTTTTGAAAAGATCTACACCAAAATCAATCAAAGGATGTTTATCATGGCAACTGGATGTGATAAAGAAGACTAGTAGTAAGTGAGAGAATTTTAATGAAAAGTGTTCTAACTTCACCTAATATAATACTGTGCATATATTCATATTTGCATGGAAATCTTTTATTCATTTTGTTTGGATTAGTGGTGTGAAAATTATAAAGATTCTTGTTTTGTCAAGTAATTTAGGTATTCACTTACTACAACAATGTATAGGATTCATATTTAACTCAATTTTTTCAATTTAAAAAGAAAGTGGTCTCTAGGATATTGGTTACTTGCTACAACTCTTTCACCATTGTGACAACAAATTCAATTCCATTTTAAAATTATTAACAATTTATTTTTTGTCCTATCTTGTACCTACTTCTATATAATAATTTCTTGAACAATGAAAAGAAAAGAGGAGTCCTAGATTTTCAATCCAATTTTCTTTTTTGAAGATTGGACTTTCAAAACTCTATAGTTCAATGAATTTAAATGAGGAGAATTCAAAGTATAAAAATCTAGTATAGCAAGGTACAAAAAACTATTTCTATCACTTTGAACATTAATAACATACAATTAACTCAATCAAAGTTCCTAAAAGCTTTGCACACATACCCATACAAGTCTAATACAAGATCCTACAATTTCATATGGTGAAAAATAAAACTTTTCTTTCAGGCTCAACTCTTTGCTTTAAAAATGGCAATTCAAAAGTGTTTCTGATGCATACTACTTTGAAACTTTAGGGATTTAAAAATTCAAATTTTTCATTAGAAAACTATCAAGTTATGATAGTAAACTACAAGAATATATTGTAGAATTCATTGATAAATTTATTCATTTTTAAATTTCACCAAAAAGTAAGAAAATTTTGATATGAGTATAAGTTATTCTAAAATCTTGGACATTCTCAACATAGGTATAAAATTGAATCGATCAACAACATTGAAGAGTTAAAACTACCAACACTTTTGTAAAGTTATAAACAAAAAAATTATAAATTCATAAATCATTTATGACCTTGAAATTCAAAGAATATGTTTTAGTGTGTTAAATATTCTTGAAAAATAAAAATAAAAACAAAATTTATAATTTTTGTAATAATAATTATACACTTAGCCAAAAGTCATGCTTATGGAAAAACTACCAATATTGTATGAACATGTCTAGGATCTCACACAACATCTCTAAGTAAGATTTACAATGACAATGAGAGATAATTGACATCAATAGAATATCATAAATGAATTGCAATCTAAAATTTCCATAAATGAGTATCCCATAACCATACAATAGTGGGCAAAATATTTCCTAGCCTCAAGATAAATATGGGAAAAAATTACCAAATCATGTTGCATTATGAAGATCTAACCATATTGATGAAATTGGCATGAATATTTGGGCCTCTTTAGTAATTTTTTGGCAATTGAAGGTTCTCTTTTTGTATTTTTTTTTGTATTTTTGAGTCCATATTTCATTAGGTTTTTCAACCCCTAGACTGCATGCTAGCATAGATTATCATAATTCTTGTCCCAATGCATTCAATTTCCAATTCTCCACACCCCTCTCCTTCAATTTTGTTGATATCCAAATTCATTCTAAAACTTTGGCTATGAATGAAAAAGTGCTAATATATCAATCTAAAAGTGGTTGAGTGGTCGTTAATGAGTTAAGTGTAAGATAGGGTCATCACCTTTTTGTCAAATAACTTTTTCTACTCAAAAGATAAGGTTCAACAAATCTTTACTAAATTTTTTTTCCCATCATTTTTTCTACCATCAAAATTCTTTTAGTGTTATTGAAAGAAAAGAAAATCCTTGATATTTTCTCACCCATTTTTAGAAAAATATTTTCCACCAACCCTAACACTCATACAACTAAAGTATAGTAAATATATATAGAGAGAGAGACACAGACACATATTTGTTGTTTGAAATTTCAAGAATCATTCCAAGTACTGTATTAACACACAACATTAAATCCATCCCACGAAGCTAAACCAATAAGGTAAAATTTGTATTACTCAAGGATAAAGGTAAAAAAAGTCCCATTTTTTGTGTTGTATTGTGGGTGTATTTTTGACCCCTTGTAGGAGAAGGGTCATAAACTACTCAGACTTTTGCACGTGTCTACTAGGAGGCTCTGAAATAGATAGTTGATTGTCAAAAAATGAAATGTGGATTACATTGAAGCATGCTAAGATTGGATTTTTACTAATTGAATGGATGGTTTCAAAGTCCCAATGGGTTCATTCTTAATTAATTAGATAGGTGTCTATTGATTATATTCAAAATAAGAATTGATTATTGAACTACCTTCTTTCAAGTGATAAAAAATCTGAAATAATGATTTATTCAAGCATTCATTTTAGTTTTAAAAAGGCATTTAAAAACATTTAAAAACAAATTCTATTACTTTTTACATGTTGCAATGCAAGGTTTTTTTTAATCTAAGCCAGATTATTTTTCAAACTGCACATATATGGGTGTGCAAGGCTACTGATCACAAATAGGGCCCTATACCAGACTGAGTTTGAAAATTCAAAACTAATTCAATAATGCTTCGAAAAATATGAAATAACTTGTGATAGATTCCTCATCTATTTCTCCTTGACTGAAAAATATACTAAAAATATTCCCATCTCGGAAAATACATGGAATAGGCCAACCAGCTCTTAAATGAGCGATTTTTGAGCCTCTTATCCAAGAACTAAGGTGGGTACACCCAAAAGTGCCACTTATGCATATTGTGCCTAGTTATTGTTATTAGCTTGTTCATATTTTCATGTAATCTTGTTGGCAAGTGAAAGTATGTTCCAATGCACCAAAAAATGCAGGATTTGGATACCGTATGCAAAAGTTATTAACGGGCAAAGTCAGTTTCTGAAAGTGCCATCTACAGTATGTGAACATGACTGATTTTGGAAATGTATGCACATTGTAGATGGCACTTTTAGGAACGTTGCACTTTTGGGTGTACCTACCTTAATTTCGGGTCTCTGATTGCAAATATGAATTCAGAATTTGCAAAATAGAATTATGTACTCCAGTACAACAAATTAAGAAATTCCAGTGTTTCCCCTGTGGGGTAAATCCACCCCATTGGTCCCACTTTGTGGGACGGGTTTAATGGCCTCCCTGTTGGTATTCCCTGTTGCTTCATTATTCAAATCTGGGTACGCCGTGGAGATGGGATGCCCAAAGTACATAACTTCCTGTGTCCAAGTCCTGTGTGCAGGCAGTGAGTCTGTTGTGATTTCTGCGTCCAAATTGAAAGGGGGGGAAAATTAAGGGAACTTATGACAAGTTGCAGTCCCACATCTGCCTCATGGTGTGATATGTTGGAAGAGTCCTCGTCCAGAGGAACAAGTTGTCAGCTGAAGATGGAGATGGCCTGGGCTGGAAGTTGAAAGGGTCCTTGCGCAACTCAGCACAAGGTGAGGTACACATCATTAAAAATGGGAAAAGGAAAGCAGCACTGTGTGGGAAGAATCATGGGTTTTAGTTCACTGGTGGAATTGGGAAAAAAAGAAAAAAAGAAAAAAAAGAAAAGAGAGAGTTGCAATTTGAAAACATTGGAAAAAAATGGTGAAAAAATCAAATTTCTCTTTCATTTCAAGTAAAAAATAGGATTTGAAAAAACTCAAATTTAGTACTTGGACAAATGGTTAACTTGTACAAGATATTTTTATCTACTTAGTATGCCTTTTGTCCATCGAATTACAAGAATTTTAGGGAGCTATTGTGAATGTCTCTTTTCAAAACCTTGGCGTGTTGTTCTCCGCCTCCCAACAAGCATTGAAGTTTTCTTTGCTAGAAGAGATAGCATCCTTGATCACAAGCATTGAAGTTTTCTTTGCTAGAAGAAATAGCATTCTTGATCACATGTCAAGGTGTTTGTTTATTGAGGGTGCTTCAATAAGGGCCTTTGAGTTGAGGGTGGAACTATTCAAGAACACTATTTGAAATCACTTGCCTAGTCTAAAATCAATGTGACTCATTCCTTGGGCTACTCTAGGGGAACAAAATGTCCTTCAACCCCTCACCCCCTAAGGGAATCAAAAGTGTTGTTACATTGTCTAGAAGCTCAATTTGAAGTGTTGAATTTGCATTTGATGCTTGATTTCATTAAAAAATTTGGAAAAATCTATGCTCTTTTTTGAGTTTGTGTGGTAAAATTTTTAAATCAAACCAAGATGTATTGGTTTTTTGGAAGCCATTCAAAGGTCACAAGTTCAATTTGAGTTCACCAAATTGCGTTTTGATGGATGCAAGTTCAATGGCTTGTATCTTCTTCATTGAATGTTTGTTAGCCCATTGCCCCTATTGAAGTCTAATTACTATTGTTAATTTTTCAAGCTAATCCAAGGTATTTGGATGTTTGGGAGCAATTCTAAGTTCAAAATCCAAGCAATTCTGGATTATAGTGAATTTTGGTAGTATGTTTCTTCTTCATACACTATCCATTTTTATAAATTTTCAAAAGAAATGTGTATACTAATCTAGTTTGTATGTTTAAAATTTCATATCAATTCAAGAAGTTATGAGTGAAAGAGAAGCATTTTAGTAGAAGGAAGTTCAACCATACATGTGTTTATTAGAACTTTTCAAGCTACTTTTTTTGAAATTTCAAAGTCATTTTGTAGACACAATAAATCAATTGACAAATATTTTCTTTGACCAATGTGTTTATATGCAAGTTTGGAATCACTTTATAGTTTAATGTTCTTCATCTAAATAGGTTCAAAAATCAAATTTCACTTCTAAATGTGTTTCTAGGAAAATTTTAGCATCTTTTTCCATCACCAAAACATTATAATCTTACAATCTATGCAACCAAATGACTCCAAATTTGATTCACATCATCTATGACATGTACAAGATTATATAATTGAGATTTCCATACCTCAAAGTAGGTACACCCAAAAGCACACCTGACCTTATAGCGCCATCTACAATACGCATACATTTTCAAAATCAATCATGTACACTGACTATAGATGGTGCTTTCAGAAACAAACTTTGACTATAAATAACTTTTGCATATGGTATCCGAATCCTATATTTTTTAGTGCATTGGAAAGTGCTTTCACTTGCCAACAAGACTATTTGAAAATTTGAACAGCTTAATAATAATAACTAGGCACATTGCCAATAAGTGGTTTTTTTGAGTGTATCCACCTTAGTGACATTTTGGACTACCATAGTTCAAAAGCAATGATGTTTTTAAACCCAAGAATGGCCTTAAGAGGTATGGGAATTGAACTAAAATACCTGATAAACTCAATAAATTATCCCAAACATTGGTAAGCAGTTTGCAATTTTGCATAGGTTGGAGTTCTCTAGAGAAGCTCCCACACAGCAAATGAGCAGTGTAAAATTACTGACACAACAACAGTTACGCTTCACTGACAAAATAAAAATCGCACAATTGGGGAAGCTGTGAAGACTTCACAAGATTACTGATTTATATCCATTGGTGATCCTATTTTAGCCTTTGGATTTGAATTCCTTTTCTTCACTGGAAGTTTTTCTAACTTACACAATGTGCACCAAGAGTTGATTGAAAAATTTGTAAAGTCCATTGTCCAAGCACACTTGGGCCCTTATGCAGCTAACATGATTCCATTTTTCTTCAAACAACAAAATAATCTTTTAGTAGTAGATGTAGGACAAGAAGTTCAACAACAAATGAAAAACGTCAAGGATGTTGGTGGAAGAATTTTTTGGCCAAGTGATCTTGTCCCCTTGACTTGGTAATCACTAGTCTACCAATGGTCACGTAGACAATAGGCCACTTAACCCAATCATTTAGGTTGTCTTGGCCATTTCGTCCCATTTCGTCCCATGGGCATGGAGGTTGTGTCTTGATCTCCCCTTTTGGTTCTTTCTCGAGGTTTGTAGGGAGAAAGTTATATTAAACCTGCAGGACGGAGCGCGAACCACCTCAAATGGCCCCTTTTTCAACATTCAGGTGTGTATCAACGATGGAAGTCCATTGGTTTGTCTGGCCATTGGTTCGGGAAAAAAAAGAAAAAGAAAAAAGAAAAAGAAAAAAGAAAAAGAAAAAGAGGAGGTCCATGGTTCAAGATCCCGGCCCATCTGTAGGACGACAGAATGTGAAGGGCAGTACTTAGGATCTCCAAGCACAAGGAAATTGAAAAGCATGAACCTGCAGATGGCAGGGACCCAATGCAAATGCAATCAGAAGTTGGACCACAGTAGCAAAAGTGCCACTTTGGGCTCCTGTGCCTATTTAGTATTACCGCTAATAGGCTGGCCAGATTTTCATTGATTTCCTCATTGGCAAATGGCAAGGAGGTTCCAACGCACCAAGGAACACGACATTTGGATGCTGAATGCAAAAGTTACAAAGGAACGAAATTTGATTCTACAATGGTTTCTTCACTATAAGAGAAAGGGGTGTTTTAAGTATAGTCCAGAGATAAGATTTAACCAGAGATAAGATTTAACTAGAGATAAGATTTTAAGTAGTGACCTTTTTAGGAGATTTTAAGTAAAAAATACATGTCTTTTTAGTAAAATTTTATTAGAAAGACACGTATTTTTTACTTAAAATCTCCTAAAAAGGTCACTACTTAAAATCTTATCTCTAGGACTGTACTTAAAACACCTCTTTCTCTTGTAGTGCTTCCACATAAGTACATAATTGGTTTTGGAAATGTACACAAACGGAAGATGGTGGTATAAGGTTAGGGATGCATTTTGAAGTGTCCCACCTTATTTAGATCACTTTTAGTGTCAGAAACACAATGACCTTGTTGTGAACTTACTTACTTAGCTTGTCGCCTTATGGAGTTGGCTTCTAACATGTGGAGTTGGGCATTGGTAAAGCACACTTACTACTCAACAATAGAATAGAAGTCAAGCTTTTCTAGAAACTTCCATTCCTCTATTCATCAATGGGCTTCACCGGCCCCCATCTCTAAACATATGGAAGCTAGCCCTTACTATCTTAGAATATACACTAGTACCTATTTTGGTTATAACATGAATAGAGCTTGAAAGAGTGATGATATTGAATTGATTTAAGATTTCTTGCATATGTTAAATGATCACTTGTTCCTTTACAATTCTTTTAGTTACACCTATATTTAGAAATGTGTGCAAAGTTAGTGTAACATAACAATAGTTGATTATAGAAAATATTGCAAGGCAATATGCATTTACTAACTTCCTATGGGTGGAAGTACACTATGGGAACTAAAAAAGTATGTCATTATCTTGAAAACATAGAGGATTTTTTTCTCCTTTGGTAATTTAATTTTGGATAAATTTTATATATAATTCTAGAGAATAATATAAAAAATTGTATGAAAGATTTATTTTCCCTCAATATTTTAATATTTTGTATGAATAATTAGTACTATTGGAAGTTTTATTGTACTCATAAAGAGATTATAAACAAAAGTAGTCCCAAAAAATTATACACTATAATTCATAAGTTTTTGTAGGTATTCAATATAGTGTATGTGAATTTAGTGCATAGATGGCACCTTAAACAAACAAATTTGTCAAGTTTGACATGTAAAGGCCATTTTGCAATGTATCCTAAATTCCTTTGAATTCTCAATACTTGATTGGTAGAGAGATGAAAATTGGCACTTAGGGCTTTACACTATGTCCCAAGTCCTAGTATTCCATGACTCCAAAGTGCTCAAATGGAAACACTTTTGGGGGAGTTTTGATGTCAAGGAAGTTGGACTTGAAGGCATAAAGGGATTTGGCCAATATAGAAGTCCAATTTAGTCCCAAAGTCCCACCTCCCTCTTTGAATTTTTTATTGGAGGTTCAAAATCACAAATAAATTTTTAGAGATGAAAGTTGAATTGATTTGACAACTTTTCATACTTCAAAGATTTTTGAAAAAATTATTTCATTGTGCCAAAATGAGGCCTAAAATTATACACTATTCCTAATTTTCACTCGACTATGAGTGGTTGAGCTCAAACTCATTCTAATTTACATATTTGAGATGGATCATGTTTTGCTTCCTACCACCCCTCTTGTATAAAGAACTTCTCTTCTCATCTTCAAACACACAAATCAAATGGCTTCATGAATCTATGTGAAATAGTAGCCAAAGAATTTGAAGGCTTTGAAAAATATGTAGATTTTTCTAGTATATTTCATGGAATAGGGGAACAAATTGAAATTCAAGGGGAACAAGTATTAGTCACTGGGAACAATGTGTCAATCAAAGGTGACAATGTTAGATAATCAAAATGAACTAAGATTAGCTAACCCTCACCCAACTTCCTTTCATGCTAAGTTGAATGATGCTAAATTGCCCTTTCCTTCAACTTTGACATAGAATAATCAAGCTTGCATTAGGGGGAATTTGAGGCCTTTGGAAGGTTGTTTTGGGACTCTTCCTGAAACTATTCCCATAATTGCTGATTGCTATCAAGTCAACAATTATAAAAATAAAAATATTAATTTTAAAAAAGAAATAGGTCTTGAAATGTGAAAAAAAAGTTTAATTTTTTTAAAAATAAAAATAAAAATTAATGACATAGCACTTGCTTGACCATGTTGAATTCCTGCAATTTTGCATTCTTGAGGTAGTTTTTGCATTTCTAGACTATGGAAACTTGCAGTCTTCTAGAGGCCTCAATCTCCCCTAATGCCGAAGTTTGATATTTTGGGCAAATTTTATTTTTATTTTTTCTTCTTCTAGGTCTAGCTAAAATCAAAAACTCTACCATTCATATTTTGAAGAAATTACTACATGTGCAAGCCATAAAATTGTTGAAAAAAGAGCTTTGTATGAGAATTTCCTTGAAGCTAGTTTCCTATAGGAATTTTTTGGTGCTTGTTGCCCAATTGGAAATATTATGAATTTTTTTGGACATGTGACCAACTTTGTTACAAAAATCAAGAAAAAAATGTCCAAGTATAAAAGTGAAATTATCTCATGCAAAAGCCTCCCTAAATAAAAGTTGCCCGAAACTTGGATGCCCCCCCTCCCAAAAAAAAAACCATATTTTTTAGCTTCAAGTACTATAATCTCCTAATTTGTGCAGTCAAAACCTTCTATTTTTTTACTATGACATAATGAAGTAGTCTACCACTAGATCTTACTATCATATATAATAAGATTTCATTTGTCGTTTTGAAGGGCATTTGCCATCAAAACAACCTAATTTGAGTGTTTTTGGGGGGAAGCATAGTCAAAGATCTTTAGGGGTTATATCTTGTGGTGGGGCTCCAAATTTCAACATTCATTCATATACTAGATATGAAATACCACATTAGCACATATCCCTCATCCATAATTATATTTTCATACACAAGTTATCAATTTCATCCAAGTTTATTTTATTTTTATTTTAATATTTTATTTATGTTTAAAGTTTTTTGACGATTTCATCCAAGGTTTTTTTTTGTGTTTTAAAAAAAAAGTTTTCTAGACAATTTCATCCAAGATTTTACTATTTATGTTTTGAAGGCTTGGTGCAAGGCCAATTACTTTAGTGCAAATTGACAACAAATCGCTGGAATAAAAACACTGCTGAAGGCTTGGTGCAAGGCCAACTGCTTTAGTGCAAATTGCCAACAAATTGCCAACATTAAAACTCTGCTAAAGGCTTGGTGCAAGGCCAATTACTTTATTGCAAATTGACAACAAATCACTAGGATAAAAGCTCTGCCGAAGGCTTGGTACAAGGCCAATTACTTTAATGCAAATTGACAACAAATTGCCGGAATAAAAGCTTTGCCGAAGGCTTGGTGCAAGGCCAATTACTTTAGTGCAAATTGACAACAAATCGCCCGGATAAAAACTCTGCCGAAGGCTATGTGCAAGGCCAATTACTTCAGGGCAAATTGACAACAAATTGCCGGGATAAAAACACTGCTGAAGGCTTGGTGCAAGGCCAATTACTTTCGTGCAAATTGACAACAAATCACCGGGATAAAAACACTGCTGAAGGCTTGGTGCAAAGCCAATTACTTTAGTGCAAATTGACAACAAATTGCCGGGATAAAAGCTCTACTAAAGGCTTGGTGCAAGGCCAATTACTTTCGTGCAAATTGACTACAAATCACCGGGATAAAAGCTCTGCTAAAGGCTTGGTGCAAGGCCAATTACTTTCGTGCAAATTGACAACAAATCGCCGGGATAAAAACTCTGCTGAAGAGAAGCCAAGCTGCTGCTGCCCTGGACTGAGGTGCAGTGGTTTCTGCCTCCTCTCTCTCTCCCTCCCCCTCAGTCCCGCTGCGGCTGCAGCTCCAGCTAGTGAAATTAAAAGCTTATCCCCGCTCAACTGAATTCCCTGGGGTCCGGGTGTGCGGCCCGGCGGGGCAGATGGCCTTGTCAGGGTCCGGCCACGCCGAGGGGCTGGGGCTTGGGCTGTGGCTTTGGCTTGGCCTGCCATCAGTGTCCACTTCATCATTCACCCGCTGCGCCATCCTTTTGTGATGTCCTCTTCATCCAGTCATGAGTGAGGGAATGATTCAATGCAAACTTAAGCTTACCACCCAGTCAGCCATCCGCGCTGGTGGGAAGGGCGGGTGGAAGGGACGCCTCAAATCATAATAATGTAATGTAGGCAGTCTGGAATTCCGTATGTATAGAGGTAGGGGCCTTCATTTACATAGAGAGAGAGATGTACGTTGAATAGGGGTTTTCAAGGGGACCAAACAAAAAATTGAAGGGATTTTATCCCCGCCTTGAAATGTGTAGATGTTTGAACGATGATGTACAATAGTGCCCCCCCAATGCTTCAATAACTATTAATGTACAACAAAAGTAATATTTATAAAGTGTGAAATGTTCAATTAATTAGTATTGGTCTCCTTAATACCCCTATTTGGTGTAAATGTTGGCCATGGCTAAGGAGCACCTCGGTTTGGGACATTAAAGTTAGGGGGGATCCTGAAATGGAACAAACTCTAGAGGTATATTTTGCACCTTCCATTATATAAGTAATCTACAATTGATGAGGTGGTTCATTTTTGAGCTCATTGAAATGAACTTTTTTGTGACTTCAAAAATTTGTAACTAGTTCCTTGAAGGTCCAAAAAATATGAAATAACTTGGATTAGATGTCAATTCTATTTTTCTTTTGATGAAAAATTTATTGAATAAGACTTCAAGTAGTCTTAGCTTCCCCCAAATGCAAATCAGCTGTTATGTTGGTCCATTTTAGGACCTCCTACCTTACATGCCACACATGGGTATTTGGATGCTTCACGCACATGCTCGAGAATTCAGCAAAACATACATTTAGAAGACAATAGACATTAAATTCAAGAAGCAAGGAGGAGGACCCTAGAAAATGGTCAAAATTAACAATAATTGGCATTTGTAAATTTATTGATTTACAAATAGAATTTTTTTTTGTTAAGCCATCCAACTGTGGCAATATTAGTCTACTTCTGTGATTTTTATTTATTTATTTAATATTTTTGGGGCAGAGGTGAATTAAGTTGATTCCATTCCATCCATTCCCAAATGGAGAGAATGATTTCACAAAACTATTTCAATGTATCTTTCTTCTTAAGGCCTAAAGGACCAAGGCCATTTTTTTTGGATCAAAATCACTCAAAATTGTCATTTTTAATGTATTCATCTAAGAAACCAAAAAATTATATATTTTTTTGTAATCTAACCATAGGGTCTTGTACTTAACTTGTTTGAGATCATGTGGTAAAAATTTCTTGAAGTTTGACCATTAATACTGATTGGAAGATATGAACAATCAAAGCTATTTTTTCAAGACGATGTTGAAACTGCCTGTTAACTTTCTCATTATTGGTTCAGCTAGAATGAATCAAAGCCTCACATGTATTTTACTCCTTGCAATAGAAATGGTAATATTGAGTGTTTTTTGATGGAAAAAAGGCCTTTGGGCTTTAACAATTAATCCTAGGTGTCCAAATTCATCTTTAGAATTGACAATTTTAGAAAAGTCATCATAAAGTATTGTTGGAAAGAATATTTTGGAATTGAAATGCAAATAAAAGTTGTAGAGTTTGAGTTTTAGATTCTATCCATATAATCAAATTCACCAATGTTATCACCATTATTTCTTGGAAGAATTTTGTTGGAATGGATAAGAAATGAGGTTCTCTTGACATGGCGATTTTTGGGAATTTTTGTATTCTTTGATTCTATAACCTCTCTTTTGCAATTTCAAGTTTAAATTAGAGTCAATGCAATTTTGGCTCCATCAACCACTTGACATACTAGTACTTCCACATTTGTAATTTAGAAAAAATTATACTCTAGTAACACCAAATTCTATCCATGGATAGGACAACAACTTCACAAAGTATCTCTAAAACTTAGGGTGACTTTCATCCATGGCAAGTTGTACTGAGAAAGAAATTTGATTTTCAATTTGTACATTGTCTATAAGGTAGACCAACCTATTACCACCCTAATTTGCAATTTGATTATCTTGGGGTCAATTCCAAGATGGACAAATATTTTTCAAAGGTGTGCACATGTTTCACAAATCAAACCCAAGTGGAATTATAATTTTCTAATCAAAATTGTAATTTCTATGAATTTTTGAAGTGTTCAGCCCTAAATCACAAAAACATCCATGACTAGGGTTATGAACCCCTTATAACAACCCATAACCACTTTCTTATGCTCCTATAAGCATCTAAGTATTCACCAATCAACTGTTGCCACGTTATCCTAAATGAGATAAATGCACTAATTCTATCAGATTTCCTGATAGAATTGGCTCATTTCTAGACAGATTTGGATAGTGGAATGGGTGGTAATGGGGCCAAATATAGGGTGACCAGTGACGAAAATGGGTTGCATACAGAAGTAGGTTGGTTTACCTTAACCCTAAAACGTCTCAATCATTTTTTTTGAATTTTTGCACATTTTTGCTTATAACTTTGTACATATATATCATTTACCAGAATTCAATGAATTTGGTCATTAAGGAAGGTTGCCTTTTCTAGATTCAAATCGGTTACATTTGATAAATGAGAAGTTAATTGGATGAAAGAGTGCCTTGAAGCCCTCTGTTCATCGTCCAGAATATGGACGTCGAAGCGCATTAGGGTTAAATTGGACACCGGAGAGCTTCAAGCAGGACGTTAAATCCTGTAATTGAAACTGACGTGGTGTAGGTAAATCGAGCCCCCCACAAGTGAAACTTGTTTTACCAAGGGTTGATAAGGGTTTTGGGGTTTATGTTTTGTTGGGTTTTTTGGTTGTGTCAAGGCCCTCCCCAACTAATTAGGGCTCTCTGAATCCAAATATGAATTCAGAATTTGAAAAAAATAAATCTTGAAATTAAAAAAAAATAAATCAGTGTTTACTCCGGGGTAAATCCAGGTGTGCCACGTAAGTTTCGTTTACACGATTTAACGCCACACAAGCTTCAAGGATAAACCAATGATTCCCATCATATTAAAATAGATGATTTCCACAGTCCCCAGCTCATTGTTTAAGGGATAAAACATGATCCTCCCAAATTAGATCCACCACCCAAATCAAATCCCTGCTTGATGTGATGCAAAGCAGCTGTGGTGAAGGTGATGAAACTGAGGAGGCAGCCGCAGCCACAGCCGCAGCAGGGCTGAGGCCCGAGGACCCCCCGACAGTTGCCATACGGTATGGGAACTGAACACGGACACTGGGAAGTCAGTCTGCAGCAGCGGCGCGCGCGGCCACTGCTGCCTCCTCGGCTCCGGCCTCCTTCTCACTTGAGGTCTAAGCTTAGCTTCAGCTTAGCTGGGACCGGGTCTGGCTCTGGTGCGCGCTCTTCAGCTTCACATTAGTTCGGGGTCGCAAAGTGTGTGGGCACATGTCTTGCCAGCCTTTGCACATGCTTGCCCCTGCCCACTCCCCCCCCTTTCACCCTCTTCACCCCCTTTCACCATAACTTACATTTTCCTACCATAGGAAAGCTCAATCTGCTGGCAGGATGGTAAATCCTACCATCGAAGGTGGGCCCAAAAGGGTAAAACTTGAGTTACTCAGGATAAAAGTAAAAAAGCCCCCTATTTTGTACTGTGTTTGGGGGTATGTTCTTGATCCTACCTAAGGTGGGTACACCTAAAAGTGCCACTTTTTGGTACTGTACCTAGTAACTATTACTGGTCTGATCAAATTTTCATATAGTCTTTTTGGCAAGTGAAAGCACGTTCCAATGCACCAAAAAACGCAGCATTTGGATACAATATGCAAAAGTTATTAAGGTTCAAAGTCTATTTCTAAAAGTGCTTCAGCCAAATAGGTACATAATGGAATTCAGAAATGTACAACAACTATAGATGGCACTTTTAGGTGAGGTGCAATTTTAGGTGTACTCACTTTAGCTAATTTGGGGTCTTTGATCACAAATATGAATTGAGAATTTGCAAAAACAAATTTGTGCAAAAAATAAAAAATTTCAGCGTTTACCCTTGGAGTAAATCCAACCTGCTGGGCCCACCTTTGATAGTAGGATTTAATGTCCTCCAATTTGCTACTATGGTCGAAGCATGCAAAACCATCAATACAAACAATTCAGCATAGTTGGATTCATCTTTTTCTAAAAATAATATTTTTGAAGTATAAGTGAGTGAAAATCGTGCATAGTAAAAAAAAATAGATTTTTCAGATGTGATATATGATTTTTGAAAGTGTGATAGTTCCCTAGACCACTGAAATTGTCACATAGGTGGACCCAAATCTAAAATTTGCAAAAATCAATAGTCAACAAATCAAAGTTTAAGTATATGTCCTTCAAATGCATTATTTAGCGAATCAAGGTTAAGGATTTGGAAGAAACATTAACAAAAATCTAGGGACATGTTTAGTGGTGGTCTAGGGTACAAAAATGGGAATAGGGATGCTACAAGGTGTTTTTACCTCATTACTTGACATGATTTGATGGTAGAATAATAAATTAACCCCTAAAGGACCAACATGCCTTTTTTGGCAACATAACTATTTTGAGTAGGTACATGTGACTAGAGATTTCTATATTTTGGGCCCAAATTTTAATAGAAGGTTTGGATGAGGAATATCTTTAAAGCCCAACAATTTTCATGGTTAAAAAATTATTGCATGATATGTTGTTTATTTCTCAACTTGGGCAGTTTGGGCAGATCAAAAAAATCACTTTTTTAGAAAATAAACATTTGAAATTGGTTTAATAGATTTATGTATACGTGGAAAGCTTTGAATCATTCCATTTGGACTAATGAGTCAAAAGTTATGAAGAGTTTTAGTTTGCGGGTAGTTATAGATTCCCTACTCTAAAATAAATTTTGAAGTCCTTTATTTTACTCAATTTTCAATATTTTTGGAAAAAAATAAAAAAAATTGGGTGTAGGTTGTTTATTACAACATTTGAACCATTGGGATTGGCAAGTTTCAATTTCACAAATAAATTCTTAACAATTTAGTATTTTGAATCATTCTCTACTTCTTTTTACTTATTATTTTTTTCTATATTTTATCCAATTCCAAATGATTTGAAATTTTTTGAGCATGTAGCCAACTTGCCTTGGAGAATGAATCCAAAGAAGCACTACCATTTTGGACTCTTTTTCATGCAAATGTGAGCTATAAAGTGTAGCTTCTCGGATTTTCATAGTGATAAAAAAAGAATTTTTGTAACTTCAAATACTAATATCTTGTAATCCACACGGAAAAAAATTCTGAAATTCTGAAATTTTTTTCCTCATTATTTCAAACTTGAATACTACAAGATTCTATGGTTATATGTGTCTAAAAACAATATTTTCCAAATATTTGGTATTTGTGTTAGAAATGACAGTTTTGGAGGGTTTTTGGTGAAAACATAGTCAAAGAACTTTAGGGGTTAAAGTATTTTTGGACAAGTGAATATACCTGGCAAGTGGACTTGTGGGCAATCCTAGGAGGATGTCTATAGTATTAGCACTATAAAATTTTGTTTGAATTTTTTCTTTGTGATGGTAATTTTGTGAATTTTCTATAGTACTATGGGATTTCCAAGTTAATATTCAATTGTTACCGGTTATTTGGGGGTTTAGGGTAGAATTCCATCTATGAATGTTAGTTAATGAATGAATGGGTTACAATATATTGAGGCAATTACAATTTGTGAAACAAGGATAAAATCAATTGTCACGTAGAATAGAGGCTAATGTAGAAGGTGAAGTCCAGGGTTCCTATGGCAATGAAGGCTGGCAGTGAATCTATGGTGTTGTAGAAATTGTAGTGTGAATGAAAGTGATATTCTTTTGTGATATTGGATGTTCAATGAGCAAGTCAATAGTAACCAGTGGAGTAATTGTAGATAATGAGGATCTATTGTAATATCAAAATGAAATACAAAGTGGTAATCAATTGAAATTTAGAGTTTGTGTATGTATGTGTGCAATTGAACTTCTCTGCTTGAATCTACTAATTATGGAGAATGGAGAATGGTGTGATGAATTTGGGACTATTTTATGATATGAATCTATTGTAAGTTATATGTTGGAATGGATGTGAATCTATAGTGAGTGCTATTGGTGGTTGTGTGTTGGGTTTACAATTTTTATTTTGTGATTGAATAAATTTTATGTGATCAATTGGATAGAGTAAATTAATAGATGCAGTTAGGAGATCAATAGTGTCGAAGTGAGTGTATGGGTCATGACAATTGTTATTCAATATTGCTATAGTGTATTTTGGGATTTGAGTGGCATATGAGAAAAGTACAAAATCTACTGTTAATTGAAATCATTCTAAGTGGAATATGAGCAGTTTCAATAGGAGATCTGAATTTAAAAGATCAATTGGTAAAATGAGAGAGAATTTGTAAAGTAGATTCATTAGATTTTATAAAAGAATGTTGGAGAATAAGAATCATGGTGGGAGCGGAATCAATAGATGATGTAGTGAAGATGTAGGGGAGACTCAATTAAAGATTGTTTCTATATGGTGGTTGGAGTTGAAGTGAAGCTGGGAAATAAAGCTAAAGCTATGGATTTAGAGGACAACTGAATAAGTTTCCTATTCTTGGGTTAATTGTAATAAAATTGGTTCTATCTATTGTATGTGTTGGACTAAATATTTTCCCTTGTCTACAACAGTACATAAATGGGGGAATTAACTTAATTTTCTACTTCTAAGAATTATCATAAAGTATCCACACCCTTATGGTGATGAACTTAAACTATAGGTATTTATCAATAGATTATCTATTGTAAATTTCCATTTACAATGTTCCTATGCAAAATTGGCCTTATCGGTGCATTTTGTCAATTTTGCAAACCAATTGAATTGCAAACTAGCTCAAATCACTTACAATTGATTTTAATAAGGGGAAAGAAATTGTTAAGTTCAAGCATAACATTGTTTTACCAATGAGGTAGGGGGCCTTCTTGGCATCCTTGAAAAAGGGACCCTATAGTGAACAAAATTGTCTTGTTGATGGCTCTTCAACAATTCCAATCCTTCAATTAATTCGTAAGTCCCCCCCAAGAATCTAATATAGCACAATACCTTCCCATGATGGGGAGGATCATTGTTTGGTTATACAATGTTATGAGAACATGCTATATTTTGGTGTTGTATATTTTTTTAGAGTTTGGGGTTTAGGATACAAAATGATAATTGAAAATGTATGATTAGGAAGTCTTGTTAGATTGTTTTGAGCTTTATATCCTCATAAAAAGAATTGAAATTTGAACATCATTAAAAGAAAAAACCCCATTCCTGTACCTGTTCCTTTGCAATGGACAATAGATTCACCTAAATGTGTTAGTAGAGTTCCCTTAATGTATTCGCCACATGTGTGATTGTAATTTGATGACACAATTGAAGAACACAAAGGAAAATATGGTTGGCTAAGTGCTAATTTTCACAGGGTTTAGTTTTGGGGGCACCTATAGGACGGTTTCATAGGTCTAGGGAACCAACACTTTGAAAATTTGTAGAAATTACATATTGTAGCCAAAAAATCTATTTTTTTTTAATATTCATAATTTACACTCGCTAATACTAGAAAAATATCATTTTTAGAAAATATTGCCCCCAACTATATTGAATTCCTTATTTTGACGGTTTTGGGTGTTTCCATTGTAGTGAGAGACCTTGGGAAAAAAAAAGACATGCCATGTACTGTAGTTCATTTAATAAATGTCAAACTATTTTGAGTCTTCTTTGTTGTTTGTTTGTTTAACCCTGAACTACTGGCAACGCCATTTTGTAGCTTTTGCATGAACAAAAGATCATGTGGAGAACAACTAAAGTTTTTTCATCTATTTTTGCTTCGTTGACCCTTTACGGAGGGTTACGAAGAGTACCCAATTGAATTTGTAGTCTTGCTAGTGTTTTTCTTCTTGTGAATGAGAAGTTAGTAACAAAAATGGATCACAAAATATGCTATTTTGAGTGTATTTTGGGAAGTTGTTGCTCCTTGCTCTAAATCTAAAATTTCTCGACAAAAACAATTTTTTTTGAGTTTGAGACCAACTAACAAAATGAAGGTCATATTTTCTAGTTTCTTCTCAAATTGAAATTTTGGAAAAAATCATAGTTTTGAATATTTTATTGCAATTTGAACTTGGGATAAATTTTTAATGTCTTTTGGATTGTGATTATAGAATGAAACGGAAATTCAGTTTACATCATGATGTTTGCCACTAAAATGTACACACATGGTGAAATTCTCAGTTTTTTTGAGATAATTTTGTATTTGATATGATTTTTCTTCACTTTTTCTTCAAAAATTCTCAGAAAAATCATTTTTCCTCCAAAAAATCTAAATTTTTTGGGAAGTATAGAAGAAATGTAAATTCATCTCTGAAAAATAAATAGAATTTTTTTTCATACATATTCAGACTCAAAATGGTAGCTAACTGTGTGTTGGCAAAGGGGCTGAAAACGGTGGTTATAGGTCTGGCGTTTAAGGGTTAACAAATGGAGAGAACCATCGGTTTCAATCTAGAGAGTAAGTATGCTTTTGTCCGACCTAAATCAACTTAATATAGGATGTTGAGGTGAGAGATTACTCACTTAACTCCTAAATGACGCTGGAGCCATTTTGTGGTCAATGGATAGGAGAGCCTTTTGCGAGACAGGACATAATTGCAAGCATTCATACTTGGAATTAGGGGTGGAAAAGGAAGGTCTTCTATAGTTCTTTGACTTCAAAAGTGCACTTTTGAATTTTTTAATACCAATGATTCCCACGGTTTTAGAAAAAATGATTTCTTGGGTGACTCCCTGTGTTGTTTAAGGGTTAATGTTCTTGATGCCCAAAATCACTTGGAGGGAGTTGTTTCTGAGACAGTCATTGCCTCTTTTGAAGTCATTGTCATTGTCATAGTGAGCTCAAAATTTTTAATTATTTTCAACTCTCCAATCTAATTTAAATATTAATTTTTTATTAATTTTGAGTCCCCCATCACCCCCACCCCCTCTTATAATTTTGAGAGCGTGGACCTCGATACAATCAGTATGGGATAAGAGAATGGCATTTGTATTTACATTATTGTATTTGTATTTGTATTTATTATCCATATCCATACCTAGTATCCGTACCTAGTTTCCATATCCATATTGATGTAACTATTCTTTGTATCCATATCCATATTGATGTAACCATACTCTAAATCCATATCCACTATCCGTATCAATATTCAATATGTGTATACGATGGTTGTTGATTTTTCTTGGAGGGGGCATTGCCAATTTTGTGATTTTTTTCCTTGAATTTAGAATACTATGAATTTAGAAGCCAAAGGTTGACATGTACCCATTTCCAATGTAAACAATCTTTCAATTTCAATAATTCAAGAACTACTTTCCCACTCACTACTTCAAAACATGTGTCATAAATTTATTAATCCCAATCTTGAAAATAAGTAAAAAACACATTCCAAGCTTTGGTTGGAAATGGTTACACCTATAGGTTGAATATGGATCCCTAGTTGGGAATAGGTGGTTCTACCATACTACCTAAAGTCACCCTATTATTTCCAAATAAATTCAAGTTGTGCCAACTCTATTTAATTTTTTTAATTTAATGGTTGAAAATCAATCATAATTCACCATGATTCGAATCTGAGAGTGACATTACAAACCTTCTCCCTACATAAAAAATAAATAACCTCTAATTCTTTTTCTTATCATGAAATTCAATTGCATTACCCAAAAGTGACATAAAACATCTCTTATTAAGTGACCCCCAAATGCCAACGACGCTAGTTTGGAAGCCTAAAAGCATGAGTTTGCGAGCTGTGAGCGTAGGTTTTGTGAGCCCAGAGAATTAACCAAAAACACCTGTGAATTTTTTAAGCCAAGAGAAAAAAAATGAAGTCATTTTTAAAACATCTATTTATAGTAAAATTTCAGCTTCATGACCATGGACCTATGAACGTGGACCTATGAACGTGGACCTATGACCGTGGAAATGTGGTTAATGTATTTTAAAATTTCAAACCCTACTATCTCTAAAGGGCCTCTCAATACCTTCCAAAAAAAATTTGAAATTTTGAATTTTTTTTTGAGGTTCAAAATCCAAAATCCAACAAGAGGTTTTCTAGGGTGATGGAGTTGTGGAAAAAAAAACTTTAAAAAAATAAAAAATAAACTTTTTTTTTTCCCCCAACTTTATCACCCTGAAATTGATCTTTCGGTACCGAGAGAAGGTTTTCAAGGGTGAAAAGTTGCAAAAAAAAATGAACTAGTAACATAGTCGGAAAAAAAAAAGTTGAAAAAAAATGAAAAAAAAAGTTTTGAGAGCTCCCAAGCCCTCTACCTCCAAATCCCTTTTAATATCCCATGAGGGGGATACTAGATATAAAAATCCAAAATTCTTAAAGCACGGTGATAGGTCCATGCCCTAAAAATCACAAAAAATTTCACCAAAGATTCTAGGCTCACAAGGTCACAAGCTCATAGGCTCACGCTCGCAGGCTCACAAAATAGCATCCCTGTCCAAAATGCTACAATTTCTAAAATTGAGTCTTCAATTCTTCATTGAAGATGAACGGCATTGATGAAAGAAAACAAAACAAACTATCAACCATGTGTCAAGTAGACAAAGGTTGTTAGAGCATCCCCACTCCAAAGACAGCCAAATGGCCCAGGAAAGAAGCACTTGCCAAGCCATTAAGGAAGCTTGAGCTTGGCCAAAAAAATTTGCCCCACCCCAATGCACCAACAAGCACATGAAAACAACCAATTCTAAATTTTGAGGTACCTTTTCCGACTTCCAAAATCAGTGCTGACAAGGTTAAACGTCTTTTAATTCTAAAGTGCCTTGAAAATAGCAATTGAATACAAAATAAGCACACCAAGCTGGACCAAATAATCTTCATGTGGCCTTGCCATCATCAAATTTGGCCGGGCCCAACCGTTTTTCTTGGCTTTGCCATGCTTGTTGTGGGACAATTAAAATGGCCGGGCCTGGCCACTTACCCAGTTTGCATCATTCTTTACATTGCGGTGGAGATGCTCTTACCCAAACCAAACCATCGGCATGACCAATGGATATACGAAGAATGTGTTCAAACAAAGGAATGGTAGCACGAACAACAATATGGATAGCAGTTGTCAGGGCATGACATTAAATCAGTCTCACAAAGTCCCTGAGTTTACCACAGGGTAAACGCTCACAGGGTAAACGCTGAAATTTTTTATTTTTTGTATAATTTTATTTTTTCAAATTCTGAGTTCATATTTGGCATCAGACACCCCGAATAAATTTTGAGAGACCACACACAACCAAAACACCAAACACAAACATAAACCCCAAACCTCAATCAACCCCTAGTAAAATGAGTTTTATCCTACTGAAGCCACGTTCTACCCCTCTATCGCACCTTCATGGGACTGATTTAACGTCTTGTGTTGTCAGGAGGTTATCAAGAGTACATCAATGGAATTTGTTCACTTGCTTGCTCTCATGCCTCAACATATCGGCCACACACCTGCGGAATTGAGAGGCTAACTCTGCTCACTTGCTCACTTGCTTGGTTGAATTGAAAATCGCTGGGGCTCGCCACGGGCTTGTCTGAAGCGGATGGACGACTCCTCCCGTCCCGTCTCCCCAAAACGCTTGATGAAACCCACCACACAAGCATGATTTTGTGCACAGAAAAGACTAAGTTACAACTGAGGGAAGCCAGGTTTTACAGATTTGCAGATCTCAAATTGTCCCGCTTTCCAAGGCCGCCTCGTGGTTGCACATCTATGTGGCGTAGCATGTGGAATGCAATGGAATGGTCTCACCTTCATCCCTGCCTGGAGTTTGAGATTTTCTTGGCAATCTTTTTTATTCTTCTACTCCTCGTCTAAGCTTAGCTGGGTGGGGGCATAGAGCTGTTGCTCTTCATCACCGGTATGGTGGGTACACCCAAAAGTGTCATTTATTCATACTGTGCCTAGTTACTGTTATTAGCTTGTTCAGATTTTTATGCAGTCTTGTTGGTAAGTGAAAGCATGTTCCAATATATCAAAGAACGCAGGATTTGGATACTATATGCAAAAGTTATTAATGGTCAAACTTTGTTCCTGAAAGCGCCATCTACACTATGTACACGTGAGTGGTTTTGGAAATGTATGTGAATTGTAGATGGTGCCTTTAGGAATGTGGCTTTTTTGGGTGTACCTACCTTATTAGGACTAAGGTAGGAAGTTCTAAAAGTTCATAGGCTCCAAAATTGCACCTCTTTAAATGTGCACTATTTGTACATGTTTTTTTCTTATGTAGCCTTCAACAATGTGCATATAGTGTACATTTTTAGAGGTGGATGATTATAGAGCCTTTTGTCATGTCAACTTCAAAATTCTTATAACTAATTTCATAATGCTCCAAAAAATATGAAACAACTTGGGTTACATGATAATTCTACTTTTCTATCAAGGAAAATTTACTACAAGATAATTCAAGAAGTTTCACCATCCAAAAATTTAGTTTAAGCTGCTAAATGAGCAATTTATGGACTACTGGGCAACCTAGTTAACCCCTAAATGCCCAAGGCATGTTTTGAGCCTCTTGGAATTTGCTCTAAATTGAACAAAAATCCAACATTTTGATAAGTTGAATCAACTTTTTTTAAATTGTAACCTTACAAATTCAAACTAGACATATTAGAGATCACATAGGAAAAGAAAATACAACAATATCATTTAAGGATTAAAAGATTATAATGTTTGATCATGAGGGTGTTGAAACTATGAAAATCTTTGAGCTCTATTTTTGCAAGTTAAGTTTAAAAAATTGGTCACCAAAAAAATATGAGGTTAAAGGGCCTAAGAAGCATGATCCCAATCAATTTATGGCTTCTCAAAATCTACTCTACAATTTTTTTTAAATGAATTTTTAGTGTGATTTTTTCTCTAAGATCTAATGTATTTGAGGCTCATTTCCAAGAGTCCTTAACACTATAGAATGTCAAGATTGCAATGGATACCCTTGCACTAAATCTTGAATAGAAAAATCGTAATCATTCATTTTCAAAATCAGATTGTTGATGCTAAAATTAGACTTTGAAAAAAATCTTCCAACAATACAAACTACTAAAAATAGCAATTTGGTAAGGTTTTATTCAACTTCAAAGTTTCTTTGACACCACATTTTGGTGCCTTGGGCATTTAGGGGTTAATCACAAGAGCTAGCTTTGGAACTGAGACTTAGTATGAGCTTTGATTGGGGATTTGGGAAGCTGATTTCAATTTGGGCATTTAAGGTAGAAGGCTCATAAATCACCCATCTAAGGGCTGAAACTGAATTTTGGGGAGGTGAACCCGGAGGTGAAACATCTTGAAATATTTTTAAGTATGTTTTCCATAAAAGATAAGTAGAATCAACATCTAACCCAAGTTGTTTCATATTTTCTGGAGCTTTATAGAATTAATTATCAAATTTTGAAGTTGAAAAGTCATAGGGCTCTAAAATGGTGCCCTAGCTAAAATGTACATTGTCAATACACTACTAAAGGCTATGAAAAAGCGACATGTACAAATGATGTACATTTAAGGTAGGGCACCATTTTAGAACTTGCTCCATTTAACCCCTAAAGCCATGAACAACGTTTTTTGAGATTATAAATTTTTTGGGCAGCTCACTATGGATGGAGTTTTTATTTTTTTTCTTTGAAATTTTGATACAATGTGTGCCCAAGGAGTAGCTTTAAGGTCCAATAATTTTCATAACTTTTGACTTCACGATTAAAAAGTTATGACATGATATGTGGTTTTCTTTACTTGGCGGGCAGCCCGAGCAGCTGAAAAAACTTCTTCAAAAAAACTTCTTTTTAAAAAGTGAAATTTCAAATTGGTTCTTTAGGTTTATACAAAAATGTGAAGCTTTGAATCAATCCATTCCAATCAATGAGTCAAAAGTTATGAAGATTTTGAGTTTGCGGTAGTTTGCAGCCAGTTATAGAATCTCTACACTACAAAAAAAGTTTGAAATTCTTCATTTAATTCAATTTTTCATATTTTTGGAAAAAAAATAAAAACAGAAGGTGTAGATTGTTTATTACAACATTTTAACCATTGGGATTGAAAATTTTCAATTCCATGAATAAAATGTTCACAATTTAGTATTTTGGCTCATTTTTTACTTCTTTCTACTTACTTATTTTTTCCTATATGTTGTACAATTCCAAATGGTTTGAAATTTTTTGAGAATGTAGCCAACTTGCATTGAAGTATGAATTCAAAAATTAACCACCATTTTGAATTTCTTTTCACACAAATGTGACCTTGTGAAGTGTAGCTGCCCGGATTTTCGCAGGGATAAAAAAACAATTTTTGTCAATTCAAATGCTTATATCTTGCAATCTACACGGTGGAAATTTCTGAAATTTTTTCCACATGTTTACAAACCACCTTACTTCAAGATCCTACGGTTACATGAGTCAAAAATATGTTTAAGAAAAAAATTGCACTTGTATTAGAAATGGCAGTTTTGGAGCATTTTTGGTGAAAACATAGTCAAAAACCTTTAGGGGTTAAGAGCCTTCTACCTTCTACTATACAATATACTAAGTGTTGCTTCACCCTCATAAAACAAAATCTTGGACTTAGGCATGACATGACCTGTTGGATTCTCTGGACCCTATATAATTTTGAATTGTTAATTAAATAACCCATAAACAATGTAGAGGCCATTTCTGGTTGATGAATGAGAGAGAATCTCTCTGTAGGATAGAAATGTAACTATTCATCATGGGAAGTAGGGGCGGAAAGGAAAGATCTTCTATAGTGGTATGATTTCCAACAATTGCTTTTGAATATTTTGAAACCAATGATTCCCATAGTATAAAATTTATGATTTCTACGCTTACTGACTTGTCACTTACGGGTTAAAAATAAGCACGTCTATAATCATTACTAAGAGCATAGTTGTTGTCATTTGACTCCTATGATAGAAATACCATAAACATTCAAAAGATGCATTTCACCTTGTAGGATATTAGAAACTTATTAAGAAATTGAATTCTATACGTGCACAAACAAGGAAGAAGAAGAATGCCAAAGAAAAGGATTTTTTTCTTTAAGAATGAATAATTTCTTCAATTTAAAAGTGAATTCTTAATCTAAAATCCCATTCCTTTCTCATAGCTCCACCTAAAATGGCTACCTTATGAACTCGCTTGAGATTTCTTGTATACATCAAATGATCCTTTAGGAAATAAAATAAATTATTTTTATTGGTCTTATTGACAGTGAACGAATGTTCCAACTTATTTAGCATGACTTGTTTAGATACCGTATGAATGACTTATGGATTTCAAAACATTGTCTCTAGTTTTATGACAAATTGACATTAGGCTCTTGTAGTCTCTCATGTCTTGATTTGAATAACATCTATTTTTCTTCCTCTAAAAAATATCCTTATGTATTAGACATAAATAAAACATTGAACATCAATTTGGGTATCACTAGAAGAGGGAAAATGCATTTACGAAACTAAAGAGACATGTTCTAACTAGTAATGCGCATTGTAAGTTGTCACTATTGAAAACATAATTATCCTGTTAGACCAAACATTCAAATTTTGAACAGCAAATGAATACAAACACAACCCAAATACAAAATGATTTTTTTTTTCATTTGTGAATTTTTTTGTAGCTTCTTTTGGAAGTTTGTATACAAGTTGATTTAACCTAATGAATGTGGTCTATAAATCACAATATACAACTATTATTTGAGAACCATTGTTACATTATTATTCTAAGTTGCATTTTACAAATACATCTTTACAATTTCCAAAATTTGGACTATCTCCTAGTCCTTAAGGGATTAAAACATGAAGGCAAAAATTCCTTGATGATGAATACTTGGGTATATTTAAAAAAAAATGAAAAGCACATATCAATGAATGATTCCTACATTTGCATTTGGAACAGGATTTCAATGCATTAGAAGGGATTAGAGGGCAAGGAAAGCTTGTTTCAAGGTTCTTCCCTAGCCCATTCCTTGTGTTGTCCAGAAACTACAAATCAGCCCTATTGGTTGAATTTTTTGAGTTTTTGAAATTTAAAAACAAAAAAGTCTTAATAAAACTAAAACTAAATTAAAAAAAATACAAATTTTTTAATAATAAATTTTAATTTTAAAATAAAAATGAGTGACATGTCACTTTCTCAACCATGTCAGAGTGCTAATGTGGCACATTTCCACAATTTGGGAACTCTAAATAACTTGTGAGCTTTCAATGCCCTCAAATCTCTTCTAATGCAATAAATTATTAAAATATTTGTAATGCAACAAATATTTTAAAAATCCATTGTAGATTTGTTAAACTTGAATTTTTAAATTTTTAGAATTTGTTTTTAGGAACTTGGTCAAAGGTTGCTATATTTTATCAAAATTTAGGTTCTAATATTTTATTAAAATATAATTATCTTAAAAGGTAAAGTAAAGGTAAAGTTAAAAGGTAAAGTAATTTCTAGATCTAGGAGAGAATACTTTTTATTTCATTTTCTGCTTGAGAGAAAAAGTATTGCCGTTCCTAAGCACAAAATACTCAAGTGTCCAACTATATTTAAATAAATGCAAAAACTTAATTATTTTTTCCATAGAGTATATTGATGTTTACATAGAAAGTATTGATTTGTTCCATTTAAATTAGAGATCTAAAGGTTCCAAAGAGTCATGTAAGTTTCTCATTTAAAGCATTTTTTTGAAAAAATTCATTTCATCTTTGTCTTGAATTCATTCCTAAATTCATTTTTATCAATTTTTCAAATCAAAGGTCTCTATATGGGCATAAATTAATTACTACAACAATCTCATTTTTAGGATTTACATCTTTTAGTTCATTTTAGAACTATCAACAATTTATTTCTCCTTCCATCTTGTACCTACTTCTATTCAACAAATCTTTTTTGTTGCAGGATCCAATTTTGATTCTTCTACTCACTTCTATTTGCAAATGTGTATTAACTTGAAAGTTTTTTTTTTCATTCAAAGAATACTACATTTGCCTTTGTTCCTAATCCAATTTTTTTGAAGTGTGTGTTTAAGAAGCATTATTCTACATTTTTTTAAATTACTTTTCTTCCCCAAAGGTTGAATTTTTTGCCTATAAATTGATCACCCAAAATTGTTATGATCTAAAATATCTAACAATCAATATTTTTGACAATTAATTCCATTCTTACTAGATAAAATAATCTTTTTTTGTATGGTTGAAATTAGAAATCTCAAGCAAAATATCAAAGTGGGACAATTCATTGAAGACCTCTACTATTAAGTAGTTGTTAGGCCTTAAAATGATGATTTCTACGGTGATTAGTCCATCTTTACAAGGTGATGATGACTCTCAAACAATAGTTGTGAAGTATGATCAATAGATCATACCCATATGGTTAGCCAAAGTTAACCAATATTAACTACTAATAAAGTTGACCAATATTTTTCAATGAAACTTGCAACCAAAAATTAAACATTCCTTCTAAAATCCTGTGTAGATTGAATATTTGTGCTTTTCACAAGGCATTTTGAATTCTCTTTTTAATTCAAAATTTTACCTTTAATCATTGTGATATTTGAAGATTTCTGACACTACTTTTTTTATTTGATTTCTTTTGAATTCAAAAGTCACTTTTTGAGACTCTAAACATACTGCCTTGCACTTATTTCAAAATGATCAAATATTTGCAAAGCAAAGTCTTCAGAATATAAGGTAAACTACCCTATTGTAGTCAGAATTTGAGCAAGTCCACTATGGGCAAAATTGTAATGGTGGTGTGCATTTGAGAACTTGAATGTACACCACCATTCCATTCCAATTCTCCTTACAATGGACTTACTCCAATTTTGACGGCAACGGGGTAGTTTACTTTAACCCCTAAAGGACCAGCATGCCTTTTTTGGCAACATAGCGATTTTGGGTAGGTACGTGTGGCTAGAGATTTCCATATTTTGGAACCAAAATTTAATAGAAGGTGCAGACGAGGAGTATCTTCAAAGCCCAACAATTTTCGTGACTTTTGACTACATGGTTGAAAAGTTATCACATAAAACGTTGTTTGTTTCTCAACTCGGGCAGTTTGGGCAGATTAGAAAAAATCACTTTTTTTGGAAATAAAAATTTGAAATTGGTTTTATACATTTATATATACATGTAAAGCTTTGAATCATTCCATTTGGATTAATGAGTCAAAAGTTATGAAGGATTTTAGTTTGCGGGTAGTTATGGATTCTCTTCTCTAAAATAAACTTTGAAGTCCTTTATTTTACTCAATTTTCAATATTTTTGAAAAAAAATAAAAACATTGGCTGTAGATTGTTTATTACAACATTTGAACCATTGGGATTGTCATTTTTCAATTCAATAAATAAATTGTTACCATTTTTGTATTTGAATCATTCTATACTTCTTTCTTCTTACTATTTTTTTTGTACATGTTGTACAATTCCAAATGATATGAAAATTTTCAAGCATGTAGCCAACTTGAATTGGAGAATAAATCCAAAGAGTTGCAACCATTTTGGACATTTTTTCATACAAATGTGACCTTCTAAAGTGCAGCTGCCCGGATTTTCAAAGTGGAAAAGAAATGATTTTTGTAACTTCAAACACTAATATCTTGCAATCTACATGTCAGAAATTTCTGAATTTTTTTCTACATCTTCTCAAACTAGTGCACTAAGAGATCCTATAGTTACATGTGTCAAAAAATTTTTTTTTTCTGAAATTTGGTAGCTGTCCTAGAAATGACAGTTTTGAAGCAGTTTTGGTGGAAACATAGTTGTGGTCCTTTAGGGGTTAAAAAACTCACCTATTTGATTGTCCTGAGATATTACATGCATGTTCTAAAGGACTGAAAATACCCATTCTTTACCATGAAATGGAATAATTACCATGTCATCCTAAGAGCATCCCCATCCTTGCTCTTCAAAGCAACACTTTAAACATTTTGGACCACTGATTTTCCTTGTTAGAGGAAGATCAATGCTGTAGAATGTTAAAAGTGTGGCATTTGAAGAGCACGCATGGGAATGCTCTAAGGGGTGTTTCACATTACGGCTGTCCAAGTCGAGAGGCCCTCGATTCCACCAGTCAGATTTTAAAAACCATGATTTTCACCAATTAGATTTGAGAAAACCATGACCTCTCGACTTAGATGGCCATAGTGTGAAATGCCCCTAACTAAGCAAGCCTCTGATCAGTTTGCTCCCTCGAGCTTCTCCATGTGCAGAATAAGTTATGTGAAATCATGGAGCCCTCGTCAACTTGATGATCCGTCCATCCATCGATCCATCCCCAACGTGGTGCCGTACACAGTGGCCGGTGATGCTCTGTCCAAATCAAATAGAGTGCTGTGCAATGGAATGAGATGGGATGCAGTCGGGTGACAAACGCAATGACAGGAATGGAATTAAGCTTACCGGTAAACTAACTTACCGTACACGTACGTCTGTTTCCGCCACTTCGTGCTGGAATATTTTACTTTTCTCAATTCGACAATTTTGGCAGCTAGGGCAGATAGGAATTTTCTTCGTTGTGCGCGCTTCACGAGGACCCTCCTAATTGGAGATCCATGTGTGCCTTTTTCCCAATTTTTCTCAAGAACAACGTTTTCAAATTTTTAGAAATAGTTGCAAATAGTTTTCACATCTTCCAAATTTCCCCGAGGTTTTTAGGAAACTGACCTAAGGTAGAACCACCTATTCCTGATCAAGGACCTATATCCAACCTATAGGATGTGGCTATTTTCAACCAAGGCTAAACGAGATTTACAATCAAAGCTAGGAATGTACTTTTCGTCCATTTTCAAGGTTGGGACTAATAAGGTCACGATACATGTCCCAAAGTGTCATAAAGTATGTGGAAAGTACCAATTGGGAAAGAAGTCTTGGCTATGATCCAAATTAGAAGACTTTAGACATCGGCTATGGGTTCAAAGCACTTTTTGGCTTCTAAAAATCATAGTAATTTCAGTTTTGGGGATAAAATTATGAAAAATTTGCAATCCCAATCTATCTTATCTTGCTACATGAAAAAAATTTGCATAGCCTTATATTCCTCATGATCTGGTCCAAAACTGCTTAAGTGATAGGTATAGGTGGTTCTACCTTACATGTACAGTAGAGTGCTTGCAAGCCCCCCGTCTCTCTTTTTTTTTTCCTCCTCTTCCTCCTCCTTCTTCTTCTTTATTTTTTTTGTTGCCGAGAATGAGTGGCTCCGGCATGATGGTGCTAAGTGTGGAGCCCTGGTGGGGGGTGTCGGACTCCCCGTCCCGTCCGGCCATGTTCCAGTGGGCTCGTACTCCGCCTGCCTGCGGCTCCTGTCCCTGGCTGGCTGGAGATTCAGATATGGGCTGCTACTGCTGGTGCTGCTGCTGGCTGCTGCTGGTGCAGGCAGGCAGGCAGGCAAGCAAACAGGCAAGGCAGGCAGGCGCGAGCTCTGACTCCGCTCGGTGTGGCGAGGGTAATTTGGCCCCTCCCCATCCCTGATGGGCCTGCCTTGCCTGCCTGCCTTCAGCGGCCGGGGGGCTGACAAAGTGGTTACCAGCAGGAGGGGAGCCAGGCACACCCCGCCACCGAGAAAAAAAGCTAAGGGAAGGCAGACGGACAGAACTGATTGGACGGGAACGGCCGGGAGCCCGGGACGGACGGACGGACGGACTTACTTACATTCGCCCCCGCGCCCAGATCACCCCGCACTCGTTCAATTGCGGGCTGAATGTCGGCCCTGCCTTGCCTGCCTGCCTGCACGCTGGCTGGCTGGCGGGGCGGGCCACCGGTAAGGCAGAGCAACTGGGAGGGAATCAATTAAGGGAACTGAGCCGAGGTGTACTTGAAGAGGTTTAGAACTCCAACTAAAATATGTCACCTGCAATGGCAAGATCATGCATGCTGCAACGAGGCGGGGGTAGGTAGTTAGGGCGTACCCAGCAGAGGGCATGGATGGATTCCTCTGAAAACGGAATTGTTGGAAAGGGTCAGAAGAGAGCAACAAAAAAAAAGAATAGAGCAAAAAAAAGAATATCGTGAAAACAATAAACAAAAAAACAAGAACAGTGTGACTGTGAGGCTCTGTCTTAGGTAAACAACAATATTACTAGTTTTATTGCTAGAAAATACTAAACAGAGGGGAAATTAAACAAAATAAATAGTGAGCTTGACCAGGTTTGCCTGGGCAATCCTCCTTGGCTAGTTATAGGTCCACCTAGGTGAACCCCTTGTCAAAGGGGTGGTGTGCCCAAGTAGCCCCCTTTGTCGAAGGAAGGGTCTACTTAGGTGGCCTCCCCCTTCAACCAAACAAGAATGTGTCCAAGCAAACCCTACTTTAGTAAGCAAATATTTGTCTATGTTGTTGTGGTGTAGTGTGAATAAGGTTATAAATACGATTTGAAATTAGAGATTCAAAATCCATAGTCGATGCCTTGGTCTTTGTCCAGAAGGACAAAGCCAATTAAAATATGCCACTAAAGTGAGTATGAACACTTGAAACCACCGCATTTTGCTTTTGTGCCTTGTTGCTAATTTTTAGTTACTACTTATTAGATTGCTAAAATTTCTGTTCATTTTCTTCTTGGCAAGGTAAAGGAAGTTTCAATGCACCAAAGAACATGACATTTAGATATTGTATGCAAAAGTTAGGAAGGAACAAAGTTTGGTTCTAAGATAGGGAGTGCTAGCATATGAGCATAGTGAATCCATAAACCTAGAAGTCTATATTATAAACACCTTCTATGATTATAGTATAAAGCACCTATATTATAAAAACATATATTATGAACATCTTCAAAATAATGGTTGGAAGTACATACTTGCAATTAAATTCAAGGCTCATTAGCTCACACATCTACACTCATGTGCTAGCATCATTGATTCTAAGATAGTTTCCTCCACATAGGTACATAATTGATTTAGAGGTGTATGCAATGAAAGTAATTCACCTAGGAATTCACCTAGGATCAATGGAGCATTTGGGGGGTATCCTCCTTATATATCATTGATAACCAATTTAAAACATTCTCCCTTGGAATTTAGGATAATCCCTCCTTGAACGCTCATGAATCAATGTCTTAGTTTAATTAATGTACAAAGAGTCACTGGTTGGCTAGGAAGTTGTAATAATGGGAGCTCCTACTTTAAAGGGGAATGAAAAGGACCCTTTGCCATTGGTTATTAGTAATGTTTAGTACTTTGAAATTGATTATGTTTAGTAGTAAACTCTTATCATGACAATGATTCTTCTATTAGTGCACAAGATATTTACTTACAAGATTCACTCCATTTACAATATAAATTAAAAAAATTTTAAAAATTAAACTTGAAGTATTGGTACATCAATTGCCATGTCTCTTCAATTGACTCAAAGGGCACCAATGAGGCAAGTTCAAGTCTTTGAAACTTCATTCATTATTTTAAGAACATGATGTTTTCAAGAGAGCCAAACTAGTTTAAACTTATTTTTCAAAGTCTCAAACACACACTTCTTAAAGAAAATTTTCAATTTGAAGGATGAATGTCAAAATTGATCTCAAATTGCAATATGGGACTCATTGAATCTACCAATATATGTAAAGTAGGAAAAAATAAACTTTCTATATTTGTTGTTGATTGTAATTACTAGCCAAATTCTTATATCTTCTTATTAGTGAATGGAAGGAATTTCCAATGTATCAAAGAATGTCCTATTTGGATATAATATATATAAGTTGTAGAGGTTCAAAGTTTGTATTATAAATATTTTTATATCATTTTAATAAATTTCCATAACATTTTCATTTATATAAGGAAAATTACAACAATTGAATTGAATAGCAATTGATGGTTTAATCAAGTAAGTGGTATTGCAATTGAATTCTTGGTTAAGTGACACTCTGATGATTTTCAGAAATCCTCACTTGTGAGAGATTTAGGTAATCATGACTATCAATTAGAGTGACAAAGTTAATTGCAAAATGTGCACATCTATATAAATTTGTTATATACATTACTATTCCAAGATGGATTTGAGTATATCAATGTACATTCCTTTTGGATAATACTTGTAAAATTTTGGAGTTTTTTGGGTAGATGATATAATTAAAGTTGAAACAAGATTAAATTTTTGGTACTGCATATTTCCATAATCAATTGATTCAAAGTGCATTCATATATTAAAATTTTAGAGTAATATAAATTTTAGGAGATATTTGGGTTCATAAATGTAGCCATGTTTTTGAATATAATTCAGTTATATTATTCAACTATTAATGCAAATTACATGCCATTAGTTTTGAGCTTCAAGGAATTATCTAGACATAGTGTCTTGTTTTGTAGAATAATCTTAAATTTTTGGTGTATTTGGAATTTCAATGAATATTGTTCCTACACCAAAAAATTAAATAAACATTAAAAAATTAAATTTATAGTAGATATTTTGTAAAAAATTTATATTTATATTAGATGTCTTTGTTTTAAAATATTTTAGATTTTTACATATATAAATTGACATCTTACTTACTATAATCTTCAAAATGTTTGAAAGGATGGAAATCATATAATACTATCAACATGAATTTTGGCATATTTTCCAATAATTCTTAGAGAGAATTACCATTTATTTGGAGAAACATGCATTCTTAATCCCTAAAGGTTTTTGACTATGTTTCCACCAAAATCACTCCAAAACTGCAATTTCTAATACAAGTGCAATTGTTTTGAAAAAAATTATTTTTTGACATATTTAATCATAGGATCTTGTATTTAGGTGGTTTGAAAAGATGTGGAAAAAATTCCAGAAATTTTCACCATGTAGATTGCAAGATTTTAACATTTGAACTAATAAAAATCCTCTTTTTATCCTTACAAAAACCCAGGCAGCTACACTTTACAAGGTAACATTTACATGAAAAAATACTCAAAATGATGGTTGCTCTCTGAATTCATTTTACAATGCAAGTTGGCTATATGCTCAAAAAATATTCAAATCATTTGAAATTGTATAACATATAGGAAAAAAATAGTTAGTAGAAAGAAGTAGAAAATAAAGTCACTACTTACCACATAATAAATTTACTGACCACTAAATTGTGAACAATTTATTTATAAAAATAAAAAATGTCAATCCCAATTGTTAAAATATTGTAATAAACAATCTTCACCCAATGTTTTAGTTTTTTTTCAAAAATATTAAAAATTGAATTAAATAAAGAATTTCAAACTTTTAGTAGAATAAAGATTCTATAACTACTTGCAAACTACCCCAAACTAAAATTCCTCATAACTTTTGACTCATTTATCGAAAATGGAATGATTCAAAGCATTCTACTTAGATAAAAATCTAATAAATCAATTTCAAATTTTTATTTTTAGAAAAAGTAATTTTTAAAGAAGTTTTTTTGCTACCCAGGTTGCCTATAGTTCAAATAAAACAACACATCATGCCATAACTTTCTAGCCATGTAGTCAAAAGTTATGAAAACTGTTGGGCCTTGAAGCTACTCCTTAGACACATGTTGTGTGAAAATTTCAAAAAAATAAAATAAAAACTCCATTTGTAGTGAGTTGCCTGAAATTGCTATGTTGCCAAAAAAACGCAGTTCAGGGCTTTAGGGGTTAAGGGAATATTTACATTTTTTTGAACATGTGCGGATGTGCCCAACAAATAGCTTTAAGGCATGAAAATTTTCATAACTTTTGATTACCTTAAGTTAAGTTAATCCTTTAAGTTCCTTCAACATGTTTGCATCCAAAATGCTTTTTTAGATGCATGTAATTGTATGATCTTATAGTATGCTTATTTGGAAACATGAAGAAAAAATTTCAAAATTTTTTACCATGTGAAGTGCAATATAATTAGCACTTGAATTGACAAAGAATCCTTTTTTGGTCCTACAAAAATCATGCAACTCTACTTCACACAATGTGACAAAAAGTGGTAGGGACTCCTATTTTTGATTTCTTTGTCCCTACCCCCACCCCACCTTTGGAAAAGTAGGAGCCATTGGATGGAAAAACTCTACCCCTTTGAAGAAAAATCAACAACCATCAGATGTACATACAAAACTATGGTATGAAAATACAAATATGAAAATACAAAGATGGATATGGATATAATGTGTAAATATACTTCAATATACAAATATGGATACACCATATGGATTATCCCACATTGATTGTCTTGACTCCCACCCTCAAAATTATAAGAGGGGGGGGGGGGGAGTGGGCATATTAAAATTTTAATATTAATATTAATATTAAAATCAGATTGGGGGGGGGGCTTGGTAGAATTAATTGCCTCATATATTATTGCCTCAAAATTTTAAAAATTTTAAACTTTGGGTGCTTTGTCATACAATGCCAATGCACCAAAAAGTGGTAGCACTTACAAGGTTGCATTTGCATGAAAGAATGTTCAAAATGTTGGCAGTATTCTAGATTCATTTTTCGAGGCAAGTTGGCCATGTGCTTGAAAGATTGTAAATTATTTTGAATTGTACAACATATAGGAAAAAAGTAGAGAGTGGTTAAGAGTACTAAATTGTTCAAAATTTAGTTATGGAATTGAAAAATGGAAATCCCAATAGTTGCCATATTGTTATACAAAATCTACATCCTATGATTTTATTTTTTTCAAAAAATCTTGAAAATTGAATTAAATAAATAACTTCAAATTTTACTTACAAGTAAAAACTACCTAAAAACTAAAACTCGTCATAACTCTATTTTCATTAATGAAAAAATAACAATTCAAAGCTTTCTATGTATACATAAATCTAGAACACTAATTTCAATTTCTTTTTTATGAATAAAATGATTTCTTGGCTTTCCTTGCCTAATGGGGGATAAAAATTACATATCATATAGTAACTAATTAATCATGTAATAAAAAATAATGGAAATTGTTGCCTCATAAAGATATTCTTTGTCCACATATTTTGTAAAAATTTCAAAGAAGTGAAATTAAAATTTTACTTAGAGTAAAGTGCCCAAAATTTCTATATTGCCAAAAAATGCAACTCAGCCTTCTAGGAGTAAAAACGTTTTGGTATGATATGTTTTTTTCATTGCTTGGTGGATAACTCAAGTCAAAAATTCTTTGAAAATCATTGTTTTCAAATACAAAAATTTAGAATTGGTTTTCAAGATTTATATAAATATAGAAAGCTCTAAATTGTTAGATTTTCATAACTCAATGTTAATGATTGTTTTAGCCCTTGGTAATTTGGTATAGTATCATTTTGTGAGTCAAAGTTTGACATGGATGTAGAAAATCATTCTCACAACTACGCATATTGGTAGATTTCAAATATCTTTATTTTGTGAACCATTTGAATTTGAAATTTGTCAAACATATTATCAACATAGAAGTGATTTTATGGCAAAAATTTAATGATAAGTAAATAATTTTTCAACCTTTGGGAAAGTGTCAAAGTTAGTAGTAGTGAAATTGTTTTTCATAACTACACATGTTGGTAGATTTTTAATATCTTTTTTTGGATGAATCTTTTGAACTTAAAAATTATCATACATATTACCAACATAGAGTTGATTTCATGGCAAATATTTCATGATAAATAAACAATTTTTTAGCCCTAGGAAACATGTCAAAGTTGGAAGTAGTAATTGTTTCTCACTACTACACATGTTGGTAGAATCCAAATATCTTTTTTCATGTGAATCTTTTGGCCTTGGAATTTGGCTCACATATTAACAATATAAAGCTAATTCCATGCCTAAAAGAAAACTTTCAATCCTTCAGAGGTTGTCAAAGTTGGCAACAATGAATTTTTTCATAGCTACACATATTGGTAGATTACAAATATCTTTTTCTTTGTGTCTTTGGGACTTCAAATTTTGCATACATGTTATTGGCATCAAAATTATTTTCTTCCAAATAAACAATTTTTTTCTCTTGAGAGTGTCAAAGTTGGCAATAATGAAATTTCTTTATCTAGGAATGCAAAAATGCCAATTGATTTCACTTGTAGCCTATTGTACTTCATACTTTATTTTTCTGAAGTTCATCACATTCTTGCATTTTCTCCGTCATTCCATAAATGTATGCAACAATAGTCTTTGGAGGCTTTCTCAAATTTTGGAATTTGGAAGTATGTTTCAAAGACAAATACTATTAGAAGTGCATTTTGAAGATCTTTTGTATTCAAATATCATGACCATTAGAAGGAATTTGAAGGCATTAGAAGACCACCAATTATATTAAGTTCTCGGACTATGGGAACTTGTCACATCAACATTTCAACATAGTCAAAAGATTGCCTTGTCAAAAAGTATTATTTTTAAAATTTTAATTAATTTTAATTTAATTTAAATTTAGTTTTAGATTTTTTAATACTTTTTAATTTTTAGAATTTCAAAAATTCTGATGACAAGTGGTTAGTCTATAGCATTGGAAATAGTTGTAGGAACAAATCTAAAATAGTCTCTTGGAGGCTTCAAATCCCCTCTAATGCATTGTTTCATGTCAAATGTTTCATTAAAGTTGGGAAACCAAATTTGTCAAATATTCTCTTGAAGTCCTTATTTACTATATAAGTATTTTCTAATTTAAAAAATAATTTTTCTAAAAGTCTAGCATCATTCTTTATAATTCTTTTTGCCAATGTAGATAACAAAAATGATAAACACATTGAGTTCAAGGAAATTTTGTTCTTATTGTCTTCATTTATAGATTCTATATCAATATTTATGGATGACATGATTTGCTAATATAAAAACAAAAGCAAATGGAATTGGTTTGAGAGTTTTTTAATTCTATACAAATATACGACAAATTTTCAAAGTTGAGGTTATAGAAACAACTATTATTGATACTAGACTATCCTTAATTTGACACTATTAAACAATACAAGGAAGGTCCTTTAGTTCTTCTGCCATCAATGGAAGGTTGGAGAGGGACTAAAGCAATGCTATGTTCTCCGAACACTTTAATCTCCACATTGCAACTTCTACCTCAAAGGACATACAACAAATACAAGACATGCACTTATCATTCATACTCTAAAATATGTGAACTTGCTAGCTAATGGTATAAAGTATAAGGTAGTAGCAACCCTTTACATTGTGAATAAAAAATAGAGTCAATTTGTGATCCTATACCACATAAATAAAAATTGGGGTTGATTGGTATAAGGGATAAATTTTTCATAGTGAATTTTCAATGAAATCCACAATGAACTTAAAAAGTTGCATGATTTTTGGAATGTTGTACATTTAGTTATATTTCTAAAAACAAAAGCTAGGCCACTCTTTTATTTCTTTTACAGTATAGTAATTACAAGCCATGACTTTGCAAATGGACCATGATGTATCCTCATAAAAATAAATGCTACACCCCATGGGTGTGGAAAGTGTCCTTCACTAATTGAAAATGCAAAACTGAAAATAGGTCATTAATTACTATATTTCTATTAATTGAAGACAAACATTCATGACATGTCATTAGTTTATAGTTTTTCTATTATGCTAAATTGTCTTTTTTCTCTTCACCTATTTCAAAGTTGAGTTTCATTCTTGTAGATTCCAATTCTATCATCACAATCCTTCAATTCTTCATTAACCATGAAGCACTCCTCCCGAGGTGTTTACTTGTGGTTTTTAGAAAACTATATGAGTTAAAAGATAAGGTCCATTTAATTCAAAGGTGATAAATTTTATATAATATTTAGGGATACTATAGGGTCCTTGAAATGCCACATATCCTATTATATATAAATTAGGCTATGTAAAAGCATTATTTAGTAGGAATTTTTATTAATAAATAAGCCTTTACAAATAGGGTTCATACAAATTTTTTGTAATACAATGAATATAAATGTAGACAATTTATTTTAAGTGAATGATAAAACCTATACAATCTAGTAAATAGTTGTAGCATGTACATACAAATCTTCTTATAAGTATGTCAACTATATGCCAACATATAAAAAATTATTGTTGCAAGACAAAAGAGTTGAATTGTAAATTTACAATGAGGTTGTACTATAGAGATTTGTATTCACACAAAGTACCCGTTAAGAAATTATTGTAGAGTTTGGGTACTATCACTTCCATGCGGCTAGGGTTGCTGAGAATGTTGGCCTTGTTGTCTCACACCATTGATTCTAAACTCAAACCATTGTAAATGCATATATATATATATATTATATATATATAATATTATATATATATGGTCTCTATGTTACAATAGAGGGCATATTCAAGTGTTAATCTACAGTGTTTTTAGAGTGTTAATTTCTCATGTTGTTGATGTTATATTGCAAGTATTGGTGTTTTTCTCAGTTTCAAGATTATAATTATGTTTAATGTTTTTGTGATGTTGTTTGTTATTTACCATATCAGGTTGTTTAGAATACATAGTATAGAATTTAGAAATATTTAAAACTAATGTTCAATTTCACATTTTTATTTATCATTCGAAATTGTACTACAATACAAGTAGTGCATATATTAAAAAAAAAAGTGTACATGTATGACACTAATTTTATAGTGTCTATTGTATATAGGTATGAAAAAATTAGACATGTAAGTTTTGTATATAAGATAGCCCAACTATAAAAAGAATATGAATGAATTTATAAAAAATCATAGGATATTAAAAATATGCCCTTGGTATCTTTATATGTAAAAATACAATCATCTTAATTACTATAATGAAGGTAAAGAGCCCCATGTTAAATATCTTGTTCACGCACGTGTATATTTAAAATTATAAAGAGTGATCTCCCCGGGGCACTCCTATGTTCAATTTCTAGACAATGTACAAATTAAAAATCAAATTTCTCTCTCATTACAACTTGGATGAAAGTCATCTTAATTTTAAAAGATACTTCATGAAGTTGTTGCCCTATCGAAAAATTGAATTTTTTGTTACTAGTGTATATATTTTTCTAAAATTACAAATGTAGAAGTATGTCAAACAATTGACCAAGTCAAAACCACATTGACTCTAGTTCAAACTTAGAATTGCAAAAATGAAGTTATAGAATCAAAGAACATATAAATTCCCCAAAATCACCATGACAAAAGAACCTCATTCCTAATCCATTCCAATTCCATTCCAACAAAATTAACTAAAAAAAAGTGACAATATTTTGCTTGTGAGTGAATTTAGAAGGACCTTCGAATTCTTCCTTTCAAAATTAATAGAAAATAAATGGTGATATCATTAACCCCTCAAGACCCCTGATAGAAACATGTTTTAAAATATCATAGCTTTTGAAGCCTTATAGATCTAAATGTCACTAAGCTATACAAATCTCAATCGTACAACCTTGTAGTAGACATGTTGTAGATGACATGTACAAAATTTGGAGTCATTTGACTGCATAGATTGCAAGATTACAATGTTTTAGTGCTGAAAATGGATGCTGAAATTTTCCCAAAAACACATTTGGAAGTGAAATTTGATTTTTAAACCTACTCAAATGAAAAAACTTTATACTACAAAGTGATTCAAAACTAGTATACAAACACAATGGTGAAAGAAAAAAATCACTCAATTGACTCATTGTGTCTACAAAACAACTTTGAAATGTCAAAAATTAGCAAGAAAAACTACATCTAAGGCTGAACCTCCCTCTACTAGAATGCTTCTCAATCACTCATAACTTCTTGGATTGACATGAAACTTTAGCCACACAAACTAGACTAGTATGCACAACTTTTCCAATAAGTTTCATTGAAAATGGACTCTATATGAAGAAGAAACAAGCCGTCCAAGTTTACTATATTCTAAAAATGGCAGGATTTTGAACTTTGAATTGCTCCCAAACATTCAAAACAACTTAAATTGACACAAATTTTTTACCACACAAACTAGACTTCAAGGGAAACAAAACCCAACAAATTTTATTGAAAATGATCATTTGATGAAAGAGAAGCGAGCCCCCAAAGTTGCAACCCTAAGATGCAGTTTCTGAATCCAAATTGAACTTGTGAACTTTGATTGGCTGCCAAAAAATCATCACATCTTGGATCAATCTGAAAATTTTATTACACAAACTAGAAGACTACGTGCAACTTTCCCAACAAGTTTTTATTGAATTTGGACATTGGATGCAAAAGTTATAGCACTTTGAATTTGACTGAAAACTTTGAGAGGCGCTGTTTGCACCCATTGCATATTGAGGGGTTAATATAGAAAATAATTGGTGATAGCATTGTTGAATCTAACTGAGTCAAAAAAGACTTAAACTCAGTTTCTGAATTCATCAATTCTGGAGATGAGTCTCAATGCTTAGGGGTTAACCAAACTACACTCTTTTACAGAGGCGGCTTGAATAGCCTGGTCACTTCAAGGACCTGTAACCTTACATCAAACTTCACTGCAAGGTGATGGACTTGTAGAGTACAGACAAGTTCAGCACAATCATTAAATTACTTCTTAGCCACAGGAATGACAGCACTTTCTTAATACCTCTTTAGTCATATATCAAGTAGAGCTACCCTATGAGCCAAGTCCTGGAGATTCATCTGGATGGTGTGAGACTGCACATCACGTCAATGTAACCGCAAACCTAAAGCCATAATTCATAACAAAGCTACGCCAACATCTCAAGAGCAACACGAAGGTGTTATTCACAGTGCCAAAACTCCAGTTGGGCTGAAAATTACAGAATTTCACAAAATCGAGTATCTCCCCAATTAACTAGCATCATGCTGGTGAACGGGTGCTTGCTAGAAGCAAGTTCTATCCACACTCTGGAAGGGCGTATTCCATTTTAAATAAAGCACAAAAAGGGCGTACAAGACAAGACGCATGCAAAGCAAGCTGCACCTCAACCAAATCTACTGCCACGAAAATATCTGAACCTGGAAGCTGTTGTGGCTCACCAGCAAAGACGGTGAGTTTCACCAAGCGCCCCTCCAGGACCTCTCGGAGACAGGTCAGAAGACTGAGGGAATAGCATGAGGCCTGATAGCAGTCTCAATGTCTATACGGACTAAAGTTACGAGTACAAGTGTAAGCATGATGATAGCCCCTCACTCCTTCCCCCCAATTAAAAGCACTGACTGTTGGCAAAGCCCTCAAATGAACTACTTCCTATTGACAAACCTCCGTAACCTTCCAGTTCCAATACAAAGTTGAATTTACAAACCTGCTACTTTTGAAACCAAGGCACATAATCTCTACACTAAACGCTTGATGGGGGACACATACTATGTCCAAGCGGAAGGTCCTGTCCATCACCGAGGCCAGATCATTTACTCACTGGCACGCTCCGACTTGACTTCCGGGTTCTCCAATTATCCTGCCAGTTTCAAGCAAGACCCCGTGATTTGAGGAAGAAATCAGGATATCAAAGCCTCTCATAAGTACCAGGAATATGAGAACGAAGAACAAACATACGAGTCAACAACAGTTACATGTTGAACCAATTATCTTCATTCGACATGGACAGAATAGCCGACTTACCAAGGGCTCGTCATCTTCCGCATTTCCAGCAACTTTTTCTTTAGCAGGTTGATTTTCTGACAACTCTTTGGCACTTCCAGTTCCTGAATCTTTGGATGTGCTCGTAGCTTTCTCAGCCTTCCTTTGCTTCCCACCTGAAGCTGCTTCCAAGTAGCACTTGAGAGTAAGACCATTTCTTTGTCTAAATAAATTACAAGCTGTGCATACTCCAATTATCACAATCTCTGGACGTCTGCTAGACTTTCGCCCATCAGTATAAACGAGATAACATAAAGACTTCGACTAATGGTAAAACAGAGACCAGTGAAATGGTATAAATGCATATCAGAAGTCCAAATGAATACCTTTCCCTGCTGAGGATGTTCTCTGCTTCTTAGCTGCAGGTTCATCTACTTCATCGAACTCATATGCACTGGCTGCCTGTTCTTTGGCTGAAATAGATTTTGGTGCTTTTGGAGTTTTCACTGCCTTGGGTGTACTTGTTGGCTTTGCTGACTTGGATGATGCAACTTCTTTTCTGTACAATGACAGCTGCTTGGAATGAGTCCGTCACCAAGAGCAGTATTAAAACACTAAACATAAACTCAAAACGAGAATACCCTAGGCACAATAGGTGTAAATATCATCTGAGGCTTATCCGACCGACGTAAATCCGAAAAGAAAGGACAATAAAATTGTACCGTGGACACAATGCAGAGTGCGCACTCTAATAAATAATGCAACAACAATAAAGCAGGAATGGAACGAATAATTACGATGTGTCAGATGGTTTTCCTGACTCGTCCTTCTGTGACGGCGGCGTCCTGCTAGTCACCTTTAACCTCTTTGGCTCCGGGCTGGCAAGAAAGTTATACATTCTTAGTGGCTGAGCCTGAGCACTTGTACTCGAAATGGTCGGAAGTTAAATTACTGATATGCGACTTCTGAGGAACTTAAACTAGCATCCAAAATCTGCAGTCCGTTATAACTCACGAATCTAGCGGAAGAATCGGCAGATAGACATAACTGCGGTTCATCCACCTGAGCATGTGCACTCCACATACTACTGTAAGCCAATTATGAATGCTTTAAGAATACAATTTCAAACAGGGATGAGAGGCAAGAGGCATACTATTTTGTCCCTGAGAGTGTTGTAGTAGCAGCAGTTGGTGTCTGCAATAATCAGAGTGGGTGTTAAAATGGAGGGCTTTTCTGAGACAGATCGCAAGACATATATGGCATGAAAATTATACATTCAGCTATCATTTAATGACATTGAAATAAAAAGTTTTGATACCTTCTCCTTTTTTGCAGATGTCTTGCCCTGTTTGCCAGTAAGCTCCCAACGCTCCTTTACTAAATTGAGAATTTCTTGTTCTCCATCATCATACAAGATCTATCAAAACGTGCATCAAAGTCAGACTGGTAAGAGAAGCCTCCAGTATCACACCTTTTACATACAGAAAATCAGGGATACAAATCCAGTAATTGACAGGCCTTGTAAGCTCGAGGACTCGGACAACAACATACCCAAACGGCTAAAACCTACGTCTACCAAACAAGCTAGAAGTACATTTACACGTCTGCGCATGTAATACCTTGTGCTTCTTCTTCTTGGAATCATATTCCACAACCTCTCCTTTATAGAACCTGCTCACACCCCAATATGAGCTCAGCCGTAGGTAAAGAATAACAAAGATTCAAGATTAACATGAATTGAGAAATTAAAGAAAGTTGTGTGTAAGATCCTCGCAGCGAGAGAATGAGGCATCAAGTTGTAGTATGTTAAGTTTTAACATCGAATTTGCCACACCTAATCATCTTGCAGCTGGAAAGAAAAATTAGCCAAGCTCGGTGAAGAGCTTCTTTTTAACGATTCCAAGACTTATCCATCAAATCAAATCTAGGTACTCACTTCTTATCCAACGGCCACCAGACTTTGATACCACAGCCCACAAGGGCCTCATCTCCACCTCTTTCGTTTTCATTCTTCCAGGCTGGGCTTTTTTCAACAGCGCTTGCTTTTTTGGCAGATTTTTCAGGAGTAGAAACAGTTACCGCCTGCCAGGAATAAACAATCCAAAAAAGTCGTTCAAAATTCGCTTCATCCAACATTAAGCCGCAACCTACTGACACTTGTGTCATTCCTTACATAGACACAAGCATGTCATCAGATCCTATCCATATCATCAGGATCGGATTCGCTGATATTTTGGCACCGTTACCAAGCTTCTCAAAAGAAAAGAAATTCAAAATACCACATACCTTCTCTTTCTTTTGTGCACTTTTGTCCCGTACATCTTCCTCGACTTTCGATTTCGTTCGCCCAGACTTTCTCTTGCCTGAATCAGTTAAGGTGCGTTGGTCACTAGTAACTGGCTTTCCTTTCTTGGCTGAAGTAGTAGGAGTCGTGTCTGACGACGGCCCTGCCATTTCATCCCCACTCAATCCATCATCCTTCTTTCCAGAAGCCTTGGGCCGACCACGCTTGCGCTTCGCAGGAGTCATCTCGTCCACCTCCTCCTCAGGTTCTTTGTCCAATTCAGGCTTCTTTCCTGCTTTCTTTCCAGATTCATTTTTCTCTATCGACTTTCTACCACCTCGTGAAGGCCCTTTTATTATAAGGCCTGTTCCAGTAGATGTAGCAGCTCTTGCTGGTTTATTATGGTTGAATTTTCCCTTTTTAGGAGTGGGCTCGCCTTGCTCTAACTCCACTGCTGCATCTGAAACAGTATCCCCGTTGGACACTCGTTTTCCTCGTTTGCGACCCCTCGGGCTGGAAGGCTATAATCAAACAGACACGAGATGGACAAAAAGAACTAGTGAGTCGCTCTTATTTGTTTGGGAATGATTGGATAAAAATGACAAATATAAACCTCAATGTTTGACTTGAAGAATATCTTGGTAAAGATCATGAACAATCAGTTGTACTGTGAAAGAATTCTGGGCTTTCAATGCATCTACATTGAAATGATTTTGTGACAGCAAAAAAGCACCCGGTTTTGCTCAAATATCCTAGATAGACATAACAAGAGAAACTCTCCTAAGAACAGTATGTACCTTGTCGGGTTTTAAGGAAGTTCCGAGCTTAAATTTTGCCAAAATATCCTTGTCTGTAAAGCAAGGTGGCAGATGGCTACCATCCACCTGCAAAAAAATCCATTTCGAGATTTCAAGATACTGCTTGCAAATCTAATAAAAACCCATGAAAGAAGAAATTAGCAAATTTACCCACTTAAAAGCGCTGATTATAATAGGGATTACAATGCCATGCAATTTTAAATGAATGAATAGCTGCAATATACAGGTAATAATATCACCTTCGAAGATTCCTCCACTGGTTCCGTATCTTCACTCACTACATTCTTCTCGTCCCCGGTGACTGGAGGAGTTATTGCGCTTGGTTCGGGAGCTTTGGATGCAGAATTATTCGACTCAAGTACCTTGGTCCCATTTGTATCAGGTGCCTTCAACACATTACGTTCAGGTAGTGTGGATTCAATGGGTTCAGCTGCCTTGGTTTCGGCAGATTCAATTACCTTGATTCCATTCGGTTCGATTAGTTCAGGTTCCGTTGCTTCCTCGGACTCCGGTGCTTCGGTTTCGTTTGCTTCAGCAATGGGTTCGACAGACCCAATTGCTTTGACTTCGATTGCTTCAAGCATGATTTCATCTGACTCAGGTACCTTCGTTTCGTTTGCTTCCACCGTGAACTTGTCTAATTCAGGTACCTTGGATTCAGGGGACTTAGATTCTGCTACCTTATTTTCAAGGGACTCTGAAACAATTGGCTCAGGAACGTTCGATTCAGCTTCAATTGGCTCAGCAGCCTTCAATACAATCGCTTCAGCCTCAGCTGCCTTTGATTCAGAGACCTTCGTCTCAACCACATTTCGCTCAGAAGCTTTCTCCTCAGCTGCAATTGTCTCAGCAGTCTTCTCCTCCACTGCTTCTGGTTCAAAAGTCTTTGCCTCAGCTGCCTTTGATTCAGAAATCTTCGTCTCAACCGCATTTGGCTCAGCAGCCTTCTCCTCAACTGCCTCTAGTTCAGGGGCCCTTGCCTCAGCTGCCTTTGCTTCAGGAGCCTTCGCCTCAGTTAACTTTGGTTCAGCACCCTTTGCTACAGATGCCACTGGTTCAGGAGTCTTAGGTTCAAGTACCTTGTAAACAGAAGCTGGAAGTGGAATGACACCTGGGTACGTCTCCACAAGCTTCTTCTTTTGCGCTATATCCTTAGTAATCAAGATAGCAACGTCACATATTTCGTACAAAATCTGGAAGACACAAACAGACACAATTAGGGTCGCAAGAACCAATCAGCCAGCACTGCATCAACACAAGACTCCGAGAAACTTCCTACCACCAGGCAGCAGTAAGCCTCCCAGTAGCTGTACAGTATTCAGTTTCTGCTTTAAAATTTTGGCCATACTTGCCCATTCCCTCTGATATCTCGAAGACATCTTTGACATACTAAGCACTGCAAAAAACACCCATATTAATCAACAAATTTAAACTAAACAACTGGAAATAGCGAAACTTAAGTACAATGGACACCAATAATGATGACTAGAATTCAAACAGACCTCAGTCTTGGTTTTGTCAACGGCGTTTTCATATCCTTTGATAGTACGTAGAATGGCAAGAATCAAAGGCACGGTGTCTCCATCATCTTTCTTTCCAGCCTCGTTTATTCCACCTGGCTCTTGGTGAATGAGTGCCCATAGAAAAAACACCAGTTCTCTGATGTTCATTTGCCACAAAGCGAGGTTAGGTGCTATGCATAGGTTCTCACTCAGACTCCTATACATAGATTGTAAGCCATGCCCTAATAGAAAAATCATTTTTTTTGGATCAGAATTTTACGAACACACTCTAATAAACACGACACAAGTGGTACCAACGACTGAAGAATAAAAACACACACGTTCAATAAAATTCAATGACAATTAACCTGACCAGCAAACATTTCAATGAATGACAGCCAACATGCAGTAAGCGATATGCAGTTGCACCTCTGATTCAGATCCAACTGCATTTTCAGCGTTCGTAATTATTCTCTACTCTTATAAGCGACATAAACCATGAATCACGTACCTGTAGAATGGTTCATATGCAGCTGGGTCTGGTTGAACGTCTCCAGAAACTACGGGATAGTTGGGATGGTGAGCCAAAACATGAACAAGGTACACAAGACCATATTCTGGACGCAACGTAAGAGTAGTCTTCTCAGATTGCCCATTGACTGCTTTGTAAGCTTCTTTACGATAATCATCCACGAAGTCGGTTAAAAAGCGCCGGGCCTGGATCCGTCACAAGTTCAGGGTTGAGACACAAGAGGTGTGTATTACCATGCGACTTGAATAAGCTGAACACTCATGATTACCTTTCCTCTGCTAGAATAAGCACTTAACCGTAAATAAGGTAAAAGACTGAACAACCACAACCAAATTGGCCATTATAAAGAATAGCAGTGTGTGTACCTCCAGTGCAATCTCTTTCACTGTGTCCACTGCACAAAGTGCATAAGCAGTGGCATACTTCAGATTCAGTGACCGATCCTTAAGATAATGGTGGATTTTTCTTAAAAGAGCAAGCCGGACATGCATTGCTTGATCCTGCAGAGATCAAAAACGACACATCAGAGACCGAAATAACTGTTCCCCTCAGCTTGATATTCCGCAGACTCTTATGAAATTCTCTGCATCAGTGATAATTATGAGATGCCATTCTTGTAAATTGAGTCAATGAAACATAATGAAGATTGCGAAACTCAAAAAATGATGTTCTGAAAGGAGCAACACAGGGTACGCACAGTGCGTTCACAAGACGCTAAGTACTTCTACAGCCAAAACGATTGTTCAGATATACTCCCTGACCCCATATCAAAAATATAAATATTGAGTGAAATAAACCTGCACTGTCATAACCACCATATGAAAGACGTCAATGGGAATCTGACTATCCCAACGCCTTGCCAATCTCAATACACCTTTTGCAGCTGCCAAGCGTAGATGAGCTTTATCTGTGTCACTGTGAAACAAGAAAAGGAAAAACACACATCTAAGTATGATAGCGTATCTCTGCACTTCAAGAACCATATTCAATGTACAAAAAAGTCAGTTTCCCAAAAATTGCCAGACCTCATCTCATAAATGGCAAGAGAAATACAATCTAAGAGGCACCAGTGATAGTAAGTAGCAGCTGACCTTGTTTTCATGTCATCTGCTATCTCTCCACAGGCAAGAATCTTCACAAGTACTTTGAGAAGACCTGGAAGCCGTGTTCTTTGATGTGCGTTCATTTTTGGAAGAAAGCTCTTTACCAAAGCTTTAAGAGCATAAATCTGCAAATAAATCAGATTCAACAAGATATTAACAATCATCAAATCAGATTGATGTTCCAGGTAAGTCGCCAAACTTTGCTTTAAAACGCTTAAGCTAGATTCTAAGATATCTCGAACGTAGCTCGTTCATAAAATTGATGCTAACCTTCAGAAGCACATTGTCGCTTGGGATATCACCGTCGGGGACATAATCGACCACTTCCTGCCAACAATATAACGAAGTCAAATCATATTGCTTAGCGCCTAAATGCTCAAACATCCACCAAGTGGATGATAAATTACATTAAAGGTCACTTCATCCAATTTGTATTCATCAAATAAGCTTCAAAGAGTAATACGTATTCATTGAAGAAGCTTGACGAGCACGTTGAATAGAAAAGGAGTACACAATGGTCTGCATGAATGGATGGCATACATATTTTAAAGATGCTACTAATTTTTGTTATTGTATTTTAAAATCGATCAAATTATCTGTAGTTTGAGCACTTTGAGGTTAACATTGTCCAGATCTGAGATAGTCTAGACGTCTAAATCCTTCAATTAACAAGCTAGTCTAAAATAATTCTCACCTGTGGACTTGTCCGCCTAAGAACATTCCGAACCACAAACTTGATAATGTCGTCCTCTCTTGTTTCAAAGATTGGCATTGCATTTTGTGCAATGCAGCCCAAAGACTGCAGAACTGTGGGAAGATGCGTGTTGTCCTCCAACTTATCTACCAACCTCTGCCACATCCATCAAGGCCATGAGCAGTCAAAGAAGATAGAGACACAAGTTAACACAACAGCTACCCGCTATTTATCTGCTAATGACAAACAAGCACGGAACTAGGCAACAAAAATGATAGCATACCCCATAGAGCACCGAAAGTGCCATAAGCCCAGAGTCACCACTCATAGCTGCAATTGCAGAGACTGCATATTTAGCTTGCTTGCGGTTCCCTTCTAAACATAGTTGCTCGAGTATCAAGTTAACATTGCTGCAAAAACAACACGGTGACGACCACAACCTTAAGCAGCGTTCACTTGTACACCAGTTACAGCTAGCTAATGTTTGCATACTAGATTAGCACCAGTTTCATGAAGATCATCTGAAAGAATTAACTGCTCGCTAGTTTAGTACCTCCTTCCCTCAGTTGATGAACCTTTGTTCCGGAAGGATGCACCAGCTTTGGACATAAGGTGTACAACACCTTCTTTAATTGCCTCATCAGGTTCCTTCAATAATGTCAGCAATTCTTCTTCAGCATCAGCCAACAACTCTGGACAATAAATCGCAATCTCCTGCAAAAAATAAAAGGTCTAAAAGGTAAGCCCTTCCATGAAAATGGAACAACAGGGATTTTACAAGCAAACTGAAAGCAGTCATCTACAAGGCACTTGATCCACCCCATGTAATGATTTAATATATTCCAGGAAATACGATCTATGGACTCCGGTTGATTTAAGAGATTCTATTTTGACATTGACAAAAAATACTAGCAACTGCACTCCCTAAACAGAGGCAGCTAAAAGTTAGGAAGACTGCGTCTATGTACAATACAGAACCCAAGAAACAGCCTTTTCACTCTCAAAATGTTTAGTCAAGATCATCCAACATGATGGCGCAAGCAATATTCCACTCACCAATAGAAGGTAAAGGCTCGATACAACAAGATGCCTGTTTTCTTCAGAATCTTTATAAACAAGAAGTTCTTTCAAAATAGCATGAACATGCTCTTTGCTGAAGAAAAAATAGCCACACTTGGAAGAAAGACTCTTCATGAAGTCGTACTGTACATGCTCCTCCCCAAGTATCTTTAATAAACCCTCCTACACACCATCCAGAATTGTAGAAAAAATGTCGAGTCAAAATTTGCATTCACCATATATAATAAATCATTCAGCCCTAGTTCATGAGTTCAACTCTACATGCTTCTCTTTCTCCACCAAGTTTTGTGACTTCGGGAACATGAACTGTTCTCAGAAAAGCACACGGAATCATGGGGACTGTGATTCCAAACAAGACATATTTCTCTAAGCTTTGAGAATTCACCAAGCACAAGATCTAAGTTCTACGCTGCCACCTCCGAATATAAAATTCCAGTGGACGAACATTGCAGTAGACAAAACATACTGTTACGAGCTAAAGAAGGACAACATACAACATGAGCAAAGACCCTATCCCCGTCCCAAAATCGAAGGTAGCGTACGCTTCTCATACTTGAAACCAAAAGAAAAATGACACTCAAATAACACACGTAAGCAAGCCAGTGCGACATTTTAAAAGTCACAATCACAACAAACAATCACACGTACCCGAACCGTGGTAGCCTGATCAATGGAGGTGTATGGATCAAGCAATGTGGACAACGCTGTAAAAATATTTTCATCATTCATCTGGTGAATATTCTGAAGATTTTCCTCAGCCTTTTGAGGGTCAACGAAATAATTACTGATGACCTTGAAGCCGCTTTGTAATTTCTTTTCAAGTTCCGGAGTCTCTTCCTCCTGCAATATGAATTAGATTGTCGTTAGAATGATGAGGAACAAATTGCAAAATAATATTGACTAAGCATAGTAAGCCGAATGAGCCGTTGGACGTGGCCGAAAATTAATCGAGAATCAAGGCAAGAAATTTGTAGAGAACAGCACTAAGATAAAACAAGTCTGCAACCTACCTTAGCTTTCTGCCGAGTGGCCAAGTAGATCTGCATCTCTTGTTGCAGCCTGCAAAGGTAAATCCAACCAAAAAAATTCATCATGCGGTTTACATGCGTCGCCTTACTCATTGTCTCCACCATCGGATTACTCACAAGTATTCTGCAAAGTTCTAACATGCTGCAGATTGGTTTCACCAAGTGTAATGGAAATTGCAAGGAAAGTTTCCTAATTCATTAAGAGCCAACATACACTGCACTATTACACTCAAGACGAGACCTCAAAAAAGTAAATGTGAACCAAATTTTTGGCATGCCAGCTCAAATGTGCACACCCCATGGCAAATGATGATGTCTAATAAGTCCAACTGATGGCTACGGCAAAAGCTCATCATCTCTTTTATATATCTAATACGAATATTAAAAAGCTAAAGAATATATTGAAAGACTCGTCCAGAGCCCCTTAAACGAACTGCACATTATCATAGATCGACCCTTGAAAGCTTTCATATATGAGGAACAGGACAATTACCTTCGTTTCTGTAGAAGTATGTACTGAAGGGATTCTTTCTCGTTCTCATCGAAAGTGGAAAAAGCAAATGCCCAGTGTTGTGATTGCTGCTCCACAGAAATTGCAACTGGGAGAAGTTGCTCCGTGAGCATAATCTCCAAGCCATGAATTCTGTCCAAACAAACCACTATCAACAAGATTGCCGTAGAAATCTCTTGATAGTTATAGTTCAAGTTTAAAGACAATGTTCCAGGTTATTAGCTCAAAATCTTAAGAGTTCGGAGTCCTCAAACAGCAAGAAATTGAACGAACTATCTAGCTTGAACTCCGGCATAGAAAATTCTAATGCACCGTCGAAATTTAAACTGATACACAGAAAGATGAAGTGAGCAACATACTCCTTGTCATAGCAGCATCGTACAATCTTGCCAGGGATCCATTCATACTCCTTGTCCAGAACAATAGAACCTTTGGAGCACTTGGTACAGTAGGATTGATACAATTCCAGCAGCTTCAGCAAGGCAACCTTTCGAACAGCGACCTGTAGAATGAGTACCCAAAAGGTGCGATTCACATAACTGAATTTACCAAAAAACCATCCTACTATCAATCATAACACACGAACCAGATTATAAATGGCTACAGCAAAATATTCGTAAGATTTGTCCATATTGTCAATGGTGAGTCTGTAAGAAAGACTTAATCCGAGCATGTTGAAGAATCGTCAAGCAAATAGCTGCAACATCACACAAGTTACAGGGCTACAGAGCATCAGATATTGACTACAGAGCTAGAGTTCTCAAGGCAACAGCTAACATAAAAGAAAACACATATGAACTCTGAGCATGTACCCTCTTGTCTCGGAGATGCTCGGCGACTCGGTGCAACAAATCAGCCGGAACCGATTCCAGATTAAATATAAGCAGGTCACACAAAATATTGACCACAGCTATCCGTACTTCATCATCACCATCCTCAAGCCGACCTCTCAATGCAGCTACAAAACCCGACCAAAACATTTCACAAACAAGTTAAGATACCGCCTATAGTGATACCGGGGACCACATCAGGCACCTACCAGCAACTGTGGGCTACAGCTCCATGAGTGTGAAACTGAAACTCAGAATTACTGGATAAGGTGTTCAGTTGGAAAACATACAAACTAACTTGTACAACATGCTGGAAAAATTGCACTAGAACTAATTCAAGTCAACACGCTACTTGTTCTCGGTCAGTATAAGTAATGGTCAAGGAATTGCTGCTGGACTTACAGGATAGATAATTGAAGAGATTCACTTATCTCTACCTGCATTGCCTAATTTACGCTCTGGATAATACAAAATTCTGCACCAACTCTCACCTAGTTTCATCCTGACAGATCAAATTCTATTTCGGGAAAGTGTTTGAAACTTACCAAAAATCTGGGTGGCTTGCTCGTCAGTAGGATCTGACTCCAAGAAAGCTTTAGCTGAGTTGATCACTGCAACTCGAACCTCAACTGCTTTATCGGAGAACCGTTTCAAGAACTCAGGAAAAAAGGATGAATAATCTCGTGCAAACTGTCCGCCCGAAAGAGCAAACAGTCGCCCCAACAATTGAACTGCTTTTAAACGCACATTCACTTCTTTCTGCAATTGAGCACAAGCAAGCATTTAGATGATGTAGAATAATCTGCTAAGTACCCAGACATCTCACAATAATCCCAAAAGGAAATTATAACGTTAAAATGAATCATAACAGCAATAACAATAAATAATAAACGAGAAGATACATAATGACAAATGCGTATAATCAAGACGTAGAACAGGAGACCAGGACCGCAAGCTCGGATTTGATGTTGGGTAAAAAGCTGGAAAGCAACAGAGGAGCACAGCCATAAAGCTCAATTATGACTTCATGTTGATCCTTTTGAAGTCCACTATTTAAGCTCTTCCCCTCCACCATGACAGTTGTCAGATAATTTCGCACATAAGGTTCCAGTCTCTCGCCACACTTATCTACAACAGCGGTTGCCAACTTGCGTGCAGCTGACCCCTCCTGCCAATGAAACCCCCCATAAAACGTCAAGCATGAGGAAGCTTTACATTCTCCAAGAAAAGAAATTGGGTTCCTGAAAAAACATGACCTTTATCCAATGCAGAGACAGCTCAACTCTGACAGTGAGAGAAAACCTCAAGCAGGAAAAATTCGTTTCTGGAATTTATGCACAACATGATTTCCACAAAGCAAATGATCTGCGCCGCGACTGTCTGAATAACTGCCGTCGTGCACCCGTGTGAGCTACTCGAATGCTATTAGGCGACGTAATATACAACCCAGATAATATGGTTACCGGCAAACCTACCTTGCTGCTGTTTAACAAGTTCTTGAGGATAACCTCCACAATTTCAGTGGAAATCTTTTCGCTCTCCTCCAATACAAGAGTCAAGATGTTTCTCATAGCCGAAAAGACATTAAGAGGATGCTCATCACTGCCAAACCCCACGGAACGAACGGATTCGTTTCATTTACAAATATTTCGTCAGTCTCATAACAGCAAGCTATTTATGAGGACCTACTACTGTAAGAAAACGATTTCGGAAGGTAGAAATCTATCAGTATGCAGATGTTCTCAAAATCTGATCAATGGGCCATTGGTGCATACCTTGCAGTATCAAAGAAGGTCTCAAACATCTCCAAAATGAGATCATCGCATTCCAGATCCAGCATTACCACACATGATCTAACCTTAGCAACTGTCTCCAAAATATTCACTCTCCTTGAAAATGAGGGACTATGAACATCACCAAGTCCTTTGAAACTGGTAACAATGAGCTTGAATATCTCCTGCAAAACAATCGACCAAAAGAGCAATGCTACTAAGCTCCAAAACAACGACAGCTTCGAATGCACGGAATTGTCAAGGAACGAATTCCCTACCGATTTCCTAAAGTACAGTCATTTTTCCATCTTACTCGAACGTTTCATGCAATAAAAATGATGCAAAAGTAGACGAGGTGAAAACAAAGGAACTACCTTCAAAGTGTCATCACTGTAGGGGGCGTCAGGAGCCACAATTCTCATAATTTCACTGATGCAAATGGCAACGAGCAACCCCAGTTCCTTGTCCTTGTGTTTCAACAGAGATGTCGACACCAAAGCCTCAGAACACCCTTTCATGGCAATGTGAGTGGTCTGTGGAGGCGACTGATCCAACTCTGCAAGCAAAGCTGACGCTTGCTGCACATGTAAAACACGATTCAGCGAACAATCCTGACAAGCAAATAAAAATACGCTGAACCTGTTACCACGGAGGCCGTAGATGATAATAAGAAGAGATCAGCGATCAAGTTTTAAAAAAAATTCAACACCAGCGCGATAACCTACGTGCATGACTAGAAAAGAAAATGCAGATGATTGACGACCCAGAGCTTCCGGAAGCAATCCAAACATGCATTCCCTATGTGAAAATATATGCCGGCTTATTTGACAAGCGATCTGCGACCGCTTCTGAGAAAGAGATATTGGCCAAAGAAAATATGACCAAGGGAACATGAAACAATCACGACTGAACAAGAAAACCGAAGAAGGAAACAGGTGAAATCTATCCATTTACATAACAATATTCGGAGAGAAACTCAGTGATACACCATGAAATGCTGAAGAATAACCTCCACGAAATCCTAACCCTAAAAAACTTCTCCATATCTGTCACGATATTTCGTTAAGTGAGCTGACATAAGGATAGGGAGAGTAGACATAGAATTGAAAACAATTATTCAAAATTCGAAAATCCTGAAAAAATATTACATCACAATAAGACACAGAACAGGGACAGTAAGACTGGAAGACAAACTCAAGAAGACGACAAAAAGAGGACGATGAATTGTCTCTGCGTGCAAATGGCATGTACATATTTAGGCTATCCACAACAAGTATTTCCACTCAAACGGACTCGGAAAACGTTACAATAATCCCTCTCCAATAAAGTTCTTGCGCTTCTGCCTGGCACTGCGTACTTTTGGCACTAAGTCGATGAGGATTAAGTAGACTAAGTGCATACATCCAGGTTCTGATGATGAATCAGAAGAGGGAACTGTTCCGGTGACAAAGTCTGATATGCAAGCAACGGCTAAAACAATACTCTAAAGGCCGGCACTGCCAGCACCATCACTTACACGCCAAATACGGTATGCAGCCTACCATTGAGCCTGTTACTAGTCTTGATGCATATGCCCTAGTCCAAGGGGTCCAGAATCCTTAATTTACTTAAAATCCCACATTGGTACTACTAACAAACCCGATTACGGATGTTTGTAAATACCGACGTCGGTCGTTTCCGAGTCTCCCAACTTTTGTATAACAGATTTACAAAACTGGATTCCTAAAAATGCTGTCCTCTTCGTCTCGACGCACAAGTTTGAATTAACAAAATAAATCCTCAAAACATCGTTTATTCAGTTCTACAGGAGAACCATTTTGCCAGAAGTTGAGAACCATCCATGGTAACTTTAACCACCTTTCCAATGCATAACTCAATGCTAACCTGATTCCTTTTCCTCAAACTTCAGTCGACCCGTAAAATTTACCTGGTGTCCATTTCTCAAAATTCTTCCCTACTGTAAAAAGAGGGACCACTCGAGAATACTCGGACCCATCCTAAAACTGCCGGCAAACTCTTATCAGCGCAAAAACCGACCGAAATGCGCGCCAAACCTGAAGAAAGCGAAAAGCGGAGCTGAAAACCCATTTTCTATAGAAACTCACTGAATAATCGATTTCCTGAAAAATACGTACCAGCAGCAACCTGGTGAGTGCATCCTTCGTCTGCGACTTCCCCAGCTTCTTGCCAATGTCGGTCAGCTCTGTCTCCTTCGCTTTGAGCTTCGACATGATTGCTGCACTGATAATCTCACTACTCTTATCTCACGGCGTCCTTTCCGAGGCCGGCAAGACGCTCCGACCCATGCACCTGCTTGCGCCTCTGAGTAAAAAAAAACGGGGAGAAGAAAAAAAGACAGAAAGCTTCTCTCTTTTCCGCCCTGATTTCCCCGCCAATTCGATAAATACCAAAATTCCTTCACCCGGTCCTAAAATCCTCGCTTCTCAAACCCTGATTCTCAACACATCGCTACTGCTGTCTCCAATACAGTGCTTCATGACCGAAACGACCGCCACGTGATTCTCTTACTGCATTCACCGCCAGCGTAGTGCAGTGCTGATACCTCTCTCTTTTGAAACCCCAAACTCCAACACTCGAAAATTAAATACAAAAAGTTCTCAGTTGTGTCGCCCAAAACCCCGTGAGATGGCCAGAAAAACCTTGGTTCGGTACCAAAATAGAAGCGTCAAAAAACAGGAATGCAGCGGGGCTAGCAATCAACGCGCGAAGTTCGGCAAGCGGGAAGTCGACGAGCGCTAGCTAGCGGCAGAGACGACGCCATGGCCACCACCCCCAAACCACGACTCGCTTCAAAACGCACCAAAAATGGAGACCGAGCTTCCCCGCCCTCTCTTGTCTTCCCGGGCCGCGGGCACCCGTTCCCGCGCACGCGCCCCGAAGGGCGTGCCGTAACCGCGATCGCTCCCCGCGCGTTCCCCCGGGCATTTTGTCAGCTCCGAACACGTTCCCCGCGAGTTCTCCGTGAGTTCCCCGAGGTTCCCTGTGGAGTTCCCGAGAGGCTCCAAGTTTCGAGGACGCAGTGTGTTCATGAGGGAATCCGTGGGCTTTTGAGGGATGTTGGATTTGGGTAATTGATTTGTTTCAGAGAGCATCGACATAGGCTCCTCCTCTTTTTCGAGGTATTTTATAAAGTACTCCCATCATTTAGGTTCTCCCATTTCCAGCTCCATGGATTGGCTGATTCCATTACCATTCATCCATGGAAAAAAGGGGCATGAGTGGGCTACTGTAGTGAGAAGCAATGTTCCCAAAACTAGTTTATAGAATTTAGTGCAATATGCTACCTTCAAGACGATTAGGTATACACTTCGCTACCTTGAAAGTGGGTATTAACAGAAAAGAAAAGATTTGCAAGTTGTGATTTACCAATTGGGAGTACTATAACACAAAATTGATTAAATAAATACTAATTTTGTTATGGAGGAAGTTACTAATTGGCTATCAAATTCTATTATCTATTGCAATTTTGGTTTGGCTATATTATTTTCATTAACATCTAAATGTCATAGAGCAAACAATAAAAAACAAGAATTTTTTTGTACTTTCTAAAGCAAGCGGAATAATTGGAAGGGTACTAAATTACAAAACTTTTTACCATTCCAATTTGCAACCAAGTGAGTGATGCAAGGCAATCTACAATTTCTAAGAGAATTGATTATGCAAGTTTTAAGATTATAGGATTTTATCAATATAGTTTTTTGTGGAGCAAAGGCTTTTCCAATGTATATTGATTGCCTTTTTCAATACATTTTGTGAAATTGTGTTGCATTTCATCCCTTTTTGCCTTGCCCCATCTAAAATGCTAAAAAGTAAAATAAAATTAAGGAACATTTTTATTATCCCCACTTCCAAATATTGTGTACACCCAAATATGGTGTCTTCAGTTGTACCTTGGACACTTAAGGATTAAGGAAATTCTAATTTCTTTTTGGAATTTTTTTAAAATATTTTTGTTGTAAATATAATTTAAAAAAATCTAACTAATTTGAAATATCTTCTTCAATTGCAAGTAGAAATTAAAAATTAAAAATACACAAGTATCTTTAATTGGCATGCATTCAAAGGTTGGATACAATGAATAATAATTTTCAAAGACTATGAGTCTAAAGAGTATTTGGAGGAATTGTCATACATTTATACAACAATACTAGAGATGCTTTTGGTACATATTCCACATTCCCACATTTGATGTGAAAACACTAGAATATTTATAAGTTGGTACTAGAATGTACATATTGAAGAGTACATATTCCACACTGACACATTTGATGTGTAAACAGTGGAATATTTGCAAGCTGGTACTAAGATATACGTATTGAAGAGTACATATTCTAGTGTCAGACATGAATGCAAGAGTACATATTCCACACTGACACATTTGATGTGTAAACAATGGAATATTTGTAAGCTGGTACTAAGATATACGTACTGAAGAGTACATATTCTAGTGTCAGACATGAATGCAAGAGTACATATTCCACACTGACACATTTGATGTGTAAACAATGGAATATTTGTAAGCTGGTACTAAGATATACGTACTGAAGAGTACATATTCTAGTGTCAGACAGGAATGCAAAAGTACATATTCCACACTGACACATTTGATGTGTAAACAGTGGAACATTTGTAAGCTGGTACTAAGATATACGTACTAAAGAGTACATATTCTTGTATCAAACACGAATGCAAGAGCACATATTCTACACTAACACATTTAATATGCTAATACTTGTAGTTGTCACTATCATCTAAATGATTTGAATTTTCGTTATTTTAAAGTACTATTCAAGAATATCTTTTATAATATCTAGTTAACTAAAAACATGGTGTTCCAAAGTCAACTTGACTTTCATCAACTATAAATAGAGATATTTTAATACAAAATATGAAAATATCTCTATAAATGATTAATAGTAAACTACAATTGGAGACATCTTTGTAAATGGTTGATAGTTATAACTTTACCTATGCAAAATTCAAGGAAATGGAAAATATAAATGTGTTTTTGGTTCACATCTACATGATTTAAATTTTGGGTTTAAAATTCATTGCTTATAATTAGAAAGCATCAAATCAAATTAATGATGTTTACAATAATTTGATGTCATAATGTGTGATAAAGTCTTGTTAAATGCAATATATATGCAATGTATATATAATCTCAATTTTTTAAAATCATTAGTGGTTATTTAGTGTAATCCAAATAATAGTTGGGTGATTGCAAGAAACACTTGTCCTATTTTGTGTCACATTACGTGTGCTGATCTGTTTTTTGGCCATAACTTTTGTGTTTTGGCTCCGATTGACTCAAGATTTGTAGGGAAGGTATTCATAACTATCATAAACCTTCCCTAATTTTTTCATAATTTTCAAAAATAATTTACTATCCAAAAATAGACCCCAATTGGATGTCACACTTTGTAGTTTAGGGGGTTTTAGTACTATGGAGTACCTTTTTTTAATGATTTTAAGATGAAATTTGGATGAAATGGTCTTCTAATAGACTTATAGCTCTTCAGGGAAGGATTTTTAAAAATAGTTAATTTTATGTGGTGTGGAGGTCTACAAAGTGAGCTCCCTTCTGCTTGTATTTTGAAACATATAAAATATTATTTTGGTGGTTTTTTTTGTGAATGACCATCTCTATAAAGTTGTTGCAAATGTCCACTTTTTATTTTTTGAAAATATCTATTTTACTATTTTTCCCTAATTAAAACATGAAGATATGTATTTTCTGAAGGTTTGGCACTTTTGAAGTTCTCCTATTTAGAGAATTTTTCTATCCATTTCCTTCGGTGAAAACCTTCATCTTAGAGTTATATACACTATTCATATTTTTCAAATTTTTTTCAAATTAGTTTTCTAATTTTAAAGTACTCCCGAAAAAATCAGCCAAACGCAACAAAATCGGCAAGTGTTTCTTGCAATCACCCAGTTCTTAATAATCAAAAAATAATTTGAATAATTTGTATTTCAACTTCAAAAGAACATGATATTACTTTATCATTTCACTTCACCAAAACAATTTTATAAACACCAGTAATCCACATCAATACATTACTTTTAAACTACTTAGAGGTTAAAAGGTTTAATGTCTCAAATTCCTAATTAATTAATCTTATGATTAGGATCTTCTCAAAACTCCTATTATAATGCAATATATATATATATATGATTATTATTTCATTTCAAATTTGTAATATTGAGATGAATACAATACACATGAATAATTATGCATATAAGGATTTAAGTGTATATATTATCTATATAATTACCTAAAGGTCTTCTTCTAATCAGCATTTCATAATATATTTTAACACCAATTGAAATTAAGGCTACTTGAACAATCTATTAATGTTAGTATTATTAATAAAAATACATTTATTTAGCTTTGTATTGTAGTTTTAAATTTCTAATTCAAATACAAAGATGTTAATTCTAAAATGGTCAAATATTTCATAAATAAATAAATAAATAAAATTAAGTGGTCAAACAAACATTCACTTAATGGATGACAAATATTTTTGAAAGTGCATTTCATTATATCAATACTTATTACATAATTTAAAATAATATTGAACATTAAATCAATGAGAAGACAAAATAATGTTCATCATGAATATTTTTATGTAGATATGAAGGAAAATTTATTAGTTTTTAATACAATTTTTTTAATTGATTTTGCTATCTTTATATCAAGTAATTAGAAGTTCATTGCACATAACCAATAGAAAACTTTAACAATTCCATCTCTAGTCATGAATATTTTCACTGAGAACTAGCTAGTGTGCCTAATGCTATTGTGATAGCCAAAATTAAATAAAAGTGGTTTTTAAATTAATATAAAAACTTTGAAATTCAATATTTTTGATGCATGAAAGAGTGCAAAGGATTTTAATGCAATGTGAGAGGTTGCATTCTTGGTGTGAATAAAAAGTTCTATGCACAAAGGAGTTTAAGGGCTTTGTTTTGTGGTATTTGGACTTGTGATGTTTTAGTTATAAATTTTCTTAAATCAAAAGTAATTTAATTCAATTTTCAATTCATAAAAAACTTTAAAATTCAAAAACTTTCACCCTATAGTCCAAATACGATGAAATAAAGTCCATACCCCGCTTTGTACCAAGAACTTTTGAATGAGGCCAAAAGTGCTACCCATAAGCCCTACATTTTTTATTACCTTTCAATGTATCAAACAAACAAAACAAATAAAACGTGGTATCCAAATATAACAAAAAATTCAAGATAATTTAATCCATAGACTAGTATACTATGTGCCATTGCTATAATCAAAATAGAAATAAAAACCAATTTTTAAATTGTTAATTTATAGAAACACCAAATAATACAAAGGGCTTTGTTGATATTTGAGAGGTTGCATTCATGATACAAATAGAAAACTGCATGTATAGAAATGAATGCAAGAGCTTTGTTTTATATGGCATTTGGACATGTGATGAGAAAGAGATGGCAATAGTCATTTAGGTGGCTTGATATTAAGTTGTGAGGTATGCAAGATGTATTGTGCTTGAAGTTGCATTATATTGAAACTAAGGATTTTAATATACCATGGAAAGATTTATATAGGGAAATGAAGTTTATTTTTCTACGTGTAAATCTTTACAATTTTGTACAAGTCAATATGTCAAAAGTTGCAAGAGTTTGTGTTGTTATGTCCGCTTATAAATATGCAATTATCCCTTGAATATTTTATCATAGTGTAGTGCAATCCATCGTTCATTGTAGTGTAATTGCATTGTTTTAGTAATAAGGTGACCATTTTGTGGTTGAAGATTACAACACTTCTGATAATGAACATGCTTCTTATAGTTTGACTTAATTGATTTGGATGTCTAAGTTTTACTTTTATTTTAGCATTACACAATTAGTTATATGCAGTACTTCACCAAAGATAGCATGAACATGACACGTCACATAAATTGTTTGTCAAAGATGATCAAGGTATGTAATAGTTTTCCATCTCAATACACTTCCTTGCTCTAGGGAACATAAGGTGAATTTAAATCTTGGAATAGCATGCATCAAATCTACCAGTGTTGGTCTTTTCAACTATTGCTAGGATTAATCCTTTGCAATAAACCTTTTGCATGAATTACATTTGTCATGTAAACAATGGAAGTGGTAGATTTCTTGTGCATGAAGTCACATAAGAAGATTCTAACTTTACACTAGTATGGACCAATTCCTACAATATTGGTGCAGTGCTTTCAGCCCTTGCTAATTCCAATCCTTCTAGGGAACCATGTACAGTTGCACCTCTTACATAATATCAAAACCACATTCACAAACATGTGTACACTCAAAACCCAATCTTGAATATGATCATGAATATATTTTGGTTACAATTTGTAAAACTAGAATCTTATACACGTTGTAACCATAATCAAGAGTATTTAGAAGAGAGGAATGTCGTTCCTGGACTCTCTCCAGAGATTTCTATGCGGAGTTCTATTGATGGACTCCAGCCTCGTTCACCCCAGTCCAGAAACAGGCAAAATTCCTCTCTGTTCGTTCTCAGAACGCATTTGACGCATTGATTCTCATTCAGTATGTTTATCAATTGCCCTGACTAAGGCCTCTACTAGTTAAAGCTCTAGCACACCAGGTCACATCATTTAGCCGTGAGTGAAGAGAAAACCGTATGACACCAAAGAGAAACTGAAATTCCACAGGGCACACAGAAAACATCAATCCACTACAAATTTGAAACTGTGCTTACTGCTGAGAAAAATGAATACTGTATGCATAGAAGAGTCAACCTGACAAAAATGTCCACAGTTTGAAGCTGGTGGCGAGGGTTTGAGGAAGGCAATGATCGCCACATTCACCCTGCAGGCTTCTCTTGCAGTGTAAACTCACTTAAAAATTCCTTTTTACATACGACTTCACTACTGGAATCCCATCACAAGAGCCTTGCAGGGCCTCCTAACAGAAATTGGGACTCCATCGGATATGAAAGGGCACACATCGATTCACTGCAATTTGAAATTTGGATCAACCTGCTGATGAGGGAAATCTACAAGTATACAGTCTCCTAGACCGAGAATTTCTACAATTTGGAGCTGGAGGCGAGGGTTTGCTCGTGAAGAAAGGTAATAATTAGCTCATTCACCCTTTCAGACTGCTCCTGCTGTATAAAGTGACCGCCCTTGAGTGTCACAATTTCTTTCAAATTCGGCACAAACGACTTGAAACTCCGGCTCACATAGGCCTTCACTCCAGGAAACCCCGACACAATGTCCTTGTCGCCTGTAATGAACAACGCGGTCGATTTCACTCCGACATTCGTCCACGGAGCTTTCAATTCCCAGCTCTTCTCCATTGCGCGATAGAAATTCAAGGCACCAGTCCAGCCCGATTTCTCGTATGTCTGCGCGTAGTACCGAAGATCTGCATCGGATATCCACGGGGGTAGCTTCTTCGGCATGGGAATGAAGTCCATCAGCTCCTTATCTCGCGGAGCAGTGAAGCTGTTTCGTGGTGGAAACAGAAACTTGGACAGTGAGGCTGTCGTCCCTATTCGTGCAAAGTCTCGCTCAGCTCGACCCGGTTTCTGAAACCTGCACATTTAACCGGGACGACGGAAAAGAAAATATGAAAGCCTTGCTAATATCATTTGAGACCCCTAGTCAGAAAATTTTACATTGAAAACCTATTCACAAAACTTTAATCGATCGCTGGGATCGGAATACTGTGAATCAGAACACGAAAGATGGCTGGCTTGGAAGCGCATTATTCATGGCTTTCCAACATGCCACGGGGGTCTCATACCCTGTGAGGAAAGAGGTGTATTATAGCATTAAAACCGCATGTTCAGAAGCTTTCTAACAAGGTATCACTCAAAACACATTCGTTGCGAATTGAGCACGACATGCTAGATTGAAACCATTTAATTCCAAGCATCATCTCTGATTGCCAGACTCTTTCATACCCGCCATTCTAGCGTAATCTAGCAACGAGATGAGCTCTCAAGCAAGCATGAAAACATGACACGACAGGAATTTCGGACCTGCACATGTAAAACCCTTCGCCGACGCTCTCATAGTACCCCCTTATGGGGCTCCCCTTAGACATTCTCGGGAAAAAAGGCACACTCAAGCACACCACGCCCTTCACACACTCCGGCCGAAACAGACACAAGTCCCATGCCACCACAGCCCCCCAGTCGTGTCCCACAACGAACACCCGCTTCTCCTCGAGCGCGTCCAACAACCCCACCAAGTCACCCACGAGGTGCTGGGGAGAGTATAACAAGGAGCTTTGGGGCGCATCCGATTGCCCGTAGCCTCGCATGTCGGGGGCCACGACGTGGTAGCCCGCTTTTGCTAGGGCGGGGATTTGGAAGCGCCAGGAGTACCAAAACTCAGGGAAGCCGTGGAGGAGAAGGACCATGGGGCCTGTGCCTTGCTCTACGATGTGGAGATTGATGCCGTTTGTTTTCACTGTGCGGTGACGAATGTCGGGGAGCTTACCGGGAGGTAGATCCATCGCCACAAGCGAAATCTCAAGTTGAAGAAATTCTTGCTGCAGCTTCAAACCTAAGAACGAATTCCAATTGCGATATCTCTCGGAAATTCTCACTCGCGGATAATTGTACTCCAGCTGCTCAAATTGGTCGCATCGCCCAAGCTCACTCTCAATTTGAAGAAATTCTTGCTGCAGCTTCAAACCCTAATCGCCAATTTTGATTGCTCTGTGTGCCAAAACTCCTCACCCGACTCTAATTGTACTCTGACTGCTCAAATTAGTCAAATTTGTAGAGATACTCTCAACAAACCGTATCTGACAAGATCCAAGAGATGCACTACACCGCACAAGACCGACGACACTCACTTTGCAATGCGAAAATTAGATTCAGAAAAGAATCGTCAAATCATCGCTAATAGTGGATCTACAAACGCATTTCTGAAATCTTTGCCTACGAACGCATTTATGAAATCTCGCCCACAAATTCTGAAAGCACAGCTACAAATGCAACTCTGGAACAAGTTCTGCCAAAATTGTGCCACCAGTAAGCTCACTGCAAGCGTAATTTCGGGACCCCAAACTCAATTCCTCCACTTCTACCGGCCAATCTAAACCCTAAATACTCCCTCCGTTCCAAAATACTTACTCCCTTTTGTTACTTTCATTTCTCCCAAATATTGATCCCTTTACTTCAAATCATAGGGTTATTAAAGATGTTTTCTTTTATATTTTAAATTAAAAAATTAAAAAAAGCACCATAACTCCCACTTATTATTCACTTCATAGATAATTTTTTTGTAAAAATGGATGTTTCATAGCAATTTGAAAATGATAGGGTAAAAAACAAAAGACTTCGAACTTTTTATTGAATTCCAAGTTGTTCTTGTGCAAATCTAAACACACCATAAGGGCAAGGTAATTGCATAAAGAGTTTCCCTTCTCTATAAAGCCTATCCTTATTCATATATAGGCACTTTATATTCATTGCAACTTCCTATTTTTTTAACCTTTCCTTAATTGCAATTTACTTTCGAACAACAGATTGAGCTATCATGCAATTTGTCTCAATTTTTTTCCATTGCTTCTTCTAATTTTGCAGCTGAATGTGGGTGAAAATTATTGTATTTTAGTATAAAAAGTTGAAATAACATATCTTCTATAAATCTATAAGTAAAATTTTTTATTAGTGATGATTTTCAAATTACCATAATTTATCAAAGAAAAGGTTTTTAAATTTTATATTTAATTCAAAATTAGGTCAATAAATCTAAAAAAATTTCATAATCATATATTATAGTAAAGAATATTTATAGTGTGAAAAAATTCTATGTCCAACTACAAATTTTAAAAAATCAATAGATGGTGGTAATTGTTCCAATGTCTACTATGCAATAAAATCTTGATTTGAAGGATTTTTTAATCTTTTAAATTAGATTAAAATTTATAGTCAAAAAACTTCATTTCATTTGTTGGGCTCCAATTCCCAAAAGATCAATTATATGACTTATATATATATATATATATATATCAAGAACAAAGAAGTAGGAGTTGCAAAAACATATTAAGAAGTATTTTTTTTATTGATCAATGGCATAAAATCATTTCTTTTCACAAATTTTTGGACATCTAGACCCAATGTTAAAGCTTTTTTTGAATGTATCATGACAATGAGAGTCTTTATCTACCACCACCATGAATTGGATAAAAATATTGTATACAAGCATTGTGTCTTTGTTCAGTATTCAAGACTTTCTTACTATAGAGATGGTTGAATGTTAGAGCATAAATATCATATAGTTTTGGAGTTATCATGAAGAAATTGTCAAGTTTTTGGAAGAGCCAAATCTCTTGAAAATGAATGTTTCCATTGATTCTCTGAAGTATTATGAATTGTTGCCTATGTGTACTTGTTATTTAAAATTGTCAATCATCTTGTTGGATTTAGATGCTTTGGACCTTTGCTATTGTTTGCTTATCAAACTAATTACAATTAGTGATGATGTTTTAGTATTGATATCAAATTCGGATTTTGGTATGACAACAAATAACATCAATGATCTACAAGTTCTACAAGTAATCCTTGCAAAACTTTCTAATCAATATTGAAGCTATGCCAAATCAATTTGTTCCACCAAGCAAAAATTCTTGTTCCTTGACATGAAGCTATAAGTTCTTTGATCAAAGAAGAGTTGATAATTTGATGCAAGTGAAATCTGTTTTACCTAAATAATAACAACAATAGTTTTGATCTTGATTACTATGACAAATAGATTATTTTCTTGCTTATATAGAGGTTATATTGTAGTTTTTTTATAAATTTGAAGTTGAAAGAAGTTAGCCAACCAATGAGAACTAGTATCCTAAAGAAGAAATAAACTAGGAGATTTTTATAAGGAGAGGATGTAGCCAATGCCTTAGGGAAAAGAAATGTGCCTCTTCTACAAAGAAGGGGGAAATAATAGGGGAAAATGGAAAAACTTCCTGAATGCTTATAAGAAGTTTGTTGTAATAGAAGGAGTAATTAAATTGAAGTAATGCAAAATTGAAGTTGGAGTGTAGTAGATAAAATTTAGATTTGGCAAATTATGTCTTGGAGTTGACAATTAGGATATAAAATAGATATCTTCCAAGCATTGACTTTTAAATAACAAAAACAAACCAAAGAAGGAAATGACTTAAAAGAAATCATTAGAATATATCAAGGAAGTAGTTGAAAATTTAAACAAAGATATTTTAATCAAATGCAAGAAGATTAGTGACTTTTAATTCAATATTTTGACATTCTAAATGTTAAAAAAAAGATAAGAAAAAAAAATTATATATATATATATATATATACATAAAAGAGAATGGATGATAGTTTGGATAAAGAATTAGAGTTTGTCATTTCCATTATAAGATTTTTTATTTAAGCAATGAAGAAACCAAAAAAAAGTTCTAAATAAACTTCAACATTTCAACAAGATAGAGAACAATGGAAAAGGTAAGACAAATTTTGCACACCTTTGGAATAGAGTGACTCCAAAGTATATGTTTAATCATGTCATTTTCCTTATCATACTTTGTTGAAAATTTTAATCCATAGTAGGATTTATAGGTTCAATTTATACTAGAAAAATTTGAAAATATATGTTTAGGTTCAAATTAGTATAGATTATCTCTATCTCCTTCCAAAGTTGTATGATTTTTAATTTCTTAACTAGCTCATTGATTATTGACAAATTATTGAGTCATTCAAAAACTAATTAAAATTTTTAATCCAAAAATAGTTTATGTAGGGTCCTTAACATGAATAATATATTCATTTGTTGTTTTGATAAAATCATCATTTGGGTTATTTTTTATATTGAAAAAGACATTCAAATCTTTTTTATTTTGAATATTATAAAAAATTGAAAAGTATTCAAATTGCAGCAAAAGAATCCTTTTCTACACTATCACATGATCATATATAGATGTGATTTTTTTGAATTTTAATATCACATTATCATTCATTAGATATTAGACTTCTTTTCTACCATTGAAAACATAACAAATTGGCATTTGCATTTCACTTGGGACTTTAATAGAGAACTTTTGTTTCCTTCATAGATGAAATAATATTAATCTTAAGATGACTTGGAATGCAAATCAAAGAGGACTAAATGACCTATAATTCAGAGATTAGCTTTTTTTTAAAATAGCTAAAAAAACATTACATCATAGATTTTATTGAATTTAACCCCTTTTGGGGCACCTTTGAGTGTGATTTGATCTACAAAGTTGTAGAAGTCAAACCTTCTTTTAACAATTGGTGTATTTGCCTAATATAAGGGGATTTCTATAATATTTCTATGGCTCATTGAAACCTTCAAGTGAGTCTTTATGATTAAATATGTCACTTCTTAAAGCTTTCCAATAGCCTTTAGGATTTTTTAGTGCTTCCTAGAGACTCTTTGAAAAAACTTTAAGGTATTGTAATAGTACATGTATTGAAGCTAAGATTGGGAATTTAACCTAAATCTTGTCAACTCAAGTCTTAGAACCCAATATTGAAGTCTTCTTTGGTATTCTTGCATGATACAAGTGCATTGCCAAGCATTCTTATTTTTATTAACCAATATCATGTTTGCCCATACTAATCAAAGAAATTGGCCTTAGTATACGGATTTCTCAATCAATAACTCATTTATGTCATCCCTAACTACATTTCACCTCCACTCTTCCACATTCTACTTGTCAATACTTTAAAATAGAGTACTCATAGAGCAATCCTTAAAGGGTTGCTGAACCTTTATGATGGGTTTAACATGCACAAAATTATTTCCATTATTTTTCACTTGAAGACTAATTGATGTACAATCTAATATAAATAGTTTTATATTTTTTAGAGCATATTTGACTTACTTATGAATTTATAAAGAAATATGCTATAAGGATCTATCTTTACCAAAAACATGTATTGCAGATTAGGAAATTAACAGAAAAGGTTCCAAAATGAAACTCTTACTAAAACTTAAGCGGACATCTGCTTAAATCAATCATTATTTCACATTTTTCAGGATTCTTAAGAAGGTAGTTTTGCCACAAGAATTGCTATTATATGAATGAAAGAGTACAATTCCAAGAGCTTAGAAGACTATGCATTACTTATAGTATAGGTGTCTATATTATAAAAACTTTCTACAATTATAGTGCAACTACATTGTAGATATCTATACTAAAGGTACTTAAACCCTAAATGTCCAAGGCACCAAAATTTTGGTGTTTACAAAACTTTGAAGTTAAATAAAACCTAATCAAGTGCTATTTTTAGTAATTCATATTTTTAAAGAATTTTTTTTCAAGTCTACCTTAAGCTCCTAAAACCCAATCTTAAAAATCATTGATTATGATTTTCCTATTCAAGATTTGTGCAAGGGTACCCATTGCAATCTTGACTTTCTTTAGTGTTGAAGGCTCTTAGAAATAAGTCTCAAATACACTAGATCTTAAAGAAAAATCACATTAGAAATTCATTTAAAAAAGATTGTAGAGTAGATTTTGAGAAGCTATAAATTGATTGGGGTTATGCATGTTAGGCCCTTTCACATCATATTATTTTGGTCACCAACTTTTGGGATTTGACTTGTGAAAAGAAGATTGAAAGACTTGGCATCACTTTTGCAATTTTAACACCCTCATGATCAAACATTATAATCTATCAATTCATAATTGATAAAGCTCATAATAAAATTAACTTCTGTTCACTTTAAAGCAAATTCCTAGAAGCTCAAAAAAGGCCTTGGGCATTTAGTGGTTAATTATGTTATAAGTATCTTCAATGGTTGTAGAATATCTAGTGACATATATACTCACTGCACATGTTTGCATTTTCATGCAATTATACTTGCATACTAACATCATTGGTTTTGCTACCAATTTGCAGTTTGAAAAAATGTGATAAATACCTATCCACATAGTTAGAAATGGACATACCGTGGCTCTTAAACCATCCATTGGAAAAGTATGAACCAAATCTCATTAAGCTTTAACGTAATCAACAGTCCATTCTTTGGCCATCACGTATTTGTTTTAGTCTTCTAGAGGGCAAAGTTTGAAGATGAAGGTTGGTTTAAAAACACACTACTATACATTATTTCATTTTTAACTAAATTTTAAATTCAAACTCCTACACTCCCTACTAATATCATATTTTGTTTCATCTCTAGCATTAGAGGACATTTGAAGGCTCTACAAGCCCGTTTTTGAGATGGGTCAAGTAATTGTTGGCTGCTTTCAGGCCATCATTTACCAAAAGAATAAATTAAATAAATTTGGTCCTAAAATGTGAAAAAAAATCTAAAATTTTTACCTATTTTTTCATTAAAAAAATCGATAATGTGGCACTCTCTCAACTACATTAGATTTTTGTTTCCACAAGAATTCTTGCATTCTTATAGTCTGGGAATTCATAGTATTTTGTAGTCGGGTTGTTGCAAGAAACACTTACAGGTTTTGTTTCAAAATGGCCTATTTCCATGAGTCCTATGAGTTTTGGAATAATTTTATTTAAATAAAATAAAATATGGATAATTTGAAGAAAAATGAGAATATCATATCTCTTGAAATTCACACCTAAGAAAATTTACCTCTAAAAGTTATGCACAAAAAAAGGACAATGAAAAATACAATGAAAATAGACACTTTTTTCTATTATTATTTTTAAATAGTAAAAAAAATAATTTAATTAAATTGAAAAATCCATTTTTCCTTACTTAAAGGTGCTTCTTCTCCAATAAATTTCATCTTCAAAAAAGATACTCCCTCTGTCTCCCAAAAAGCTTCTGAATCTCTTCACTTGCCCCTTTAAGGTCATTTAGTCAAACATCCACTAAATGGTCGAAATCACAAGAAGGAACTTTTTAGTAGGACAGAAAATGTGCTTGATTTGGACACTTTTTGTGAGATAGAGGGAGTATTTTGTGTTTTGTACAAGTGTACCTTGGTAGTGAACTTTGAGCTCGTGTGGAAGTTGGATAGTATATTATTTTCAAAAAATATTTTTAGGGCTTGTGTAAATATACTAGAGGTCTACGCATGCCAATTTCCAACTCAAAATTTTATTTCTTGGGTAAAAAATAGGACTAAAACTCTCTAAAATGGCCAAAATAGACAACCAATTGGGAGAAGATTAAAAATAATAAAATAAATTTTTTTAGATTGAAAAAATACATAACATGTAAAACTTTTTTGTACACCTTCATTACAAATTTAAGGTCAAACAAACAAAAGATGAAAAAGTTATGAGCAAAAAACTACCTGGTAAAGGTCAAGGGGACAAAAAAAAGGACAAGTGTTTCTTGCAATCACCCAACCCTCAAATGTTTTCTAATATTAGGTCTTACCTTCACACTTTATAGTCCTTGTTAATACCTTGCTTTATTTGAGCTCTAGTTATAACATACCAATATTCTAATAAATCTAAATATATACTACAACCAATAGGACAGTAATTGATAGTCATCCTACTTTGATTGTAATGGTTCCTCACCTTTTATTCTAAACCTTATTCTCCCACAAGTGAAGATGGCCTTTTATTTTTAATCTTGCACCTATATTAATTTCTTCTTCAATGGATAAAATACACAAGTCTCTTTTCACCAAGTTCTTTGATAAGAACATCCATTCTAAATTCTAATACAAGTTGTAAATGGTCTCTACTATAAAACAAAAAAAATTTCATTGACTGAATGCCATAGGCAAATGAAAAGAGATTCCAATGTGCTTTAGGATGTAATAAGTTATTTGGACAATGTGTGAACAACTTATGAATTTTCAAGGTATCGTGAAGTTATTATAAAAACTAATTCTAAACTTTTATAAGCTCTCATGTTAAGATTGTATACATCTTTTGTAACCAAAACACAAGTTCAATTGGATGTTGTGTTTTGGTCCAAAGAAAGCAACTAGTCTCATTTTAGACATGATGATAATGCATTTATGAACCTTTGAAAATTCAAACAAAGTTTCAAATCATTTACAACTACAATAGTCAATTTTTTATTGCAAATAGTGTAGCTAATTTAAATGTAGCTTGTAGATGTCTTTTGGCTTAGGCAAAAAAGTTAGTAATTGTAGAACATTTTGTCTCTAGTTAGTTATTGAGAAAGAACTTTTGAATAAATAAACAATATTATGAAAAAGTATATAGAGGAAGCTTAAGCTTACCCTCCGAAAAAACTAAAGGGACTACTTTAGTTTTTATGAGAATTCGTGAAGGCTCTATTGACTTCACAATTTGGAATTTTTGCACAAAATCTATGGTATGGATGCTAATCAGCCTTGTATGAAGCTTTGTTTTACATCATTAATTTTGATACATATTGCAAGAGGTAGAAATCTTTTCCATTTCAATGTCAAAACAATCAACTTAGAATATAATCTAAGAAAGATTAGTTAATTATATTTGATTGTTTATCCCTTAAAAGACCATTGTCCTTTGCAAAACAAATTGGATTCCAAGCAAGTGCCCATCATCTCAATTTTATGTATTAATTTTTTTTTTAATTTTGAAGATAGAAAATTTTATCACCTTTGTGGGAATACAATTTCTTTCCAATTGGTGCATTGGAAGAAAAGTTATGCCTAAATAAGCTCAAAACAAAGGAAAAATGGCCACCCAAAAAGTTTTCAAAAGTTTTAATATTAAAAAGAAAATTGTAGATTTCATAGATTAAATTTTTGTCTATATGGAAGGCTTTGATTCATCTCATTTGAAAAAGTAATGTAACAGGTATAGACATTCTTGTTTTTTGGATAATCTAAGCATCTTCTTGGATAAATAACTTGTAGAATTTATTTTTGAATGCAATTTTCATATTTTTTCATTAAAAATTCTACATGGTTAAGTTTTCTTGATAGAGCAATCTTACCTCTAGGATATGTGCTTTTTCATTCCATCTTAGAGATATTAGTAATTTAGATTTCTTTTTCTATAGTATACGTACTTCTACTAAACTTACTTATCAGTTTTCTTAAGAATGAATTTCAATTTTTTTGAATGTTTTTCTCCTAAACTCTCAGTTCAATTTTCCATCATAAAGTTTTAATCTTGGAAACTCAATAGTGCAAAAATTTAACTTAGGAAAGTTCATAGTCAAATAATTTAGTCCAATAGTAAGTGTACAAAATACTCATTTTCCTTATTTTTCAACACAGATATCTTGCAATTCATATGGTCAAAAAATTTGAAATTCATTCTACACATTTTCATACTTATTAGGTGTGAGATCCTATAATTGGATTTCCAAAACTAATCATTTTGATTATTTTTTACTTTTAGCAACAAATATGGTAGTTTGAGTGTTTCTTAGTGAAAAAAGGCCTAGGCCTCATAGAGGTTCTACTAACACCTATACTAAAACTTATGAAACATTCAATTCTAAAAAATGAAATAAAATTTGGAAGAAATTTTATTGTGTAGGCAATGAAGGCAACTCCTATGTTTAAAATTGTTTATTTGAATTCAAATCTAAAAATTTCAACAAAAACAAAATCACATGAAATGTATTCTTTACAAGAGCATTTTAACTAATGGTATCAATAATTTTCAATTTTTTGTCAAAGGTAACATTGATTCAACTTTTTTTTCATCAAATACCATTGTCTACATAATATATTATTGAAAGATGAATATGAAAGTTTACTTTGTTGAATTTTTTCATATATTCTCAACTTGTTTTTCAACATGGTGACTAAAACCAAAACAAATTATAGAACATAGTTACATGCTTTTATTCTAAAGATGTTGAAAGACAAAACTTTGCTTTGGAGAAGGATAAGAAAAAACACTTATTGAAGTTTAAAGTACATAGAACTTGCAATAGATAGATTGTTTCACTTTCAATTTAGAGGAATATACTTGTATAAGTTAATTAAAATATCCTATGAATGAATTTGTTAAAAAAACAAATACAAATGACAGTCTATCCTACTTAAATATTTGAAGTAGTTTTGGACCTAAAAACAATGCAAGCTTATAGATTTAAGTCAATGATAGAATATTTCCTTAGCATACAAATGATAGGTTTCAATGGTTTAAGAAATCTAATTTAAATTTTGATTATATTTTGAAAATGATTATTAACATGGAGCTAAATTGAAATTACCAATATAAATTGAAAAAAACATATTATATATTTGAAAGGTAAATAAACACAAAAAAAGACTCTCTAAGACCAACTCAATAGAGCTTGAAACATAACATCTCCATTTTGTGTATTTGTTGCTTTAGAATATGCCTACGATTATAAAAGGGCTTGACACCATGCCAAAATAATTGAGGAATATTGAACATTTCAAATACCAATTCTTCAAAATATATATTAAAGCTTCAATTCTATTTTGTAAAACAAAAATCTTTTAATCTATTTATCAAATGTAAATATTACAAACCGCTATTATGATTTCATTGTAGTTATTATATTAGGTGAGTTAATGTCTACCAAACATATTCATTGGATGGATAAACTAGATTGGATGTCCAAAAGGTCTAGATATATATGAGTTTTTAGGACTTGAATTTTACAATATTGAATTTTTATTGTTGTCATTAAGAATTTACTAACATCAAAGGACATTGGCATTTTGAAGTGTGATTAGTTATTATATATGTGGCACCAATGGATAAGCAATGTGGATACTAACAAATATAAAATATGGGTGCCAATGGGTGGAATTGAAAGCAATTGTAGTTGCTAGCAAATACTCCGTATAATTTATTTAGGCACCAATAGGTGGAATGGAAGGCAATTGTGGACGTCATTAGACGTTCAATTTGAGCACCAAATGAATGGATATGTAGCCAACACCACCACCAAATATACATTTGAGCTACAATGGATGTGCAATGATGATGCCAACAGAAGGTGCCAATAGATGAAATGGGATGGAGTTACCAACAACAATGGTTGGACGATTTTGGCATAAAAAAATGGCATTGCCAATGGGCAGATGGGAGACAATCGTGGGTAGTAACGGATATTTAATTTGAACACCAATGAATCAAAAATTTGAACACTAACAAATATACAATTCAGGCACCAACGGATGCGCAATGACGGTGCCAACAGATGGAATGGGATGGAGTAATCAACGGCAATGGTTGTACAATTTTGGCACCAGGAAAGTGACATTTTGCCAATGGGCGGTGGGGAGACAATTATGGGTGGTAACGGATATTCAATTTGAACACCAACAAATCAAAAATTTGTACACCAACAGATATACAATTCAGGCATCAACGGATGCGCAATGATGGTGCCAACAGATGGAATGGGATGGAGTTATCAACGGCAATGGTTGTACAATTATGGCACCAGGAAAGTGACATTTTTCCAATGCCTGGGGGGATGGGAGACAATCGTGGATAGTAATGGATATTCAATTTGAACACCAACAAATCAAAAATTTGTACACCAACGGATATACAATTCAGGCACCAACGGATGCGCAATGATGGTGCCAACAGATGGAATGGGATGGAGTAATCAACGGCAATGGTTGTACAATTATGGCACCAAGAAAGTGACATTTTGCCAATGGTGGGATGGGAGACAATTGTGGGTAGTAACGGATATTCAATTTGAACACCAACAAATCAAAAATTTGAACACTAACAGATATACAATTCAGGCACCAACGGATGCGTAATGACGGTGCCAATAGATGGAATGGGATGGAGTTATCAACAACAATGGTTGTACAATTATGGCACCAAGAAAGTGACATTTTGCCAATGGGCGGTGGGGAGACAATTATGGGTGGGAATGGATATTCAATTTAAACACCAATAGATCAAAAATTTGAACACCAACGAATATATAATTTAGGCACCCACAAATGTGCGATGACGATGCCAACCAATATGAATGAGGGTGCCAATAGGTGGAATGGGATGCACTTCTCAATGGCAATGGTTGTACAATTTTGGCACCAAGAAAGTGACTTTGCTAATGGAGCGATGGGAGACAATCATGAACACTAATATGAATGGATATAATTCAGGCACTAATGGATGTGCAATGACGGTGCCAACAGATATGAATGAGGGTGTCAATAGATGAAATGGGATGGAATTATCAACAACAATGGTTGTACAATTTTGGCACCAAGAAAGTGACGTTACTAATGGGGGAATGGAAGACAAATATAAATGGCAATAGATAATTATACACTTTGGGTATCAATGGATATGCAATATTGGTGCCAAAGGACATGTAATACTAATGTCAAGTGATTTGTATAATAGGTGCCAATGGGTGGAATGGTAGGCATTTATGGATAGAAATGGTTAGATGTAAGAAAAACACCCATATACCAATTACTTTGCTCCTAATTCCAATCCATCAACTTTACATGTATGCATTGGCTATCCAAAATGGCACATGCTATATAGTACAATATGAAGACAAGATGTTGGTCTACACTTGTATCGATTGTCACGTTAGAAAATGACATGTTATAGATTACATTAGATGGCAGAGGCCCCAATTGGATGTGTGCTTTGGACAAACAAATGAACATATTGGTGGTTTGCAAATTGTAAACTTTGATCCATTTTGATGATGGTATAGTCATCCTTCTACATTGTTATCTAAAATTTAAAAAACACTCAAGAACTCAAAATAAAGTTCAAGCAAACTAAAGAAACTATTAAAATATGTCACATGTAATATGGATAACTTTGCACATGTTGCAATTGTAGTACAACAGGGGGAAAGCAAGCTAATAGGAGCCACTTGTAGACATTATTGAGGTGCTTAAATGGAGGTCCTAAATGAAATATTCCATTCACAAATCATTGTATATCTTTCCAAATAGTCCAAATTGGATCCATAAATCATCCATGATGGATTCATTTTAGAATATTCTACCATAAATTGTTGATTGTTCATTCAAGAGAGTTTTTTTATCATTTATGATTTGTTGCTTACTTAACCACATAAGCAACCGTTATAGCTACATTTTTGTCCTTTTCACATTTCAAAAGTAAACATATTTAATTTTGTTTTGTCTTATGTTAAATAGCCATAACTAAAAAACAATGCATTATAATTTTTTTTCATGTTTTAACTCATATCTAAGAATTAGAATGAAGATTCTTAAAAAAAAGCAAACATTACGCCCAAGTTGGCTCCTATTAGCTTGCTTTCATCCAACAAGGAGTTTGTTATACTACACCAAGGGTGTATAACTTAGCTTTGAAGAAAACTTGGGATTTGAAATTAAGGTATACAAGTCCAAATAAACTCATACCCCTCAGAAAAAACTACTTTAGCTTGTACCCAATTTTGCTTCAGAGTAACTTAGTAAAATGAAAATTTAAATAACTCTTTAGGATTGCATCATGACAACATCCATGTGATAAATACTTCTAAATTATCATTACAATCATTACAACAATGTAAAATAATACTAGAGTCACATCAAATGGACAAGAATGGTCCTTAACCCTTAAAGGACCCCAAGGCCGCTCAATGTCTTCTAAAATTTGTATTTTTGCACCCTTCACTAATCAATTAGATTTTAACAATGAACAATTGTATGCATTTATTTTGATTGCCTACAAATATTTCAACCTATTAGATATGGGAAATTCATTGAGAAATTGAGTTCAATGTGTGCAAAAATAAGGATGAGGAAGAATGCCAAAGTTTTTATTTTTTTTCCTTTAAGAATGAATATTTTATTCAATATAAATGTAGATGCTTTATTTGAACCTTGTTCTTGTCTCATAGCTTCATCTAAAATGGATACCTTTGGAACTTGTTTCTAATCAAGTGAAAGCCAATCAAATTTGAGCAAATTAAATTTTTTTCAATCAACAATAGACACAACTACTCTTGGTTTTAGAGCATTGTGATGTACTATTAGAAAAAGGGCATTGCTTATGGTATTATTAATTTTAGTTAATGTATATTAGAATTACCTCACTAGAAGAAAACTGTTTTTTTACATACTTGGATTTTTTGGAATAGATTGTTTTTGATATATACATTGACATCCAGTTGTTTTTATGCCAAAAGTGACATCCAATGAACATCATGAAAAACATAAAAAATAGCTAGATGTCAACATAGATATTAAAAACAATTTGTTCAAAAAAATTAGGGCATATAAAAAAACCCAGTTTTCTTCTAGTTCTCGGCAATTTCAACCCGGGATCTATAGCCAACTTGTAGTTGCAACCATTTCTGAATAGGGTTGGAATACCTTTTTCAACCAAAGTTTAGAATGTGCATATATAATTTACTCCTTTTCAAGATTATGACTAATAAATTCATGACGCATATTTCAAAATAGTGAGTGGGAAAGTGGTTCTTGAATGATTAAAATTGGAAGATTATACAATAGAAACTCTTTAAGTTGGCCCTTTATAAGCCAATAAACCTTTGTAAATTGATATTGTCAAACCAGTCCTTGATTGGGCCAAATTACAAAGGTTACGACTAAAATTGACCTTGTATAAGCTAATAAACCTTTGAAATTAATTGTTGCCAAACTAATCCTGAATCTCTTAAGTTAGAGAGGTTTTACAATACATTGGCAATGAATTCAAATTAACTTTGAGCTTAAAGAAGTCATAGTAACTTTGAAATGAAGGAAGAAAAATTTAAAAATTGCCAATGCTTGTCATTAGGGGGGATTTGAGGCCTCCGGAGGGCCATTTTGCGACTGTTCCTAAAAAAATTTCCGAATTGATGGCTGTTGTCAAGCTAGTAATTACCAAAAAAAATTAGAGGGGGGGGGGGGGAGTCCTGAAATGTAAAAAAAGTCCAAAAATAAATTTAAAAATAAACTTAATGACGTGGCACTCTCTTGACCACATAGGATTCGTGCGATTTTGCATCCCCGCTGTAGTTTTTGTGTTTTTAGACTACGGGAACTTGCAATCTTTTGGACACCTTGAATCTCCCCTAATGAGGTTCTATCTTTTTATAGGGCAAAAAATTTGTAGCGCCTTCTACTCTCTAGAACAAGCATAGAATTGTTTAATTCTCAACTACCACCAACACCATTTTGTGGCATTTGGATGGTAGTTTAGGGTCCTCAGAGGAGATTAAAATGAGTTTTTTCATCCACTTTTGTGTGTTGACCTTTCATATTGAGTTACAAAGAATATCTAATTGAATTTTTAGTCTAACTAGTGTTTGTTTTCATGTAGTTGAGAAGTAAGTAAAAAAATGATTGGCAAAATTTGCTATTGTAGTGTATATTGAGAAGTTGTTGCTCCTTACTCTAAATCTGAAATTTCTCCACAAAAATGATATTTTTAAAGTTTTAGCCTAGCTAATGAAATGAAGATAAACTACTGTAGTTTTTACTTCAATTGGAGTTTTGGAAAAATTTATAATATTGAATATTTTATTGCAATTTGAAATATGAATGTATTTTCAATGACCATTGTATTCTAAATACAAAATGCGACATAAATTGAGTTTACACCATGATGTTTGTCATTGTCATTGTAATGTACTCACATGGTAAAAAATTTCAGATTCTTTGAAGTAATTTTCTCCTTGATGTGATTTCCCTTAACTTTCTCTTCAAAAAAATCTCAAAAAATCAAGTTTCCTCAAAAAAAAATCTGAAATTTTTGTGAAGTAAAGAAAATATGTAACTTCATCTTTAAAAAATAAAAAATAAAAAATTCATATATATATATAACCAAAATGACAACAAACTGAGTGATGAGCAACAAGGCTTGAAATTAGCAGTTATAGGTCCGTCCTTACGTAGTTGAGTGGTCAATTGTCTATGGGTGGTTCTACCATTGATATCTTTCTTTTTGAAGATGGCTTGACAAATAATAGGATGTTAAATCCTACCATCAAAGGTGGGCCCAGTAGGATAAATTTTGAGCTCTCCGAGGTGAAAGTGAAAAAAATAAACCTTGTTTGTGCCATGTCTTGGGAATGTTCAAAATCCTTGCTAGCTAATTAAGGGTTTGTGAGTGCAATTATGAATTTAGAAATTGAAAAAAAATTATATGCAAAAAATAAAAAATTCCTACATTTTCCCCTAGTGGTAAGATTTAACGTCCTGCGAGTCCTAATCGATTCATTCCTAACTAAGTGGATAGGTGTCTATTGATTATATTCAAAATAAGAATTGGTTGTTGAACTATCTTCTTTCAAGTGATAAAAATTATGAATAATGATTTATTCAAGCAATCATTTCAATTTTAGAAAGGAACGCATTTAGAAACAAATTCTATTACTTTTTACATGCTACAATGCTAGTTTCTGAACCAAGCCAAAAAAATTTTCAGACTGCGCATGTATGGGTTTGTAAGATCTACTGATTACAAATAGGGCCCTATGCTAGACTGTGTTTGAAAATTCATAACTAATTCAATAATGCTTCAAAAAATACGAAATGACTTGTGTTAGATTCCTCATTTGTTTCTCCTTGACTGAAAAGTACGCTAAAAATATTCCCATCTCAGGAAATATATGGAAAAGGCAGACCAGCTCTTCACTTAACCCTTAAATGACACCGAAGCCATTTTCTGGTCGATGAACTTCAGGGAATCTTTTAATGTAGGACAGAATTGCAATCATTCATCCTCAGAATTAGGGGTGTAAAAGGAAGATCTTCTATAGTGCTTTGACTTCCAACGAGTGTTTTTAGATTTTTTTTGAACCAATGATTCCCACGGTATCAAAATTCCTCAATTCCACGGCCACCGGCTCGTCGTTTAAGGGTTAAATGGGTCGGGTTTCTGACCCTCCTCCCTAACTGTATGCTTCTGAGAGCGTGTTTACACCAAAAAACTTTGGGTTGGGGCCCAAAAGAATGGAGTCTTCTGATTGAAACTTTGGATTGGTACCATAGCTATCTTCCAATCAAAATACTCCATTCTTTTGGGCCCCAACCCAAAGTTTTTTGGTGTAAACAGGGCCTCAGTGCCTGGCTGCTCTTCATGTTCTGTGCAGTGAATTGATGAGTGCTGGACTGCTGGGCAAATAACTTTGCTGCTGAAGACAGGATGGTTGCATGGCTCATTCTGATGTTGGAAGCTGACTGCATATTAATAATGGTAGCGTTTGCTGAAGTTAGAGTTCAAGGGTGTTCGCACCAAGGTAGGTGGGTTTTCTTGCAGTTTTTTATTTTTATTTTTGCAGAGTGTCAGGTTGTTGGCTTTGGGGTATAGGCTGAAATTTGGAGGGAGAGTGCCACAGAGGCCAAAATCTGTCACACCAAGCAAAATTTCGCTCAAAAAAGAAATGCTACTAAGGAAACACCCAAAACCATCCAAATAAGGAATTCAACATCGTTGGAAGCATTTTGTTCAAAAACAATAATATTTCTCTAGTACTAGGGAGTGAAAATCATAAATATTAAAAAAAAAATTATAAAAAATTGGATGTCATATGTATTTCTATGATTGTCCAAAGTGTTGGCTCCCTAGACCACTAGAATTGTTCAATAGATGTCTCCAAATATGGACGCTGCTAAATCCAAGAGTGAGCCAATCATATTTTGATATATGTCTTTAGTATGCATTAGTGAATTAGAGTCATGCATTTGGCAAACACATAATTGTAGTCTAGGGACAATTTTAGATGAGTCTAGGATCCACTGCGAGGTACATGGACGATTTTGGGTGTTCCTCCCTTAGTTCATACAATATTATAGGAGGTTATGGACAATTGTCGATCCTAAGTGGATGAGGTTTAAATGGCAGGCTAACTAAGAGTGTTGCTTTGAGCCGTAGAGGTTAGAAAAACATTTTAATTGCATTGTTGCTGCAATTGGACTGCATCCAACGGAAACCTAATGTCAAAGCCATAAGGTAGATAGCTCTGAAAGCAACCTAGCTCTAAAAGTGATCTCTTACACAGGTGCATTTTGTTTTCTCAAATGTACAAATAGTGTACATTTCAGTAGGGGGTTGCTTTAAGAAACCATTGCATTTTAACTTCAAAAATTTGTAACTAATTCCTCAAAGGTTCAAAAAATACTTGGGTTGGATGCCAATTCCATATATCTTTCTACAAAAATTTCCTGAAAATTGTTTTAAGGAGTTTAGCTTCGCTGAAATAGCAATTAGCTCTTAAAACGTCACTTTGAGAGCACACTTCTTCAGTAATGGTTTTAGTTAATGAAACAAACAGGAGATGATTAAGAAGGAAAGATGCATTAGATGAAATTTGAGGGCATTAAAAGACTGCGGGAACGCAGTTTCTGCCCTATGAACTCAAATCCTACGTAGTCGCGATCCAACACTACAAGAAAAAGGGGTGTTTTAAGTATAGTCCTAGAGATAACATTTTAAGTAATGACCTTTTTTGGAGACTTTAAATAAGAAATAAGTGTCTTTTTAGTAAAATTTTACTAAAAAGACACTTATTTCTTATTTAAAGTCTCCAAAAAAGGTCATTACTTAAAATGTTATCTCTAGGACTATACTTAAAACACCCCTTTCTCTTGTAGTGCTGCCACGTAATTAATTTTTTTTTGACTTATTTTCATATTTCAAGATCCAATTTTTTTTAAAAGCTGGCCTGGCAGCAGTCAGCGGCATTGGGAACCGTTTCGGGAACAAACCCGAAACAGCCTTTAATGCCCTCAAATTTCTTCTAATGGTTTTTTGACTTAAAAATTAGACGTTATGACATGGAAGAGGCTATGCCCACCTAGGGCATTGCATGGCATGAAAGCTGTGGTGGCAATGGGGGAAATTGAGCTTTTCCAAATTAAGCTTGTTCTAACGTACATTGAATGAGATACAATATTTGAAAGAAATTCCCATATGATCTTTGTTGGGGGCGATGCATTGTTGGGGGCGATGCAAGGGTGAGTTGAATTGGCCCCTTCACTCGGCCACTCCAAGTAATTTCAGGGGTGCAAAAAGTTCCCTATTCTGGGCTTAACTAATTTATCTTGCACATTGCTCCTAGCTAATTTAAGGCCTTTGATTGCAAATATGAATTCAAAATTCACAAAAAAATTATTTGCAAAAAAAATAGAATTCCAACATTTTTCCAAGTGGCTAAGTGAGGGGTCAATTCACACTAGCCAATGCAAGTGGTTTGCGAATGCTCTAACTTTTTGTCCCTCTGCAATTTTCAACTAGGGAACCTTGTGACACTATAAGGTAGGGGGCTGTAATTATGACCTTGTTTCTAAAAGCGATCTGGTAGATTTTACCTCTAACATGTACTAGAAGTGTACATTTCAGGAGGGGGTTGCTTTTAGAAACCACTGAGTTTTCAACTTCAAAAATTCTTAACTAATTCCATGAAGGTCCAAAAAATATGTAATGACTTGATTTAGATGACAATTCCATTTTTCTTACCGCAAAAATTTACTAAATTTTTTTTTTAAGGAGTTTAGCTTTCCCAAAATGCAAATCAGCTGGTAAAAGGTCGCTTTTACAGCCCCCTACTTAAAACCTCCTCCCTGGTCTGAATAACTTACTCAAAACTAAGTGCACCCTGTTGTTGCTACTGAAATTGCTCACATCCACCGAAAATTCGACCTAAGGTAGGTACACCCAAAAGGGCCTTGTTCTTTAAAGCGCCATCTACAGTGCACATATATTTCCGAAATCAGTCATGTTCATAGACTGTAGATAGCGCTTTCAGAAACAGACTTTGATTGTTAATAACTTTTGCATACGGTATCCAAATCCTGCGTTCTTTGGTGCGTTGGAACATGCTTTCACTTGCCAACAAGACTACATAAAAATTTGAACTAATTAATAGCAGGAAGTAGGCTCAATATGAATAAGTGGCGCTTTGGGGTGTACCTACCTTATATGAACACCAAGGTGATTTGGAGCATCGTCACTGCCTTTGCTGCACATTCTACAGGCAGTAGCTACCTCTCACGATAGAAATAGGGGTAGTCACCGCAGTTTGACTACTTTACATCTACAGGAACCATTGCTCCATACAAATGGTGCAAAACTACGATAAGATAGAAATACTTGTAGCAAATCATTTAAGTATTTCAACACGTAAGATATGAGAGATTCACTATGAAATTGAGTTTAATGTGTGTACAAATATATTGATGAGGAACAATGCAAAAAAAAGAATTTTTTACTTCAAAAATGAGTATTTTATTCAATATAAATGCGAATTTTTCATTAGGATCCATTCCAATTTCATAAACTCACCTATTATGATTAACTTTGACACTTCTTCCTAAGAACATCCCTACGCCAAAGATGGCCAAATGACCGGGCTAGGGAGCACTTTTCAAGTCATCGACAAATCCATCCCAGCCAAAAAAATTTGTCCCACCCCAAGCCACCGACAAGCATTGGAAACAACTGTTTTTTAGATTCCAACGTACCACATCATGAGTGCTAGCAAGACTAAACCTTTTTCAAATCTAAAAGTACCTCGAAAGCAGCAATTAAATACAAAAAATCCACCAAACCTGACCAAATACTCTCCATTTGGCTTGACTTGGCCTTTTTTTTGGCTTTGCCATGTGTGCCGTGGGGCAATTAAAATGGCCGGGGCGCCGAGCCCAACCGCTTGCCTAGTTTATGTCATAAGCTTGTTTTGCGTTGGTGAGGGGATGCTCTAATGTGGGTACACCTAAAAGCACCACTTATTCTTACTGTGTCTAGTTCTTGTTATCATGTTGTTTAGATTTTTATACAGTCTTGTTGGCAAGTGAAAGCATGTTCCAACGCACCAAAGAACAAAGGATTTGGATACCATACAATGGACACCCAAAACTGTCCAAACAAGGAATTCAACATAGTTGGAGGCAATGTTTTCTAAAAATGATATTTTTTAGTAATAGCGAGTGAAATTCATGAATATAAAAAAAATAGATTTTTCAGACACAATATGTAATTTCTACAAATTTTCAAAGTCTTGGCTCCCTAGACCTATAGAACCGTCCTGTAGGTGCCCCTGAAACTGAACCCCGCAAAAATCAACACTCAGCCAACCAAATTTTCCTATGTGTCCTTCAATTGTGTCAACAAATTACAACCATATATGTGGCGAATACATTAAGGGAAGTCTATTTGACGCATTTGGGTGAATCTACAGCCCACTGCAAGAAACAGGTGCAGGAATGGGTGTTTTGCCCTTATGCAAAAGTTATTAGCGGTCAAAGTTTGTTTCTGAAAGTACCATCTACAGTTTGGGTACATGATTGATTTTGAAAATGAATGCACATTATAGATGGTGCTTTTAGGTCAGGTGCCATTTTGGGTGTACCTACCTTAGGCAATCAAAGAAGAGGGATGATTAGATGAGAAGGTACACAAAGAAAATCTTTTCCAATAAGCAATGCATCCAGTGTTGTGACTGTTGTCCACAATAGATGAGCCTTTGAAGCCATTAAAGTGGGGTTGTCCGATATACAAACTTCTACCTTATTTTATCTTCTCACCTGAACACATTTTTTTTTTTAATTTACAAAATTATCATCATTTTTGTTGGTGCTGAGCGGCAAGTTATGCAGAGCTCTGAGAGCAGGGCCTGACTGGTAAGCGGAGTGACTGACTGGGAACATGACCCTGTAATTATGATATCCATCTCACCCCTCCCAAGATCCCAGGTGGAGTCCATGTCCCATATCCTACATCCATGAATATTATACGGAGTATATAAATGTGTCATTTCCTTGATTTTTCTTATTTTTATGGATAATCCCAAGACCTCATATATGTAGTAGCAATTGCCTTCTGCCTTGCTTTTATTGGAATCTATTTTGTTTTAGAACAACATTCATACCTAAATTTTCATGTGCTTATATCCAATCACTCAAGCAATTTTGGAGTAGACCATGAGGAGTATAAAGATATGCAAATTTTTTTAATGTAGAAAGATAGGAAATATGGGGATTGCAAATTTTTTGTAATTTTATTCCTGAAACTAAAATTACTCTGATTTTTGAAAGCCAAGAAGTGCTTTGAAACCATAGTCAATGTCTAGTCTCTTCTAATTTTGATCATTCAAGAGACTATTTTTTTGATTGATACTTTCAACATACCTTATGACACTTTGGGACATGTGTTTGACCTTAATCCCTAAAGTTCTTTGACTAGGTTTTCACCAAAAACAATCTCAAATCACCATTTCTTTTTTTAACATTTTTCCTCATCTTTATTTTTGCACATATTGAACTCAATTTCTCAATGAATTCCCCATATCCAATAGGTTGAAATGTTTGTAGGCAATCAAAATAAATGCATACAATTGTTCATTGTTAAAATCTAACTGATTAGTGAACGGTGCAAAAATACAAATTTTAGAAGACATTGAGTGGCCTTGGAGTCCTTTAAGGGTTAAGGACCATTCTTGTCCATTTGATGTGACTCTAGTATTATTTTACATTGTTGTAATGATTCTAATGATAATTTAGAAGTATCTATCAAAATTAAAGAATAATGAATGAACCTTTTATTCATGTACACAAATCACATGGATGTTGTCATGATGCAATCCTAAAGAGTTATTTAAATTTTCATTTTACTAAGTTACTTTGAAGCAAAATTGGGTACAAGCTAAAGTAGTTTTTTCTAAGGGGTACGAGTTTATTTGGACTTATGTACCTTAACTCCAAATCCCAAGTTTTCTTCAAAGCTAAGTTATACTCCCTTGGTGTAGTATAACAAACTCCTTGTTGGGTGAAAGCAAGCTAATAGGAGCCAACTTGGGCGTAATGTTTGCTTTTCTTAAGAATCTTCATTCTAATTCTTAGATATGAGTTAAAACATGAAAAAATTGTAATGCATTGTTTTTTAGTTATGGCTATTTGACATAAGACAAAACAAAATTAAATATGTGTCCTTTTGAAATGTGAAAAGGACAAAAATGTAGCTAGAATAGTTGCTTATGTGGTTAAATAAGCAACCCATCATAAATGATAAAAAAACTCTCTTGAATGAACAATCAACAATTTATGGTAGAATATTCTAATATGAATCCATCATGGATGATTTATGGATCCAATTTGGACTATTTGGAAAGATATACAATGATTTGTGAATGGAATATTTCATTTAGGACCTCCAATTAAGCACCTCAATAATGTCTACGAGTGGCTCCTATTAGCTTGCTTTCCCCTGGTTGTACTACAATTGCAACATGTGCAAAGTTATCCATATTACATGTGACATATTTTAATAGTTTCTTTAGTTTGCTTGAACTTTATTTTGAACTCTTGAGTGTTTTTAAAATTTTAAATGACAATGTAGAAGGATGATTATACCATCATCAAAATGGATCAAAGTTTACAATTTGCAAACCACCAATATGTTCATGTGTTTGTCCAAAGCACACATCCAATTGGGGCCTCTGCCATCTAATGTAATCTATAACATGTTCATTTTCTAACGTAATAATCTATATAAGCATAGAGCAATTTCTTGTCTTCATATTGTACTATATAGGTGCCATTGTGGATAGCCAATGCATACATGTAAAGTTGATGGATTGGAATTGGGAGCAAAGTAATTGGTATGTGGGTGTTTTTCTTACATCTAACCATTTCTATCCATAAATGCCTACCATTCCACCCATTGGCACCTATTATACAAATCACTTGACATTAGTATTACATATCCTTTGGCACCAATATTGCATATCCATTGATACCCAAAGTGTATAATTATCTATTGCCATCTATATTTGTCTTCCATTCCCCCATTAGTAACATCACTTTTTTGGTGCCAAAATTGTACAACCATTGTTGTTAATAATTCCATCCCATTTCATCTATTGACACCCTCATTCATATATTTTGGCACCATCATTGCACATCCATTGGTGCCTGAATTATATCCGTTTGAGAAGTGCATCCCATTCCACCTATTGGCACCCTCATTCATATCCGTTGGCACCATCATTGCACATCCGTTGGTGCCTGAATTGTATATCCCTTGATGTTCAAATTTTTGATTTTTGGTGTTCAAATTGAATATCCATTCCCACCTATGATTGTCTCCCATCCGCCCATTGGCAAAATGTTACTTTCTTGGTGCCAAAATTGTACAACCAATGTTGTTGATAACTCCATCTCATTCCATCTATTGGCATCCTCATTCATATCCGTTGGCACCATCATCGTGCATCCGTTGGTGCCTGAATTGTATATCCCTTGATGTTCAAATTTTTTATTTTTGGTGTTCAAATTGAATACCCGTTACCACCCATGATTGCCTCCCATCCACCCATTGGCAAAATGTCACTTTCTTGGTGCCAAAATTGTACAACCATTGCCGTTGATAACTCCATCCTATTCTTGCTATTGGCACCTTCATTCATATCCGTTGATATCGTCATTGCGCATCGGTTGGTGCTTGAATTGTATATCCGTTGGTGTTCAAATTCTTTATTTGTTGGTCTTCAAATTGAATATCCGTTACCACCCATGATTGTCTTCCATCTGCCCATTGGCAAAATGTCACTTTCTTCGTGCCAAAATTGTACACCATCCCATTCCATCTATTGGCACCCTCATTCATATCCATTGGCACCGTCCTTGCGCATCCGTTGGTGCCTGAATTGTATATCCGTTAGTGTTCAAATTGAATATCCGTTACCACCTATGATTGTCTCTCATCCGCCCATTGGCAAAATGTCACTTTCTTGGTGCCAAAATTGTACAACCATTGCCGTTGATAACTCCATCCCATTTCATCTATTGGCACCCTCATTCATATCCATTGGCACCGTCATTGCGCATCCGTTGGTGCCTGAATTGTATATCCGTTAGTGTTCAAATTGAATATCCGTTAAGGTAGAAGGCTCAGAAACCACTCATCTAAGGGCTGGTTCGCATTTTTATAGTATTTCTTTAGATGGGAACATTTTTAGCTCATTTTTCAGACCAAGAAAAATTGATGGAAAATCTAGCCCAAGTGGTTTCATATTTTTTGAAACATTATTGAATTACTTATGAATTTTCGAAGGAGATGTGTCCTAGGTCCCTATTTATGTTCCTAGGTCCTTCATATACTGTTCACTTGCAATTCTAAAGAAAAATGGGGAAAGCAAAGACAATGATTGGCTCTTGCGATAAAGAATGTTTTTTCCTTCACTTCATTCAATGACTCGTGAGGTCAATTTATAAACTGCATCATGTCCATTCTACAACCAGTTATAGGGGCGGTTCTTAATGCCCGAACTGTTTTCGAGCCCTCTACCTTACTACCCACAATTGTCTTCCATCTACCCATTGGCAAAATGTCACTTTCTTGGACAGGTGCCAAAGTTGTACAACCATTGCCATTGATAACTCCATCCCATTTCATCTATTGGCACCTTCTGTTGGCATCATCATTGCACCTCCATTGTAGCTCAAATGTATATTTGGTGGTGGTGTTGGCTACATATCCATTCATTTGGTGCTCAAATTGAACGTCTAATGACGTCCACAATTGCCTTCCATTCCACCTATTGGTGCCTAAATAAATTATACGGAGTATTTGCTAGCAACTACAATTGCTTTCAATTCTACCCATTGGCACCCATATTTTATATTTGTTAGTATCCACATTGCTTATCCATTGGTGCCACATATATAATAACTAATCACACTTCAAAATGCCAATGTCCTTTGATGTTAGTAAATTCTTAATGACAACAATAAAAATTCAATATTGTAAAATTCAAGTCCTAAAAACTCATATATATCTAGACCTTTTGGACATCCAATCTAGTTTATCCATCCAATGAATATGTTTGGTAGACATTAACTCACCTAATATAATAACTACAATGAAATCATAATAGCGGTTTGTAATATTTACATTTGATAAATAGATTAAAAGATTTTTGTTTTACAAAATAGAATTGAAGCTTTAATATATATTTTGAAGAATTGGTATTTGAAATGTTCAATATTCCTCAATTATTTTGGCATGGTGTCAAGCCCTTTTATAATCGTAGGCATATTCTTAAGCAACAAATACACAAAATGGAGATGTTATGTTTCAAGCTCTATTGAGTTGGTCTTAGAAAATCTTTTTTTTGTATTTCTTTTACTTTCAAATATACAAAATGTTTTTTTCAATTTATATTGGTAATTTAAATTTAGCTCCAAGTTGATAATCATTTTCAAAATATAGTCCAAATTTAAATTAGATTTCTAAAACCATTGAAACCTATCATTTGTATGCTAAGGAAATATTCTATCATTGGCTTCAATCTATAAGCTTGCATTGTTTTTAGGTCCAAAACTACTTTGAATATTTAAATAGGGTAGAATGTTCATTTGAATTTGATTTTTTAACAAATTCATTCATAGGATATTTTAATAAATGTACACAAGTATTATCCTCTAAATTGAAAGTGAAACAATCTATCTATTGCAAGTTCTATGTGCTTTAAACTTTGATAAGTGGTTTTTCTGCTCGTTTACAAATGCAAAGTTTTGTCTTCCAACATCTTTAGAATAAAGCATGTAACTATGTTCATATTCATCTTTAAATAATATATAATGTAGACAATGGTATTTGGTGAAAGAAAAAGTTGAATCAATGTTAGCTTTGACGAAAAATTGAAAATTGTTGATACCAATAGTAAGAATGCTCTAGTAAAGAATACATTTCATTTCATTTTGTTTTTATTGAAATTTTTTGGATTTGAATTCAAATAAACATCTTTAAACATAGGAGTTGCCTTCATTGCCTACACAATCAAATTCCTTGCAAATTTTATTTCATTATTTGGAATTGAATGTCTTACAAGTTTTAGTAGAACCTCTATGAGGCCTAGGCCTTTTTTCACTAAGAAACAATCAAACTACCATATTTGTTGCTAAAAGTAAAAAATAATCAAAATGATTATTTTTCGAAATCTAATTGTAGGATCTCACACCTAATGAGCATGAAAAATATGTGGAATGAATTTCAAAATTTTTGACCATGTAGAATTTTGAATGAAAAAATATAAAAATTGCATTCAAAAATAAATTCTACAAGTTATTTATCCAAGAAGGTGTTTAGATTATCCAAAAAACAAGAATGTCTATACTTGTCACATTACTTTTTCAAATGAGATGAATCAAAGCTTTCCATGTAGACAAAAATTTAATCTATGGGTGATTGCAAGAAAGGCCTCCCATTTTTTGTCTCGTTTTGAATAGTACTCACAATTTTTTCAGGAGTACTATTTAATTAGAAAAATAATTTTTAAAAATTGTGAAAAATAATTTTCATGAATATACCTTTAAGAAGAAGGTACCCTAAGAAGGAAAAGTTCAAGAAAATTCTCTAACTAGGAGAACTAGAAAAGTGCAAAATCTCATGAAAATGAGTACTTTCACATTTTAATTTGTAAAAAATAGGAAAAGCAATTTTTAAAAAAACTAAAAATTGGAAATTTGGGAAGGATTGATGATGATGAGATTTCACCAAAAGAATTATTTTGAAACCATTTTTGATGTTCAGAATTGTATGCGCAAGGGGCCCCTGTTTGCATCAATGTAGAGGACATAAAATAATGTTTAAAAAATAAATAAATTCGTCACCTTATAAATCTTTAGTGTATAAATATACCATACAAATTTCAAGTCTATATCATTAATTTGGGATACTCCACAGTACTAAAAACCCCTAAATTGCAAAGTGTGACAAATTAGGTAAATTAAAATTTAATTAGAAAATGTTTTTTGGAAATTTATGAAAAATAAGGAATTTCTTTATTATCAAGTTGGCCATCTTCAATAAAAATTTCAAGTACATTGGATCAATACCCCAAAAGTTATAACCAATGGCACAAATGTCACTTCCATTGTGACGCCAAAAAGGACAGCCCTTTCTTGCAATCACCCCTATGAAATCTATAATTTTCTTTTTAATATCAAAACTTTTGAGAACTTTTTGGATGGCCATTTTTCCTTTGTTTTGAGCTTATTTAGGCATAACTTTTCTTCCAATGCACCAATTGGAAAGAAACTGTATTCTTACAAAGGTAAGAATTTTTTCTACCTTCAAAATAAATAAATAAATAAATACATAAAATTGGTATGATAGGCACTTGCTTGAAATCCAATTTGTTTTCCAAAGGAAGGTCTTTTATGGGATAAATAGTCAAATATAATTAACCAATCTTTTTTAGGTTATATTCTAAGTTGATTGTTTTGACATTGAAATGGAAAAGATTTCTACCTCTTGCAATATGTATCAAAACAAATGATGTAAAACAAAGCTTCACACAAGGTTGATTAGCATCCATACCATAGATTTTGTCCAAAAATTCCAAATTGTGAAGTCAATAGAACCTTCACAAATTCTCACAATAACTAAAGTAGTCTCTTTAGTTTTTTTGGAGGGTAAGCTTAAGCTTCCTCTATATACTTTTTCATAACATTGTTTACTTATTCAAAAGTTCTTTCTCAATAACTAACTAGAGACAAAATGTTCTACAATTACTAACTTTTTTGCCTAAGCCAAAAGACATCTACAAGCTACATTTAAATTAGCTACACTATTTGCAATAAAAAATTGACTATTGTAGTTGTAAATGATTTGAAACTTTGTTTGAATTTTCAAAGGTTCATAAATGCATTATCATCATGTCTAAAATGAGACTAGTTGCTTTATTTGAACCAAAACACAACATCCAATTGAACTTGTGTTTTGGTTACAAAAGATGTATACAATCTAAACATGAGAGCTTATAAAAGTTTAGAATTAATTTTTATAATAACTTCACAATACCTTGAAAATTCATAAGTTGTTTACACATTGTCCAAATAAGGTAGGAGGCTTTGGAATGGGACGGGCTCTAACATGGTTCCCTAGCTTAAATGTATATTAGTTTTACGTGTTGCTTTTTCATAGCCTTTAGTACTATACTTGACATTGTACATCTTAGCTAGGGCACCATTCTAGAGCCCTATGTCCTTTCAACTTCAAAATTTGATGACAAATTCCACAAAGCTCAAAAAAATATGAAACAACTTGGGTTAGATGTCAATTCTTCTTGTCTTTGAAAGAAAGTATACTAAAAAATATTTCAAAAGGTTTCACCTCTCCAAAATTTAGTTTCAACCCTTAGATGGTCCATTTCTTAATACGTCCTGAAATACATTGGAATCTCTTTTCACTGACCTATGAGATTCAATCAATCAAATCTTTTTTGTTTTATATTAGTGGCCATTCACAACTCATATTAGAAACTAGAAGTCTAGAACATGTACACTTATCAAACAAATTGGTGAAAAGAGATTCATTGGTTTTATTTGTTGAAGAAGAAAATAATATAGGTTCAAGATTAAAAATAAAAGGCCATCTTCACTTGTGAGAAAAAAAAAGGTTTAGAATAAAGAGTGAGGAACCATTGTAATCAAATTAGGATGACTATCAATTGTTGTCCCATTCGTTGCAATATATATTTAGATTTATTAGAATGTAGGTAAGTTATAACTAGAATTCAAATAAAGCAAGGTATCATTAGGAGAGATTTGAGGGCTCTGGGAGCCTGTGAGTTCTCATAGCCCGAAATCGCGAAAACAACCGCGGGAACGCAGTTCTGTAGGAATCCGACGTGGTCGAGACCGTGCCACATCATTGACTTTGTTTTCCGAAATTTTTTTTGGGACTTTTTTTCATATTTCAGGACCCAAAAATTGAAAAAAAAAAAAAAAATGTTGACCTGACAGCGGCCAGCCGTTCCCAGACCAGTTTCAGGAATAGTCTCGAAACGGCCCTTTGGAGCCCTCAAATCCCTCCTAATGCAAAAAGGACTATAAAAGTGTGAAGGTAAGACCTAACTAGAGATGATTCAAAACATGATATAGGTAGGGAATATAGGTGTTTGAATTTAAAATTTAGTTAAAAATGAAATAATGTATGGTAGTGTGCTCTTAAACCAACCTTCATCTTCAAACTTTGTCCTCTAGGAGACTCTAAAATAAATACGTGATGGTCAATGAATGGACTATTGATTATGTTAAAGCTTAATGAGATTTGGTTCATACTTCTCCAATGGATGGTTTAAGAGCCACAACATGTCCATTTCTAGCTATGTGGATAGGTATTTATCACATTTTTTCAAACTGCAAATTGGGAACAAAACCAATGATGTTAGTATGCAAGCATAATTGCATGAAAATGCAAACATGTGCATTGAGCATACATGTCACTAGATATTCTACAACCATTGAAGATACTTATAACATAATTAACCACTAAATGCCCACGACATTTTTTGGCTTCTAGGAATTTGCTCTAAAGTGAACAAAAAGTTAACTTTATTATGAGCTTTATTAGTTATGGATTGATAGATTATAATGTTTGATCATGAGGGTGTTAAAATTGCAAAAGTGATGTCAAGTCTTTTGATCCTCTTTTCACAAGTCAAATCTAAAAAGCTGATGACTAAAAAATATGAAGTGAAAGGGCCTAGCATGCTTAATCCCAATCAATTTATAGCTTCTCAAAATCTACTCTACAATCTTTTTTAAATGAATTTCTAATGTGATTTTTCTTTAAGATCTAGTGTATTTGAGACTTATTTCTAAGAGCCCTCAACATTAGAAAAAATCAAGATTGCAATAGGTACCCTTGCACAAAATCTTGAATTGAAAAAATCATAGTCATTGATTTTCAAGATTGGATTTATAGAGCCTAAAGTAGACTTCAGAAATAGCAACTTGGTTAGGTTTTATTTAACTTCAAAGTTTTGCAAAAACTAGATTTTGGTGCCTTAGACATTTAGAGGTTAAGTACCTTTAGTATAGATTATCTACAAAAGAATTGCACTATAATTGTAGAAAGTTTTTATAATATAGACACCTATACTATAAGTAATGCATAGTCTTTTAAGCTCATAGAGTTGCACTCTTAGGCTCACATAGTAGCAACTCTTGTGGCAAAACTACCTTCTTATTGTTCTTAAGGATGTTGAAAAATGTGAAATAATGATTGATTTAAGCATCCATTTAAGTTTTAGTAAGAGACTTTGAAAAAAAACTTTTGGTATAAATATAACCATAGAATCCTGTAGTACATTGATTTGAAAAGATGTGGAATTTTAAAAAAAAAGTTCCATCATGTGAATTTCACAATGTTAGCATTTGAATTTACAAAAATCCTTTCTTTGGCCTTGTGACAAACTAGGCAATTGTATTCACAAGGTCAAATTTGTATGGAAAATGTCCAAAGTGGTTGTGCTTCTTTGGATTCATTCTTCAAGACAAAGTTAGCTACATGCTTGAAAATTTTCAAATCAATTTGGGATTGTACAACATATAGGAAAAAATTGGTAGTAAAAAGAAATAGAGAATGATTCAAAATTGAAGATGGTTAAGAATCTATTTATGAAATTGAAAAATGTCAATCCTAATTTTTGTAATGTTGTAATGAACAATGTACACTTACTAAAATAAAACTCATAACTTTTCATCTTTTGAATCAAAATGGCATGATTAAAAGCTTTCTATGTATGTATAAATCTAGAAAACCAATTTCAAATTTTTATTTATGAATTTAAGAAAAAAAAAAATTTAGACATGCTCAAACTGCCCAATGTGTAAAAAATATTTTATAATATACAATAACTTTTTGACTATGTAGCTAAAAGTTATGAAAATTGTTAGGCCTTAAAGATATTCCGTAAGAGGTTTTCTGGCTGGGTTGGGAGATTGCGAGTTCTTGGACCGTGGGAATTCGTTGAAACCTAACCTAGCAGTTGATTTGATGTGGCACAGAGATTGCCACATCAAATAATTATATTTTATTAAATATTAAGTATTATTTTTTGAAATTTGAAAAAATATATTTTAATATTTTATTATTTTTAAAAACATTTTTTATTTTTCCAGTTTTTTTTATTTTTTATTTTTTATTTTTAAATTTTTTAAAAATTTGAACAATAGTATTTGGTTCACAGAACGAGACTGAAACAATCTCTTAGTACCCTGAAAAAACCTCTTATACTTAAAACATAGCTTGGTCCTTTAGGAATTAAGGTAGATGCATTAATAACTAATCTCAATCCAAAACCAACCTATATAAAGTGTGCTATTTCTAACCCTAGGGTGGAAATCAAATTTTGACTGTATTTTTATTTGGTTGGTACTCATAAGATTACGACTCATATACAATAATAGTAAGTAGGAAAGTAGTCTTGATTGGAAGTAGGAGACTTTAGACATTGTTTTTTGTATAATGTACTTTTAGGCCCCAAAAATTCATTGCAATTTCAATATTTGCAATAAAATTCTAAAAAATTATGTTTTTTTTGTATTTCCTATCTCCCTATACAAGAATTTTTTTCAGTTGTTGTTATTCTTCACCACCTACTCCAAATGAGCTTATTTGATCAATTATTGATGCCTTTATCTTATTAGTTCCAACCTTGAAAATGAAGAAGTACATTCCAAGCTTTGATTGGAAATCTCTTTTAGCCTTAGTTAGAAATAGCTACATCCTATAAGTTGGGTTAGGGTTTTTGGATGGGAATAGGTGGTTCTATCTAAATTTCCTATCAATAATTCAAAATTGTTTTTTGTGATGAACTAATTATACTCTAAAGTGAGCTAGATTTAATCCTTAAACATTGACAAGGACATTTTATGGCAATGTATGACAATGTAAATTGACTTCCAATATGTAAGGTAGAGCCGCAAAGGTATCCATTCTTGACTAGGGATCCATGCCCAATCAAAATTGAATATATTTTTGAGTGAAACGTGGAATTTTTTTTTCCTTCTTTTCCAAGGTTGGTCCCAATACATCTTCCAAAGTAGACAAGAAGAAAGTAGGAAGTAGCAAGCAGAAAAGTAATTAGTCTATGATTAGAATTGGAAGAGTTTAAACATTGGCTATTAGTCCAAACAACTTTCTGGCTTTGAAAAACCACAATAATTTCAATTTTAGAAATAAAAATTTTAAAAATATGCAGTCCTTATATTATCTATATTTATACACAGTTAAAATTCTATTTGCATCATATTGCACATGATCTAAGTGAAAATTGCTTAAGTGATCACCTGTGGGCACCTTAAGGTAGCCGACCTATTTCCAATCACTTAAGCAATTACGCACAGTTAAAGTGTAGTTTTCTTTACTGTGAATTTTTTTTCTTGTACAAAAATAGAATTTGGAAAGATAGCATATTTTTCTAGAATTTTATTACGCAAAATGTAATTACTATGAATTTTTTAGTAGAAGATTCTTTTTGACCTATAATGGCAATGTAAACCTTACTATTTCTGATCATAGGCTGATTGCAAAATCGACCAAGGGCTGATTGCATTTATGAGAGCCTTACAACCAATCCTAATGTACCACAATTGCTCCGGGAGCTGTACCACAACTTCAGGGAAAGGCAACAACCTATAGATTGGAAACATGGAGTGATTGGAAATGGGTTGGCTACCTTATATTGATGTCACACTGTATCAAGATGCATGATTTCCATGGCCACCAGTCCGTCCTTCATTGACGACCATCTCAATTAGTAAATCGTGGGCGCCATGCAGCTGCCGCAAGGAACCGCGGAAAACCGCCCGGATGAGGTCCATAATGGACTTGTGGAGTTCGCGAAGCCAGTGTGCGCATTCAATGCGCCTTGAAAGCTCTCTGAGCCCTTCCCTGCGACGCTAAGTGCACTTACTTCTAGTACGTATCAAGCAACCTCATTTGCTTGTAAGACCATCGTCATAAATGCTGTGCGTGGGAGAAATAGTGATTCCGTTGATCGCAGACAATCTTAAGCTTAGTAAAAAATTGCGAATGGGACTTTTGTACAGGAGCAAGGGCCCTGACGAAACGCATGAACGATGGGATTGAATAGAAGACGATGCAATAAGTTACGTCAGGGCGGTGCGGGGAGCTCCAATTTATTGGCGAGGGACACTTCTGTGTGGTGATTCTTGTCGCATCGTGCTATTGATAAATATCTGATTTCTGAACGGGCGATGCAGAGAACGACTCGATGGAGTAGGTGATCCATTGATCGATCGAGGAGTCTTCCGTAGAGTTTTAAGGAGAAGGTGGATTGTCGCTGTTTGCATTGGCTTCATCAGCAAGAAATGTATGGCGTTCATTATAGTAATGAATCGGCACCTTCGACTATTCTTCCGTTTTCATTTTGCTCTGTTTTCTTGAAATGTCATGGCGAAGCGCATTGTCTTGGAGATCGCAGAATGCCGAGGGAAATAAGTAGCAGCGGGAATGAGTGGCTCGTAGCTAGTAGCTGTTTCGTGAATGCTCAGTTGCGGTAGCTCTGTAGCTGGCAGACTGGAATGAAATGTTAATGAGAACGCGTTTGTTGTCCCTGTGAGGTTTAAGTGCATTAGTGAAAGACTCTTGCCTTGTTGAGCGGGTGAGAAAGCTGTGAGAGTACATAAGTAGTACTTTGTACATTCGGTCCAGTCTGTATTTGTCAATGTTAGTTGGTTTTGTACAACAATCCTGTGAAAGGTTCTTCATTCAACGGATTGTATTTGTTGCGCTCACATCTCCTGTCCGAGAATAATTCATCTGGTCTTCTCTACGGTTTTCACATGAAACACCTTCACGGTTGCGAAAAGTTTAAAAGATCAGTTCTCCAGCATTACATAATGTGAAAGTCCTCCGGCGTGTGCTCAACAAGAGACGGTCTCTTTCGCTGCTGTCTTCCAAGATCTCTGTGCGTAGGAACTATTTTTTCGCTTCTGCACTTTAATTTAGTTCTACAGTCCTTGCAGCGCTGAAGTTTGCTGCATCTGAGAATCTCGTCTCACTGCTTGTTTTTTGGTGATGGCAGAGTTCAGCTTGTCACAATTTCTCTCTTGCGGAACTTGTTGAACGCACAGTCGGTGTACGTTAAGTGCCGCTTACCACGCTTCGCGGAGTTTCAAAATGGCTTTCGAGTTTTCGTGGATTGTCATCGGAGGTGCAGCCATTGTCATCCTTTTAGCATTATGGCCAAAGAAACCTTTTATGGCTGACTTGCGGGGGAAGCACATCTTCTTGACAGGCGCCTCTAGTGGCATTGGCTTAGCAATAGCTAAGCAAGGTCTTCGAGAGGGTGCATATCTTACTCTTGTCGCTAGAAATGGCGAGAATATGGCTAAAGTGGCGAAGTCTTTGTTGAAGGAACTGGACTGTCCCGCGGACCGCCTGCTTGTGAAGGTATAAGAAGACAATCTTGTACCCTAGGCGCTCAAGAATTTTGATGTTCTCTTGAGTCAGCAGGAGTTTGATTAGGATTACCGTTAAATAGCGCAAGACCAGATATTGAACAGCTACTTCGATTAATACATTGAGCTTGAGGACAAGATTGTTGGATGCACCCTATGTGTGTTACTGATTTCGCCCTATGGTGTGAAATCAGGCAGCAGATGTTGGAGATTACACCGCTATTTCCACCACGGTGAAGGAATCGTTTGACTGGAGGCCCATCGATATATTGATCAACAATGCTGGGATCACAAAGAGTGGATTTATGGGAGATTTTTCCGTGAAAGATATAAGCTCCGTCGTTCAGACCAATGTGCTCGGTTCACTGTATCCCTTGCATGCTATTCTACCTCAACTCAAGCTGCGAAGCCGCAACCACCCCATATCCATAGTTTTCATCGGCAGCCTGGCGTCTTTGGTAAGATGTCATCACAGGAGTCACTTACACACTGACTATGTCATGAAAGGATGCATCGTTTCTCATACGCGAGAGATTGGTTGATGTACTGCATAATTGTGAACTTTTGTCTATGAGGCCCATGCTTTTAGGGTTTGCGAGGAGGAACACAAGTCTAAGTCAGCACCCTGAGTTTGGACTCTAATGCAATAATTCTTACAGCAACTTCAGAGTAGCATATATGAATATCGTGCACTCCTAATAAATCACCTTGCGAAGAGATATTTGAAGAGCCATAGATCTATAGCTGAAGATCTGATGGATTCACAATATGGTAGCAAGGTGCATAGTAGCTCAAGACTGACTACCTTGAAGATCTAACCTCCCTCAAATTCTCGCAGTGCTGGCTGTATGGAAATGGAGTTTACACTGGAACCAAATATGCCGTTAAAGGCATAGCGGAGAGTTTGCGACTAGAGCTTACCCCCTATAATATGCGAGTGAATCTGCTGTGTCCTGGATTTGTCGACACGGGACTTCTGGACAAATGTAAGTGAATCACTAATTGTAAGCTTTCGTTCTACAATCTGCTCTTCTGTCACAATTGTTTGCCTTTGTGAGATTCATTGTTCTTAGCCGGCATTTTGTTAAGCTATGGAAGTCCAGCTGTTTGACTAAACTGTGGAACTCCTGCAGTCGAAAATGAGAAGGAGCTGACTGCAGGAATGGCAGCGGCCTCATTCTACGACAGAAGGCTGGCTCAATCTCCTGAGTCAGTTGCAAAAATCTTAATTGCTGGAGTTAAGAGGGGCACTTTCTTGATTACCACCACCTTTGGGTTGGGTCCAGTCGTCGTCACTCTTACTCGTGGATATGCACCATCTGAATCTTTCCTGAGGAACTTTCTTGAGGCCATATTCGCCGGCCCATTGAGGCTTATCAGCTATATCTTACAGGCCCTCATTCATTGGAATTTGAAGAGGATTCACCGCAAGCATAACCCGGTCAACTGAAGGTTTGCTTAGTGCCTGCAATATCTTATTTCATTCTCGTAGAGCATTATTCCAAGTAGACCTCCTGTCCACATTAATTCATTCCGTTGCGATGTAAATCATAGGAGTTAGTAGGCGTTTACCGTCAGCGAAGTTTTCATTTTTTTGCTCCGCTATAACGCTGCAGATGGTACGTCATTTAAGAGTAGTTCATTTTTTGAAGAGCATCTAGTTGAAACACTTAGAACGACGAAATTTGACTGCAATATGTGATTCTCAGGATCGAAGGTATTTCACCTAGATTTTCAGTTCAGCAGAGCTCTAAACAGGAGAAACTGTCTGATGATTGTTTACACTTTCAATTTGATCCAGTGCTTGCGCTTTCATTCCTAAGAGAAGGTGTTAAGTCATCTCCATTGAACGGTGACAATCATCTCCCTCCTCGTTCAGAAATTGCTGGTGTCATTTAGTAAGCACCGTCTTTGGTTTGCAGTACTGAGATGGACGAACTTTGTCATTAATGGATGGTGCGTTGGCAAGTCTGCTGTTTTTGTTTAATACTGCCAAGCCAAGTGCCGTTATTAGCTAAGGTAGGTGCAACCAAAAGCGCAGCAGACCTTAAAGCGCCATCTGCAGTCTATACATTTCCAAAATCAGTTATGTTTGCAGCCGGTAGTTGACACTATCAGAAACAAGGATATTGCCAAATGTTGCTTTCTTTGGTGCATTGGAACATGCTTTCACTTACCAATAAGTATAGAAGATGACAACCCATTTCTGATCAGCCCCCATTCTCAATCAATATGTTGTTTTCTTTCTGTGAAGTTATGGTGTAGTTCCCAAAGCAATTGTGGCATGGTATGATTGGTTGGAAGGCTCTCATAAATGCAACTAGTCCTTGGTTGGTTTTGCAATCAGCCTATATCACCATTATAGGTTGTAGAGAATCTTCTACTAAAAAATTCATAGTAATTAAAATTTGTGTATAAAATTTTGAAGAAATATGGCATCCTTCCAAATTCTATTTTTGTATATGAAAAAAAAATTTGCATTTAAAGAAGCTACACTCTACATATGTGTAATTGCTTAAGTGGTTGGAAATGGATGAAATATTCTATATGAAAATCTGAACAATTTGATAATAGTAACTAAGCATTACACCAATTTGAAGGGCATTTGAGTATATCCACATGCATTAAGGTAGTTTGCTTAGAAAGTAATTGTTTAAACCTACCTAACTCATCATTGATAGTAATATATATTTCAAACATGTCTTTTGTTCCTACATAGGGGTGACATTTATGCTACACAATCACTACAAGAGAAAGGGGTGTTTTAAGTAGTGTCCTAGACATCATATCTTTTAAGTAAGGTTTTAAGTAAAATTTTACTAAAAAGACAGTCTTTTTAGTAAAATTTTACTTAAAACCTTACTTAAAAGACATTACTTAAAAGACATGACTTAAAAGACATGATGTTTAGGACACTACTTAAAACACCCCTTTCTCTTGTAGTGAATTGCTTGTAGAGTAGATTACTTTAATTTGTTGTGTATCATGATTACTCTAAAGGATTAAAAAGTGTGGTTCAAATTGATGAAGGTTAAATGGGGTAACTTATCGTTATGGTAACTTTATACTCCCTCTGTCCTACTAAAAGCATCTAAATCAAGCAAAAAATTTGTCCCACTAAAAAGCTCTTTTTTGCAATTTTGACTAGTTATTGAATGTTGCATTGAACAAACTTGTAGGGGCAAGTGAAACAATCTAAGAGCATGTCTTTGGCCTTGCAAGCTTGGCCTCAAATGGCAATATGAGACACCTTGTACAAATTGCTTCCTCAAATAGTAGTGTTCATGACTTGTTTAGTGACTACTTTGGCATTATTAAAATTTGATCACAAAGTGGGCTATTTTTTTAAAATTTTGGATATTTAGATTGGGGAACATATTATTAGAATCCGATTGTATTCACCACCCTTTATACCATTTAAAATGATAAAGCTAGCAACAATTATAAAATATGTCAAATATCGTATTTTTAGCTTGTATTTTGAGTGCCAAAATGATAGCACCTAAGCTCCAAATTTTGCAAAGATTGAAAGGGATGGGCTATTCATTCTTGAATGCATGTATTTTTGGCACTTTGATAAAAAAACATAGTTAAGTTTTTTAGGGGAAAAATCATTAGAGGGGGATTTGAGGCCTCCAAAGGGCCGTTTTTGGGTTGTTTCCGAAACTATTCTCGTAATTGCTAACTGTTGTCAAGCTAACATTTATCAAAAAGAAAAGGAAATTGGAGGGAGGGAAGGGGGGGGGGGGGGGGGGCTGAAATATGAAAAAAAAGCTCAATTTTTTTTTAATTTCATTTTTTTTAATGATGTGGCACTCTCTTGACCACGTAGGCCATTCTTGTTCATATAGTAGAAACTTGTAAGGTAGAACCACCCGTAACCGATCATTTAAGGTATTTTAGGCATGATCTAGTGTAGTGCAAAGCAAAACAAATATTTTCAGAGGTGTAAAGATAAAAATGATGGGGATTCCAAAAACTTTGATAATTTTATCACATGAATTGAAATTACTATAAATTTTAGAAAGCATAAAGTGTGCTTGACCAAATACCAATCTGTGGAGTCTTCTAATTTCGATCATGCAAAAAACTACATTTTTACTCACTTTTTTCTACTTTCTTGCACACTACATTGGAACATTTGCCATGAACTTTTAGTCCCAACTTTAAAAATGAGAAAAAAACTCATTCTAGCCTTGGTTGGAAATACGTCCATCAAAAGGTTGACTATGGGGAGCCTATTGGTTATAGGTGGTTCTACCTTAGTCCGAGAACTTGCAATCTTCCAATGCCCTCAAATTTCATCTAATGTTTGGAGGCTTTTAGTGGGACATAAGGAGTATCTAATAATGTTTATAGGTCTCTTGTCTCTTGAAAAGAATTCAAAAGGGTGTGATCTTAAATAACCTTCTAGAGCAATGTCTTTTTGTTTTCTTTATAAATTATAGAGTAAAGTAGAACCACCCATAAGCCATCATTTAAGGTATTGTAGACATAATCTCTTGTTGTGCAAGGCATAGCAAATATTTTTAGAGGTACAATGATAGAAATGATGAGGATAATTGATTTTCATTGTAAAAACTTTGGTAATTTAATTCCATGACTTGAAATAATTATGAATTTTGAAATACAATGGGTATATTGGACCTATAGCCAATCTATAGACTCTTCTAATTTCAATCATTCAAAAAACTACTTTCCCACTCATTGCTTCCAACTTTCTTCATTAGAGGAAAGATTGTGGGTTCTTGGACTGCGGAAATGCAGTTTTTGCTGCGTGAACAAGAATCCGACATGGTCGAGAGAGTGCCATGTCATTAAATTAAATTTTTTTGAAGACTTTTTTTAATATTTCAGGACCTCCAATTTTTTTTTAAATTTTTAAATTTTTTGTAAATCTGGCCTGATAGCGGCCAGCAATTACAGAATCAGTTTCACGGAACAACCCCAAAACGGCCCTTTGGAGGCTTCAAATCTCCTCTAATGGCACACTATTTTGAGACATGTAATGAACTTTTCGTCCCAACTTTAAAAAGCAAAAAAAGAACACATTTTGGGGGGTGATTCAAGTATGCATGGAGTGCAAAGAGTTGGCAATAAAATAATTTAAGCAAGAACATCCACTAGTGCACATGTTCCTATTCTTGGACCTTAGTGTATACCTAATTGAGTCCTTAGATTTTGGTTGATGTATCCTCCAAATGTTTAAATTTGATTCAATGACACAATTGAACAACATATACTTAACTTTGGTTCACTAACTTTTGATTTTTGTAAAGTTTAGATTTGGGTGCATTCATGTGACAAATCAAATTGAAGGGTACATACTTAACATTGATTCATTAACTTTTGATTTTTGTAAAGTTCAAATTTAGATGCATTTATGTAACAAATTTAGTAGTCCAGGAAACCAACTCTATGAAAAATCATAGAAATTATATACAACATCTAAAAAGTCTATTTTTTTAAGCCCTTAAGCAATTGTTGTTCCTTAGGGGACAAAATAGATTTTAGATAAGTCCTTATGACCTCAATTTTTGGTGAAACTTTTTGAAACTTTCTTGTAAACTAGAAAAATTAATTAGCTTTGTGGGAATATAATTTTTAAAATTTCAATTGGTGTTTGGGAGCAAAAGTTATACCATAAAAAGCCCAAAACTAAACTTGGTGGGCAACAAATTTTTTTCTTGCAAAAAAAATTAAATTATTATTTTTCCTAAAATAATGTCTTTTTTTCTACATATGAAGTTTTAATTCATTCTATTTGGACTAGCAATGAGAAAGTTATCGGCAATATAGTTTTCTGTATAGTTTCAACATCTTTTTGAAAAAATAACTTTGATTGCTCATATCTTCTAATCTACACACTCAAACTTCATAAAATTTTTACAACATGATCTTGAGCAAGTTAACCCTGGAACGATGAACCCTAGTGACTATGAAATCATACATTTTGATACAATAGGAATCACTCATTCAAAAAAATTCCAAAGTGCTCATTGGAAGTGAAAATAGTGTAGAAGATCTCCCATTTCCACACAAAATTCCAAGGATGGATAGTTGCTCTTTTGTCCTATAGTGAAAGATTCTATGTCATTGTGGGTGCTTTATTCCCACCTTTGGAATCAAGCGATCACAACCAGGCTCTGGTCCTAATGATTCTACTACCTATAGGTGTCTAAGCGTCAATCCATTGTGCCTTCCAAGCAATGGATCTTCTTTACTAACCTACCTATCTTAATGTGTGTTTTGTTCCTACTTTAGGCGTGGTCCCCTACTCGACTCGTTTCGTTTTCTTGTCCCACTTTTATGCGTTGTATTTGGTTTTAGTTTACTCTATGTATGGTATTTTCTACCCCATCTCTACGTCTTTGTATTGATTTTAGCCTATTCTACGTATTCGTCTTTGCTTTACTATACTCTACGTATTGGTCTTGGTCTTAGTCTGCCCTACGTATTTGTCTTGGTTTCAATCTACTCTATATATTTGTCTTGGTTTTAATCTACTCTACGTATTTGTCTAGGTTTTAATCTATTCTACATATTTGTCTTTGTCTTGGCCTACTCTACGTATTTGTATTCTTTTACCCTATCCCTACGGATTGTCTTCCTTCACCCTACTCTACGTATTTGTATTTCCTTAATCTACTCTATGTGTTTGTATTCTTTTATCTTATTTCTTCATCTTGTATTCTTTGTTTGCGCATTCATTCTTCTACTTTCTATTCTAAATTAATTGAGATTATCTTCCTATTTGTCTTTGCTAATCGCCGGACCTTAATCCCACTTGGGATGTTAACCTTTTCCTACTAACGAATTCCTAATTGCATCTGCTAATTAATTCAAAGGGAGAGTTCTAGAGACCCACCTCCGTTCCGTGTACGTCCCATGCCGGGCCTTCTCCGTCCCACACCATCTCCATATTGCGCTCCCGGCTACTTTGTATGCTTGGTCTCGATTTGGGCCCGACCCTTCCCCTACTATTGCTATCCTACCTTAAACCATTCTAACATTTGCGTTTAATTTGTGGGCTAATCCTTTTCTAGCCTATCTCTATTCTAGTTCTAACTATTCCAATATTTGTGTTTAATTTGTGGGCTAACCCCTTTCTAGCCTATCTCTATTCTAGTTCTAACTATTCCAATATTTGTGTTTAATTTGTGGGCTAACCCCCTTCTAGCTTATCTGTATTCTAGTTCTAACTATTCCAATGTTTGTGTTTAACTTGGGAGCTGGTCCCAATACTGCGGCCCTCCCCACTGCTGCGGCCCTCCCGATACCCGCGGACCCCTCAATACCCGCGGACCCTCCCGGATATCCGCTGGGGCTGGCTCCGATGGGCTGGCTTTGGCGGGGCTGGTTCCGGTGGGGCTGGCTCTAGACTGGGGCTGGCTCTAGATTGGGGCTGGCTCTGGACTAGAACTAGCCCCTGTTTTGGACTTAGGATGTTTATACTTGACTCTTAATGCAATGCAAGGGTACTAGGCTAAGTGCTTGGGTTTAACATTAGTTTTCCTACTCTAAGTGAGAGCTTGCTACTAGGTTGTTGGAAGCTAAACGTTGGGTTATTTCCAAGGTGTTGGAAACTAAACGTTGTTGCTATCTCAAGGGAACTTGCATTTGATACCCCGCTAAGACTTAGGGGGTTCAAAGCTTCGCCGTGAGAGTGGTAATTTTGACATGTGACTAAGACTTCTATTTGCCTAAAGACTTGGGGGGGCCATAGCTCCGCCGTCCCTCATGGGACTAGTCTATCTCCGTGGACAAGAAAAGAGGGAGAAGAGAGAGGGCTTCCTAATCATCAAGACTAAGTGTTCTAAGCCAAAGGAAATCCAGCATAACCTGGACCCAATAGTGCTCCTCCCTTAAATAGGTAGGAGTGAGAGAGAGAGAGAGAATGAGAGGAGAATGCCGTCCCTTTTATACTCAAAAGGGAGCAAACCCCCCCCTTTAATCTACTAAAAATATCTAGATGAGGGAATTGAGGAGGTCCGTACATGTTTACCAATCCCAAATCTAACTATCCACCTAAAATCTACACAATTTGAATTGAGTAATTCAAATCTTATCTAACCTTACAAGAACTTGCAAATCCACCTAATTTACTTTCCCCAAAATCTATAAGTTCCCACATGGGAGAGGTTCCCATGTGTTCCCACCTACTTAATTTGAAATTACTTATACCAAGTACTTGGAGCCACCTCCACTAACTTTTTGAGGTGGTACTTGCTCCCACATGTGCCCGGAGTTCCGCACGCGTTCCCTACACGTTCCCCACGGCCATTGGGGCCCAAACTCTCCAAAAAGGCATTGGGGAGCCTTAAACCCCATTTTCTCTTCCATGTGCTGTCCCCAAAAGGCTAACTTTTGGAATTTAGCTTCGAATGGCAAACGGATTGCGCCATTGGGTCCGAAAGGCCATAATTAGCCTACAAGAAACCCCTCATCCCTTAAACTATGCCCTAAATCTCAAAGAATCTTAGTGTAAGCTGCGATCAAAGTTGGGATAAATTCCCAACTTTTGGAGTTTGGCAATTTTGGACCCCAAACCTTCACCAATCTCTTAAGTAGATAGAGGGGGGTAGGAATAGATCAAAAGTAGGCCTCAATCCGATGTCGTATGGCCCCGGTACGCCGGTCAACTGCAGCTTCCGTCATTTAAATTGTCAGTTGTGGAGGAATGTCGCCGATTCGGGATCTTCCAACTATTGATTTGTCTTGAAACTTGGAGAAGCGCTCCATTGGTGTCAAACCGCCTCGCCAGATTTTTAGTGGGATTTTACTGCACTTTGGAATATTCTTTCGAATTCCCACCCAAAGTCCACCGCGGTTGACCGTCTGGGAAAATATCCAAACAATGTCGGAAAATTCCCAAACTTTAGAGGGGACCACCCATTGGATCCCCCCACCTGGATGCAAATCTGCATTCCCACAGTGCGCTTCTAGAATTAGGAAATAGCTCGGTACCTGCATTTCAAGGTTAGTATTCCGCCCGTATTCTCTTCGATGCTATGGGGAGTGGGGGATTCCTCCTAGATTCTCCTATGAGGACTTCCTAACCTAGCTAGGGCCTTTTTAGGCTTCTTACCCTAATCCTGCACATCACTATCAGTTTGACATCTATTTAGCTAAGACAAGACTCGTTTTGGATGTAAACTATCCTAAACCCCCTCTAATGACCAAATGGCACATTGGTATGTGCAATGCCAATACCGGTTTAATGCCCTTTTGTGGGTTTTACGAGCCTAATTATGCCTTAAATTATGTAGGAATTCAAAAAAAGAACCCGTGAGTTCCCGGTGACGAATCAGGGGCTCACAGTCATCCATTAAACATTTGGCATCCATATTGACGTTCAAGGGCTCAATACAAGATCCTATGGTTAGATTCTAAAAAAATGTTATTTTTTCGTTTGTTGGATGAATGTAGCAAAAATGGTAGTTTTGAGAGGTTTTGACAATCAATGGCCTCAATCTCTTGGGGATTAATCTTCTTGATTTTCACTCACTAATGCTACAAAAATGTTATTTTTAGGAAAATGTGCGTCTAAGTTAAATGTAATGAATTACTTATATTGACGTTTTAGGGTGCTTCCGCCTTTAGTTACTGCTATGATACTGAAATTGAGCCCAAAGATGTGTAAGATGATTGACATCTTTCAAGTCTGCTACATCGTTAAAAATGAGATCAATCTTAAGATCACATGGGTGCATGAACTTTGTTTTGTGGTGTTTGGACCTGTAGTGTGAGAGTGATTGAATTTCAAAGTTTTTATACATTCAAAAATTAGATTTGACTGTGGCAACATCACAAGGCATACTAGTACATTATGAAAACACATATGGATTTCAATCGCCTTTAGAATTAATGTTAATACAGACTGCATGATGCACTAATTGAATAAACTTGTAGAGTAAGCAAGGTGCCTCCTCTTGCAGTTCTCAAAGCTCAAAGTGTGTAGCTGTGATCAAGTCCCTAGCTGGTACTGCTCTTCCTAAGGTAGCCTGGGCTACGCCGGAGAGTTCATATGTTTTTCGTATGGGGGACTGGGTGACGAGACTGTATAAGGATTTCTCTGTCCCGAAGCTTAGGAACTCAAGAATCTAATTGAAACTCCTTGCGCATCAAATCTAACTTACACACACATTCACACTACACACATACTTTGAACACCGTATTCAGAAACATTTCAAAACATGTAACCATCGATCTAATGTTCTCTCATGCAAGTTCATGCTTGATGAGGAAGCATTCATGTACTTCACTTTCCCTTTGCAATTCAAACCCAACTATGCTCTACATCACCTATTCACTACTCTACGGCACCAACTATGGAACTTATGACTGTGAATTTGTACATTGGCAGGGACTCCAGATACTTTCTATAATGTGCTGTTTGGAATTGAATTTGGGTTCCTCCGAAGAGGATGGGAGGGCTGCGCCTGCCGAGGAAACAGTGCAAAACCAAGGTGACGCACACAGGGCCGGACAGCAAGATGCTAAGAAAACCCACACCCAAGAAAAATTAGATTAATATCGTGAGGCTCGATGAGTCTCGTATCAGATATTAAACTAATAAGAACAGATACTACACTTGATCTTAGCCAAAAGGCCGAGAAAGGTATGCTCATCCAGTCTCGACCAGCCCTTCTTCTACCCACAATCTGTCTCCTCCATCGCTACAACGTATGGGACAAATTAACACCCCACTTTTACTTTACTCATCGAACACCCCCAACGATTCATCCATTATGAATTTCCTCATTTTTGTTGTCCACAGTGTGAGAGTCAATTGTACGGTGAGAATTGCCATCCAGGGTTGTGTGGACGTCTAGCGTCCAGCGTCCAGCACCCCGCGGACGCCCTGTGACATTTCATTTTTCTCTATTTACTCCGCCCGGTAAAAACTGAGGCAGACGGTCTTGCTGTTCGCTGGCCGTTTGCCCCGATTGTCGGCGTCGGAGGTCCCGTCTGACCGCCCGTCTGCCCCGACCACCAACGTCCGACTTGTCATCCGCCACTCCGCTACATCTAGCGGCCCACATTGTCTGGATTGGAGTGCGTCACTGCGTCCGCTGTTTTCGACGGCCGGACTGCGGTCACGGTGCGCGTCCGTCCGCTCCGACTAGCGGCGGCGGCCACGACCGTGATCCCGTCCGCCGCGGCTGCATCTCGCCGTCCTCTCCGACCGACCGCGTCCGCCACGCGTCCGCGATGGCGTCCGCTGCAATTGGAACTCGCCGTCCGCATTGACCCTGATGAGAATGTGTGAAATTTTTTTTTAAACTTTTCACAGTATAAGGTAATTAGTCAATAAATTGATCATTTAAGAGCTGAAACTGAATTTTGGGGAGGGGAAACGTCTTAAAATATTTTCCAGTAAATTGCCTTTGAAAGACAAGTGGAATTGACATCTAACCCAAGTTGTTTTATATTTTTTGAAGTTTTGTGGAATTAGTTATGAATTTTTGAAGTTGAAAGGGCATAGGGCTTTGAAAACGCCCACCCCCTGCAATGTACACCCTTTGTACATTGCTGAAGGCTACAAAAAGCAACATGTACAAGTAGTGTACAATTGAGAAAGTAGGCGGTTTTAGGCACATTGAACTTGCAATTGGTGGGGAAATTCATAATAAATTTTTGGAACAATGTACTTGATTACTTGAACAAGTTAACAAGAAGATCGACAATTTGGTTTTCTTAAAAAAAATTAATGATGAAGATTTTGATTTTTGACATTCCTTTGGGCATGAATAGTCACTAGTCATCAATGATGGCAAGTGACCCTATTAAACTAATACTAAAAAAATTAATAATTTTTTTCTAAATTCTAAATTTTTTAATTTTACTAGTAAAAATATTGAATATTAAATAGTATTAAAATCATTTTAAAATAATGATAAAAATATTAAAATAATAAAAATCTTGAAAACAACATCTTTATGTGGTTACATTGATTCCACATTAACCCCTAAAATTTAGGCATAAAAAAAGTGGATGTGCCTTGTTCAACTTTGATTCTAACTTTCAATATAGCCATTTTGGTATTTGACTTAAAATAATAAAATGAAGCTTGAAAAATTTTCTTTTTATTTCAACTTAAAATTTTGAAAAATTCCAAAAATTGAAAAATTTATTGCAATTGCAAGTTCTATGTGTTGAAATCCATCAAACACAATACATTGTCTTTTTCATTCATATTTTTTCGTTTTAAGATCAATCTTTAATTTCAATTGCAATATTCAGTTTTCCATTTAACATTCATTAATGGTGAAAATTTCAAACTATTCCAATATATAGTATAATTGATATAATTTTCTTAACTTTTAACTTTAAAATTATTACAATAATATGTAGTTTTCATCAAGCAATTTGTAGAAAAATAGAATATGTAGAAAGTAGAATTTTACAATAGAATTTTTCTTGATAATGTATTAAATCAAAAATTTAATTTTCTTTAATAGCCAAATTTGACTTTAAGGTCTTTGTTATTGTAGTTTTTGGTTCAAAATTTTTTAAAGGAAAATTGAAAATTTTATATAGTGATCTCCATTTATACTTGTACCTCTGGAAGAAATTGAAAGTATTTTGGATTTTTTCTGCTAGTTTCCTGTATTTATTTTTAATTTTTGTAAAAAAATGATAACAATTAGAATTTTTCTCAAAATCAATTGAAATTTTTGTTTCAATTGATAATCAATTATTGTTTCAACTGATAATCAACTATTGTTTCAATCAAATCTTTGTTTCAATTGATTTTGTTATTTTTGTTTCAATTAAAAATCTTTACAAAATCAATTGAAACAAAAATATAAATTTTATATCGATAAAATTCATAGTTTCTATTCCATTTGGTCAAACATCATCCTTAAGCTAAAATAAGCATATCTTATTTTGTTCAAACATCAATCTTATATTTTTATTACTTGAAACTATGAATTTTATATCACTATGAGAAAATTCAAATGATTTTGAGAGAAATTTTAGTTATCTTTTTAGTTGCAAATATTAATTGGTGGGAAAATTCACAATAAAATTTTGGAACAATGTACCCTATTACTTGAACAAGTTAACAAAAAGATCGACAAGTTGGTTTTCTTAAAAAAAATTTAATGATGAAGATTTTGATTTTTGACATTCCTTTCGGGACAAGTTTTTAGTATTTTGAAGTGCATTTGGGGCACGGGTCCTTTTGGGGTTAATGGCATTTTTGAATCATGATTTGTCCATGTTATGATTTTAATTAAAATTGCCATGAATTTTTCAGGGCTCCGCAAAAGGAATTTTGTCATTTGGATTTCATTTGTGAAACATTTGTACACCTTTGAAAAATATATAACTCTCTTGAAGTTCACTCTAACGTACTCAGATTGCAAGTCAGGGTGCTAATAGGTACTTCTACCTTACTTACTACTTAGACCTTGTACATCATGCAAATTGTCACACAACCTTATCAAGTATCTACGTGCACAACATCTACCAACAATAAATACTATTGATCTCATTCCCCCCCCCATAAATACGTTTACCTATCAAGTATCAAAGATCATAAACATTAATAGTTGAAATTTTCAAATGCTTTCAGTAATTCAAAAAATATATTAGATTTCATTTGGGTTGCCATACATTGGTGCTCCATATATATACCACGTACTATATATGCTGCACGTGTACATTCTCTCTATAACATAGACTATATATCATTCTATACTTACGTATGCTACTATACTATGCCGATCTATTCATATGAACGTCGAAAGTGTTCATTGGGAATAGGCCAGTTGAAAGTACTGGTCCAACGATTGATGATGCGTGCCAAACTGCCCGTGTTCTCCGGGCCGTCTTTGCAAGGGCGCTCCAAGTATGCACGAAATGAAATTGCCAACGCTTGGTGATCAAATCTGCTCATACTTGCCGTTTCCATGTTCAACTTGTGGTACTTGTTTGACATGCAATCCCTGTTTATTGCCTGAGCTATTTTGCATACCACGTACTCCTCCGTTGCAATGGATAAACTTGGAATTATTTGCACATCTCCATCTTTTTCGTGCAAATATGCAATCTTCCTTGTCACCCACCAACGGTTTTGCAAAGCAGCGTCCATCTCTTGTTTGGATGTGAATATATACAATGACTTCGGTGGTTCTGTAACGTATGAAGTCATGCCCCAATCGCACACTCCAATGTATACGCGCGACTCGTCCGCGGAGAAGTGCAACATAATGTTGTCCACAGAGATATCATTGTGCAAATATCATGCATCGTGCACCGCATGCATGATATGCAGCAATGCCCATGCAAGCTCCGTGCGTTTCTTTCGAAATCGTGCAAGATGGTCCGTGTGAGCCCTCGAGATGGCACTCAGGACTCTGGGTCCATTTTTCGCGATTAAATAGCGAAAATTAGCTAAAATATACAAGAAAATAACATAAAAAGAGTGTTGAGGAAGTTTTGGTATCAGTCTATGCTAAAATGGTGGAAAACCAACTTAGAAGGTGGAAGATTCCTAATTCTAGGAATTTGAATCATTTTAAGTCTCTAAAGTAAGTTTGTGTGAAGATTTAGTACTTCTGAGAGAAATGAGGAATCGAGAGTTAGTTAGTCCTAGCCTCTGTCTGTGCAAAATCAACCTTTTAAGGATGTACATGACATACTAACTAAGCCAAAAGAGTCTACTACGAGCCTAGAAGATTTACCAAGGCTCAAATTCAATTTTGGAACAAATTGAATTTAAAAGTAAAACAATTACGAATGACTTGGAGAATTGGAGCTTCATCGGATAAAAGATGGAGGATTGGAGATTGAAGACTACAGAAAGGTGTTCCAAGGGTAGGAGCATGCCAGGAGTGAACAAGAATTAAACAATTGTTCAAGATTCCCGGGCATTGGGAATTAAATTGTCCAATTAGGCAAAGTAATTCCAAATTACTAAAATTAGACTAGTGTAAGGTCGCGTGGAACTTACACTAAGAATCTAAGAGTGCTCTAAATGTTACCAAATTTATCTCGGATTTTTCTAAAATTCCACGTTGACTCCATGGGAAGTCAACCGCACATAGAAATGTTCGTAAATTCTTAGAAATTACGTATGATGCGGTGAAATCTCACTAAAAATTTGGATAGGTTTTTGTGTGCTTAATAAGGGCCCAGTCAAGTTTGAAGACATTCCAACATTTCCAACTACCAGAACCGGCATTGACATCGAATTTCAATGGAATTTACAAGTTGGCGGCGGGTTGACTGGCGTATCAAGAGCGAATGATGTCCGATGGTCGCAAATAAGGAGTCATTCCTTACTCTCACGGACATTTCTAACAACCCTGGCTTGACAGATTCATCAAAATGCGCAAATCCTAAAAGTTAGATTTTTGACTTTTAATTGGAGTTACCGTAATTCCAATTTGGGCGTGCAAACGGCCTAGGAGTAAGTGGTCGAGGGTCCCATAGGCTAATTGGGGTCTTTTGAAGACAATGGCGCAGACGATTTTCCGTTTCAAGTTGTTCCCTAAAAGATAGAGAGGGTCAGCTCTTAGTTTGACTTTTTAAACGTTAATTGCGATTAATTAGGCGTGACTTTGGAAATATCTCTTGGAAAATCAAAGATTGGATTTGGTCAAGATCTCTTTCTTGCGTAAAAAGCCATCTTTGGGCTAAAGAAAGACAATTTTCAAAATGACTTTTAGTTAATTTGCAAAATATCTACATAAATTAGGATTAATTCCAAAATATCTTGGGTTAAGATCTTGGATTTGATTTGGCCAAGATTTCATTAGCCAAATGGGGATGTTTTTAGAAATTTCCACAATTAAACAAGTATTATTTAGGAATTACATTAGGATAGTTTAGGATAGAAAGTAACAAGGTATTTTCACTGACAATTACCAAGAGGAGTCCAGCCACGAGTATATAAGGGCCCCCCTCGAGGTTGCCAGTACCCTTATTTCTCGCATTGATACCTCGTTCCATTGTGCTACTGACGTGGTCGGAGCACTGCTTGGACCAAAACTCTTGGCCAAGTCTAATTGTTTCTTTTCAATTTTGAAGGCTTAGGGCCCCTTCAAGCTTCAAGTGATTTTTCGCTTATACTTTTGCATTAGAGGCTTTCCCTCACCTTCTCGTTGTTCCATTGATTCCTGGAAATTTCAAGTATCAAACGCCAAAGTTCGGTTCAAACATTGTCATGTGTACCTCTTTTTGCTAATAAAATCCTTAGAATCTTATTATAAGAAGCTCAAGACAGCGAAGCTTTGAACCTTGCCCAAATACAATTGCGTAAAGTCTTAAAGCCAAAAGCCACCTACCACCATTATATTAGTGAAGGGTGAAACATTCCCATAGCAAGAAATTCCAGTGGTTCAACAAATTCTCCAGATATTGGACTGCTAATGTTTGAGCATTGTTGAAATCTAGTCATATTTGCAACTTCCCCTTAGTAGTTATAGAATTATCCCAATTATTGAAAATTCCAAAAAGAAAAAACTACAAAGGAAAAAAACCCAGCCAGAGTCCAGCCATTCGGACCGGCTAGAACGAGAGACCAGTGAAGGGCCTGAGGACAGGGGCGGGCGAGTGAAGCCTCGCCACATGGCGCCTCCACAGAGGTCTGAGCGGAGCATCTCAGGGTCTGAACGGAGCGTCCAGGGGTCTGAACTGAGTGTCCGGGGGTCTGAGCGGAGTCCGGGGGTCTGGGGGTTCGGCGTCTGGGCTGGGAGTTCGGAATCCAGGGCTTAGTCCAAAATTGGTGAGTGCAAACTCAAAACCACATGACACCATAAAAACTTGATTTCTTAGAAAATCATTGGGTTGGCAGTTGAAGCCACAACCCCACATTTTTTCGTGATTTTCACACAAATCTAATTTTTGAGATTTCACAAATTCTTCACCAAAACTCCACACAAATTCTTCCGCCATAGCCACTTCTCTCTCAAAACATCGCAAACTATTGCAAAACAAGAATGAGAAAGAAGGGAGACAATTAGGAGAGATTAAGGTGAGAGATTCCTAACATGAGAAGCAACTCCTATTAAAAAATTCATTTCCACGGAATAACACTATTGAAATTGATTCTTATTCTTTGGGGTTGACCCTTGAGAATAAAATACCAATTTCCTTATAATATTACTATTGAAGTTATTCTTTTCCTTTAGGAATGTTCTACATTCTTTGGTAGTTAGTCATTAATTAGATTCTTAGAAGGTTTGGATTTTGTTGGTTTTGTTTTATTAGGCCTAATAAGCCAAAAAAGAAACAAACAAATTGCCAACCAATTTCTTTTCAAATTAACGCCAATTCAAAATTAATTAGATTTGAAAAGATTTGATGATAGTTTTTGATTTTAAAATATTTAATAAGACAAAAGGAAGAAGACAAATTGACAACCAATTTCTTTAAGAATTAACAAGAAATAAAAATTAATTAGATTTGAAAGGATTTGATGATAATTTCTATTGATTTCTATATGATGTTTGAGTACGGGACTATGGAGATTTACGCAGAAGAGGTAAATCGATCTCATTTGATTTTTATTCTCATTGTTTTGTTACTAAGTTTCTTTTTGCCGAATGCTTGGAATTAGACTTGGGCACAATATCATCTGATGAAGTAATATAGGGTAGATTAGCTTAGTTGAATTTTAGAATAGAATGGTTAGAATCATAGATTCAATTTAGATTAACAACACTTAAAGACGTGACTAAAAGAGTTCATTGCTTGGAAGGCTCTCTTTGAACACCCAACTAGAGAGAAAACTCAATTAGACACAGGACCCATGTGATAAACTTTTAGCTCGAGGGTGGAGTTAAAAGAACTCACACTGACCTCGGCACGATCTTCGATAATTGCATTAGGGCTAATTCATTATATTAACCTTGCGTCCACAACGAGATGCCGCACCAGGTCTTACAGATTGATCACTTCGAGGGCGAAGACTCTGAATTCCCCGGGGGATGTAGCTCAGATGGTAGAACGCTCGCTTAGCATACTAGAGGTACGGGGATCGATACCCCGCATCTCCATGAATTTGTCCCCTTTTGGATGAGTCATCTTTTGGAAACTTTCAGAAAGATAGAAGGCTCAGAAATTGACCATCTAAGGGCTGAAACTAAATTTTGGGGAGGTGAAACATCTTGAAATATTTTTCAATATTTTTTCTTAAAAGACAAGTGGACTTGACATCTAATCCAAGTGTTTCATATTTTTTGGAGCTTTGAGGAATTAATTATCAAATTTTGAAGTTGAAAGGGCATAGCGCTCTAAAATGGTGCCCAAGCTAAATTGTATACTCTCAATACACTACTGAAAGCTATAAAAAAAACATGTACAAATGTTGTACATTTAAAGTAGGGCACCATTTTTAAACCCGCTCCATTTAAGAACCTTCTACCTTATCTAACTTTCAATTCATGTCTATGGTCTTTGTTTCATTTCTAAAAAGGAATCTTTCATTGCTAAATGCCCAAGGCCATTTTTTCCTCATTTGAAGTGTTGTTTTGACTTCTTTTGGAATGGCACTTGAGAGATAATTGTGTGAATTAGTGTATCAAAAGAGTGAAATATTAACCCCTAAATGCCCAAGGCCTTTTTTGAGCTTCTAGGAATTTACTCTAAAGTGAACAAAAAATCAACCTTATAATGAGGTTCATCTAATTTTCTTAATGTAACCATACAAATTCAAACCAAACATGTTAGAAATCATTTACAATAAAAAACACCAAAATATCACTTGTGGATTGAAAGATTATAATGTTTAATCATGAAGGTGTTAAAATTGCCAAAGTGATATGAAGTCTTTCAATCTTCTTTTTAAAAGTCAAATCTAAAAAGTTGGTGACCAAAAACATATAAGGTGAAATATAATATGGATAATCCCAATCAATTTATGGCTTTTCAAAATCTACTCTACAATTTTTTTAAATTAATTTCTAATGTGATTTTTTCTCCAAGAACTAGTTTATTAGTTTGAGGCTCATTTCCATAAGCCCTCAATACTAATTCAAGATTGCAGTTGGTATCCTTGCACAAAATCTTGAATAGAAAAATCATAGTCAATCATTTTCAAGATAAGGGATTAGATGCTTAAAGTAGATTTTGAAAAGAATTCTCCAAAAATATACACTACTAAAAAATGAAACTTAATTAGGTTTTCTTTAACTTCAAAGTTTTGCAAACACAAGATTTTGGTGCCTTTGACATTTAGGGGTTAAAGGAAGAGGCTCAAAAATCATTCAAGATCTTAAACCACCCACCTTCCCAAATGTACACTATTTGAACATGTTAATTTCATCTTTACAAGAATGTACAAACAATGTACATTTGAGGGGGTGGGTAGTTTTAGGGCCCTATGCCATTTTGACTTCAAAAATTCATAACTAATTCCTCAAAGCTTAAAAAAATATGAAATGACTTGGATTGGATGCCAATTCCTCTTGTCTTTCAAAGAAAATTTACTAAAAAATAATTCAAGAAGTTTCACCTCTCCAAAATTTAGTTTCAGCTTTTAGATGGGCACTCCATGGACCTTCTCCCTTACTACCCATACTTTCATGCATGAGTAATTGAGGCCAAGCTTTTTGTAACCAATCAAAAGAATACAAAGATTATAATGTTTGATTGACTATTTGACTACTGTATAGTATTATTTTTTCCAATAAATTTCCATCGTGCTCAAATACTTTGGATATTCAAAACTAATTTTTATATTCACAATCATTATGGGAGCCCCTCAAAAACTAATCACTTACAAATGTGCCGCCTAAAGTTTTAAAAATTCTTTAGAAAGCTCCTACTCTAAATTTATGACTAAATTTGCAAATGATGCAACTAACTTGGCCTAGTATCCAATAGGGATTTTCTTTTGGCATTTTTTATAAAGTGCCAAAGTGGCAATCTAAAATGTTATAGTGGTGTTCCAAATTTCCATATTCATCCAAGTATTGAATAGAAAGTTTCATATTAGCATATCTCACAAGAATATATTTCTATTTTCATCTACAATCTTGTGATTTCAACCAAAGTTTTTATTGATACAAAATTTTATAGTGAAAAATTTCATGGTTTTCTACCATTTATTAGCGAGATAGTTTTTTTCTAGTGCAATTTTGCACCTGAAAGCAAAAAATAAAGCCCTAGTACCCATAGAGCATTATATGATTTAAAAGCTACAAAATTTGATCTAATATAAAAATTTCAAATGGTTGTATTTGACCAAAAGAGAATTTCTTTAGAAAATAGCCTCACACAATGACAATTGCAAAATAGATGATCTCAAGAAACAAAGTTTCTCATTCCTACATTGCGGCACATCCATCTTAAATGAACTTGTGAAAGTCTATGCAATTGGTGTGATACACTCGCTAGGCAACCATGAAATTGAAATTGGAAAGGCACAATATGCATTGGATTGGTTGCAAGAAACACTTGTACTATTTTGCGTCACACTTTGCATGCTGATTTGTTTTTTGGCCATAACTTTTTTTTTGGCTCCAATTGACTCAAGATTTGTAGAGAAGGTATTCATAACTATTATAAACCTTATCTAATTTTTTCATAATTTTCAAAAATAATTTACTATTAAAAGATAGATCCCAATTGAATATCACACTTTGCAATTTAGGGATTTTTAGTATTAAGGAGTACCTTTATTAAATGATTTTGAGATGAAATTTGGATGAAATGGTTTCCTATTAGACTTCTAGATTTCCAAGAAAGGATTTTTAAAAATAGTTAATTTTATGTGGTGTGAAAGTCTATAAAGTGAGCTTCTTTCTGCTTGTCTTTTGAAACATATAAAATATTATTTTGGTGATTTTTTTGGTGAATGACCATCTCCATAGAGTTTCTGCAAATGGTGGGTTTTAATTTTTTGTAATTATTTATTTTTACTATTTTTTCCTAATTAAAACATGAAAATATGTATTTTCTTGAGACTTAGCACTTTTCAAGTTCTCCTACTTAGAGAGTTTTTCTATGCAATTCCTTCCTTAGGTGCCTTTGTCTTAAAGGTGAACACATTATTTATTTTCTTAAATTTAAAATTAATTTTTAAATTTAAAGTATTCCAAAAAATCATGAAAACACAACAAATTGTATAAGTGTTTCTTGCAATCACCTATTGCAAATGGAATTTTGGCACAAATAGTCTATGGATTTTTTTTCAAATCAAGAACATTGCACTCTTCTAAATGAGATTTGTTAGCCAGTAGCTTCGTCCTCACTTGAAGAGTACAAATAGTCAATCTAGGAGTAGAACAAACCACTTAAATCTATCTTGTTAGCTTTCTTACATCTCTCTCTAACCCTCTACATTTTAGACTTGGTCATTTATTTTTGTCTTAGGAACATATAGATTTAGCTATGAAATTGTATAGACACATTATCAAAGACAATCGACACTACTTTGTAGAATGCTTCTTACAACTTCACCACTAATATGCCATAAACATTGATCATGGCCTACTCATTAACAAGGATAGCAATGGGAGGCAAGCGTATGCTAGAATGGGTTAGAATTTAAGGGAGAGTCATCAACATTTGCCTCCTATGCCCAAAATTAATGACCCCACATTTTTTGATCAACTCTAAAACATACCAATTATTTTTAGCCTCATTCAAATAAATGTAAGAACATTTTTTTTTACTACATGCAAGGGCCAAGTGACTTCATTTATAGCGCCCACATAGACAAAGCTCATATCTCAATCTAGCTCTTTATACTCCACTCAACCCATAGCCTCATACGATTGTATATGAAACTTTAGAGAAGGACCTTATCAAAACATGTAGGTGGGTCATTTTAGGGACTTTTAATATGGTCAAGTGCCACAAAGGTAGATCCAACACATGCAATCACACAATACTAGCTCAAAAATGATTACTTCTTAATAGGCTCAAAGATTCAATCCTAGTTGTAGAGTACCCTCTCACCTCTTTTAGCGTCTCATCTTTGTGGATAACACTTGGAATGATACATCTCATATTATGGCTCATCTTAATATATGTGATATTTTTCTAATTAAGCTTCCAATCCTAAGAAGATTTTAGAATCTTGTGATAAAGATGATTATATCTAATTAGACCATTGCCCTATTTTCATTGTTCTTAAACTATCTTAGATCTCAGCTTGTCAAAGTTGTTGGATTATGTTCACCTTATATTTTGATGAAGTGAAACAAATTAATGGTGGGAGTAAGCCTTGACCAACATTTTTTTTCCACAAAGCTTAAAACGACCACCCGCCGCTATAGAGCATCATGTATCAACCAAACTCGTAGCTTCAAACATTGAAAAGAGAGTCTCAATGGCCAAATAGAAACTCTAGGAATTTTCTCAATTAGTGCCTCCTCAAAATGAGATTAATTCTCTCTGATCTAAGCTAGCTTCTTTTCAAACAATAAAATAGAGGATCAAAAAATTCATTTTCTAGCTAAGTGGAGGCATTTTTGGTGATAGACTATCAACAGATTTTGTTAATGCCACTTGTAAATCCCCTAGCCATTCATTAATCACCAAACTCCAAGATGACTAGGGTCAATTGGGTCATTGCAAGAAACACCGACCACTTTTGTAGCGCTTTGTAAAATTTGTTCTTGTCCAATGCTATAACTTTTGATTGATGAATCCAATGCGCAAACCAAAAAAATTGTTTCTAGAGTTCTTGATTGCAATCATATTCTATATTTTTCAAAAGTTTTAAAAGATCATTTTATATTTAAAAGTTATTTTTGTTAATTTGTCACACTTTCAAGATTAGGGTTTTTCTATACTATTGATTGGTTTAAATTAATGATTTTTGGTTGAAATTTCTGCGGTGTGTTTTTACAGTAGGTAGACATGTCCCTACTAAAGGGCATCTAAGAAAACATTATTTTAAGACCTCTACATTAGTGCAAACAGGCCTCCCTTGCGCGCACACTTCAAAACATTAGAAATGGTTTTGAACTCATTTTTTTAGTCAAACCTCATCACCAAAAAATCCTCTCAAATGTACAATTTTTAGTTTTGTTCAAAAATGTTTTTCCTATTTTTTACAAATTAAAACGTCAATGTATGTATTTTCTAGGACATCATCTTGGACATTGAATTCTAGTAAAGAAAATACATACATTGACGTTTTAATTTGTAAAAAATAGGAAAAACATTTTTGAACAAAACTAAAAATTGTCCATTTGAGAGGACTTTTTGGTGATGAGGTTTGACTAAAAACATGAGTTCAAAACCATTTCTAATGTTTTGAAGTGTGTGCGCAAGGGAGGCCTGTTTGCACTAATGTAGAGGTCTTAAAATAATGTTTTCTTAGATGCCCTTTAGTAGGGACATGTCTACCTACTGTAAAAACACACCGCAGAAATTTCAACCAAAAATCATTAATTTAAACCAATCAATAGTATAGAAAAACCCTAATCTTGAAAGTGTGACAAATTAGCAAAAATAGCTTTTAAATATAAAATGATCTTTTAAAACTTTTGAAAAATATAGAATATGATTGCAATCAAGAACTCTAGAAACAATTTTTTTGGTTTGCGCATTGGATTCATCAATCAAAAGTTATAGCATTGGACAAGAACAAATTTTACAAAGCGCTACAAAAGTGGTCGGTGTTTCTTGCAATGACCCCAATTACACCATGAACATAGTGAGCTTGATAAAATCTATACTAGATTTTAATTCTAATTATATACCAAGGAGATTTTGACTTGAGAAATTGAGACAGAGAAGGAAGCAATTTTTTTCAATGTGTCCAAAATCATTTTTTTTATATAGCATCCCAACTTGATCCATCTCAAATAAAGGTCAAATTTCATCAAGGTCTTACTTAGATGGCAAAGGCGAGGAATCCTCATCCAAATGGATTCACATACAAGTTCTTCTACCAATTCTAGAATATCATTGGCTACAAGTTCATAAAAATGGTGGATCGATTTGTCAAGCAAAGCACTTACCACCAAGAAATGACCTCAAGAATTTTAGCTTGATTGTTCAAATCAAGTGATTGTGCAAACCTCTCTAGGAACCTTTCTAAATGGTGTCTTATTGTTTTGTTAAATGTATTGTATAAAATTATTGCAAAGGCACTTCAAATTGACTTGAAAAGCTTATTTAAGGATGCCATTAGCCTTGAACAATTAGATGTCCTTCCTTTTCAACATATTCTAGGTAGTATCTTATTGCAATATGAAATTGCAATAAGCTAAGGAGTTTGACCAAGACCTCATTTTCCTCAAATTGGACCTTACCAAAGCTTATGATGTCATTAGTGGGACTTTTTCCTTTTAGATCATGGTAAAGTTAGATATCCCTTAGTCTTTTTATGCCTAATTAGGATGTTGTTACAAGATGCCTTAGCTTTTGTTATTCTTAATGGAAAAGTGACCACCTCCTTTTACATTAAAAGAGGCATGGAATAAGGGTGGCCTTTGACACCCTACCAAAAGCAACTAATTTCACAATATGCACATGACAATAGGCTCTCAATCAAGAGGCATGAATGAGACCTTAGTAATACAATTTCTCTACATTCAAGAAAGATTTGGTGTTGCAATTGGACTTGGGTAACAAATATTGCCTATTGGTTTTTTTCAAACCCAAAACTTGATTGGACTGATCATTTTGCTTTGACTCAGGCTCCTTCAAACTCACTCTCCCTACTACTAGGTTCCCCTTTGGAGATTATGTTAGAAACCGTTGATATAGATGGTTTTCATATAGAGAAGATTTCTAAAAAAACTCTCTTATTAGACAATACAATGTTTGTCTTTTGGTGTGAGGGCCTTAGTAGTGATTGTGATTCTTTTATCCAACCTAGACTATTTTATTGTTATTTGAAACAAATCCATAAGAGGATTTCTAGCCCCCAAGAAGACTGTTTCAGAGGTGTTCCCAAAAACTATTCCCACTACTACAAACCAGCCCTCTGTTGGTCTGAATTTTTAATTTTTTTTTTTCAAAAAATTTCAGAATGTTTAAGAAAAAAAAATTTAATTTTCTTTTCAAAAAAATATTTTTAAAATATTAATTAATTAATTAGTATTTTTTGACGTGGCAATTGCTTGACCACATCAACACTGTGTTCCCAACGTTCCTAATGCGTTCCTAGCGTTTGGGAACTTAGAGTCTTATAAACCAGCTGAAAATTTTCTTATGAGTACATTTATTTTTATCTATCAAGGGCAACTTTTATAATTACTTGTGGAATGGTATGGAGTATTACTTATAGACTAGGGTCTATTAGGATGACTATTGCCTTTCCAAACTTGTAGGTGGCCTAAAGTTACTTTATCTTATGTATCTCTCACCACATGACTCGTCAAATAGATTATTCTTTCATTGATCTTGCCTTATGCCAAGTAACCTTCCAATTGGAAGAAAAATATAGTAAGAGGAATCCATACCATTTTTCAAGGATGGATCATTTTAGTTGATACTTGTTACTAATGAACTTGTTGCTTAAGGATATTGTATATGCCTTCAATGGCTAGGATCAAAGCTACCTCCAAACAACAAAGATGTGTTGTAATCTTGGCCAAATTTGATATTCAAAATGAAAATCCTATGTACAAACCTTGACAATCTTGAATTGCCTCAATGTTTCTAATAAAAGAGACCTCTTGTGAAGTTTTTCTAACTATTGCCTTTGTTATTGGACCTAAGAAGGACTAAATCTAAGTTTGAAGTCAAAAGAGGTTGAAATCCACAGTATAATTAGTCTTCTACGTTAGAAAAAGGATTGACTCCTCAAGGCTATAAAACATACCAACCCATTCACTAGCTTGAACATGGTTGAAATGTCTAGTAAAAAATTGTGAACTAGTTTTGAAGGAATTTAGAAAAAGAAAGGAGTCAATGAGGATGATCATCGACATGGAATAGAAAATGGACTAATGTTTTGTTGAATTTGTTTTTGCCAAGTTTTGTTTGTTTGTGTTCATCTCTCTTCATTGTTTAGCCTTTGGCCCCATTGTTGTTTTCTTGGTTCTTTTTAATACTATGGTTTGTCATTTGTTAAACAAATTATTTAAATTGCAAAAAGAAATTGAAGAGGTCAATAGCTTAATTATTATTGGTGTGATAGAACCACTAAGTCACAATTGATTGAACAAAAAAACTCAAATTAGTCTACTAAGAGTATAAAATTATTATTTTTCAATCAATCCCTCCAAACTACTAGGGAAGGTAAAGAGTATGCTATAACTTTGTGAACCTAGGGCAAAAAGCAATCCAATTATTCTATATTTGTTCCTAGTGTATTCCAATAAAGTACCAAGCTTTTCCACTACGCAATTCTCAATTCATTGGATAAGGACCTATTCACTAAGAAATTTTTAAGGTTTTTTTTCATAAAAAATACACTAAAGACTATAATTTCTATTGCAAAATAGCAAAACCTATATTATTTGGATGTTTTTGCATATCTAACTACAAGGCCTTATACTAGACTATTATAATTATTTGAAAAAAGAATTTCAAAAACTTTCCCTTTGTAGATGGCAAGATATTTGCATTTAAAGTGAAAAAATGTACATTTAAGAAATTTTGCACAATTTTTTTAATCTTTATTTTAAGAAATTTATATCAATAATTGAAATTGAAATTATAGGATTTAAAAAAATACTTGATTTTCAATCTTTGAAAAATTATTAAGTAGATATTGGTTTCAATTTGAAGGAAAAACTATATCATTAATTGTAACCCTAAGATGAAAATTGAAACGTACTAATTCCAATGGTTGAATTGTTCAAGTAAGCATATTTAATTTTATGGAAGTTTTTTTGGAATACATTATAAAAATTGAGTTCAAAAATAGATCTAATAGGATTTTGTTTCAAGGAATTTTTATAGTTGACCACAAAACAAGAAGCTCTATAAATAACTTTCACATCACTAATCTCAATAGAATTAATCAAAGCTTCTATGTAGACAAAAAAATAATCTATGGAAAAAAATTGATAAAATAATAATTTCATATTTTTCTAGATTTTCTTATTACTTGGTCTTTTCTATTTTTTGACCTTACTATAGCATAACATTTGTTCTCAAATGTCAATTGAAATAAAAAATTATATTTTCAAAAACCTAGTGTTATTGTCTATCTTGAAAAATTCAAAAAATCACTATGGATTGGCAGTTACTGCCACTTTTCAGCATATTGTGTGAGACAATGTACTGAAGAAAGAAAGAATACATTAAAAATTTAAGAAAAAACAATCTATTAAGCCAAATAATCCATAACACTCGCTGAATTGCAAATTTCAGATTTCACACTAAGGCTTCCAAGATTCAGATTTCCACACTAAGTCTTCAAAATTCAGATTTCACTTCAAAATTTCTGGAGATTTCTTGGAGCTCTCTTAGAAGCTAGCTTTTTCATCTGAGCTTTTTTAACAGGTGGCTTTATTAGTACTCTCAAACCTTGCTTCTCCGCCCACATCCTCCTCATGGGTGCTGTCATTGTGGACTTCAGTCACAAAAATCTGAATTTTGGAACCCAATAAGAATTTCATAATTGCAACAAGTTTCTATGACTTGATTTCTGAAATAAAGACGCTATAACCTAAAAAAGTCTTCACTACAAGGAATCCCAAGGATAAGCCGACCTTTGGAACTGTAGTCCAGAGTAAATTATACTATGTGCAACCTGAGTTGAAACACCGGTGACAAAATGTGATAGTCTGCCTATTGCTCAAGAACAATCCATTTTGTACAAAGCACATAATAATCAAGAAACAAATTATTGGTTGCCTACTCTGACAAACCGGAAACCCTGAATTCAATGAAATAGTCATGACAATCACCTGCAACGACAAGAGCCAAACTTCTTCACTTTGATCTAAAACCCGGCACTACGACGCAACCGAACTATACATCACTAAACCCCAATTTAACCAAACCAAATCACCCGTCACATTGCGACTTAAACGCCCTTCTCGCAACGAGGAAGCCATCTCCAAAAGAAAATCCAAACCCTACACAAACTATTCGCTTAAACCCCAGGCCTTCCCGATCAATCCTAATGCATAGTGATTTGGAGCAAGCAAGCAAAATGGCTGCATCGTACCGTCAGAAGTAGTGATTTTGAGCAACCGGCCCCCCTAACATTGCATTGCAAATTGGAGCAACCAAACCCTCGACATTCCAATAGAAATGAAAGGCGGTTTATGATGTGGTGCAAGCGGTACCTGTGGTGCAAGTAGGAGCAAAATTGATTCCAGGAGCACCAACGCGAGCAGTAGCAAGACCAGGAGCATACTCGCTTGCTGGAGTAGGAGAAGCACAATCAAGAGAAGCACGACCTTAGAATGGGAGATTAGTGAAACACGAGGAGCAGAGAAATACCAAGTGCAACGGAGAAATCAGAAGCAAGAGCAAGAGGGAGACCAGGGGGACAAATCCTACTAAATCTACGGCCAACGATGACGGAGCGGGCAGCGCTAAGATCGACGTTCCTTTTTTTAAATCATTGTCGATCAACGGTGGTGGGAGGGTTTGAATTTCTTGGTTTTCTAAATCAATGGCTATTGTTGTTTTTTTGGGGGGGGGAGAACCCACAGGGGTGGTATACCACTTTTTAGTACATTGTCTATCTTGAAAAATTCAAAAAATCACGTCAAAAATTGAGATTTCACAAGCCTATTCAAAATCCAATTTGTCCCTTATAGATATGATGGAACTTTAGAGGCTCATTGGTTTGAATCAATGCAAACTAAGTGGGTAAAGGAGTAGGAAGGGTCTCCAACTTTTTCCTTCATGGCTAACATGGCAAAACATATTTAACCTTTATTGAGGGCCTTTTCCCCCTCCTTAACATGTCAATGGTCCCTCTAATGAAAATACAATGCGGTAAGTATGTATGTAAGACATTAAATGTATCATACAATTTTTTAGACTTCCCCAAGGTTTGTCTTTCCTTTACTAAGGATTAAGTGTAAAAAAATTACCTCTATTTTGTAGTTGCTTAGTGTCTTTCATTCTTTACCTCTCCTACATGTCTTCATCATCTCCCCTATCTAATTTGGGGTGTCAAATTCCAAATTTCCAAAATTTATCATACATAGAAAATAAAAAGCTCCTATGTTTTTTTCCAAGGATAGAATTGAACATTTTGCATGATACTTTTAATGTCTTTGAACATATCATTAGAGGAGTTTTGAAACCTTTAGAAGGTCGCAAGTTCTTGAATTGTGGAAACTTTAGAAAATTTGCTACATAAACAATCTGATGTGGTTAAGAGAAAACCATGACAAATTGTAATATTTAATTATTTTTTAAATACATAAAAAAATTCAAGTATCTTTTTAAAATATCTAATTATTATTACTATTATTTTTAAATAATTTCTTGAAAAGTAAATTTTTAAAGTACTAGCAAGGATTAGTTCACAATATAGAAAATGAACTTCATTTAACCTAGACATCTCTTTCTTTGTATTTATGCAACATACACCTCTTTTACCTAGATTGTGGAGGAGATGAGAATTCTAAAGTTATGAATGTGATATCAACTAGCGTACTTTCTAACTACATATATCATATCTCCATTTGATTGCTCATAGAAAATTATCTACAACATATTTCTTAACGAAAACAATTGATTCAAATAGTAAACAATAAGACCTTCCCACCAAGATATATTAAAAAAAATAGTGTTGTTAGCAATTTTTGTAAGCCTTTGAAGTTGAAGTGATGCTGACCATTTGGTACCTAAGTCATTTACAGATTAAAATTGAAATATTAGGATATCAATGATGGGAATAAAATTTAATCTTACTATCTTGGAATGTAAATTAAGTGCACATAATCCATACATCTATATTTCTAACACCAAAAGGAATATTTAAACCTTTTAAAAGGATAAAAGAACTTCATGAAGTTCAAGGAATTAAAATAGCCTTCTAATAAATTTTCTTTATTTAATCCCTTTCAAGATTGAAAATTATACCCCCTTAGTTTTGAATGCAGTTACAAGCCATGGTGTTTAGTAGGTGATTATGAATGTTTTAAAACTTTTTTGCAACAATTTGAGCGAGAATTACAAGAAACAAAGGAAATCCAAATTAGATATGTCCATGCATAATAATAAAATATTTTTCAAAATTTTTCATATTGTTGTATTTTTTTTTCCTAAGTGATGCCTAACATATTTGGTTTGAATTTGTATGGTTACATTTTAAAAAATAAGGTAGGATGTCTCCTTTTCTCTCTCTATATATAATATGTTCATTGTATAATATTATATGTCAATAATATGCATATGGTATATTTATGTATACAAATTGCATACAATGATGGCATATATACTACAAATATAATATGATACACCTAGAAGAATATATATATATATATATATATAAAATATGATACTTACTTCTTGAATCTATATTCCTAGTCCATTTTAGCTCAATATTTTGTCTAAAATTACCTGTCTTTTTAATAATGTACTTCAAATCTAATTTTTATTATCAAAATGATCTCTTTGTATCTAAATGCAAATAGTGAAATGAAACATAAAGAAGGTATAGTTATTGTCCACTAGTAGTTGAAAAGGTATCTACAAATTCAACTTTTTACAATAAGTTAAAGCTAATTGGATCAATGACCAAAATACACTATATGTCTTTCACTATTTTCTTTATTTGATCAAATTTCTTAAATTTTGAATTCCTTATAGTAGAAAAATCTTAAAATATGTAGAAGGTATGTGATTTCATCTTTGAGTTAGGAGAAGTCTTAGTTGAATCATTCCATTATGATTAATGGAATGATTCAACTAAGACCCCTCATAACTTTCATTGCATTGATCAAAATGGAATGATTTAAAGCTTTCTATATACATATAAATCTCAAAAATCAGTTTCAAATTTTTATTTTTTCAAAAAGTGATTTTCAAAGAAGTTTTTTGATCACCCTAGATTGTCCAAAGATTAAAGAAAATCACATGCCATGCAATAATTTTTGACCATGTAGTCAAAAGTTATGAAAATTGTTGCACCTTAAAGCCACCCTTCATACATATGTTGTGTAAAATTTGAAAGAAAAAGTATAAAAATTCCTTTCGAAGTGAACTGCCTCGAATTGCCATGTTGCCAAAAATGCAACTTGATCCTTTAGGTAAATAAATAAGCAATTCAACTTGATTCTCTAAGTTATCAAAGTAGCTAAATTCATATCAAGTCTTGATAAAAATGAATATCACATTCTTTTTGTGTGCACTTTTACACACACACACAAATGTATGTATGTATGTATGTATGTATCTCTCTCTCTCTCTGTCTCTCTCTCTCCCAAGTCCATGTAAAGACGTGGTATAGGTTTACACTATACAAATAGTAGTTTACATTGATATGGTGATTCAATCGTTCAAAAATGAACGGAAGTAATTACACTAGCAAAGGATACCGTAAGAAGTAATAGTATGTTAAATATATATATAAACATAATAATACAAAAATAAAAATAATCCCTTGAGATCTACGAACGTGATCCAAAATACCGGTTAATACCCAGACTGCATTGGTGGTCGATAACCGGCCGAGATCAAGGCAAGCTAGACGATCACTGTACCAAGCGAGGTGGGCAATCAGTGGGCGGGGTGATGAGGTCATCATCAGCCCTAACATCACAAGAGCTCGAAGCTATACAGTACGCAATTGTGCCACTAAAACGGCGCTCTGCTCCCGACCTCCAAGAACTCTTGTACCTGCAGCGGGTTGCGTGGAGCTTCATTTGGTGTTGTGCCGTTGTTCAAGCATGGATACAAAGATGATCTCGCAGGTGTATTTGGAATTTTTTTGTGAGAGATGAAGCTACTGCTGCAGGGAGTTTGATATTCATGATCGAAATCTTGCTTAGAACGTTGTTTGATATCTTCTTGTATGCTTGCATATGTGATTCAGATAACAACTGTTGTCACGCTAAAGACACCTTGTGTACGTCTGCTAAAACGCTTGGTTTGTTTGGCGGGTATGGGCACAGGTGAGGCGTGACTTCCTCATATCTAGGCACACACATCTGGAGTACAAGCAATGTTCATGTTAACGGATAGAGAGTATTTGTGTTCATCTTTGTTACGTAGTTTCATACGAACAGAGCTCATCAGATAATGCTTGGACCATATATACGTTGTTCTCTCCTTGAGATCAATGATCAATAACTGGAGACGTATATGTTTTTGAATTGATTGTGAGACATTGATGTGATATCAATATGTAGTAAGGAACTTATAATACCTAATGTACATATGAGATATCTTGGGAGATTAGATTTGTTTCAAAAAAGAAGCCCTCCCACCCACCCGATATAGAAAGTGGTGTATCGATGGGCATAACGGGTTTTTCTTGCAAGATCTGGGGGGTTGGATTGAATATGCAAGTTCAGGGTTTACATGAACAAGGTCTTTAATCTGCTTTCTGCTTGCATGAGTGAGAGTCATTGTGGAGCATATTGCTCAAACGATTGTGGTAGCTGGATTCTCGAATTAACTCTACTAATGGAGTAGTTACTTCTTGCGGTATCAGTAGATGAATTAGAAGTGATAAATCAAGCATGCAAGGGTCAGTAGATGAATCAAGAGCCTGATTCATAAAACATATCGTTAAAAAATATGTTTAAGCTTGACGGTTCTGGAAGGATTGAAGATAAATATTAATAAGGTGTAAAGGATCAGGTTTGATTCGAAAAACTCTGAAAAACAGATCCCTCCCGCCCACCCGACATACAAAGTAGTGTGTCGATGAATAGGAAAAGCTTTGTCTCGCAAAATGTGTAATCTTGACTGCAGTATTTGATCTCTCGTTCTACATGAACTAGATTCTTTAGTTAGCTAAGATATGCTTCATAAAAAATGGAACCAGGTCCACTTACGTGCCTGAGATTTGCTAAGTTAGCCTTGAATGCATTGTTCATGCAAATCGGATTGCAGTTCTTTTGAACTGTCCATGCATGCTGAGTGGGTAACGTTACGGTTCAAGTGCCTTGGGGTGTAGAAGTGAGTGAATCAGGAATATGACTCGTAAAACATATTGATATACAAATTAGGCGTTGTGAGTCCCCGATTCGTCACCGGGGACTCACGGGTTCTTTTTTCGAATTCCTACACAAACTAAGGCGTAATTAGGCTTATAAACCCCACAAAAGGGCATTAAACTGGTATTGGCATTACACATACCAATGTGCCATTTGGTCATTAGGTGGGATTTAGGATAGTTTACATCCAAAACGGGCCTGGTCTTAGCTAAATAGACGCCAAACTGATAGTGATGTGCAGGATTAGGGTAAGAAGCCTAAAAAGGCCCTGTCTAGGTTAGGAAGTCCTCATGGGGGAATCTAGAGGGAATCCCCCACTCCCCATAGCATCGAAGAGAATACGGGCGGAATACTAACCTTGAAATGCAGGTACCGGGCGATTTCCTAATTCTAGGAGCACGCAGTGGGGATGCAGATTTGCATCCAAGTGGGGGGATCCAATGGGTGGTCCCCTCTAAAGTTTGGGAATTTTCCGACATTGTTTGGATATTTTCCCAGACGGTCAACCGCGGTGGACTTTGGGTGGGAATTCGAAAGAATATCTCAAAGTGCGGTAAAATCCCACTAAAAATCCGGCAAGGCAGTCTCACACCAACGGAGAACTTCCCCAAGTTTCAAGACAAATCAATAGTTGGAAGATCCCGAATCGGCGACATTCCTCCCCAACTGATAATTTAAATGACGGAAGCTGCAGTTGACCGGCATGCCCCGGCCATACGACATCGGATCGAGGCCTACTTTGGATCTATTACTACCCCCCTCTATCTACTTAAGGTATTGGTGAAGGTTTGGGGTCCAAAATTGCCAAACTCCAAAAGTTGGGAATTTATCCCAACTTTGACCTTAGCTTACACTAAGATTCCTTGAGAATTGGGACATAGTTTAAGGGGATAGGCGTTCCTTACTAGCTAATTATGGCCTTCCGGACCCAATGGCGCAATTCGTTTTCCATTCAGAGCTAAACTCCAAAAGTTAGCTTTTGGGGGACAACACATGGAGGAGAAATTGGGGTTTAAGGCTCCCTAATGCTTTTTTGGGGAGTTTGGGCCCCAATGGCCATGGGGAACGTATAGGGAACGCGTGGGGAACTCCGGGCACATGTGGGAGCAAGTACCACCTCAAAAAGTTAGTGGAGGTGGCTCCAAGTGCTTGGTGTAAGTAATTTCAAATTAAGTAGGTGGGAACACATGGGAACTTCTCCCATGTGAGAACTTGTAGATTTTGGGGAAGGTAAATTAGGTGGTTTTACAAGTTCTTGTAAGGTTAGGTAAGATTTGAATTTCTCAATTCAAATTGTGTAGATTTTAGGTGGATAGTTAGATTTGGGATTGGTAAACATGTACGGACCTCCTCAATTCCCTCATCTAGTTATTCTTAGTAGATTAAGGGGAGGGTGTTGCTCCCTTTTGAGTATAAAAGGGGCGGCATTCTCCTCTCATTCTCTCTCTCTCTCACTCCTACTTATTTAAGGGAGGAGCACTATTGGGCCCGGGTTATGCCGGATTTCCTTTGGCTTTTGATGCCAAAGGAGCCTTTGATAGTTTTGGGGTTGTTGCACCCTTGGCTCTTGTGGTTTTTACTTGGGAACTTGAGACCCCCCTAAGTTGTGTGGAAACTTTTGCTAATTGATGTTAGGCCACTTTTTGCATTGTAAGACAAGTGAATGTTGTTGTGGGAGAGGCTTGTGAGGAACCGAGGGGTGACTTGGGAGGTGACTTAGAGAATATGTTGCAACTTGTACTCACCTTTTCTCCCTCTTTTCTTGTGCACAAGGTTAAGCTAGTCCCATAGGGGACGGCGAAGCTTTGACCGTCATTCTTAAATAGGCAATTGTTATGCCTCACTTCCCTCTTTTCTTGTGCACAAGGGTAAGCTCGTCCCATAGGGGACGGCGAAGCTATGACCCCCCTCCATCTTTAAGAAGATAGGAAGTCTTAGTCATGTGTCAAACATCTCCCCTCACGACGAAGCTTTGGACCTCCTAAGTCTTAGCAGGGTGTCAAAGGAGGCCATCTTTGAGCTAGTCTCAACGTTTAGTGTCCAACATATTTGGCACTAATGCAACGTTTAGCATCCAACAATAGAGTAGTAACTTTCTTAGAGGAGTATGTAGGGACCCACCCTTTGGGTGAACCCTTGTGTAGTCATTTAGTTTAGTTTAGGTTTGGTTAAATTAGTTTCTTCAAGAGTGTGACTAGTTGTTAGGCAAAATTTGTGAAAAATAGGAAACCAGCCAGCCCAGCCGGGCTCCCCCCCAGTCGGGCGCCATAGCAGCCAACTGGGCTCCCCTCGAGCGCCGCAGCAGACCCGCCGGGCCTCCCCGGGTATTGGACGGGGTCCAGGGATTCGGGTGGGGTCTAGGGGTTCGGGCTTGGGGCCAAGGGTTCGGCTTGGGGTCTAGGGGTTTGGCCTTGCGCCTTTCTTTATAAAAAAAACTAGTTGGGGTTAGGAAAAAGACACTTAGGGGATAGCATAGGTTGGAAAAGCAAAACCCAACCACAAGGGTGGCTTGGGAAAGTAGTCTAGGAAATAGTAGAAACATAAAACAGCCTAGGAAAGAGGCCTATTTGTAAACCCGCCCGGAAGGGGATAATTAAAAAGACGGAATTGGGTCCCAATCGGAGCCGAAGGATGGCTATGGTGGACATGGCGTGGGAAGCGGGGGAGCTAGGAGAGGCCACCACGTACACACTAGAGGTGGGTTCCTAAACTTTAACCCAATCCCGTCTTTCTTTAGTGCAATTGGTTAGAGTAAGCGAGCGGTTAGAATTAGAGGCCACGAACTAGTTGTAATTAGGAAACCGTGATTAGCAAGTAGGGATTGAAATAAAGGAACAACCACGAGTTAAAAGGAACAAGCAAAAGGAACAAATATGTAGAATAGAGGTATCCAATTAAAATATGTAGAGTAGAATTAGACCAAGACAACTACGTAGAATAGAGGTATCCAATTAAAATACGTAGAGTAGAATTAGACCAAGACAACTATGTAGAGTAGAGGTATCCAATTAAAATACGTAGAGTAGAATTAGACCAAGACAACTACGTAGAGTAGAGGTATTCAATTAAAATACATAGAGTAGAAGTAGAGCAAGACAACTACGACACTACGTAGAGTAGAGGTATTCAATTAAAATACATAGAGTAGAAGTAGAGCAAGACAACTACGACACTACGTAGAGTAGAGGTATTCAATTAAAATACGTAGAGTATGTTAAGATAAATACCAATATATAGAATAGGATAAAAATACAAAGACGTAGAGTAGACCCAAACAAGGACAAATACATAGGATAGATTAAAAGCAGAGACGAACACGTAGAATAGACTAAAACCAGACATAAGGCATAAAAGTAGGACAAGAGAACGAAACGAGTAGGGTAGGGAACCACGCCTAAGTAGGGCCAAAACACACATTAAGACGAGTAGGTTAGTAAAAAAGATCCATTGCTTGAAAGGCGCAATGGATTGACGCTTAGACACCCGTAGGTAGTAGAATCATTAGGACCAGAGCCTGGTTGTGATCGCTTAATTCCAAGGGTGGGAATGAAGCACCCACAGGCGTGTGATTTCTTGATGAATCATATGCCAAATTTCAGTAGGATACTGGGATATTACTCAGAGAAGTCTCGGTAGTGAGGACGAGAGGAATGTTGGATAGTACATGTAACGCTTTAAAACGAACTGCGTGAATAAAATAATTCGTGACTTGATCGTCAAAAATTGCTCAAATATGAGGTAACAAGTCAACAGTCTTTTGTCTCTGAATATCCATGATGGTCTCTATTTTCTTAAGTTCAAAGGACTTATGTTTTAAGCAACCGAGGGATGGGTTTGCAAATAAGTCATGACGACTATGAACTCAAAAGCACCCAACTATTCAATCCCATTATAGAAGGGGGCATCTAAAAAATAGATGCCAAAAAAATGAAAAAATAGAATGTAGTTCATTATTATAAGAATTATGGTTTTAGGTAATAGATTTTAAATGACATTCATTCAATGTAACAACACATGTTTTTTTGTTAGAAATAATGTCCAATGTAATATCAAAATGTTATGTTGGATGTTATTGCAAATAAAAAAGACATTTTATAACATTAAATATTATTAAAGATCTATCATTTAAAACACAGGGTTTGTATATTGCCTGCATAATTATGCATATGAATACATATATTGAATATGAACAAGTATAGATATTTGTACATGTATAAATATCTATATAGATATTGATGTATACATGGATATAATCATGTATACATTTGTATATAAATAGGAATAAATATCCCATATCTTTTGTTGAACTTCTTTAGTTGAAACCAAAATATATTTTACAATTTTTTTGGTTAGGGGGCATAAATTATAAATCAAAGAAAATTTTGAATGCACAACACACTTGAAGGGTTGTCACACCTTCTTTAGCACAATTGCATTTCTTGAAAAATGTGCATGTGGAGGTTCTTGGTTGTTAGCTTGTAGAAGTGTAGCTTAATTTCCTCAAGAATTGAAAGTATCATTTTTTTCCTTTGGATGTGAAGGAATGTTCATGAAGGAAAATTTCTTGAAGAATTTACCAAATTATTGCATTGAACATGAGTTATATAGCTTCCATCTAGCTTTGTAAGTAAGAGATTTCTAGTTAATTGCTCTAAATAACAAAAAAGGGAATCACACCTCCTTCATGTTGAATGGCTCTCTATTGGCTCTTCTTTTCTCTTACCAATATCATAGAATCCAAAAGAAATTGCTTTTCAAACAAGGTATAATTACCATTAGATGTTTTTCTGCAATTTAGAAGATTGTGAGTTATCCATTGTGGAAACGTTGTGGGAACTGCCACGTAAGCGATCTGAAGTGGTTGAGAGATTGCCACGTCATATAATAATAATTTTTTTTAAATTCAGAATTTTTTTTCAAAAGAAAACTATTTTTTAATTATTTTAATTATTTTTTATTTTGACTGTTCCTAGCATTGGGAAAAGGCTTGAAACAATCTTCTAAATCCCCCAAAAAACATCTAATGCATTGTTGAATAACTATCCATTGGCTACTTTTAAACACTAGCCAAATTGTGTGACTCAATTAGTATTAGGAACATTTGAATTCAAGAAGACATTGTACAAGAATTTGAAATTAGTAAAACATCCACCTAGTAAAATTTTATAAAAGACTTGCATTTTTTAGACTCTAAAATCCAAGGGAGTAGGACAAAACACAAATGTGTTATAAAATATAAGCTCTACAACTTTTTTGAAGTTAGCATCAAAGAAGATAATGTAAGGTACAAAAAGTTGAAAGTATTTGTATGATGAAAACTATAGATTTATTTTTAGATTCTCTTCAAATGAATTTTGGTGATATAACTTCAGAAATTCACAAAAATTCATTCCTATCTTTAGAATTATAATTTTTTTTATTGGTCAAAATTATGGTTTCCATTGATTTGTGAATGAAAAATATCTAGTAATGAGAGCATGAACATCTTTTCCAAATAGTAAATTTACCATCACTAGACAATCTTAAATACTTTGTCTTATCCATCTTATAATTTTTGTTTAATCATGTTGATCTTAGTTTTGACCATAAATATTGAAAGACAACCCAATCTTTTCAAAATTTGAATTTTTTTTTTTGAAAAATATTTTTCTACTGGAAAATTCTACTTGAAGTAGGACAATGATAAAAAAAAATGGTTGCTTGAATGCTTAGGGGTTAACCCTTAAACAATAATGCAACTATTTTTTGGCTTATGAATGATAAAAAAAACTCTACAATGAACAATTTTAGTCTCTATAAAGTACTAGATGATCATGTCATACAATGGCAAAAGGGATGATTTTGATGGTCACTAGCCAAACATTCAAGGGTTAACCCTTGAAGAATGATGAGGCCTAAAAATGGTTGATTGAGATGACTTCATTGTTCAATGTAGAAACAAAGAATGCACCTACTGGTTTAATAATCAAAGTAGTTTTAGTGACTATTTTGGTTATAGGGGGCCACATCCTTTAAGGTTTAGAGCATCTCCATTGTTGGACCTGGGAAGAGGCATGGCTAGGACTTGCATGTTCGGTTGATGGAAAGTGGCCGGGGTGTGTAGTGGTAGGGAGCCCCTACTATAAGAAGCTAGAAGACAAGCGGGGAAGGAGACAAGCATGGTCCCCTAGAAAATGAAGCAAGCCATGTTGGAAAACACAACTTCAATGTAAACAGAACTATACCTAGAACAATAGGTTGTACCATGAAATAAGCGTTACAACACATACTGCGTTAGACATCTTGCTACCTAGTTTGCGTCTTTGGCTAGGTAGCCATAGGAATATTCTTGAAAAAGATAATACAATTTTGCATGAATAGGTGCAATTACTTCTCACCCATCTAATTTGGAGTCCTTAATTCCAAACATGAATTTCAATAGGTTCCATATTTGATTTTCTGTTGAAAATAATACTGCTTGTAATACCCCATGTTCCAACTTTTTCTTCAAAAAAATAAGGTACAATTGAGTTATTTGTAAAGTACACTAAACCGGGGTTTAAACCTATGAGTTTTGCGAAAAAACCACTTGAGTTTAAAAAGTCAAAATAAAAGTGGGTATAAAACTTATTTTTCCATCAAAATGGTGCCTAAATAAGTTTGGTCCCCACTTTTGAAGTTGTATGATATAAGTATCTTGCAAAAAAATTTGATGCTTCAACTATAGTTGCCTTCTCAACTTCAAAAAAAGTCAAGTCCAAAGTAAGGGGGACTTTACAAATAACTCAAATAGGTTTCCCAAATCCCAAATAATAATTTGGAGCCCCTCAAGTGACATCAGTCGTCCTATTCTGCCGTGCACTGACAAACTAAATGACCTCAATAAAAAGCCCCTTCCGAACCTTAGCCACAACTTTGGAACGCCGAGATCCAGCTGTGGGAACTCATGATGGCAGAACGCCAGGTGTACAACCCACGGCCCTCGCCTCAGGCTGCCAGTCCAACGCAACCGCCGGGACGGTCCTCAATGACCCACACCCCCGAACAATCCATCTGGCAACCCACAATGCCCTGTCAGCACAGCCCAGTCCAGCTTGGGGTTCCGGACTTCCGGCCATTCCATTCTAAGTTATTGTTGCGTCACACTCTGTCACGAGCTCGCTTCATCCCTTCATCACTACCGTAATCACTTAAGTAAGCGAGCCCCCCTCTGCTGCCATTTCAAATGTGATGCTCTCGAGACTCAAGTCACTGTTTTTTCACAGAATCGCACTCCACGCGAAGTGCTTAGAAAATTTGTTGAGGTGGGGAAGAATTTGGGCTGTCTGGTGATAAGCAAGTGAGAGTCGCTTCCTAGAGGATCTAGAGTTATATTCCGTGGTCAGATGCTGTTTTACGAGGTTGAAGTGCAATTCGTGACGTTCCGACCGACCTGTCTGTTGGGCTTCCAATTCCTTGCTTTGTAGTCGATTGTGGTACATTTTGTTGCATTACGAACCGCTTTGATAAGTAGGTGGTGATTGTATGAGGAGTATGCATTGCAATGAGGCAGAAGAGACTGGAATGTTGCATGATGGATGGGAGCGTTGCGAGGAGAATGCAGGAATAGCGAGGATTTGAAGGAGGCGTTGTTCTTTTGAGTGTTTGGATTGTTAGCAGGTTGATATTGAAGTGAGGATCGAGGGAGAGAGAGAAAGTGAAGAGCTTGTTGTTTCTTTGAGAGAGAGAGAGAGAGAGAGAGTTGTAGCTTTTTTTTGCGTGTTTGGATTGTGTGAAGGTTGCTGTGCTATGGAGGTCGATGGCGAGATTCGAAGGCAACCGGCGATAGCCCTCCTCGGCTGCGGCGTGTTCGCTCGCGACGCCTACATTCCCGTCCTCTCCTCCTTATCCTCCATCGCCACTCTGCGCTACGTCTGGTCCCGCTCCGAGTCTCAATCCAGACAAATGCTTTCCAAGGTGCTCGAATTTGCGCCAGATGCCGAAGCCGAATGGGGCGACCACGGCCTTGATCTCATCCTCACCTCACCTCTCGTGCACTGCTGCGCGATCGCCCTCCCCATACTCACCCAACCCGCCATCGTCCGCCGCGCCCTCCGCGCAGGCAAACACGTCCTCCAGGAGAAGCCGGTTGCCGGCTCCGTGGAAGTCGGTTTGCATTCCATGAGCTTCTACCACTCCCTCCCTTCTCCCTCTCCAATCTGGATCGTCGCGGAGAATTACCGCTTCGAGCCGGCGTTTCACTCCGCTGCGACTCAAGTGAAGTCGCTGGGCACCATGGTGTCCGTCACTGTGACCATCGACGTCCCTATGACGAAGTCCAACAAGTACTTCGGCTGCGAGTGGCGCCGCGACCCGGCTTTGAAAGGCGCTTTCATCCTCGACTGCGGGGTGCACTTCATAGCAGGGTTACGCGTCATGACGGGTTGCGACATCAAGCTCGTGACAGCGATTGCTACACACAGAGACGCGTCTGTCCCGGCGCCCGATACCCTAACCACGCTCATCAAATTCGACAACGGCTGCTCGGGGGCGATGGTGATCTCGTACGCGGCGTCTGTCAGTAAAGCTTGCTGGCGAGTGGTTTGTTCCAAGGGGACGGTGACAGTGGAGCGCGGCGCAGGCGCAGACGGCAAATTTGGGTACCATTTGCGATTGCAACCGCGTGTGGGCGAGCCAACAGTGGAATTCTTCCCGCTGACAGGATTGGAAGCGGAGTGGGTATCGTTCATTGCGGAAGTGCAGGGTGCCATCAATCACACCAGTGAGGGGCCGTTGGATAATCGAGGTTCCCCAAGGGAGGCATTGAAGGATCTCGCCATCGTGGAAGCAGCGCTCGCGTCGGGATTGCACTCGGATGCACCCTTGAGCATGAAGCCGCAAGTGGTTTGAAACTTCGTCATTTTTGATGTTTCGTCAATTCTTTTATGATCCATACAAGCAGTTGTTGTAGATACATTCTTTCTGTATATAAAATACTCCGAGGTAGAGGAAGGAGACGAGGAAACTGCGAGTTCGGGGAGGAATTGATGAAAGCCGTTGTTTGGCATTATTGATGTGGTGGCATTATTGTCACTTTAGTTCTTCGAAAGTGGATGGAATTCAGCCCCAAAGCTGGAATTATGTTTCAAGTGAATTTGAGCTGTAGATGTGTAGGTGATGTTCCGTATGTTATCCAGCTGGAGCACAAATGGGATATGCTTTCATGACTCTTGCAGTGTGTTGGGTTTCTATTGTGTTGTATTTCGTCTAGTGGAAATGTAGAAGTATTAAGCACTGGTAATGTCCCTTCACCTCCCTGCAATGCACTTAGTTTTTGAATCTTAATCGCGAACTTAGAGGCGAGCTCTAAGGTAAACAGACTCTTGTTTTGATTCTTCTCTGTAAGTGAGACATGGTGTGAACATCTCCACCACACTCGTAAAAAGGGATCTTCGAACTCAAATACACAGTTCAAATTGCATAAAAGCATCTTGGGAACACAGAAGTCTCGATTTGGACAGCGGATGATCAAGATACACCTGCCTGCGAATGTGGTATCTTTGAAAAAAGATTTAGTGCCCACTAATAGCTTAGTGTTTATAGCACCCAAATCAGGGTTTAGAGGCTAGCTCTGTAGGAACCAAACTTTCTGAAGTAAGAAGGGCAGAAACTTCCCAGTGGAGTGTGCGTATTGGATTAGGATCTCATCTTTGTGATTCAAAACATACATACTCTGACAAATTTTTAGGGCAAGAAGATATGAAGATACACCCACCACAATTTGATTCACAATCTTTAGAATCAATGTTGAATGAGATGTGATTTTTGAAAGTTCATAGTAGCTCTTCATTATAATTTGATTCACAATTTTATTATCTAAATTTACAATAGCTCATTGAATAGATATGATTTCCTAAAGTTCAGAACATGTATTCCCTTTGTCCCACTAAAAACTTCCAAAACTCTTCCCTTTAAAAAATTAACTATGTTTTTGATGAAAGTGCCAAAAATACATGCATTCAAGAATGAATAACCCATCCCCTTAGGCTTAGGCACTATCGTTTAGGCATCCAAAATACAAGCTAAAAGTACAAAATTTGACATATTTTATAATTGTTGCTAGCTTTTTCATTTTAGATGATTTAAAGGGTAGTGAATACAATAGAATTCTAAATAACATGTTCCTCAATCTAAGTATCCAAAAATAAAAAGGAGACCACTTTATGATCAAATTTTAATAGCACCAAAGTAGTCACTAAACAAGTTGTAAACACTACTATTTGAGGAAGCAATTAGTACAAGGTGCTTATATTGCCATTTCAAGCTAAGCTTGCAAGGCCAATGACATGCTCTTAGATTGTTTTACTAAACAATCAAAATCACAAAAATGAGCTTTTTAGTGGGACAATTTTTTCTTAATTTGGAAGCTCATAGTGGGACAAAGGGAATATTTGTTTAGGATAGGATAAGGTGTCACATGGTTCAAAGCTCACATCATTTACACTAAATTTTTGTTCACTTCCAAATCAAACATATTCCATGACACTTAATAAATTATACAATAATAAACTCCAATTGGTACCAGTTCATCACAAGATTGTTTTTCATTCCTACAACAATAATTCACGATTCAGTAATAGGGACGTAACTTTTAAAACATAAGTAGAATATAGGTACACTACCTTAGTTTGCAAGAAACAAATACTTTGAAAGAAAATGTAATGTACATTAGCATGCAAACAATGCAAGTCTATTTGTATTTTATTGGCAATGCAATAGTATTCTATAACTTAAAAAATTAAAATCAGAAAGGTACCAACCAACGTTCCCAGAATACCTTTAAGGGAATTCGCTTTCCAGCCATTACCCTACCTAACAAGAAGCTGGTTTTGCAAAACTATTTTTTTTTATAGAAGCCGTCAAATAAAACCATGTAAAATTGGTTGAATTTTCTCTACTTTGGGGGGCTTGTGGTAAAAGGCAAGTTGCGAGAAGTACTTGGACTTAGTATAGCATGTAAGTTAATCCTTTGCTAATTCTTGCTTAGTGAATTGGCTGGAAAAAGCTAAGTTCACTTAGAATTGATAAAAATATTGCGATTTTGAGGGGAAGAGCATGAATTCATATCTCCTCTAACACCAAGTCATATTTGCTAGACAATGCATTCTGAGAACTCTCTTCTCTACTTCCAAATCTACCATAATGCCATTGAAAAACTGAAACAATAAGTGACAATCACTCAAGCATAAACTCCCATAGCCAAACATGATACATGAGACAACCTTTCTTCCAACATAAACTGAAACATTGAAACAGGGTTCCACTTCAACAAAACGTGGTGTGAATCTGAAGCATGCACTCACATGAGGTAGTAAGTAATTGCAAAGAACAAATTTATTATAAGAGTAGCCAAAGACTGAATTGAACAATTGAACTTAAGCATGAAAACAACAAGTCTAAGGTTTTGAAACCAATGAAGACAAAAGTAACCAGCAAACATTCAAAACAAGCCACCTGCATCAAACAAAAATTCACTAATAGGGGATTTGAACCCCACTTGCATTGAGCAAGACTGCCCACCAGCAGTATTAGTGGGTCTGCACACCACAAAATGAACAAGACACATTAGAAACTGTTAGAATAAACAAGTGACAGATGTGCTCCACTGCCTTGATGATGCCCTCCAATCGCAGTTCAGTGCAGCTGCTGCAGCCCCTTCAAGATGCCAACTCCACGCCATCTTTAAGAGAAGTGCAATGTTGCAAATCATATGCCGTCAGCAATCGTCAATGTCAAGAAGTGGCAACTACATTGAAGCCCAAAGCCAGCCAAATCTGATGAAAACTAAGGAATTAAAAGGGGGAGGATACTGGAAATAGCTGAAGTTCACTCAACTTAGTCAGCTTACACATCTCCATGGCGGCCAACTTTGACTGCATTCTTTCAAGATTCAATGGCTGCCTTGTATGGAAAATTTTCTAATGAATAAAATTTTTGGCCAAACATTCGGACTACCAACGGCAAGTGCTTCCCCAGTCGGTTGCGGTGGCAAGATTTCAGAAATTTTAGTGTTGAAAAGCACCGTTCATCCTCCACCGATTTGAGGACAAGGCAGCAACCAATTTCGACCAGTTTGAAGTACTCGGAAATGAGTTTCCTCAAATGCCGAGACTGGAAAAGGCCACGCCACAACAAGATGACCGGATTCAACTGACCAGCAGAAGCAAGAGTTGATTCACAATTGGCCTTCATTGTAAGCTTGAACAACCCTTGCTGATTGTCCAAGTTTGAACTGGACAGCATTTCAGGGGCTGTATACAAGCTTCCTTTATCTTGCAAATCTAAGCTTGCATTTATCAACCGTGGATGAGAATAGAACTTCTTCAGTACAAACAAGTGGTAGCCAAAGCTCTCATCAGCCCCCACTTGTTTCCAATATTGTGGATAGATAATGCCGAAGGCATCGAGGAGCTCCTGTTGCGGGAAGCACCGGTCCAGCTCATTGGAAAGAGATTGAGCAATCTCTGCCAGAGTGCAAAGCATAGTCCAATCAGTTAGAGAAGTAGGAGTTCTAATCCAAGAAGATTAAAAGCCCACCCAACTACACCTTTAACATCAGTAAGATGAAGTTGAAGTAAATTTAACCTGTACAATAAAGACACTCAATAAAAAAAACAAAAACACTAAAAGACAGAAGTACACAAACTGGCGCTACACTGAACTGGTGCTACACTGCTACTCCTGCGTTCACCTGAACTTATCTTGCACAGAACCAAAGGCACCAAAACAAGTAAAGTAAAACCATGAGTCCATAACTGCATGAGAAGAAAAGAAAAACTGCCGTTGTTACAAGCCATTCATAACTGAAAAGACACAAAATGAAAGCAAAAGAAAACTTAGAAAAAAAAATGGGGAATGTAGTAATACAACCTACAGTAAAGCCATGAGTCCATAACAAAACCAAGGAACCAAGAAGATCAGAGAAGTTCTAGGATCAGATGAACTTCTAAAAGGAAAGACACAAAATGAAAGCAAAAGAAAACTAGGAAAACAAAAAAAATGGGGAATGTAGTAATAAAACCTGCAATAAAGCCATGAGTCCATAACAAAACCAAGTAACCAAGAAGATCATAGAAGTTCTAGGATCAGATGAACTTCTAAAAGGAAAGACACAAATTGAACCCAAAATAAAACTAGGAAAACCAAAAAAATGGAGAATGTAGTAATAAAACCTGTAAACTGCCGCTGGATATTTGCTTGGGTGCGGCAAAATTCTTCCTCCGTAACAAATAAGTGGTTTCCTGTAAGTTTGCAATGGCACCGTGCCCAAACTTGGATGATCCCAAAATTGAACAAAAAGTAATATGAACCAGGCCGTTCAGCCATCTCCCTCTACTCCATTGGAATTTCGAGACAAGAGAGAGAAATCAGCTCTTGATAACGTTGGAACTCCTCTGTCTGAAAGGCAGTACCGTCATCCACAAACATTTTGGCCAAATCGGCCTGGCAAACTTTGATGGACTGTATGAAGTCACAGATGAAAATGTCACGTGCCTGAGACAATTTGATCAGACAATGGACAACATTCAACATCAGAATGAAGCATGCCAGTGAAAGCAAAACCTCTATATCACTGAGGTAATCAAAGTTGGAAGCAGCAGAGGAGCTCCCTTTTGAGCCAACTGAATGGCCCATATCAACACCTATTTTTACCAAAATGGTCTTGTATTCGGACATGATGCGTTGGGCTGGACTGCACATTGAGATCCAGCGTGTCTCCACATTCCTAACCATCTTGTTGTCCTTAGTTTCCATCAGATCTGCGAGCTTCTGCAGCTCAGAGTGGTGCTTGTGACTGCGGCAGAAATAAGAGTATAGCGACTGGCACAAGGCTTCCAATCGTGCAACCAAAGGATAGTTAGACAATGTCTCCACCACTAAGTTAATTCTATGGCTAGCACAGCTTGCACCAAGGCAGAACAGTGCCCATTTTTCACAACTATGGATTGAATTGGTCCCTGAAACGTGCTAACACCGTCTGCTCCGAACGAAACTAACATACTAGCGATCTGCTATTGTATAAGACCTCCTTCACCAAGCAAGGCCTGCATTATGACATTAGTAAGATGATCTGCAGTACCACAGTCAGATACACATGACAAATGCAACAAGTTTGGGACCCTCTCCCAAGACTCTACTGCATAGACGTGCACACCTACCTATGATGTGTTATCAATCGCTGTTACTTTATCTGCGCTAATTGACACAAACCTAGCATTCTGCACAAACAATTTTAAGGCAGCCAACACACACTCATGTAAATGTTCTGCCATGTCCCAACCAGATGTCTCAGACCAATGTTTTCTAGGGATATTCTTTAGCTTCAAATGCCTCAACAAGTATTGCTCTCGCTCATAGTCATATATGGGACGACTTGAACTCAAAACTTGAAAGAGAGTGGAGAATTGAACTCCCTTTTTGGTGGCTTCACTATCAAACCCAGCCACAAGCTGATCAGCAACAGTGCTTCCTTGCCGTCGCTCTGCCCACAGCTTATTGAATTGTAGATGCTTACAGTCACGCTTCACGTAGGTTTCTCTCTTCTTCAAATGTGGGAAATGATCGCCATCGCTTCTACAGGTCCTTTTGCCTTCATGTTTCTCCAAGTTGTCGCCTTTGGGGACCAAAATCTTTCATTTGCCACTCACAGCAGTGCAGATCTTGCAAACAACTTCCGTCAAGTTCTCCGTAGCGTCGAACTCTCCTTCTGCCCACGTAAATTTGCATGCCCAGACCTCCTGCTAGCGATGCGTGATGCTGCTCGGGGAAATTTTCTATCTCTTTCGCGCACCTTTGTCTTTGTTGGATTTCACAATGTCAACATCAGCTTGCTCCGGTGAGACCACAGTCGGCTCGGACAAAGATGCAAAGCCGGGCACCGTTGTCCTGTTGTAAATTCCTACATAGTGTACAAACATATTATAATATGTTTTATTGGATAGCTTCAAGGTGACGTTAATTCTTTGAATAACTTCAAGGTGACGTTAATTCTTTGAATAACTTCAAGGTGACGGTGTTCTATTGAGGTGTACGACATCTATATAAGAATACGATTTTGCCTTAGAGTTTCATTGGATTTCGTTAGTGAATTTAGTTTCTACATTAAATTAGAATGTCGAACTGCAGAGTTTTTTCTGAGTCTCAAGATGAAGAGCTTCAACCGGAGGCTGAATTCGAACTTTCATTATCACAACTGCCAGATCAACCTCTTCTGCTGCGAGATATTGTATTGCCACGTGAGCATCCACGGGATGAAACTAGGCCTTTTCGACCACTGAAGCAACTTCATGTGAAGCAACGGTGGCACGGGAACTTTCAGCAAGATGCTCGAGCTTTGGTAATCTTATTGCAAGTTGGGCGTGTTAAGCCAAGAAGTCGTGAAGTGACATTTGAAGGATGTTTTGAAGGTTTAAACGACGAACAATATTTTAGTATGGTGAGGCCTATTGAAGGGAGTCGTGGTCACGAACGATGGTTAGAAGGACCGGTGAATCCTTTGACAAAGGTGAATCATGTTGATTATGTCGTTGCGACAATCAAATGCATCCTCAAATTTCTATAGATACAGTGAAGCTTTGATTGGAACTCTAGTTTTTTACCTCTAGTATACATTTATTGAATGCTAGTTCTTAATTTTATATTTTGAGTATTTTATTTAAATCACAATGTGTGATTATAAATGTAGAATGAAGATTTTGTGATGGAAAGATTAGCTTGGGGTTTGATGATAAGGAAAAGTGTGAATGGGAAAGTGATTGGAATCTTAGGTGGGGTCTTGATAGGGGTATAGGTTGATGTGCCCCACTCCCTCATTTATGATGGGGAGAAAAATAGGGAAAAGATGCTTAGTTGGTGTGTGGAGAGAGAGAGAGAAGTGTGTGTGTGTTTTGCAGAGTTTTTGGTCGAATTTTGGGTTGATGTAATTCATTGAGCATGAAGAATTGAGTAATGAAATTTTGGCATGACATTCCTTGTGTTTAGAGCTTTTCAAAGAATATTTACAAGTTCGATTTGGAGTTGAAAGTCAAAAGTTATGAGAGTTTGAAATTGTGAAGACCCAAAGAACTCCATTGAGAGGTCAAAGGCTTCAACAAGCTATAACTTTTGTAATACTTGTTTGTTTGACTTGAGATTTGAAGGGTGTATTGTCCTTGTGTGTATCTTTCTAAGAAAATATGAAAAATTTGTTTGTTAATCACATTAAGATCTCTTGGCCCTTGTGTCCATTGGTTATACGCTTGGTATTGGAAAGCTGTTGGCAAGGAAGGGTGCATAGGCTTGGTTTCGTGGCGTTTCAACTTTTGGTGTAAAAGTTATAGATTTTTGAGTTATTTTTGGTTTTACAAAATTAGAAAATTATTTTTACTTATATTTTGGTCACAATCTTGGTACCGTTGGAAAGCTGTGAAAGTTATGAATTTTTTTAGTATTTTTGGTTCTAAAAAATTTTTAAATTACTTTTACTTTGATTTTGGTTGCGATCTTCATACCGTCAGAAAGCCCTTGGCGAGGAGGGGTAAGTGTGTCTGCCCTTGTAGAAAGTGCCAGTGTGGAGTCCTTATGTAAGTGTGACCTTCACATACAATTTCATCATTACTAGCAAGTTAAACATAAAGTAATGAACTCCTTGAGACATCTGAAGACCAAAGCAATTTATTACTAAAAGCGACCATCAATCAATTGTACAACACCACAGACCTCCATCATGATTTCAAATCTATTCCTGTTCCCGAATTGACTTTTCTAAGGTCATCACTTGGGGCAAAGAGTAGTTCAAATGGGAACCACTGCTTGGAATCCCAGCATGCATAACCGCCTCCCAAGACCTTCAATCACTTCACAACATATTGGAACTTCTGATATGTGCGGTAAATTTCAGGGGGGTGACAGGACCCTAAACCCCAAAACCAGGCAGAGAGACTTGAGACTGCTTTACACTCTCTATCCAAGGGTAACAGATTTAAAATGAGAATTAAGGACTCTACTTCCCACTTAGACATGTTTAAAGAGCAAGCTCAGGCAGAACCTTACCTCAAACCCAGAACTGTGATACCTCTATTGATCTATAAGAAGAAAATCATAATCAAACTAAACACTGCCATCAGCGCCTGCTTTGACTGGGCAAGGAGAGTGTAATGTACACTCTTACGCTTGCCCAAAAGGACCTCCATAGAGAAAAGCTTCCTACATTCGTGATCACCTTTCAGATAAAACTCTTGAACCAGAATTTGATTGTCCAGTAATGAGCTTCAGCATCTTGAGCGCCATGCACGGATTATCAGAGGGTACCTGCATGATCACCACATAGTCATCATCAAGGTAACACAGCCTATTCTCATTTGCTTTCTTGTGCATTTCTGTATTTTGTTACCTTTCTAGAAGTTGAAATGATTTAATTTCTACTCCTTAAGATATGGAAGTGAACACTTAATAGCCAATTAGGCACTTAAGGGGCTAATTTTCAAGTAGTAAAATTCATTGAAGAATAAGGGTATGGCATTTCCTGCACATGTGTAAGCTCTTACTCCATTTTTTCAACGAAAATTCAAGAAGCCTAGAATCGTATCCTCACATGTACTAATACCAACTTTATGTTACAGTGACACATTTGCTCATATTTCCATGTTTCAAAGAGGTCGAATGGTCTTCCATAGCCCCACTGATATTAAACGCTTTAGTTTTTGGTACTACTGGGACTATGGAAGATATCAAACGTGTAATTAAACTGTTTAAAAAAACAATAATTAATGCGTTGAATATTTTCAAGGATCGTGTTTCAAGGGATCAAAACCCGAGATGAGCAGACAATAGATACGATTGGAGTTAACAGCAAAGGAAGAAGGTTTTACCATATGGCCAGCATTCATGATCCAATAGAAGCTTAAATTCTTGTGTCGCTTCACAAATGCTCCAGTCTCCTGAGTATTGTCACAATACACAGGAGACCGCTTGGCAGCCTGGAATCCCGGAAGCCCTGACCATCTGCAGTGAACACGATTATCTTAGAGTCTATGTTTCCACGTTCACGATTCATTTCTGTCTAACCTCTAAACGTAATAATGGTCAGAGAGTCTAAATTAGATTGCAAGTCGAAGCAGAAATGATGTTTGCAGTCATTTCCAAAAACCATCACAAAAGATCCCCTAGCAGATTGACAACGTTCTTAATGTTGGATCACAAGGCAGTTGTTCATGTAGTCCAGATATGTTCATATGACAAAAATGATTATGCAAATGGTGTTACTGTGACTACTGACTTTATTTCATTCTTATGTTAACGGTTTTTTTAGTTTGGTGTTGCTGGTATGAGCTTGATATTACACTGACAGACATTAAGTAATCATTAAATCTTGACACTAATTTCATAGACTTGGAATATATTTACCATTAATAACATTGTCAATCTAAGGGGGGTGATCTATTGAGATGACAATCACAAAGAACCAGAAATCAACTCAAGTTCACCGTAAGTAGCGCACACATCCACATCGAGAAAACATAAATCGCACAAAAAATTTATCAGCCTATAACTCACTTCAACTTTTGAACCCAAGCCTCCGTCCCCGTGGTGCAGCAAATCAGGTCAAGCTGCAAAAGGAGGTTGTAAGTTTCTTTTGCCAAGACACCGAGTGCAGAAAGAAAATCCATTCATTCAGGACATCAAGATTTAGATATGATCTGAGGAGCAGAATTTTCAGAACCAATGGGCTGTAAGATAGGAGCAACTGTAGTCTGAGGAACATTTTTTCATATTTCCACAATTTGGCGGTTCCCAACAGATTGAAAAACGGAACACAAAATCAATGAAAAGGACAGAAAAAGACTGATAAGGTACTGCCGTGGTATAGCTCACTTGTCCACTGTATATGGTCACATTCACTCCAGCAGCCAATAAGCCATCAACCTGCGCACAAAACAGACACTAGGAGAGTTAACTATCACTGAACTGCTTCAAAATCAACTTAACCCTATCACAAAATGAATCTTCAGTTGCGAACGGTCAATGTCTGCACTTGGTCACATTGTTATGTAAAATAGCGAAAGATCTAGTTGTAAACGGTTGTGAGGAAGTCAGAAATAGCGTTGACATCCTGGCCAACATCGTCCGGAAGCTACATTTCAATAAACAAGAAAGGAAGAGGATTTAAGTGCAGATTCTTGGTATCACCTCCTTTATAGTATCCTTCATGAAGTCCTCAGAAAGAGCATTAAACACCAAACTCGAAGATTGCGACCAACTGCAAACATGCAAAAAATTCAGTTCATCAAAAGATCCACATTTTAACCCAAAGCGCCAAAGCTAAAAAAGGAAAGTTCACCTTAAAAATCTTACAGTCAATATTAGTAACTTTCAAAACGTATTTGTATAGCAGAATATGTACATTTTGTAACCTCCCTTCCTAACTGGTTTATTTCAGAGCAGTCCATTTTGGCCATTCAAGGCAATTGGAAATTAGAACTAGTTTAGTACTCCTCTTTGAACAACCATCCTTTCCAACTATCCTCTTCGGCAGGAAAATAAACTTCGTAGCTCTAGTAAAATACAAGAGGACATTGCCACCCAAGTCTCTCAAACGATGGAAGTAAATTGCACACTCTGTTATACGACATCAGCCCTAGCTGAGACCATTCTTGCACACAACTTGAACGTTGCTTTTAAACATCTAGAAAAGATCCCCTGGTTAAGGTTGAAGGATAGTCGACCTGATAGAATTCGGAATAATCTTCAGCTTTTGTCGGATAGGCCCGTTCATTACTTGTGATAAATCTGCAGTTTGAGTAACCTGGAGATGTCGAGCAGCCATTCTAGCCAGTCCATTTACATTTGAGGATAAATCCTTGCTTTTATCATGGTTCAACATGTTATAAAAATCCTGCTCCCAAATCCCAGAAAACCCAAATACATTAAGAGAGAATACGAGAGATTTTGGACCCGGAGTAGTTCCCTCATTAGAACAAGCCCATATAGATAGTGGTAACTAATTGTACACAAGACAAACTTTCACACAAGCTGTAACAATTGTAACATTATTTAAGTGAAATGCATTGACTAGTAAAAATAATAACAAACACTACAGATCGACAGAGCCATTGTTGAGAAGACGAGTGCCTCAGGTAAGATTAATATAGTCACTGTTCATAAAATGATGGGGATGTCTAGTTGCGAGGAGGTTTCAAGCATATTTCTTCTCTAATGGTGGATAAATTCACACCAGCTTGTGTCCCTTGTATTGTAAACTACTCCAACAAGCTTAACAGATAGAAAAGAAAGGAGCAGCAATTTGCACATACCACATCGTCTGCAACTTTCAGTACAGCCTCCTCCATGTCGGCCCAGATCATGGTCGCATTTAAGAAGTTTCCCTTTTTCATTTCAGTTTGTGCTGAATCAGCATATCTAGAAAGACAACCCGACATTTAGGTTTAATTTCATATCCAGGCTTTCATGAAAACCGGGATAGGGAAGATACAAAATATCTCTTTCAAGAACCTCCAGTTCTAAGCAAACCATTTCATGGAAATCGCCCAAGGGATAAGCCTCAATCACTCTAATTCCACAAACTGGGATGACTGAAAGTGAAGCTCACATACCGAAGGAGAGAGCTTGCTTCCGCTTCATCAACCAGCGAGAAAGCTTGCAAAAGTGGAGGCCACGCATACTGCACAAAAGGGAGAATCGACCGCAGCATTAAACTCTCCAAAATCAATATGTTTGAATTCGAAGCCCAGTATCTTCTCAATAGAACACGTTCTCAAGTTTTGGATCATGTTGGACCTAAAATCGATAATTCAAAGCTCCAAACTGTGGGACTGTTATAGCAAAACAACTGCCAACGAGACAATCCATGAACTGAATGAAATCATAAGTAACCAGCTCTACTGAGGTCCATTTACCTCTCACAAAATAGGGGTTCTATTAGTGAGGTGTTAGCGACCAGTTCAATTGAAACCCCTCCGCAAGAGTATGGAGGAGAGATATTCCATCCTTTTGAGGTTTCAGTCGAAGGGAGGAAATCTCTAGGTTAAACAATGTCAAGATATCATGTCAAATCTCAGACCGGATGGTGATAAAGGCGCTTGCATACATACCAAAAAGTCAATGGGTGAGATCCAGGTATCTCCAAGCGCAATGCCTGCAGGTTGATATCACGTTTCAAAACTCAGGAATAACGCTTTGTAAAAATTAAGTAATAAATCCTAAAGTCAGTTGAAATACCCTTTGCACAATTTTCCTGAGAAAGTACCAAACTCTAGAACGCACATAAAATGATAGCATATACAGGTTGAATCACCGATGCCTTACCTTTGAAATTGATGTTGAGAGAGGCCGCATCAATTTTCTCCTTGAGTGCAACCCCCAACTCAGTAGCAAATTTGCCTCCATACGACTCAGCGACGATATAGAAAGGTGTGTTCTCAAGCGATTTATGCGAAGCAAAAAACTTCCCCACAAAAGTCACCAAATCCACCGTCGCTTGTTTGTTGTTCCTAGTAAGAAGGGTCGAATTTTCCACATAACTAAAACCTGACCAGCCGAAAAGGGGCATGTTAACAAGTTTCAAAGGCAAATAAGTAACTAGAAATTATATTCTTTCAGGAACAATTAGAAAACACCATAAAGAGAATCTTCTCCACGATCCATGGGGAGATCTCCCTACAATCACAAGATCATATAGATGCATCAGAGGAAACCACTAGATTTCCTCATCGAGAAGATTCTCTTTCCGGTTCCGTCAGAAATTACCTTGAAACAATCCAAATTTATTGAAAGCCCTATAACTTCAAGCCCTAAAACAACAAGAATGCAGCAAATGCCAAATATCAGAGATATAGCGGAGGATATTAAGAAAGGTGAGTAAATGTAATTATTACCTGTACCCACAGGATTGTCCTGAATTGCCGAACCAGTTACAGCAATCCCACGTTACCACAACAGAAAACTCAATACCTCCACAGCACAGGCTTCCAAGAAGATGCTCTTGCCTAGACAACAACAAAATCAACCATGCATTTGGGTGTGGACAAAGCAAAATCAACCATGAATGAACAAGAACAAACAACCCTTACAGATTTGATGAAATGAAGAATGAATTGTGTTTTCAGTCAAATGAGACCTTTTCAGGATCATTTAGACAACATCAAAAAGAGAATCTTCCTCACGATTCATCGGAAGGGCTCCCTATGGTCACACCACTTGGAGACTCTCCTCATGAATGATGGGAAATTTTAGATTTAAGAAGTTGTCTAAACAATAATGAAACGGTCTTGTTTTACTGATAACCCTGATTTTTAATCCCAGGACACAGTGGAGGAGGAAGAAAGAGCTTCGAATAGAAGTGAAAAAAGAACGGCTTTCTTGAAGGTCTGCAAGGAGGGGTCAAATTACCACAAAGAGCAAGTGGGCCACATTCAGCCATGTGCTACTCCGAGGCTGCAAATCCTCGGTCAGAGGTCCCACTTCGTGGAAATTTCCATATCCGACCCCAGAAGCACCCTGCACAAAATGTCCATTCAATTTTTCAACCTCGTTTTGCGATTCTAGCCCAAGAGTTCATAGTATTAAAATGACCAATTCGACTGATCATATTGTGAAACATTTAATTCAAATAGGACCAAAAACTATAATCACCAAAACCAGTGAAACTAAATGAAATTGAACAGATAACGATGACCTCCGCAAAACAGCTGAGAAAAAAACAAACTAATTAGGACTCCTTGGTCGATCAGGGAGGAAGAACAAGATCAAGAACAATATTCACGACATCTATGCTAAGGATTCTTTGTAAAGAAACATGAGTGGTCCTATAGAATGACAGTTTTGGAAGATTTCATTGATCTTGGAGCTCAATTAATTGTTTGGAAGACTCACGGGACCACCCTGGAGCCACAAGATCAGGGGCAAATTGCTGGAAGTAACCACTTTTTCGCTGTAGTACAACCACCAAAACATGTGTGCCCCTGCAAAACCAGACATTGTATTCATGCCCGACATTGATCTCTACCTACTCAATCCGTCTCCAAACCCCAAATTCCTCTTCAGAAAACGAAACTTACTTCAATGTGGTTGTCAGTGAATTTAGAGTGTTTCAAGGAATATCAGACAAACTTCGCAGGGAGATAAATCATGAAGAGGATTCGCTCAAAATGTAAAAGGGGAGTGGAATGGTAACAGAAATCTAAGGTCAGAGTGCAATTGAAAACAAAACAAAACATATTCAGCAACCCTGAATCAACAAACTCGCATTCAAACCCTAAAACCCAAATAAGAACTACAAACTCACATTCCCACAATCCTCAATCTGGTATCCACAACGCAATCGGCCTAGCACCGAATCTCCTTCGTTTTGAATTGAAATTCGCTCGAGATGCAGAACGGGAAAGGTCTTAGAAATCTGGGTTTGGGAAGCACAGTGCAATTGAAAGAAAGAATGAAGCTCAGTGGAGGAAATTAAAGCGAGAATTTGTACCTGGGCGGACGTCTATGTATCCCCATTGTTCGCTGCCATCGGAAGTGCCGCTGCTGCTGTCGGCGTGAGCGTGGGGCAAGGAAGTGGAGAGCAGGAGGAAGGGGAGAAAGAGAAGGGGCGAGAGAGAAAGAGAGGACGCCATAGCTGCCGCTGGAAGGAGCAAAGGGCTCAGACTATGACGAAGGAATGACAAGCTAAAGAAACACGAAGCGAAGGGTGTCTTTTGGAGTGAAGGGAAGGCTTGCACTGAATGTTTTCCTTTCATACACTCCAATACACTTTTAGGATCTTAGGGCATCCTTGATAGACTCCAAAATTATTCCTTCCCAAATATAACTCTAAATTTTAACTGCTTTTTAATTAGAACTAGAAATTTGAATTGATAAGCACAACTAGAAGTACTTTGAAAAGATACAAGAAAATTCAAATTTAGACCATGAATGAAAAAAATAAACCACTTCAAAATTGCACTTAGTAGAGGTCTTAAAGGGATCAAAAAATTAAAGGGACTAATTTTAGAAAACTATAAATATGCCCCCGCCCCTTCTGTAACTATTAATGTAAAACAAAGGTAGATAATTATTTAGTGTGAAATGTCTATTAATTATTATGGGTCCCTTTAAGACTAGCTTTAAGACTTCTATTTAGTACACCTAAAAGACAAAGATAATAGACGATTTCACAAATCACAACTAACTCTTATATGTTCAAGACCTTTTTCAACTTTTAGGAATTTGCTCTAAATTAAACAAAAGTCAACATTTTGATAGGTTGTATCAGTTTTTTTGAATTGTAATTGTGAAAAATTCAAACTAGAGATGTGAGAGATCACATACAAAAAGAAAAAACAACTTACAATATTACTTGTGGATTGAAAGATTATAATGTTTGATCTTGAAGGTGTTAAAAATGCCAAAGTGAGTTGAAGTCTTTCAATCATCTTTTCACATGTCAAATCTAAAAAGTTGTTTACTAAAAAATATGAGGTTAAAGGGTCTAATATGAATAATTCCAATCCCTTTATGGCTTTTCAAAATCTACTCTACAATCTTTTTTGATGAATTTCTAATGTGATTTTTTCTCCAAGATCTAATGTATTTGAGGCATATTTCCAAAAGTCCTCAATATTCATAGGAAGTCAAGATTGCAATGGACATCATGACATAAAATCTTGAATAGAAAAATCATAACCACTCATTTTCAAAATCACATATTTGATCATTTGATGCTAAAGTTAGACTTCAAAAGAATTTTCAAAAATATAAAATACTAAGAATATCAACTTGGTTAGGTTTCAATTAACTTCAAAATATTGTGAATACCGAAATTTATCGCCTTAGGCATTTAGGGTTTACCAAAGCACATTCCACTCTAAATTTGCAATGTACTTGGGATGTACTTCCAATGATAAAAATTTCAAGTTCTAATTATAATCCATGAAAAATTATATGTTTTTATAGAGAAACAATTGGGTACATATGTTGTAAGAAAAATAGAAGTCCCTATTTGTACAACAAAATATAAACCACCTTATTCCTACTACAATTAAAAAATTATCATAAGTGTGCCATAATTCTCATCCTAAGATCCTTGTGAATGAAGAGTGTATTGTAGATAGTTCAACTAGCCATGCTTCCTTTATATTCCACAACTTAAGAGCCACCCTAATTGTCCCACTATGTATTAAGAGTATTCAGACTAGTTTATTATGGTCACAAAGTAGTACAAGGAGGGGCCATTATAATAATTGCAACCCATTTCCAAAATTAAAATTACAAAATCTTGTCACAAATGCTCAATCCCAATTTGAAAGAGTTTATAGGTTGATTTTCGATACAAGTAATTTAGCATATTCAAGCTAAAATTCACAATAAATTTATACATAGATTTAAAAAATATATATGACAAGGAAATTTGTATTAGAATCTTTTTTGATTCCCCATAAGACCTAATAACAATTTAAATAATGTATTAAAAGAAACAATGCTCAAATGCTATGGGGGCAACTTTAGGTGTTATTACGTCTAAAACCATTTGAATTAGCATAAGTATGGTTCCTATTTCTAAACACCATCATTTTTTGTTTGGAGCTAATAAAAATTTAATTTTAATTGGAAGGAACTTCTTATATGGATTTAAAAAAAATATGCATAAGTATTTTAATCCTTCATATATATTGTGAATTACTTCCTAAAATGTATACACTGCAAAATTTTCTACATATAATTTTCTTTAAATTTGGCCTTCACCTAATTTTGTGCTCTTTTTAAATTGATATAATTTGAACAAAAGCCATCCTCTAAACCATTTTAATGTCGATGACCCTTATATATAATACAAAAGTTGCGTACTTGGGGCAAGAATTTGGAGAAGTTGACTTAGTTAGGAGCATGTCACAATTAGATACAATTACTATTCATAAATCTTTATGATGGTAGCCTATAATTGTATAATTAAAGTCAAATTTTTTTGCTTTATATAATCATTTAGCATCAAACTACAATTGAAGATTTTTGTTTTTACTTTTCAGCATTATGAAATTATAAATATACTATAGATAAAATATATATTGAAAATTTGAAATTTTGAATGTAGTAAAATTCTATGAAAAAAAAATGAAAAGAATTCATATTAAATACAAGATTTGAGTGAAGACCTTCTTCTATGTATGCAAATTATAGTGTAGGTCATTACTATATGAATCAATTTTTTATGTCATTTTACAATTTGAAAATCAATGAATTGTGTTTGAGAAGAAAAATTTGGGCATGGTTTAATTTTCTTGCTAAAATAATTTCATTGTTGGGATTTTTAGTGAGTTTCTATTCCATTTTTGAACTATTAATAATTTGAATTTTCCTTATATCTTGTATTTGTTTCTATTCAACAATTCTATTAAGAATGAAAATGAAATTAATGTTTTTTTTAATTTTTTGTCAAACTGTCAACTAAATTCTTCAACATGCATTAATGCATTTAAAAGAAATTCAAAATCTATAGTATATAAATTTGAAGTTAAGACAATTCTAAACCAAATATTAAAGCCAAGCAAGTGAAGCAAGGTGCAAGAAAAAGCATTTCTTAAGATTTAAATGCAAATAGCTTTGCAATCTATATGGTCATAATTTTGAAATTTTTTTCCATGCAATTCCATATGGAATACTAGTCAAGTGTAAGAACAGATGGTCAAAAAGATTTAAGAAAATGGCTTTGCTCCATTAGAAGTTAACCAATGTACCTTGTACTATTGCTACAATCAAAATCAAAGTAAAAGTAATTTTATAGTTTTAGAATGGGGTCATTGCAAGAAAGACCGACCGATTTATGTAGCGTTTTCCACAGTACTGCTAAAATTTTTGGGAGTACTGTATAATTAAAAAAACAATTTTTAAAAAATATAAAAAATATGTTTTATGTATATAACTCTAAGAAGAAGGTACCCTAGGAAGGAAACGTGTAGAAAAATTCTCTAAGTAGGAGAACTAGAAAAGTGCAAATTTTCATGAAAATAGGTACTTTGACATTTTAATTTGTAAAAAATAGGAAAAAGAATTTTTTTTAAAACCAAAAATTGGAAATTTGGGAGAACTTTATGATGAAGAGATTTCACCAAAAGAATGATCTCAAAACCATCTTAAATGTTCAAAAGCATGCTCGCAAGGGAGGCTTGTTTGCGCACATGTAGAGGAAAGAGAATAATGATTTTTGAGATTTCCTTTGGTAGAAACATGAATATTTAGTATAGGAATAGGCCACAAAAATTTCAGCTTTAGATCATTAATTTTGGATGCTCCCAGTACTAAAAATCCCTAAACCGCAAAGTGTGACAAATTAGCTTAATTGAAATTTAATTATAAAATGATTTTTGAAATTTTTCAAAAAATAAGGAATTTGATTTTTGTCATATCAGAAATATTTATTCAAAATTTCAAGTTAATATGGTTCATACTTTAAGAGTTATAATCAATAACAACTTCGACATTCAAAGTGTGACGCAAAATAGTACCGGTCATTCTTGCAATCACCCAATGCATAAAAACTTTGAAATTCAATACTACTTTCTCACTTTAAGTTGCAATGCTACAAAACAATACTTGTACACCCCTCCTTGTTGGAGGCTTTCTGACAGTAGTAAAAACATAACTAGGAGATGCATGGTGCAAGAGATCACATCATAACAAACAAACAAACAAGAAAAATAAACAAACAACCCCTAGGTACTCAAGCAACCATTTTTTAGGTGTTGCCCAACTTTAGGCCTAAAAAAAAATTCAAATTTTTTTTTCACTTTGAAAAAATTGAGTTGTCTTTCAACATTTATATTCAAAACTAAGATCAATATGGTGAAACAAAAATTATGAAGAGAAATAGGACAAAGTGTTTAGAATTGCCTAGTGTTGAAAAATGTATTATTTGAAGTAAGTATTGATCAATGCTCTCACTATTAGATCTTTTACATTTTTTTCACAAACCAATAGTATGGTATTAACATCAATTTTTTTGTTTATTTTTAGTGTCTCTCCTACTAGCATTGTTCTATAGGCCAATTTTAAAAGGGTGATTGTTGGTTTGTCAAATTTTGACAAATCTAGCAAAATTTTGCCCCCAAAAATAGTCTATTAGATAAGTTTGATGTGAATATCAAAGTTTATCGTAAAGAAAATCCAAGTTTGAAAAGGAATGTCACAGAGGAAGGTATAACAACAGAGAATAGTAGACTAAAAAGAAATACAACACCAAACTCCTTTAGATCTTAATTTTGGTGCTCTAGAGAGCCGTTTCATCTTGTGTTTTTTCCAAACTCCAATTCCTAAATTAGTCCCCTATTCACTTGCATACACTTTACAATTAACCCAATAGCACCGTCGACGCCAATTTTTAGCGTTTGACTGACTTCAAAGGGTCTAAAGAAGATTGTAACGATAGTTTTTTCATTCACTTTTTTTAATGACCTTTCATAGGGGCATTGCAAGAAATACCGACCACTTTTGTAGCACTTTGCAAAATTTGTTCTTGTCCAATGCTATAACTTTTGATTGATGAATACATTGACCAAACCAAAAACTTTATCTAGAGTTTTTGATTGCAATCATATTCTATATTTTTTTAAATTTTAAAAAATTCATCTTATATTTAAAAGTTGTTTTTGTTAATTTGTCACACTTTCAAGATTAGGGGTTTTTTATACTATCGATTGGTTTAAATTAATGATTTTTGGTTGAAATTTTTGTAGTATGTTTTTATAGTAGGTAGACATGTCTCTACTAAAGGGCATCTAAAAAAACATTATTTTATGACCTCTACATTAATGAAAACATACCACCCTTGCGCGCATACTTCAAAACATTAGAAATGGTTTTGAACTCATTTTCTTAATCAAACCTCATCACCAAAAAGTATTCTCAAATGGACAATTTTTAGTTTGTTCAAAATTGTTTTACCTATTTTTTACAAATTAAAGCATCAATGTATGTATTTTCTTTACTAGAATTTAATTTCTAAAATGATGTCTTGGAAAGGGCTGCTCATGGCAAGTACTCACTCGTATATACTAAATCCCTTCTAGAAGAGGAAAAAAATTCTTCTCTCTTTTCAAGTCCATATTATGTATAACCTTTATACTTTGTGATAGTTATGACACTCTTTAATAGGATGATATTATTGTTTCAAGGAATGAAAATGTAAAATTCATTTCTACTAGTGTGCCCTGTGCTGATGCTACAGTCAAAACAAAAATAAAAGTAATTTTTTAATTTTTTAACTTATTAAAACTTTGAAATTCAATAACTTTCTTGTCGTGAGTCCAAATGCCATGAAACCAAGCCCGTGCACCCCTTCTTGCCGAGAGCTTTCCAACGATACCAAGCACGTAGTTAAGAGACGCAAGGAGATCTCAACAAAATAAACCAAACCAAACCAACTACCTTTCTTAAGGTATACATGATCAATCCATGCTTGCCACTTTAAATGTTACAACTTCTCAAACACGTTATAACTTAATAGAGAGTGTTGGTAAGACTTTCAATTTGATTTTTTGAATGTTAGTACTTCAGTATTGAGGTAGAAATTGCATAATTAGTGTTCCTACAATGTCTTTTGTATTTTGACTCTTACGTGATTGGATATTTTTGTTGTTCATTTGCAGTCCCAAATTACTGAAAAAAGGTCTGGATTTTCCTGATTGTGAGGGATGCCTCCGCACCTCCACTTCTAATTTAGAGTAAGGTAGTTTGCTCTAAAAGCGACCATTTTGTAAATGCAACCTCTATCTAGGAACGACTGTCATGTTGAATGTTTGAAATATGTACTATAGTCCATGATGACTTAGGTGGGCTTAAGTGGTCGCTTTTAGAGCAGACTATCTTACAAAAGTTTCTCCTTGATAATATTAGTCTAGCCTCAGGCTCCTCGGTATCTAAGCATATTGAAAATTGTAACAAAACTATGATCATTAGTCTATAGATTGTAAGATCTTCAAATCTTCAAATTTTTCTTTCCACATACGTTGGTATATTTGTAATGAAAGCAACTTCTATAGATGATTAGTCTATGTATTGCTAAATCTTCCTACTAAAATTTTTCTTTCTACATACATTGGTATGTTTGTATTGAAAGCAACTTCTTCAAATGATTAGTCTATGGATTGCTAAATCTTCAAATCTTCAAATTTTCTTTCCACATACATTGGTATATTTGTATTGAAAGCAACTTCTTCATCAATAGTAGCACCTATAGAGATTGAAATTTTTGGGAGTGGTTTGCATTTCTCAAAGTTAAACCATCAACCTTCTTATCCATGATCAAGATAATAAACTATTTTATTGTACTATAGATTGATGCTCCTAAAAATGGCCTTTCTGTCAATGAATAAGATACTAAATTGCAATATTGTACTATAAATTGATATTGATAGGAATGTTTTGGCCTTTGATGTATAACACTTGTTTGGCTTTGTTTTTTCATTTGAAAATATGATCAACATAAAGTACTATCATGTTTGTAAAAGTAGTGAAAATATACTTGTATGTACTTCAAATTACCAAAAAATTAAAAGATCTTGAGTTTATACTTCTCAAGACCAAAAGATGGTTAATAGAGAAATGAGAGCCTATATACTTGAACATAAAAGAAACTTTCATCTCTTTTCCTAAAAATTCTTTATTTGTCAAGCTTACTTTTGTTTTAGCATGTGTAATCCATTTTTAAATCTTACCCAAAAATTTGAAAAATCATTTATGATATTTAAAAAGACAACCACAATAACCACAATCTTGATATGAAAAATTTAAGTCAAATTAGGCAAAGGCAAATCAAAATAATTAATTTTATAAATTTCACATATAATTTCCTAGTTGCTATAATCAAAACTAAAGTACTACTTTTATTTCATTTCAAATTTTCAAAAACAAACTATTGAACTTGACCTTTATTGGGAATCATTTATACTTCATAAACATTATAATTGTCCACACAACTTCAAGTCCATGCAAGACTATTGAAGAAGAATACTAGCACCAAACAAAAGCTATGTGAATGAATCTTGTCCTATTTGACATGTGAATTTTACTAACAAAAATTTCAATCTTGAAAAAAATTCAAAGTTTCTTTTTGCCAATATTCTTGCTTTATGTCAAAGTATGAAGTTGTCCCATCATTGCCAATACAACTAGGGCTCTTTTTTTTCATTTTCAAGGAATAGCCATAGTGGCGACATAAAATGTTATAGGGATGCTCCAAATTGCAACATTCATCCATTTCTTGGATGTATAGTATGGTTTTCATCCAAAATTAGGCGAATTCATCTACTATTTTTTTTAATTTCAAAGTTGTCTCGTGATTTCATCCAAATTTTCCAGCATTTTTTGAGGTGTTTTTTAGCCAAATTATTTTTCTTGGTGCAAACTGGCACAAAAAAGCCAAAAAAAAGAGCTCTAAATACAACCACACTTCTTTTCCCATTTAATTGTCCCATATTATTTTCTTGATTTTTTACACTAATTTATATAAATAATAGAAACAGGTCTCTTCTAAGTTCTTTGTTTTTGAAGTTTATATAGTATATATATTTGTAATTTGAATTCCTTTCCAATATTAAGTTTTTTAATATTTTTAAATAAAAATTTATTTTCTTTTCTTCCATGCGTATGGAAATAGCTATTGTGACAAAATAGATGTTCATACACTTTCATTATACAAATAATGATATTTTTTTGTTAATTACAGTAATGATTTTAAATATACTACAAATTTATATTTTAGATGAATATTTTTACCAAGAGTGTAGATATTGATCCAAGAGCATGATCTCTATAAATATACAATAAAATTATTCTCTTAGAATTAGAACATACTCAATATCATTTAGTTATATTCCAATACAAAATCTCTTGTCATAGTGTAGCCTATAGCAGTTGCAAAGGAAAATGGAGTTCGTTTGATTGATTTCTTGTGTGAAGCTTTTCATCTGTAGCAAAAGATTGTGAGTTACTTTCAACTATTTTTGAGTTTCTTATCATCCTTCTGATGAATGTCATGAAACAAGAAACAATGCCGGCATTGCCTATAACCACTGATTTCAAGCTTCACTACACTAAAAAGGGTATTTAGTGTTGGATTACATTTAGTGTAATTACCACCCTACTTGACCCTACACTAAATGTCAATTTTAGGATGATTAGTGTAGTGCTAAACTTCAATGCGCCGCCTTTGTGTTGTCTCATAAGAGGATTTCTGGCCTTAAAGAAGACTGTTTCAGAGGTGTTCCCAAAAATTGTTCCCATTGCTGCAGACCAGCCCCTTGCTGGTCTGAATTTTTGAATTTTGAAAAAAAAAAAATTTAATTTTTTAAAATTTCAGAATATTTTTTAAAAAATGATTTAAAAAAATATCTTTAAAATATTAATTAATTAATTTAATTAATTAATATTTTCTGATGTGGCAATTGCTCAACCACATCAGCACTGTGTTCCCAGAGTTTCTAATGTGTTCCCAGCATTTGGGAACTCGCAGTCTTGTAAACCAGCTGAAAATCCTCTTATGTCACTTTTTACCTTCTAACACTAAATGTAAACCTCTTCATATTTTAGATTTACCATAGAATACTTTTAGTGTTAGAAATTACATTTAGTGTTACTTACTTTAGTAGAATAAATGATATTTAGTGTCATGGTTCGCAAATAGTGTTGCCAACACTTAATACCCTTTTTAGTGTAGTGTTCCTTGTGGCAACTAAAGTAAAAGTAATTTTCTACTTGGGGACATATGGACTCAAAGATATCAATGTGACAAACAAACAAACAAAACAAACACCTTATCTTAAGGTATAGATTATTGTGCCTTATGTTGTTGCCATAGCCAAAACTAAAGTAAAAATGAAAGATAATAAGTAAAAGATAATATAAAGTAATAGATGACTAAAGCATAAGTCCAAAAGCAAAAAAAAAAAAATTACATTAAAAAAATCAAAATAATTGAAAATAATAATAATATCCAAAAGTGATAAAAATGATAAAAATAAAATCTACAAATATGCTCAAAAAATAGATACATTGATGGTTCTACCTTAATTTTTCTAAAATTTTCTAAAATTTTCACTTCGTTTTATGTACAATATCTGAATTCCAACATTAACTACTATGTCCTATATTGTCGAAATCAAAGTAAATGTAATTTTCCTAATTTTTTAGAACCACCACTCCTTTTTTTAAATCCATAACTTTCCTACCATAGGTCAAAATGCCACAAAACCAAGCCCAAGCACCCTCCTGACCAAGGTTTCTCCAATGGTACCAAGATTGTTACCAAGATATTCATGAAAGTAATTTTCTATTTATTTAGAACCAAAAATACTCAAAAATCTAAACTTTCCCACCATAGGTTGGAACATTATGCAACCAAGCCCGTACCCCCTCTTTGCTAAGAGCTTTCTGACAGTGTCAAGCACGCAACCATGGGACGCATGGTCTAGGAGATCTCAACATGACAAACAAACAAACAAAACAAACAACCTATCTTAAGGTATTGATAGCCCATCATTTAATTTGGTGCCATTTTAGAACTAAATATGTATGAAATTTTTTAATTTATTTTTCAAAGATAAAGATACATGTCTTCTATATTTCACAAAAACTAGATTTTTTGAGGAAAATTGATTTTTCTAAGAATTTTTGAAGAAAAATTACAAATCACAATCAATAGAAAATTATTCCAAAAAATATAAAAGTTTCACCATGTGCATATATTATAGTGATAAGCATTTTGGTGTAAAATCAATTTTTGTGTCATTCTATATACATTGCAAAAGACATTGAAAATACACCCAGAGTTCAAATTGCAATAAAATATATTCAATATTACGATTTCGTTCAAAACTCCAATTAGAGTAGAAACTAGAATAGATGACCCTTTCATTTTGTTAGTTGGACTCAAACTCAAAAAATATTGTTATTGTAGAGATATTTCAAATTTAGAATATGGAGCAACAACTTCCTAAAATACATTGAAAATAGCATATTTTGTGATCCATTTTATTTACTAACTTCTCATTCACATAAAGACAAATACTAGCAAGACTACAATTCAATTAGGTATTCTTCATAACCCTCCATGATAGGTCAACAAGCAAAATATAGATGAAAACTACTTTCAATATCTCCATAGACCACTTCTTTGTCATCCAAACACTACAAATTGGCACTATCGACATTACTAGGTTAATATACTCAACAACATCCTTTAGAACCTTTGATGTCAAATATATAACACTCAAACAAATTTTCATGACTTTCTCTACAAAATAGACATTCAAGGATAAATTACACATTTACCAAATTTCCATTGCCTATAAGGTAGACAAGCCTATTACCACCTTGATTTGCAATCTGATTATCTTGGGGCCAATTTCAAGAGTATCACATATTTTTCAAAGGTGTGCACATGTTTCATGAGTCAACTAAAGTAGAATTATAATTTTTTCATTAAAATTGTAATTTATGTCAATTTTTTAGTATTCAACCTAAAATTACAAAAGTACCTATAGATTAGGAGCATAAATGCCCTAATAATAATCCACAACCACCTTCTTGTATATCTATTAGCATCTAAATATTCACCAATTACCTATTGATACATAATCCTTATTAACATTAAAGCATTGACTTTGACAAATTTGTAGATAGATTTGGCTCAATTCTATACAAATATGGATGCTTGAATGGATGAAGACAAATGGAGCGATTTGAAACAAGGGATGGCCATTCCAAGCCTGTTCCCTCGTTGTTCCTAAAACATATTAAGAAAAACATTCGGTTGCTCTTATACCAATATTTATCCAAAAAAATGGAAAGGGGGGGGGGGGGGGGGCCTAAAATGTTAAAAAAATTCCAAAAAAACACCCGATGTGGCTGAGTCTCAACCATGTTACAATCCTACTACTGTGCAATTCCCTCATTCTCCACAATCTGGAAACTCGTAGTCTTGTTTTGGCCTCAATCTCCCCTAATGTGGAGCAAAATACAAGGTGACACTATCGCATTGTATATGTATATATTATGTACAAATTTATATTTGTTGTTGAAGTAGAGGATTTTTCGGAAGCCTAATCCATCCATTTGGAGTGTGATTCTACTTTTTTCTTTGTCTCTATTAGACAACTATTTGGCATTAGTTTACTTATTTCTATACTTAAAGACATTTTGAGACTACAATTTGAGTTTGAAGTTGTTTAACCCCTAAACCCCTAACAACGTTTTCACCAAAAAAAATGCTCCAAAACTGCCATTACTAGTACAAGAGAAATTCTTTTCTTAAAACACATTTTTGACTCATGTAACCGTAGGATCTTGTAGTAAGGTGGTTTGTAAACATATGGAAAAAATTTCAGAAATTTCCACCATGTAGATTGCAAGATATAAGCATTTGAATTGACAAAAACTGTTTTTTTATCCCTGCGAAAATCCGGGCAGCTGCACTTCACAAGGTCACATTTGTGTGAAAAAAAATTCAAAATGGTGGTTACTCTTTGAATTCATACTTCAATGCAAGTTGGCTACATTCTCAAAAAATTTCAAACCATTCAGAATTGTACAACATATAGGAAAAAATAAGTAAGTAGAAAGAAGTAAAAAATGAGCCAAAATACTAAATTGTGAACATTTTATTCATGGAATTGAAAATTTTCAATCCCAATGGTTAAAATGTTGAAATAAACAATCTACACCTTTTGTTTTTTGTTTTTTCCAAAAATATAAAAAATTGAATTAAATGAAGAATTTCAAACTTTTTTTGTACTGTGGAGATTCTGTAACTGGCCTCAAACTACCCCAAACTTAAAATCTTCATAACTTTTGACTCGTTGATTGGAATGGATTGATTCAAAGCTTCGCATGTCTGTATAAACCTAAAGAACCAATTTGAAATTTCACTTTTCAAAAAAAAGTTTTTTTGAAAAAGTTTTTCAGCTGCCCAGGCTGCCCGCCGAGCAAACAAAGTGACATATCATGCCATAACTTTTTATCCACAAAGTCAAAAGTTATGAAAAATGTTGGGCCTTAAAGCTACTCCTTGGACACACATTGTATCAAAATTTCAAAGAAAAAAAATAAAAACTCCATCTGTAGTGAGCTGCCCAAAAAATCTATAATCTCAAAAAACGTTGTTCAGGGGTTTAGGGGTTAAATGAAAGGTGGAGTTTGTGTTACCCTTCTCTGGGTTTTTTTAAAGGATTAGAAGTCCACATAAGGAATAAGGATAAAGTTATGAAGGAAATGAGAAGGTCAATGGATGAATTTAAGTCCTTAAGGCATTTTAAAGGCTAGAATCCACTTGTTGAGAAGGATGGTATGGACAATGAAGTGGGGGGTCTTCTTCCTCCTCATAGTTGACTTAAAAAAACCATGACTTTAGAAAGTCATTATGTAGTGTACTGAAGGAATTTGGCAATGAAATATTTGAGAGGTTGTTCATCTTTTTTTTAATTGTAAAACCCTATCTTTCAATCAATTTGGATTTTAAATGAAAAAGCAATGCTTGAGGAAGTGAAAGAAAGATGATTGTCATGAAGAGTAAGGATAGAACTTTTAAGAACTCATAACTATGTGGTGAAGAGATATTTTTTTATTAGATTTTCATTAGATTATATATATTAAAGAGTATTATTATGTATTGAATTTGAAATGCCATCCAACCTAGGATTAACTCCACCTAGCACTTCGGCTAAAGCTTTCTTGACTAGTTGTACATTAGTGACAACCTTCAAATCCTCTATTGTAACATCAACATCATCATCTTTTGCTTCAATTGCACGATAATCCAATTCAAGAGCTGTAATTAGAGAATACAAGGACAATTGCAAGTTTGGCACACTCACGCACTCGGGGACAAATCTTCGAATAGAGAAAGGTCCACCAGATGCTCCCAATGTTGTGCTTCTAGTTGAGGCTCCCATCTCTTCAAAAAACGATAAAACAAATCAAGAAGAATAGATTCAATCTAAACCCTAAAGGGTTTAAAGCTTAACATTGTACTTTTGAATCCTTATGGTATTTTTGCACTTGCTTTTAGCATAAGTTTAAAGCAATTTACAAAGATGTTATTGGATGGTGATTGCAGACTTTCCCTTGTTGGTATTTACCAATCCAACGTATATGCTTCTGTACAAGATGAGAGTAGCATTGTCCTATACCTATTTTCACTTTTTATATTTTTAACCAGATTGATAGACCTATGTAAGGAGGCCACAATTTCATTTCATGTTTGAAGGAAAACACAAACGTCGTTCTTGAGCATTTCCATGTTTAGCATGAAAAAATGATCTTAACTCTAGCTAATAGCTATTGGCCAAGTTAGAAATAGGAATTGTATTAAAAGTAGGACTTTAGACCTCATTTAGGCATAATAGAATGTGTTTTTGTAAAAAACTTTGAACTAAAGCTAGTTAGATTATTAATTGAAGTTTCATTCAAAAAAATCCGTTTTACATTTCAAGTTTTCAATCAAAAGTTTTGAAATTTCAAAGAGGTGTTTGAAATTGTTCTTTTTACATTTTTCCAAATTTTCTCTTTAAAATTTGTTCATAACTTTTGATTGAGAGATTTAAATGTCAAATGTATTTTTGAAATTGAAACTCTATTTTATATTCTAACTAGTCTTAGTGCAAAGTTTTTTTGTAAAAAGACATTCTTCTATACCTAATTGAGGTTTGAAATCTTAAATTTAATACCAAATTACGGTTTTCTAACTTGACTATGAGCTCTCCTAACTTCAAAAATGCACATATCTCACATGGATTGGCCATGCTCCTACTTCCATACGTGTATATATAGAGCTTCCCTTCCCCATTCACTTCACAATTACAAATGATTCATATACTTTTGAAAATAATAAAAATTTATTAATTTAAAAATATTCATTTAAACATTTATCATTCATCCAATAAAATTTCATCCAAATTTTTTTTGGCTGTTATTTCAATTATTTTAATAAATCTCTGGATAATAAAATAATTTTTTTTGAATTAAATGACGTGTCAAAAAAATCCACGATGGCAAAGGATTGAAAAAAAAAAGACCTATTGATGTGTATTCCTGTCCAAATCTACAAAAAGAATTGACATAATTCTGTCAATTGGATGTCCGAATTAGGGTCTTCTAATCTACAAAAGAATTGACAGAATTCTGTCACTTTTTTTGTCAATTAGGACACAGTTTTTTCTTGTAGTGATTGTTCACTTTTGAGTTTTGATTTGTAATTCTAGCTCACTTTGTTGATTAAAATTAATGTACTTTCTAATACTCTATTGTATATTGACTATTTTTCTAAGAGCTAGGGTTTAAGATTTAAGGTGATAGTAATTTAGATTTTGTTCTTGAAAGGTGTTGCAATTTAGATGCCAAATAGTCCTTGTGCACTTGAGTCTATGAGTCTATTATTTTAACTTGTGCACCTTGGATTGTCAATTGAAATTGATCAATTCTTTTTACTTCTTTTTACTTCCTTTTATTTTATTTTTTATTTTTTACTTCTTTTTCTTAGGTTGCCGGTACTTTTGCACTTGCCTTTAAGTAAGGTAGTAACTTAGGAAGTATATGAGTCATTACACGTAGACTAGGACAAGTTACTACTTCATGACTCAGTGGGCCTATTGCTTTGGAAAGTACGAAATTGTACTTTCCTTGAAACTCCACATTGTTCCACCATGGTAGAAGACAACGAAGCTACTTGTGTAAGTAGAGCTACATAAGTGCAACAAATTGTGGCTACCTTCAATTTCCAATAGCAAAAGTGGGTTTGTTTTTACATGAGTTTGCCATTGAGATTGTACGCTTCCACTACAAAGAAAAGACGTCAGTCACACCAACTTTGGAAGAAGCCACACTATTGTTTCAAAAGGTATAACCCTAGTAGAAGGAAACTAAAGTTGTGCTATCGGCTGTCACTATGACATGCACTTTCGATCGCCTTTTGCGCTTTTACATTCTTCATGTTATAAACTTCAAATATAATAAATCTACTTTAGTATTCATGATTAGGGTTGCAAAGATTGAACTTGAACTAGGATTCCTATCACTAGGTTGCTATAGTTCCATCTCATATGGAATTGGAGCGTAGGCTCAATTCTAAAGGTAATGGGTCAAATCATGCTCAAATGGACCACAAAAGGGGTCAAACGCAAAAATTCCTGCACTACAATTTTCTTCAAATCATTCATTTTTTAACATGAACTCTAAAATAAAGCTAATTCTTGTCCTTTTTGACTTTTATTTTAGTATTACTTTGATTTTGTACGTTTTTTTTTAACAATTCTAAATTTCTTTTAACCCATACTCAACATTTTGTCTAAAAATTATGCGGTCAGCTTTTTCAAATTAAGTTAAGCAACTATTACCTATTAAAATAAGGTGAGTTTTTAGTAGAAAAAAAATGTGACATAATAATGATATAAATTAGTAGAAAAGTACTCTAATATTAGAAATTAAAGGATTTTTGATTTATTATAATATTTAATAGTTAAAAATTTCAAATGTCCTTTTGGGTACCAAGATTATATCAAATGGAAAACATGTGAACAGGAAAATTGCATATCTTTATTATACGAAGGTCCTTGCATGGTTATATTTCCAAATTAACTTCTTTAATTATAGGTTTTGACTTCATGAAAATGTATCAGCAGATCTAATATTGGTTTAAAAAATATGTACATGTTGTGTTTGATGATGTACTATTTAAGAATGTTCCATGAAGGTAAAGAGTAGTAGAATTGGAGTGTTTGAGATTACAAAATTTAAGTTAATAGTTACTTTTAAGTTATACAATTGATGCAACAAATTACCTTGAAGAATCCTTGTTACTTAAATGATTTAAATAGAAAATTCTAATTTATATATGTTATTTAAAATACATTCTTTATTGAAATAGTTTACTATATATATATAATAATAATAATAAATATATAAAATATAATAATTACTACAATAAATATAATGAAAGATCTTTTTGTATATAATATATAGATAGTTATGAAGACTATCAAATATACAAGATCGATTTCATATATATAAAAACTTGCAACCAAGTAAAAGGATGATTTCATATATCTAGGTCTTCATTTATATAATCTAAATCTAAAAACAAACCCCAAAACAAAGACCATCTTCATGCATTGACAGAGTACCATTACCAAACAAATAAAACCATTAAAAATAATATCAAGATATTAGACTTCATCTCTATACATATAACAAAATTCTAATTTAATTAGGCTATCCAATTCAATTTACCAAGTCTATAGATATACATTGAACATTGTATAGTGTATTAATACATTTGCCATGATATACTACTATAACAAATCAATTCTTACTTGGGGTCCTGTAATATTGAAAAAATTAGTTAAACACTTCTATTACCTATACATATTATACTTTGAAAAATTTCTCAATAGAATATTACAAATGCTACAAATATCAGAAATTCAACATTTTCACTAATGGTCTAAAATTCTAAACTTTCTTTTAACAACCTTCTAGAATTTAATTATACTATTAAGTTCTTAGATTTGTCTAATTCATACTAAACAAGTATTCTTATCATCTACAAAAATCAAACAAAAGTTGTTTAATGTCCAAACATTGACTAATATAAGCCTTTTTATCAATGAAAACTCATTGATTCATTCAAAATTTCCCTATAAGTACATCCAAAATGATTATGAATATATGAACTAAATATACATGGCCTTTAAAAATGGAGGCAAGATCTTCAAAAATGAATTAAAATGTGAGATTGTGACGTTTGATACAAAAGTGCTCTCAAATTTGGATTCAACAACAACTTGCACATTCTTTGAGATACTACAATAGAATGTTTAGCTACAACTATGGCGGCTCTTTACTATTTGTATATTCTATTACTGCCACTCAGTGGACATACACAAAACAGTAACTCAATCCAGTGAGTTTCGGAGAGTTATCAATAGGCGGCCCTTCCTTTTCGGCAAAATTTGTGGATAATTAATTCTCCTACAGCTGTCTTGTTACAGCTTGTTTGCCAAGTTTAGGGATATCTTCTCGCACGTTCTCCAAATTTCTGTACCTGCATGCTCCTGTATCAACGGTCAATAGCGGCCAACCTAAATTTGGGCTTTCCTCCATGAATGTTGTTGGCGTTTGATCTGCCAAAATTCTCTTTTCGAATCAATGGCTAGTAATTCACTATCTTGGTGTTCAAGAGATTGTAGAATCTGAGCCATTCATTCCATGAGAGCTCTCTTTGTTGTCAATTTTCCAGTCATTATTCTTGTCATGCTTAGGTTTGTACATCGTGGCTGAGTCGAGAATGACTTGTCCACGTGAAGTTTAGTGTTCACCAACTCGTTTGCATGATCACAGCTGCTCAGGAGTTTTATGATACCTTGCTTGCGGGTGTTTAGAATTACATGCAACTTGTGATGAGAGGTTCTATGTGAAAGCAATATGCTTCAGAGGTTCTCTGTTTGTCCATCACTGTAGAGTATTGTATTTCAATTTCAAGTTCAGATGTCGATAGAGAGGAATGAAACGCATCTTGTGTAAACTGAAATAACGGAGTACTTTCACCCTCGTACTTTTAAGTACGTTTAGTCTACTCTCCCACAATACTATCCTCCTGTTCATAGGACTATAGAACTTGTTTCTCTAACAGAAGAGCGAGAATCAATGGAACACGGACGTGCTGTAGGATCCGCCAATAGTTTATCTAGAGTGTTTGAAACACCTAGAAGTGACTGGAGGGCGCGAGCTGATGAACAAGAAATGTTTACAAGGAGCGAAGACACTTCTATCAGTAGGGCTGTCCCCACGAATAGTATCTTAGAGGTCAAAGTTGTCAACAAAGATCTTTTTCAGACTTCCAGTAGAAAATGTAGTCGTTCGCCAGCCTCTCTGACTTGCAGTTCCAGTAGCGGTCTGGGTTCCGCTTAACATATCTACCTGGTAAGCATACATCATGATTCAGAAAATCACGTATTGTTATACGTCAAAGTTGTATTGAATCATGGCTTTGAATACAATATCTTGATGTAGAGTATTATTTTGCAGTTTCCTACATATTAATATGTAAAAAAAACTGTGAATCCATTGTGATAGTCTTGTTAGTCATTGGTGCAAGTCCTGCATGCTTTTAAGGAAGATTGCATGTCATTGAAATGATTTTTTTTTTTACAAATTCTTTGTCCATTTTGTTTAAAGATTATTGACTTGTTCTTCAACACGTACATGCTTCAATGAATGCCATGTTCAGGTTCACGATTCATCGTAGATATAGTTTGTAGCTACCAATGGGTTCTAATCGGAACAAATGAAAAAATGTAAGTAGAACCGATGGTCTGGACGAGGAGCAATTGGAAGCTCATAGAGAAAGGAACCGCCTGTATAAACAACAGTCAAGATCGAGACAGAAGGCAGCTATAGAAGTGTCTCAATCGGCTATTCCAAGAACTGAATCAACTTCTGTTCGTGAAGGACCAGCATCAAGTGACGAACGTCGCACGAGAAAATTATCACGAGATTGTGCAATGCACATCAAGACATCGTTGCAAGGCTATGATCTAGAGAAGCAATCAAGGGTCTTAGAGAAGGTGATTTTCCATCCGTTTCTGAAATCCATTTTGCCACAGTACTTGCAGAACATTCCAGACATCAAGCAAAACCACGTCTTACTTTCAAACTTCAAGGAAGGAGTGACAAACAAGGTCTTGGTGGAAACAAAATCAAAAAGAGCCGTTGCTGCAAAGCACATGCTTTGCCATCTAGCTACAACCTCATCATTTGGAAGCCAAAGAAGTGCTTCTAAGGCACTTGGCATTGACAAATGAAATATCATGCGGGTTCTATCAATTCGCATCCTGGACAACAGTGCAAAGGCCTTTTGGAATCCACCAAAGAAGGCAACAAGGAGTGATGCTTTGCCAACACAAGTCAGACTGCAAGTCGTGGAGTGGTGGACACTTGAGACAACAGTGTCACCAAACCACAAACAAATCCGGCGATTGCACATTGGTGTCAAGTTGTATGAGAAACATGCTACTCATTTTTTGGAAGAGTCCCAGGTACCGACCCAGTTTGCTTACAGTGTACACTCTGTATTTATTGCAAAGTAATAATACTGTCTAGTTTAGGAATGTAGAAAGAAGGAAACAAAGTATGATATGTAAGGAAGTTTTATTTCAATATAAGAGTTGCAAATCTATTATATGAAAGGCAGCTTCAAATGTAAAATTTGTTGTTTTTGTTTGGCTTTGTGATAGTCAACACAAGTCTAAGTTGTCTGAATGTTGGTTCTTTCATAGTTCTTGCACAATTTAGTATTAGGAATTCACAATTCTTTTAATTGGAAAAAGCAATCTATGTTGTAAAGGTGCTTCAATTCAAAATACCAGGACAACATGCTTAAAGACAATCTCTTACATTGAGTAATGAAAGATGGAGTTTAATGCTTTGTACTTCTAGGTCTGTTAAAATAGATAAGTTCAATATTGTGTATTGCTTTGGTTTTTAGACATTCTTGTAAGCTTCATCACTTAGATATCTATTGCAACATTGAATACTTTGAAAATTAGAATTACATAGTTTCACAATTCACAACAAATGAATCAATTTTGGACTTTGCAAAGAAAGTGAATACATCTTCAGATCAAATATAGAGACCTCAAAAATCAAACTTTAGAATTTAAAGTCTCAAATGTTGTCTTTGGTAATTGTCAGAATTCATTATGCAAACAGGGCTTCAAATGTTGTATTGTTTTCAAAAGTCTTTGTATGCATGTTGTGAGTGGCTTCACAAGTAGGATCATATTCCTTTTACTGCTTTCTTGTTTTGTTGGAAAGAAAGGATTCCTTTGTAGGGTGGATGTACATGAATATAGTCCTTTGGAAGGAGATCATTGCTTTCCTCATCATTTTGAATGAAGAATAGATGCTTTTTTAAGCACAAAAAGGACTACCTACGGCCTAATGACTCCATGACTCCTTCCTAAGTGCTCTAAAGTGCTATGGTTGACAGACATTTTTTTAGTCATTTTTTTGAGTCCTTCTCTTTTTAGTCCTTGTCTTCTAGAGTCCTTCTATTTTTGAGTCCTTTTCTTAGTCCTTTTTTTTTGAGTCCTTATGCTTTTTGAGTCCTTCCCTTTTTGAGTCCTTCACTTTTTGAGTCCTTTACTTTTTGAGTCCTTTTACTTAAATATCAATCCTTCCTCTATTTCAGTAAAAATAGATCATAATTCTGATATCTATTATATTGTATGTGTTCATGAAGCCTTCTTTGTTTATCATAGCATTGCAGAAGTCATTCACTTCTGTTTTCTAAGTTATATTTGACTTCAATGTTGTTTACTATTTCAGTTTCCAGTGGCTTTATGTGAATCAATTTTGATTTGCTAAAAAGGAAATCTAGAACCTTTTAGTCAAATTGTTTAGGATTCAGTGATATCCACACAAAGTACATGATAACTTCTATTACTTCATTATATTTGTAAAGTTAAATTTGGATTTTTAATTTTTATCTTTTATAATATACCTCAAATTTACAGATTATTAGATTTTTAATACTTTTTGTGTAGTTCATCATTTGGAACTGTAATGATTAGTTCGTTGTTGGATTTTTCCAAATCCTTCAATTTATGCTACATTAATTCCCTCAACGAACTTATAACTTTTGATTCACTTGTAACTTCTTCTGTTTGTGCAGTTGGATTTCTTCACACGATTCAAGCAACAATTCCCTGACATCAAAATCATGCTGACCGCCTTCTCCAACTTGAAGCCTTACTTTGTGAAAAGGTTAACGGAATGGAATACATGTGTTTGCCATAAACACAGTGAAATGGAGGAACTTCGTGTTGGGATTAATGCCATGAGGGCAAAAGGACAAGGGGTCCACAATGACTGTCATTGTGTATGTGAAATTTGTCGCCCACTTGGAACACCAAATGAGGTACTTGGGTGTCAAGCTTTTACTTGCAATTTCAATCGAGTTTCAGACTTGTGGTGTTCCATCCTTTGTGCTAAGCCTTTAAACTCTGAGTTCCATCGACGAGAATGTCTTCTTGGAGCTTGTCCAAGCTGTGGTGCCCACAATTTCAAGGTGTGTCCAAGAGAAGAAATGGAGACCAATGTGGCAGTACAGTGGCGAAGGTTGGTGAAAGTGGTGGTAGGCAAAGATGCCAATGGTGCTGACAGAAAAGCTGCTTGATTAGAGTATGTCCAAAGCAGTCCATTGGAGCTATTGACTTACCTCAGAGCAAGGTTGCCAGAATTTGTTACACACAACTGGATTTCGAAATGGCAAGCACAAGAGTTCAAGTCTTTTCTCAAGAACTTTCCTTCTAATACAATCGTCTCTTGCATTGATTTCAGTGAAAACTATGCTTTCAAGATGCAGAATGAAGTTCAAGACATGCACTGGTATAACTTCCAAGTGCCTATACTTGTGCACATCACCTACCGTCAAGATCCAACCTGCAGCCCATCTGATACTTCTTCTCGCATCTTGAAAGAGGTACACTATTACATATCAGATGACAAACAGCATGATACCCTCTTTGTGCAGCATTGCTTCCGATTACATTGGCAATATTTGCAAACTCAAAAGTGCTTCCCAGAGCGCCACGTTGTTTGGTCTGACGATTGCAATGCCCAATTTAAGAGCGCTAGAGCGTGGTACTTTGTATCACGTTATCCACAAATCACTATGTGTCCTGAATTGGAGGGCGGAATGTCCATGACATGGAATTATTTTGCTAGTGGACATGGGAAGGGAGAAGTGGATGGTTGTGGTGCACTTCTAAAGTGAGAGATCAGAAAAGAGCAAGTGAAGCCACATGCTTCAAAGATTCAAAATGCTCACGACGTTGTGGAGTTCGTGTGACAACAATCATCAAAAGTTCATGCAGCCCATCCAAATGTCCGCAAAGAGGTGAATCTACATTTCTGGGAGGTTAAGGTTGATGCTGTTGACAGGTCTGTGCCATATGACTACTCCACTGTTCCTGGTAGCCGATCCATGCACCAAGCAAGGAGTGTGTCATGTCAAGATGTGACATTGCTGCAATATAGGCAACTATCTTGTTTTTGTTTGGCTTGTGAGGGAGTAGTAGAAGAGGAATGCAAAGAAATTACCCATGTTTCTGGATTTTGTTTGAAGAGGTTGCAGCCGACAGCTTGTTCAGAAGCAAGGAGATTGGTTACGGACCAACTAAATGAAATGGAATTTGGTGAAGATGGTAAAGTACTCGCTGAGATTGTTGGTGTTGGGGATAATGTTGCTGTACCTGCACACTTAGAATCAGGTGAAGTTTTTTGGATTTTCCAATGTGACAAGTCAATTCATGAGGTGGCTAGGACTTTTCAGGACAGATTTGGAAATACCTACCTAACAGGAGAGTTTGTGATTAGAGGTCATTGGTATGAGTTATTAGGGGCTGGAAGTAGGACATACTATCTAGATGATAGCAACGGCCCTGACTATGTATACTCTCACCTTGTGAAAGTTGCTAAGTTTGCCATGTTGCCTACACGCCACAGATGTAGAGGTAATCGACCTACTTATGAGTTGTCGATTGAGACCTTAGAAACAATCAACCATGTTTTTGAACATCCACATGACTAATTGATTTAGAGCTCCTGGACTTTGGAAATCAGAGAAAAAATTCTTGCAAATTTAGCCAATGGTGCATGTTCCTGGATGTATGCTTGGAGTTAGTGTTCAAAAATCAATTCGGTAGGATGTACTAGTGAAGGAAAAACTATCTTGAAATTGCAGTGGAAACTAACTTGGTGTTCCACCCACTTACGCAAAAAAATCTCCAGCTCAATTGCAGATTCTCCAGGTCATTTGATTTGGGTACACTTGCACTTGATCTATCTTGCATAATCAAGGCACCAAGGTCATGATCTGTAGAGTAAAATTTGTCTCTGCCTCTCAAAATTAGGGAATGTATCAAGCCTTGTAATTTGAGTAAACTGAAGCCAACACTAGATGGAGCTCTTGTCTGCCATTGATTTCACACATATCCTTAAAGATTGAGTGGAAAAAGACTTCGTTTGCCACACATTTCGTCTACACTGATTCATATTGCTGGATCGAAACTCCGCATCCTTGCGATCAGATGTTGAGCTTGAGCAGGCACAGCTCGCTCCATTTGTCATTTCTCTGAAAATTCAGTGTGGATTGGTTCTCAATTGAATTTCCCCAAATTCTCACCATCTTTGGATTTCAACCAGATATCTAGAACAAAATCTCCATTGAACAAGCTGTTTTAGACTCTCTCTTAACAATGAGTGCAGCCCTTGTGAATATGAATTGGATAACTAAATGGATGAGTACCATTCAATTGCATTCACGGTGTCAGATGGTAGTGTTTTCAATTTTATAGATTTTTTTGTTGGACTTTTTTTCGATAAATCTGCCGATGTGATGGTCAAGGGGTCAGAAGAAATACGGCAAAATTTTATGTTATGATTAAATATTGGATGTGCTGGATCACTGAAGACGGCGTCCCGTGATCAGGGTCATTAATTAGAGCAGCCATTTTTTTGTAACCATGCTGTCTTCTCCATCAAGAAGGCTGGGACTTCTCTATCGACAAAGCTGCGAATTCTCCATCGCCCCCTACAGACTCGCAGTGTCACCTCTGTGTCACCCAGGCTGCGGTGTTCCTTTACTTGATCGGCGCACCAACTTCGGCGACAAAGTTCTGATATTTTCTGAGTGGGACGGAGGTGGCTTCATCGACAAAGTTCTGATCTTTCTTGAGTGGGACGGAGGTGGAGGAATTCTTGTGCTTCACTTGTGGTCAGATTTTTTTATAGCTTGTGGGGCTGCTGAATGCAATTTGCTGCCAAATGCATTCAGTTCAATCGAGTCTACTGCAATCAGCTTTACTTTTTATCACCACTGTCAATTTGTTGGCTTGAGTCTAAAACCATTTATCCTGCATGTGAAGGTTCCTATACTGCCAGGGGGAGACGAAGCGGATCAATTGATTGTGTGCATGCTAGTCGGTTGGAGGGCTTCATTACTTGTTTGTATTGACGTAGGGTAAGGGCCTTCTCCAGTTTCGAATGTGGGATGCTTGCGAGCTGCTCCAAGGCGTACAACTGGCAATCACCACCGTCGCTGTACTGCCGAAGATATTATCTTTGAGCTCCGACCGTCTCTGAGCTCCGACCGTTGCAGCTTCCAAACGTGACTGTAAGTTTGCTCAATGCTATTACTTCATGTGCTAGTGGTTTTTGATTGTCGCCCCATTAGTTATCCCTTTTTGTGTCCTAGACGATCAGGACACTCGTGGCACCCTCCACCGGTCATCAGATGAGAGTAACTAAACGCAGTCTGTCGAAATGTGAAGTCCTCTCGCATTATTTCACAAGTTACTTTGCCGAGAAGTTTAATTACATTCCAAGAACACAAATCGAATTCTCCACTGAGGGGCGGAATCTACATATTAATAACATTGACGGAGGTCGAATCCTCGGGAGAATTCTGTGAATAGAATTTGTTCAGAGAGGTTTCGCGAAAGCGGAATGAGGCATCCGATCGAGACGCTTACTCGTCATTAGCCTTGTACACAATATCGGCATCGGAGGTATCTAAGAAAACTTTGTCGTTCTCGTACTCAGCTGGCGTATGTGCCTCTAGATTCGGTGTCATCGGCGAAGTTTGCAGCAGTGTCCTGGATAGTCTCGCAGGAATCCATGAAGGTGTCAAACGGGAGTTCATTGTCCGTGGAAGCAAAAGTGTTGTCGTCGTATCCTTAAAGTGCTCGCGTCAGCCGTCATCGTGGGCACCGTATCTTGGGTGGTGAAAGACTCCTGTGTGGCGTCGAATTCCCAAGGGGCGTCGTGGCTAGCAAACCTGGGCTTGTCGTTTACTTGGGTGGGGACGTACTGCTGGGTGTCGTAGTCGCCGGGGACAAATCTTGCGTGGAATGACGTCCATTGCAACGCCAGCACCACCAGCACCAGCAAGGTGAAGGGTGCCACGAGTGTCTTGATCGCCATTGGAATTCAGTAAGTTAACTAGAACAAGAAGCTATCATTTGCATCATACTCATGCTTCTATTGTGTATTAAACATGCTACCAATTCAGATTTATAGACATTTCAAGCTAAATGTTAAATTCCATCTACTGTGCCACCTACTGACCTGAAGGGTAGAAGATGTAGTAATTTTTGCACCACTGCCATTGTGAAGTTCTTAAATTAATCATTTTCATTAGGCTCATGAAGACATCGAAGTCCTCATACTATCTTTCATCTCTGCTTTAGAGATAGATTTTGAATTCAAATTGAGCAATCTAATCCTTGATTTGGACCTCCATCTTTTTGCTAAGCAATATTCATGGTGACAATATAGATTCAGTAGTACTTGTTTATGGCAGGGTTTGTTTTTTTCACAAGTAGCTCGCTCAAATTTAGGAAGTTCTGATCTTTTGTAGTCCCTGGGCTACATGATTTGCTGGGCAAGAAGGGAATTTTACATTCACAGTACCTAAAAGTGGAAGGACCACTTTAAAGGCAGCAATTGCAGAAGACTTGGAAAGCTAACAGTGGATTGGTAAGGTTCGTGGCCATTCTTTTACTCATATGGCAATTCAATCATTTTACTATTTAAGAAACTGCTCAGTACAATTTTTTGGGCCATTGGATGCTTATAGGTCATATATCATGGCCTTCATTATTTGATGTTTATTATACATGAATTCAGCTTTAGGATCATTCATTTTAATGTTAATAATTGACATAACTTGACACCCTGAAGACCATATTCAAATTTACTTGAATACCATGAATTGGAAATGCATCACGGGTGTTTCAAATGCTAGGCACTCTAATGATACATAGTTCATTTAGTAAGGGCTGAAATGCATTAATATGCACTGCAATTAGCTTTACTTTTCTTTGTTTAATATGTACAATGTACTAATTGATGGAAACTTGCTTGTTGGGGTAGATGGCAAGCACCAGCAAAGCCCCTGAAAATCTTCGCAAGATCCATTATGGCAAAAAAGATTGGTTTCATATTATATGTGGACTAAATGACACTGGTCTAATTCCCGGTCACACTCTTACTGAGAGGCATATCTCAAAGCAAGATTGCATTGACATCTTTGGTGATCAAAAAGCAAACAATGGATACAAGGTTGGTAGAGATTCAAAGTATCGTGACCGTGTTCTTTGGCTATGGAAACGTGTTCATCAAACTGACAAGCCACCAAACAACGACATTGGCCTGAGATTTTGCCAAGGCCTTTTATATGAGGAACGGAATGGAAAGCAAACAGTGGATTGGGCACAGTTTGCAGTCAACACAGTTTCATGGTTCCAAAACTCTAAGGGAGTCTTATCACAAGTACATGGTGATTGGGCACATGCATACCCTTTTATTACCATTGACATAAAAAGTGGAAAGCAAATGTGTCCAGTACATCCAACAATGGTAGTTGAGCATCATCCACAAACTTTGAAGGACCCTAGTACAACATCCACTAAAGTAAGTATTATCAAATTGTTCCCATTTGCTATATTTATATATTTTGTTTTGTATTATCAAAATAAATCATTTTTTTCATAATTCTAATTTAAACTTAATATATGCAGGGTGGTGCAAAGAGAGTGAAGATGGAGTATGACCAAATTCCACAAACCGAAATTCCAACTGCACATCTACCTACAAAGTAATTTCAACTTCTTCTCTTCTACACCCTAAACCCCAAATTCTTGCAAAAAATTGCAACTTAGACATTCAGGGAATTCTATATTGTCAATATACTTAAATAACTTTTATATTTTTATTGTTTTAGGGCCTCGGAACCCATTGGGAGAACTCAATGGTATGGATGCACTTCAACACCACAAATTCAAAGTCCAAAGTAATTATGCCTTCACTCACTCTTTTTACATAAATCCTAAACTCTCTCTTCTAGGAGTCACTTATATAATTCTACATTCTTTCATTACTACTCTCCTTATAACTTTTGAATTGTGGTCTTTTTGTTTTTAGGGCCTCAGTAGGCTTTGAACAAAAGCCCCATCATGGATGCACACTGCCTCCGGAAATTCCAAGTGCAGAAATGAATTTTCCAAAGTAAGTCTCATCTCTTTTGATTCCATATAATTATAAAAACATTTTTTACAAAATTTGCTTATATTATTCTTGTTTCTTGCATTATTTGGTTTTCCTTCTAATTCATTATTACTTGGAGTCCTAATTCATTAGAAGTTTGCCTTCTAACTTTTATACTGTTATATTTATGTAGGCCTTCTACAAATTCTAAAGAAATGCCATCTGGATGTACTCCAACATTTCTAAATGCACTTCACTCTTTCCGGGTTGACATTGAGCGAGCAGTCCATAATAATATCAAGGAGTTGGAAGAACAAAAAACTAGACTGAAAACAGTTTTGGACCAAAGTCGAAATGAACTGGAAGTAGCCAGTGCAACCATCAAAATGTTGATGGAGGACCTACAAAATGCAAAGACAGTCTTATCCAGGGATGACACTGATGAGAATCGTGGAGAAGTGTGATACATTGAATCTGTTGTAAAGTCTGGTGAAAATAGATTAAACATGAAGAAGGGCAAGTATGATACAATTTTATTGCAATGGCGCCTTCTAGTGCAATTGCTCACAGAAAAACATCAAGCACAGACAGCACTTGAAAGTTACTTTCGCTTGAGGGATGAGGAAGACCAACCAATTAACTTGGCTACTTCAAATTGACCCAAGGTAAATTCTATGCCATCTGATTGACATTTCACTTATAAGTTAGAACAAAAATATTTGAATTTCTAAAAAATTTATGTCCATAATTATTCTAAATTGAATTGATGTTTTCAAATTAGTAGATTGTACTTTTATTTTTTCTCCTAAAATGTTCTGCTTCTCTATTGCAATCCTACACAACAAGTGAATTAATTTGCAATGTTTTATGTAATCAAGGTGCTGGATAGCTTTACACATAAGAGCCACATGGGTTAATGGCTTCTAATAAATAGACACCTTGGCCTCTTTCAAATGCCATCCATGTATCATAATTAGTCCATGGAGTTAAACCGAACCCTTAGGGATTTGAAAATTAATCAATAGAAGTTATTTTAGTAGGTGATGGTTGATCTTCCTTTGCCATGGACACTAAATTAATTTTTAATCAATGTGTATGTGGCTGCCTACAGATGCCATGCATTATCTACAGATGTGCATTGTGAATCTGTGAATTCCAACAGCCTCAACATCTCATGCATTTTGAATTGGGTACAAATTAATCCCGATGTGATGGTAGTGGTGGTCTTGTCCATAGCTAACTTACAAGCCATTTTGATGAGGCTTCCTATTTTAAACATGAGGTACTTTAGGAATTTTGTACGTAAGCTACTTAGGAAAAGTATAAGGTTAGGCTATTGTACATGATACATAATTGACATGCATGCTCATTGGAGCTTTCCAGTTTTTGTAGAAAAGGGATATGATGTTTTTCAGGAATTGGAAATTTACACATTACAACAATCCTTTAGCTGGACTTCAGATTTTTACATTAAAAAAGTTATGGTATTGTGGCCCTGCTGCCATTACTAGTTTCTACATGTATCGCATATTGGGGAGATAACACTGAAACTTTTAGGGGATTTCCTATACTGACCTCTGTTACCACAACAAGTCATTTGTTGCAATACAATTGGTTGGCCCTCAATTTGAAAAGCACAACCTCCTACATGTCCATAGCCATTGATAGCCTTCGAATTGAAATGGGGTTGTTGACTATCCTGACAACAGTGGACTTCCATCTGACCATCTCCCTTTTTGAAGGAGAGATAAAGAATTCATGTACTAAGTTCCATAGAGGCCCTTCCACAAATATGACATTGTACCATGATTAAATAACAATTCAAGACTTCAAAATTCTCTTACCATATTTGAAACACAATAGAAGTTAGGTGAAGGATATGAACTCAAAATATGATTCTAAAGGAGGGGTGACTAGTTATTTAATTTGTGAACACCCTTTTAAACAAACATAATTTCAGCAAAGTAAAAAAGATCCAAAACACAGTACAACTAAAACAAGTATCTAATCTGAGTCCATTTGAAGAGGTTCGTGTTCACAACATTGATAACATAAAAATCTCAATGTAAAAATTGATTGTCAAAACGAGAACTCAGTATGGAGAAACAAAAAATATTTTGAAATAACTTCAAATAGGTGGGATATGATGTAACTACTATTCTTGAAATCTTTTAAAAAGAGCTATAGAAAGATAACTCTTACAGATATGTTCTATCAATATAAAAACTCAACAACACCTTCCCTAAGCCCTAAACTAGCTGCACCTATGTAAAATCTCTATTAATTGAAACAAGATGCACCTGTGTAAAGAAATAAAACAACTTGTCAGTACTAGAATGCCATCAAATAGTAAACATGAAATTTGTTGAATTTAGGTGCAGTGACCTTGAGTTCTTTCTATTGTAGAAAGAAAAGCAACTGTAGCGGTGCTCAATAAACCTATCAATCAGAATTTAAACAGCAAATATGAAACTAGGTCTGCACAAAACAAAGTTGAGACTTCACAGATGCAAGCTATGCAATAGTGTACCTGATAGTCAGGATGAAAATCATGGCCCCACTGGCTTACACAATGAGCTTCATCTACCACAATTCGATCAAGGAGTTTCTGATCATACAAGCTTGTAAGATGCTATGATAATTTATCACTCCTGCAAAAATAAACATTCTTAAAAAGTAAAGCAGACATCTCTCTATATACAAAAAGGTGTAAAATCAAGGAAAAACATATAACACTCTTAAACTAAGGGTTGCCTTCTAACAAGCAAGAGAATCAAGACAATTCTTAGAGCAAAAGAGCAATTGCAAGACCAACACGCCTAACAGGGCTTGGCTCCAAACTAGTAAACACATTACAACGTTTATACTACCATACAAGAATCGTTGGCCTATCAAAATAGTTAAGGGTTAATTTGAGTGTCATTCACCAAGGTTATATATTTTACTTTGCAATCTTCTCTGGTGTGATCACTGTGATGTAGAGCAGCTTAAATATACGTTCCTTAGAATTTCATTCTACTCTTACTACTCAATTGAACCACTTAATTAGGCAATTGGTATGTTTGCCTAAAATAAAAATCCATACAACACCAATAATTACAGAGCACTAAAAACCATGATCAGTGATCGAAGTTCATACCTTTGAAAGGTGCATAATTTGATCCATGATGAGAGAGACCAGTGGAGAAACAATAAGCGGTGACACCTGGTGCTAGTAGCTGCCAGAAATAGAAGTCAGGAGAAAGGTGAAAGTTCAGTAATGAAAACTACATCAATGCCAATCATTTATCCACTGAAAATAACAATGCTTAGTTATTCAAAGATTAATTTCTTTCTCTACCAAGAGATAAGCAAGTCCACGGCTCACCTGATATGTGAGACTCTTCCCTTTGTCAGTTGGCATTAGCACAAACACATCTCTACTGCTCATTGAGGCATTGATGATTTCTCTATGATTTAACCTAAAGGACTTGTTTCCAGAAGTTTTTTTTCCTTGGCCTGTCAACTAGGAAAGTGAAATCAGAAACACATCTTCAGACCCCCCATTAACCGAAATTGCTCAAACATTAACAAAGATTTTGGGGACATTGGCAAAAAATGTGTGATTCTCTAAGTACCACATTGTTCTCAATTGGCCAAAGTTTTATTGATTGGAGCTCTAAATCTACATAAGTGTCTTTAAAATAGATTAGTTCAAGTTAAATAGTATAATAGCAAATACAAAAACCCTCAAAAAATTACCTGGTGTATGAGGTGATTAGTATTGCTTCTTCTCAGGAGACCTTAGGGTTTATGGAATGTACATCTTGCATCTTCACCAACCGAATCTGCACAATCAAGCCACAAGCAATTAAACAATGATCATCAATTATATACATATCCAAGCATCCATCACTTCACAAAATAACTCACGCATCCATCCCAACAACTTCCAGTTAGAAATCTATGTTAGAATAGGGTAGCAATCACTATAGTCCCCCTCATTAATTACCAGGAAATATGTGTCAATGGCAAAGTGATGTCCAGAATCCACCATGGAGGATGCAACACTGTTTCACAATTTTTTAGAATCTGTACTTGAAATAGCAAATTGCTTCAAAATCCTCAACAATGTTAAAACCTCCAAATATTTTCATACAAGCTTGTAGAGCAATTCACCTTACAATAAACTTCATGCACTTCTTGAATAAAATACAACATATTTGTAGCCAGCATTGCATTAAACCTTGAATTCCAAAATATATTCACAAATTGAAATTGAAATAATAATGTAACAACTATCAGTTGTAAGAATAAAAATATTAGCAAATACTATTGAACCTAAAATAAGACAAGAGGAAGCCATGTCAACTCTAAGAGCTCTTGCGATCCCTAGGACGAAGGGTGCGAGAGATCCCCTTTGTCTGTGCACTGACACCCCAACTTTTTGCAGGCCTCTTTGTAGTTGGAGCCCATTTACTGTTGCCTTTCTTTGCTTTGACGTCAGTCAAATCTTGAAGCGCAGTTACTTTCCTTGGCTCATCTACATCATCTGGTCCATTTCCACTACTTAGTTTTATCTTTTTAGTTGAAAATTCCACAGCAGTATCACTATTGCTTCTTTTGTTTGGTGATGGGCTTGATTTCTCCAAAGATTGAGCTTCACAATGCTTTTTTCCATCACCATGTCCCAACTGTTGCGCCTCTACAAAAGAAAAAAAAATTTCAATAAGTATAGTATGCAGGATAGAAATATGAATAGAGTTATGGAACCCTAAGAATTGCTTTGGCTAAACTAAGCTGAAATGAGATTGTAAAACACTCCAAACTAATGGAAGACAAACCTGGAGAAACATTGCTAACAAAATCCGTTAAAACTGCTTGCACTCCAGTACTCTTCTTGTCGGTCTTATATTCCAAGCCAACCTCTGCATATGATGGCAATCAACCATGTAAATGCTCATACTTACATAAGCCACAAAGTAAGACAATCTTCTTGTAAGAAAAACAGAATCTCTACACTCTACAAACCTCTAGAATTCAACTTCTAAGTTGTACAACACTCCAATGAAAGAACTAAACTGAAAAGCATTCACTTTTGAATTTCTAGGGACTCATAAGACAAACAGATTTCGACATTTACATCTTAGGTAATAAAGATAGCATTGAAACAAACACTCTCAAACACATACTACCCCAATATCCCACCAAATTCATTAAATGTGCAAGTTACCTTCATCTTAGGCCTTGAAACATAAACTACCTCAAAAAAAAATAGCAAACTGCATGTCAAACATCTATTTGCTGAACCTGCCTAATGAAAAGTACAACAAAGTTGATGCATCCAAACAACCAGAAATTCAAAAGAAGCACTCAACAATTCAATAAATTTAAAGGTTATTTGAAGTACCTTGTAAATCAGAATTCATATCTTCACATGATGCTTTCTGAAAACCATCAGCTTCATTTGATGGTATCTTAAAAGCTTGGCTAAAGGATTGTCGGAATTTACAAATACCCAATTCTTCATTTCCCAAATCAAAATTGGATTCAATTGGTTGGGAAAGAGTATGCATCACAGAAGTCTTATAGGGAGAATCTACTTCACAATTATCACCTTCTACTCTAGTGAAGTCTGTAGTTGGTGAATGGCATAGTGTGTTGTGTCTACTTTGGCTGGGTGAAATGTGAGAAAGTAGGTCATCTTTCTGGTTGATCTGGTAGGTAGATGGGCTGACAAAGTCTCTACTATTTGCAACTCCAAGACTGTGCCTTCCTCGTACTGATTTGTAAGCACTTGTAGATCCCAATTCAGTATGCAGTTGTGTAGTTTCAATGGAAATCTCATCTGCAAGAATAAATAAATTTTACATGTGTCAAGAAAAACAAAATTACCTAAAAAAATAGATATGTTTGAAGATCTTGCTTGTTATTGCAAAACATGCAATGCCGACTAAAAACAGTTGAGTTACGATAACAAATATAATGAATTTTATCAACAACAGATTCAATTTTTAAATCAGAGTAGTCCTTTTAAAAGCACTGCATTCATAGCAAAAGGACTACAGTCCTTCCTAAACCTTAAGCCCTCCTTCAAAAAGGACTTGAGTCCTTCAAAGGAGAAGGAACCATCCTCAAAAAAGCACTAGAGTCCTTCAAAAGAGGATGTATAATCCTTTGGAAAGCAACAGAGTCCTTTGAAGGAAGAAGGGTCGTCCTTTGAAAAGTAATGGCAGAAGCTGTTGTTTCAAAAGGACTGCATTGCTTTTGAAAGGACATAGCCATAGACAAAAGTACAAACCTTCTATGAATTACGTGGGAAGCTCCTTTGAAAACAATATAGTCCTAAACAATCAATGGTATCAAATCATATTGAAACTAAAGAGTTGCTTTTAAAACAATAGAATAAGATTTCAAAAATGGAAAGAATGGAAAGTGAACCTCACTTGCTTCACCAGTAGAATTTGACTTCATTGAATTCTTCAATGCTTGGATTGTTTCTTTTCTTTCCGCCTCCAAATTCAAGTCAACAGCTAACTGCTTCAAGTCATCGTCTAGTTCATGGATGCCCCAGCTAGACCACCAGTTTGGGTGGAATCTCTCATTACACACCAAACATTTGGTGTGTGTTTTCAAATACTCTATCAAACATGCAGGGTGATAACAATGCTTGCAACTAGTAAAGAAAACATCGTTGCAATTGTACCAACGTTTGCAGCAACCACAGGGGGTTAGATGAATAATATGGCGAGATGAATCCAAAACCAACTCTGGAACGGCAGGATGTAAGATAGGTTGTGGCCACAATGACATCCCTCCTCCAAGACGCATTTCTGCTGCTTGATTGGATAGTGCTTCATGCTCAGCACTGAATTTGCTAACCTGCATGCTAGCTCGCAAAATAGCATTTTCGAGGTCATAGTCTTCTGATTGGGTATTTAATAACACTTGCTCCCCCTGGTAAGCAATCTTCCTCAAATTATCACATAATGAGTTTGCAATGTCGACCTTGCGCAGCATTGCATTCAACTCATCATCGAGAGCTTCTAATTCATCTTGTTTTAGGAGCAGCAACTCTAGTGGAACAGCCTTGTCATCTACAGTTCTAGCTGCATCCACTTTCCCTTGAAGAATCTCTAACTGAAGAGAGAAAAGAAAAGGAAATCAGAACCCTATATCCTTTCTTGATGTAATCACAAATAAGAATTACCATGTGTAAAGAAACAAGTAAGACAAAATCGAAATGAACTTGAATAACAGATGGAGACCTCAAAACCCTAAACACTACTTTGAGTAAAATTGGAAATTTCAAGGACACTTGAAGTATGAAGAAATCAAATCGTTATTTTCTAAAATAGAACTGTGAACCACCAACTATAGCTTCTAGAACAGAACTTGCACTCAAACCTTATCTTGGGTGGTAATCAGTGAAAAAATATGAACAACTCTACATCAAAAAACAATTCAACGAAATTTTCATTTTCAGTGTACTAAAACTACACGCCTAAGTGTTGGTTGCGTCAATTTAACGGGTGATAGAACTACCTTCACCTCGGGAAGATTTCAAAATCACAAAATGACCAAATCACTAAACTGAATAGTCCTTGATACATAAATGAACACGAAATAGCCAAACTTATGAAATTGGTATAAAACTTGTGACTTCAAAACAGAGATGGAAATGAACATCAACTTGATACCAAATGTCCACACAAATCCAATTTCTATTTCATAAATGTTCATGTTGTTAGACTCAGCAAGCCTCGCAGATTGAATGGGGTACCAGTCTGTATGACATCGGGGCTGGTTTGTACTATAAAGAGTTTGGAGGAGGAAACTCAGCATACTAGAGAGTTCCTTCATCCAAGCCCCCAATGTTTTGAAGACTCTGCAAATGAACCTTCAATCCCGACTTCAAGATTTCAAGGCGCTCTAGCTTCAAGGTACTCTTGAATTCCAAAACCCTACTACTACACAGATGGTGATTAGTCCAACTCAAACAAAAACATTAATGATCTTGCAATGTAAAATTGAACTAGAATTTAGAATTATTGACTTACTTCAGTTGAAAGCAAGAGTCTGGATTTTTGCTTGTTGCTGAGCTCTTCCTTTATGTCCTCCAAGTCTTTGACTTGCTCCGCAAACACAGAATTTCTATCTTGAGTTGAAAACTTCAAACCTAGCAATTTGTCTTGATTGACTTTTCTTTTCCTTTCAAGCATCGTAATCTCACTTTTGGTGGTCTTCCAAAATTCAATATTCAAACCTACGAGCTCTTCTACACGGACAATGTCCTCTGCAGACACAACAAAAGGACAAACTCCTAGCAGTGAATTTTGAGGAGGGTACTGAGAAATAGGAATAGGTCCAGTACTCAGTGTATTTGAGTAGCTGGGATGATTTGGAGGAAGACTACTGGATTTTTCCCCTACACCGTTGTTGGGACCCAAAGAATCATCACCTAAACCTACTCTCTTGTGAACACGGGGCTCAACTTTTGGACCAAAGAATTTCTGATTCCGAGAAGGCAAGTCACGTTTCTCTCTTCTGGACATCTCTACAACAGTCATCGCGGCAGCTTTGGCCCAATTAATTTGAAGTTTCTTCTTCTCAGCAATGTAGCCCTTCACAATCCAGCCTTGCACCTCATTATTTGTGACCTCTTCGGTTCCAAACACTCTCCAATATATATTCAACAAACCTAATTTGTCTGATTGAGGTAAATGGGGAGATGTCAGTCTTAAACCTTTCTATCCGAATAAAGAGAACACGTCTTCGTGGGTGACATGCTTAATGGTGAGCTCCTTCTTTGGATTCAAGCCACAGTTGTGTAGCTTTCGAATTTTGAAGAAGAACTCCTCGTCTTGGTCAGCCCAAGCCATCTTCGGCCAGTCTTTGAGAAGCTTCACTTCTGTTTTCGTCATCTCCTAAACAACAACAACCAACCGATTTAGATGTTGAACTAGAAAATGATTAAAGAAATAATCAACGCAAGGGGTAAGTCTAAGAATACCATACCTTAAAAGTTATTTGAAGTTCCAAAGCTCCACCAGTGCGATTCTGAACTTTTTGGAAATAAGTTCTAAAATAGGCGACAAAGTAAAGCACAATTCGGAACACAAAGACCTGCTTAGGTTTTCAAAGAGCCTGGAATCGTTGTGGTGTGCATCTCGAATACAGATGGAGAACATGAACAGAAAAATTTGAACCCTGTACACATCGGACACAAACCCGCTAGAAACCTCCCTCTCCAAACACGCAAAGATGCTAGAAACAATCATCTCCGAAGAAACAGGTGCGAGATGACTGAAAATTTCTAAAGAAAGACTAAACCCTGTATCAAAAGCTAATTCCTGTGAATCAGCGAATGTAAACACTGCAAAAGAGTAATTTCACCAAAACCCAAAGGCTGCCGATTTTAAAAGCTCCAAATCACGTTCAAACAAGCTTTATCACAGAAATTGTGAGACAGAAGATTCCACGACCCTAAATAACATACAAACAAGCACAGCACAAAAGCCTGACAGATGCAGATGCTAACTTGCCAAGCAACCCTCGAAATCCTTGTCGTCTAATGAAACTGTACAGAAGTCAACCAAACCTAAACCCTAGGTGAATTAAATAATTCAAAAAATTTGAGGACAATATATTCTACGGCATGCAACTATAGCGGCCATTTATAAGGAGTGCAGTCCTGTCCTAGTAAAGTAACGCGTTTGGTCCCTTTCAGTGTGGTTTGACCCTAATGTCCGCCACACTTGAGGTCACTCTCTCCAATAGCTATCAGCTAGAGTTAAGATCATTTTTTCATGCTAAACATGGAAATGCTCAAGAACGACGTTTGTGTTTTTCTTCAAACATGAAATGAAATTGTGGCCTCCCCACATAGGTCTATCAATCTAGTTAAAAATATGAAAAGTGAAAATAGCATAGGACAATGCTACTCTCATCTTGTACAGAAGCATCCACGTTGGATTGGTAAATACCAACAAGGGCAAATCTGCAATCACCATCCAATAACATCTTTGTAAATTGCTTTAAACTTATGCTAAAAGCAAGTGCAAAAATACCATAAATCTCTTTAGAGCAGAACCCTTGCTGCATAAGTGAAAGTAATCCTATGTAATTTGGTTGTTTTGCATGGCAAGGGATCTATAGATGGGGAGAATTGACCTTCTTACTTGGCCCTTTGGAAAAATGCTGAAATTTTTTATTTTCCATAGATGATAAAATTAGCAAATTTTGAATTATATTTGCAATTAGAGGTCCAAATTATATTGGGGAGGTGTAAATTTTTCAAGCACAAAATAAAGGGATCTCTTTTTACTTGCACTCTTGGAATGACTTGGAGTGGCCAGCAATGGACTAGGATGAACTACCCCCCTCACTCGGGCACTCAATGGGAAAACATTGAAAATTTATTTGCCACATATGATAAAATTGCAAATTTTGCATTCATATATGCAATCAGAGGCCAAAAAAGGTACAAGGTAAATAAGTCAAGCACAAAAAAGGTTTTTTTTGTTTTACTTTCACCCCAGGAACTTCTTGGAGTGGCCGAATAAAGGGGGCCAGTTCTCCCTGCCCCGGCAAGGGGGCCAACACAATCTCCAAACACGGCTTCATTCACCCTCTTCCTTCTTCACTGTTTCCCTCTCAAACAGTTGGGGGTGATCTAAGGGCCGGTTCCTATGGGGGGCTTGGACATCCAGGCGGGGGTCCGGTCCCTCCAGGTCTGCAGGCGAGGGTTGCAGGATCTGGAGGCTGGAAGGGACCTGGAGGTCTAGGCCTGGACGTCCAGGCCCCTCATGGGAATCGGCCCTAAAACCCCCTTGTTTGAAGTCGGGGTCAACTGGCCCCTTTGCTCGGCCACTCCAAGTAATTCCAGCGGTGCAAGTAAAACAAAAAGCTTGTTAGTTTGTGCTTATCTTATTTAACTTGGGCACTTCTCACAACTAATTTGGGACCTCTGATTGCAAATATGAATTCAGAATTTGAAAAAAAATTATTTGAAAAAAATAAAAATTCCTGCATTTTCACAAGTGGCCAAGCGAGGGGGTCAGTTCACTCGGGCCTTGTTTGGCCCCTCCAAGGCATTTGGGGGGGGGCAAGTAAGAGAAAAAAAACCTCTTTCATGCCTGAGTAATTTACCCTATACACCCCTCCTAGCTAATTAGGGGCCTTTGGTTGCAAATATGAATTCAAAAATTGCAAATTTTACCATGCATGGAAAATAAAAAATTTCAGCATTGAGGGTTGGAGCGAGATGGTCAATTCATGAAAGACCTTTGTAACTTATCACTCATTTTTAGTCCTGTAAGGTATTCTTTTGACCAACACTCAAAGATCAGTGCCCCCAAACTTTTACTAAAAAAACACTCTCAAGTCCGAACATGTCCAGCTTGCTTTCCAGACAAAGAGCGGCTTGCTTTGCAATGGCAGCTACCTTAGAGCATCCCCAACGCAGCTCAAAATATGGCTCAAACTGGGCATTTCGTCGGGTCAGCCAACTCTCTGTACCCCACCGCACGCAAAATAAAACTCAAAATATGGCCGAGCGCGGCCAAATTTACTGAGCAGACGGAAAATTTGTGGGTGCAAGGCAGGGCCCGGAAGGGAGTTTGATTGCACTTTTGGCCCCAATGTCGAGCTGCAGACCCCAACTGACCATCCAATTTCAATTTTTTTTAATATGAAATGCTTAAAAGCAATTTCGTGGAATTCATTTTCCATCTTGGCTTTAGTTTTTCACAAAAAATAAAGCTCACTATATCCTCTTGAGGTGTAGGGAAGAGTCCCAATCCATATGGGACAAAAGAGAGTTTCAACTTGAAACTCTCTTTTGTCCCACATGGATTGGGACTCCTCCCTACACCTCAAGAGGATGTAGTGAGCTCCACTTCCTATAGAAACTCATGCCTTCCTACTTCCACTTCATGTGGTTGTAAGAAGAAGTGAGTTTTCAATGGAACAAGGCTCCTTATGTCCCCATGGGGTGGAGGGAGGTGCTCCAACCCATGTGGGATATAAGGATTTGAACTAGTTTGAACTAAGAATTCAAATTTTTAATTTTGAAAATTAAAATTAAAATTTTTCAAAATTAAAAATTTGAATTCTTAGTTCAAACTAGTTCAAATCCTTATATCCCACATGGGTTGGAGCACCTCCTTCCACCCCATGGGGATATAAGGAGCCTTGTTCTAATGTATTTTCAAATTACTTAGAGATCTCCTCAAGCTTTGAGAATGAGATCTCAAAGAATTTTAAAAAAAGCCAATGTTCTGTGGCTTCATAATGAAAGCAAAAAAAATTGGAAAACTTGATTTTTTTTTAAAAATTCTCTTTTGGAGGGCTTCTTGCACTGTTCAGCAGTGGGGCAGATGAAGAACACCCGGCCCGGCCAGAGTTGGAGAGCCCTCCAAAGACCCGATTATGAGTCAGATTCTGAGCCATGCATTGGGGATGCTCTTACTCAGAAAAAAAAGGTAATGAACACAAAGCCACTATCTTAGTAGCAACTTAAAATTAACTCCAAAATCATGGTGGTATGTGCTAGTGGGGGAAATCGGAGATTTGGAGCAATTTTATTTAAATGAGTGTTCAAGAACACACTAAGGTAGAAGGTCCTGAAATGGACCATCTAAGCACTGAATCTGAATTTTGGGCAGGTGAAAGTTCTTGATATATATTTTAGTAAATTTTTTATTGAAAGACAAGAGGAAGTGGCATCTAACCCAAGTTATTTTACATTTTTTGGATCATTTTTGAATTAATTATGAATTTTCAAACGAGATGTGTCGTAGGTCCCTATTTATGATCCTAGGTCCTTCTTAAAGTGTTCATTGCAACTTCCAAAGAAAAATGGGAAAAGCAAGGGAAATGATTCGCTTTTAGAATAATGAATAATATTTTTCTTGATTCATTCAATGACTACGGAGGTTAATTTAGTAACCACATCCAGTCCATTCAAGCACCATTTATAGGATCCATTCTTAATGCCTGCTCCATTTCAAGACCTCCTACCTTACAAGGATTTCTGTGAGGAAGAGGGGCTTTTTTCATGCCAAGTAAACCATTTGTCACTGTTAGGTTTTGGAACTTGCAATCACACCATTTGGTTTGGGTACCTCTTCACCTTCATCCAATAGTTTAGGATCATCTGAGCCCAATTTGGAGCACTTTTGAGCATTCCAATTTCAACATTTTTATTTTAGCACATGCATAAAATATTGCCTATAATTGTAACCAAACATCTTTCATCAATCTTGTCAACAATGGCATTTTCTCAAGAATTGTGTGATTTTATTGATCTTTTTTTCATAGGGAATATTTATAAGCCTTATTTCATTCTAGTAGTGGTGACCAAGTGATCATCAAAATTATTCCACAAAAATGATAAATTAAACTTACTACAAGAGCAAGTCAAAATAAAAGAGCTATACTAAAACCCCATTGGTCCTTTGGAGTTAACCCTCAACAATCAAAGTATGTAGATGTATTATAATATGCGGTTTAAAATAATTTAATTATGAATCTCAAATAGCAATTGTATACTATTCCCTCTCTTTCAAAATAAGACCTATGTTTTATTTGTAAAATAGAAAGGAAACATATGTCTTATTTTGAGACAGAGGGAGTATGATCCATAGATGACATTGATATGGTTACTTAGATCAACCAATATACAAACCAATGTTTTTCAATAAAATTTGAGCCAAAAATGAAAAATTCCTTCTAGAATCAATTGTAGATTGAATATGTGTGATTTTCACAAGAATTTCTTTTAATAGAACTCTAAATTAGACCTTGGGATTTGGGCTAATATTGGGGTATTTTGTATGAGAGATTTATAGTGTCTTTTGACCAATATAATTTTGTTAAAATGGAGACATTACACAGACTTAAAATGATTGCCAAAATGGCGCCATTATAACAAAACTATCCGTAATTCCATATGATAACCAGCTGACGTGTCGCTCCATGGCTGGGCCGGGTATCTGGCGTAGTGCATACTTGATCACCTGATGGTGCCAGTCCAGTCCGTCTGCGGAGTTCGATCATTGGAAATTTGTTTCGACGCGGCAAGCCTTATCTGTAGCCGAGGAACCAACTGCCCATACAGAGGCCGGGTAGGCTTTCCCTGTAGCTAGCTCAACTGCGTGCCCAAGAGCCGCTGGAAAGGCCGGCGAGGCAGGTTGTTGGCATGAGTTTGGAAAATAGAGAACAGAGCCACTGTGAACGATCGAGTACTTGATCGAATCGATCGATCGTAACAAACATAGGCAATGTATACCGTGAATCTGAACCAAAATTCAGTAGGTATCCTCGCCCCACTGCCGCCGAGATGGATGGTGCTTTCCATTCGAACAGCCTCGAATCCATCGAAGCGATGCTTTCCATCGATGATCGTGCACTCACTGGAAACATCGAAAACTCCTTTCAGTCACTGCTCCAATCGGAATTCATATGTCGAAATCGACTTCTCTTGAGACGCAAGGCAAACACTTGCAACGGGTATAAAGCCAGGGATTCTCTCTTAATTTTCTCAGAGCTTCAAGGAAGGTGCAGTGTCTCCTTGCAGAGAGAGGTGTTTCTTTGCAGAGAGAGGTGCTGTTTTCTTGCCGAGAGGGAGGTGCTGTTTGTTTGTAGAGAGGGAGGTGCTGTATGATTCTTGCATAGAGGGAGGTGCTGTGTTCTCGCATTGAAGGAGGTGCTGTGTGATCCTTGCTTCGAGGGAGGTGCTATTTCCTTCCTTAGACGACGGAGGTGCCGTTTGCTTGCTATCAAGCAGCCCCACTTTGCGACTTGTTTTGCAACAACTTGATGATGGCGTCCATAGAAGAAACCTTTGTACCGGAGCTCTATCGCTGTTACCACTGTGGATACAAATCCGCCAACAACACCTTCATGTATTTCGACAATAAAAAAGCAGACCAGCCGCGCTACAAGTGCGGCCATTGCGGCAAGCATTTCACATTGGGGTGTCACGGTCGCCCACAAGGCAAGACGTACACCAAAAAACGCAACGAAGATCCATCGGAACTAAAGAACTTGTCGCGGCAGTGTTGCCATTGTGGCGTATCTAACAATGCGTTATTTAAGTACTACAATAACTATAACCTCATGCAGCCGCGCTTCAAAGGCCTTAGTTGCGGAAAGCAATTTCAAATGCGGGTACTTGGGACTGGCGAAGAAAGGCGCCTAGTGCATACTTCGTCCCAACGCGCAAGAGCCCCTCGCTGCCAGAAACAGGGCCTGCCTCATGCTGCTTCGAGCAGCTCTAACAACAACGAAATTTACCAACCTTTCGATGGGTCATTTCTACTTGCCCGACCCCTTGATCCTCTCATTGAGACCGGCACCAGATTGCTCCAAGAGATGAGCGATGAAGATGAAGATGCCCAGTTCGTGGACCTCCTTGAGGCCGCATTGCCAGAGCCCAAGGTGAATCCTGAGGCTGATCCCTAGAGCTTTGAGACTGCTAATGGGGGTGATGGGAACTGGTTACCTCTGCCTGATGAAGATGAAGATGTCTAGTTCGTGGACCTCCTTGAGGCCGCATTGGCAGAGCCCGAGGTGAATCCTGAAGCTGATCCCCAGAGCTTTGAGACTGCCAATGGGGGCGATGGGAACTTGTTTCCTCTGCCTCTTGGTGATGATGACGCTGGGTTTTTGCAATTTCTTGAGACCGAACTACTCACGGATGAGAATGACGAGGCTCCTGGAAATGTTGTTTCAACCGTCTCTTCTACAACGGCCACAGTGGATAGTGAGCCTTTGCCTCAGACTTGGAGTGCCAGCAAAGATTCAGAGTTGATGATAATAGAGGAGGCCGGTGCAATGGCTCCTATTGTTGATGATGTCTCCGATTACTTGGATGACATGGTTTTCGAGTCGGACTTTAATAGTGCCGAGGTGATGTATGGGACCTCGGTGGTGGACAAACCTGCTTCACCTGCTTCTGGCTCCTGGAGCTACACTAGTACATCGATCATGGATCCTTCCTACATAAGCTACGCTGAAGCTGCGGCAGCCGTGTGCCACCAAATGGACATGGAAAACGCCTGCAAGAATTCGGTGCAATCCATTGGTTCAAATTGTCCAGATCCGTCCAGTGTTGGCTCGACTATGGTGCTTGGTGATGCGTTCCGTATCCCTGAGACCCTTTTGCTGCAACAAGCCTTGACGGAGGGTGCGCGGTGTTCTAATTTCCATCAGAACGAGGATGATGAGGTCCAGTTTGACACGGAGATGAGTCCTTGCAATTGGGTTTACTAGATAAAATTATGATCGAGACTGATCGAGTGATCAAGAGTATAAATTGGATAGAAAGTGTATATATTGGCTTCCAATTAATTGTAAGTATATGTATCGTAATACATGCAGAGGAGTTACTGAACAATGATCATGAACTATTGTTCTTAGTTAGAATTTTAGTGAGTTCTACCACTTTCGCTTTACACTGAGCAAAGTACTGTATGTTTCTATCATTCTTCTCTTTGTAAATATTTTATGAGAAACATGTTCATGTTGTGAAACCTTTCATTAATAATGGCCTCTCACTGCCGGAGTGAGTCACCTGTGTATTTTTTATGTTGATTCGTGAAGTGTTGCTAAACTTGACGCTGCATGCTTGTTTGGCTCAATCGAATCGTCGATGTAGTCAAATGTTTTTAATTTATTTGGAATTAAACGACAAATGTCATGCTGTAAACCTAATTTTGCAGCTCTCATTACAGTCGTTAGAGATATTCAATATTATGATATTACATGGTTTTATGAATGTACGAACGATTCATGATGATTCTGCAAGTTTACTACGCCCTTTGCAGTCAATGCATGTAGTGGCCGCTTCTTCAATTATAATAATTACCCCAAAATTGTTGCTGTCAGTGGTCTATCTTTTGAACTCCCATCTTTGCAGCTTCTTCGTTATCAATCTCGTATACTTGAAGTGATCCTCCGCTGAGAATGCAGGACGAATAACTTAACATCCAATTCTTACAATCCAATTGGAAGCTCTGCCTTGAAGTACCGCATGAAGTGGCGTTTCCAAACCGCTGCATGTTCCCTATTCGTTGGAATATTCTTAGAATACTATTATTATTGAAGAAGCGGCCAGTACGTAATTCCATATGAGTTACAAGTAGATTCCATTGAGCCCTTGTAATTGAGAAAAAGTTGTTTGCCACTCAGCCACTGCCAGCATCTCATTCATGGTTGATATGTGGGCGTTCCATGGTTCACCACCTGATTATGTCGTCAAAGATTTTGATCAGTTAATATTTGCAGTGCAAAGTTAAGGTATAGCATCCTGGCTACATCATGCAGAAAGTATTGACAGAGGAATTGGATTTACATCGATCTTGAACACACTTGTAAGTCATGGAGTCAGGTACGTAGCTCCAAATTGGAACGAGATGGGTATCTGCCAGATCCGCTTCGATCGGTTTAAAAGAGCTGTCTCGTTTTGAGTAATTGTTGTAGCTTCGAACGAATGCATGCATGCTTCCAACTTGCTGAGGACTTACGGGTTCTTGCTAAGGCAGAACATTTGATGTCAATGGAAGCAGAGACGTGTGTACGTCGCTAGTTCATCCTTCTAGTTGCGTCGATCGATACCGAGGTTTTCAATGCTGTTCACATTGGCTTCGATCCCAACTCCATCAGCAAAACGTACCCAAAGTCTTGAATCTTCGCGATATTGCATTGAAACAGAAAGCCTTAATAAAGAACTCTCGACTCTTGAATTTAGGGTCCTGTCACAAATTTGGCCGGACCAATGTTGGCGAAACCTTTCACATCCATGAAAGTGCGGGCTAGTAAAAACTCGAGTCTTGAATTTAGGGTCTTCACGTACACCCTTCATTTAAGCTAGCCATATATTCGGCATGCATGGATCCATGAAAGTGCAGGCGAAACTCAGGTCCTGATCGAATTAATTTAGGGTCTGGTAAATGTGATTTGGTGGCCAAAATTATGTCTTTGGGAAGGACCTAATTGCAAGTTTCAAACATAAATAGATATAAATTGATGTTTTACACTATTAATCCTAAGACTTGCCAAAGTCTAAGGTCTTGGAGCTCAGATTAGATTTGTAAATTTTGGTAATTCATAGGTGCCTCTATTCATGCATCACTCTTTGGTGCTTCTAAGTTTCAAATGTATTGTTTCTTGTTGCAACCATGACCTATTAAAAATTTACAACATATTCTTTGAGTAGCGGAAAATTCAAATTCTAAACAAAAACTCACAAGCTGGTCACACATTAAAAAACACTGTTGCAATATAGTATTGCTACCTTCAGCCCGCTAGATCGATTGCTCCACCACATTCCCCTGAGAATATGTATATTATGTGCCAATCTATCATTGCAGTATCAACATCAAGTACGATATGTCATCAGTAACTTCAGCAGCAAATCCAAAAATTCGTACAAATAACCGGAAAAATTTGCGACTTCTCTAGCGTTCACAAGTCTAAAAAAACTACCTATTCCACTCTTCTCCCAGAGACCTTCATGCTTCAATTTTTAAACTTGCCAACCCAAAAATATACATCCAACCACGTTCTTGGCAAGAAAACTCTGCAGAATCAAGAAAAAGCAAAAGTGTGGGTCCTCAAGCCATCATCTACTTTCAGGATTCCCAGCGAGCTTTGATCCATCCACCCAAATCTCCGAAGCCGGCGAGTTCTGATTTGCCGAAGAGGAGCCACTCGGTTCCCTGTTCACCAGAGAAGACTTTTCAACGAAAGACAAGCTGTGAAAAGCTTGGCTCGTCAAGGAACTTGCTTCAGAGCCGCCGGAGTTCGAGTGACCAAGACTATGTTGCCCTCTACTCGACAAGACTCGGTCGCCCTCATGCTCCTGAACGAGACGAAGAATCTCAGCGTCCATGCCTCCATGCAACATGGTCACCACGACTTTCATGTCAGGTCGCCTCTCTCCTGACCTGCATTAAAGACAGTCTCAAATGTGCATGTGAAATGTCACAAAATTTGGCACGCGAACTGCCGCAAATTTAACAAAACGCGATTGCTTATAATGTAGAAGTTTCAATTCTACTGCAATGTTTAAATTTTGTTGCCAAAAAATAAAAGTTGATATGATTTTCGCATATTGAGCCGGACTTGTGAACAGTACTGACCTGTGCACGCACAACAAGGCAATACTAATGATTCGTAGGGCTTCCGTCTCTTCTCTTGGTTGCAGCTCTAAGGTGGGGTCTATGAGCTCCTTGATCTTTCCTTCCGTGTAAAGACTCCATGCCTGATCACCCGCCTCTCACTGGTTAGTCTTCACTATACACAACATTACTAAGCAAGGCAGAACGATCCCCTCGGTAAATGCACTTCATGGGAATGTCTTGTAACCTTGGAGCTCTAAATCTAGCTCGGGTAGGTGAGGATCTGAGATTCTAGATGAGAGTCTCAAATCTCTCTGCTTCCTAGTTGAGAATCCTTTCTTCACTGCAATGAATGCGAGTATGTACATAATCAGTCATTTCAAGGACACATCAGTTAAACTGGCGTAACTAAGAGAGTCAAAACTGTGACATTCAAGTGCAAAGACATCCAAATCTCACACATCTGAGGTTTCAGATGAGTGCCGACAAAAATACCATCTCTTCAAATTCAGCCATCTTCACTACTATGACAATTCGAACTCCCAATAAAGTATTCTTGAAGTTAGAGAAGAAACTCACCCAATCTGGCAGATAGAAATAGTCGTCTGACGACTTTAGATTCATGTTTCTTCTTCTGCTCACAATCTCAAGCAGCAGAACGCCGTAGCTGAACACATCCACTTTCTCACTCAGCTGTCCCAAATGGGCGTACTCTGGCGCTAAGTAACCCCTGCATGAAGCACGTCCCAGTGGCAACCCAGTTTCACTTCCCTGTTACACCTCTCCTCAGAAGCATCAAAGTACTCCAAACATCTTGACGTTGGACTAGGTAACGTTGACAAGCACCCTTGAAGAAATGGCTCCATTGAGGATATGGTTTGCTATGCAAATAAGTAAAACGTGTTGATCACCTGGTGCCAGCAACGTGGATTGTCATAATGTGGCTCTCCTCCTCTGGATACAGTAAAGCCAAACCAAAATCTGCGATCTTAGGCTCAAAGTTACTGTCGAGCAGGATGTTGCACGCTTTTATGTCACGATGAATGATCTTTGGCTGGGATGAAAAATGCAAGTAATGGATACCTTCCGCCACTCCATAGCAAATGTTTTTGCGTGTGGACCAATCCTTCTTTTCCATTTCCTGCCCTACAGCACGACGAAGATACGATAATGGGGAATTCCAATTTCACACGAGGATTGAAGGTCGAAATTGATAAAATAGAGTGATCCAAGGCAACAAAACTATGCGAAAATACAAGTGCATAGAGATCTACAATGATAGTAGTACAGATTTGGCATGATAACGAAAAGTTACAACATTTTTGCAATGTTTTCCACTCTCAAGAATATGGTGACATTAGGAGTCATTAGGAGATTAGGTGATGTTAGCAAAACTAAGAAATGTTGTCCCAACAAAGAGGTGCAAGGGTTTTACCAAATAGAAAGTGCTCCAAATCACCATTTTCGACATACTCGTACACCAGCAGACGCTGGTTTTTCCGAATGCAACACCCTTTCAGTTTCACGAGGTTTCTGTGCTTCACAGCTGCAACCAGAACAATCTCGTTCAAAAAGTCATCGAGGCTTTGTTGTGACTTCGTGTACAGTTGCTTCACAGCCACTTCACTCCCATTTGGTAAAGTTCCCTGAAGAAACACAACGCAGGTTTCATTCAATGCTTACAAAATACTTTGGAATTTAAGAAATGCGAAGTTTGCCAAACTATTTATCGTTTAAAGCTAATTCATTGCTGCACAGTAGGTGCAGCTCAGAACAGCAGCGTTTGAAGAAGCTGTTAAGCAGACCTTGTAGACAGCGCCAAAAGCTCCGTGTCCAAGTTTCATGCTAAACCCCCTCGTGATATGCTGCAATTCAGTGTAGGTGTATATCGTGGGCTTCACCTCATACTCTGCAAATTCTGCACACAAAGTTTCTCATGATATTCAGAAGTTGTGAGAAAACTCATGGATGGATATCATATCCTCAACTATGGGGACCATTTCGCAACCAAGCATTGGACATTGTGAGCATACTTAGATCTCAAAATCCTGTCCTCTAAAATTTAAGTATCCACGTTTTGGACTCCTTCATTGAGCAGGATTGAACGCGATGATGTGAAAGATAAAAAGAGCATCCTCAGCACCGTTGTGACTCGACATGTTATTTCTCCAAACAAGATTGTACTTTCACAATACTGAGGGCATAGAGCGTTTGAAAATGAAATCCGAAATTTCTCAGGGGAGCGATAGGTTTTGCGTTTTCTCTTACTCTGCTCAGCTCCGAGAATAAGGTTGTATCTTTCTTTTCTACTCCGCCAGAAGAGAAAACTGTAGATTGAGATGACCACTGCCAACACAGACGCGCTGATCACAGTTGCAATGATGATAACCTTCTTGTTACTCGGAGTACCCGCTGCATTCACCCAAAACAATCGAAGAACAAAGGCATCAGTACTGAACAGAGGGTCTGTGTAAGTCCATTAAAACTACTCAAATATTCATTCGAAACCATGTGCTGTTCCAGTCAGAGACGCCACATAATTGGGCTAAAATTTGTCACTCATGAACTCGGCTGGAACGACAGGATTTCGTTGGTGAAATTATTCAAGTGCTATTTAACACAAATTGAATCAATAGAAAATGGTTTGAATGTCGCCCCAAATATTTAAGAATGAGCTTCTTGACAATTTTGTTCACGACTATGACTTTTCAAGGCGGGTGCCCTGAAATGTAAACCATTACCAATCCTAGTTTGCAGAGCTTTCTGCAATGCACTGTTATAATTTTGATGCCCTGAGTTGCGCAATTGATGTTATTTTAGAGTGTCAGCGATTGATTTTCTTACGGGTATCTGAACACTGTTGCTGGCAAACACAGCGTGACAAGTCGTTGTTTGCAGATGTGGAATTGTCACAATAGGGATTTCCTTGCAGGCTGTCATGTCAGTAACCCCCTTCTGATTAGTCCCAAAGAATTGCTGGGTGACAGTAATCTCTGCAGAGCAAAAAAGGAATTGAAAGAATTGAATTCGAGTTTTTCTTAGGGTTGAAGGTTTAGGAAGTTCACAAACTCACAAAAACTTGATTGGGAGATCGACTATGCGACCAGAGTAAGCAACATGGCCGATTTGGTTGTTTCTTAGGGATACTAGTTCCAGACTCCGGCTTCCATCGGGCACAGCAAGCATACTGTTCAAGTCTAGAGTCCCCGTGAGACTGTTGTCATCTAAAGATCTGCCAAAGAATTTGCATTGCACAAGCATTCAGTGTCCAGTTACCTATAACTCACACACAAACAATACTCTGAGAATGACCGAGTTTCAAGGAATATACACTTTTTCCAGATGCTCATCGAGAACCTCGGATCTACACTTGTCTTAGCTTTTTGAACCCTGTGCACTTGAGTGCCACAAATTTGCTCTTCGAAACATGCCATTCTAATGAAAACGACCTTCAATGCATGATGCTCCAATGTCGGGTAAAACTCTCAACTATTTCTGTAGATCCAAGAAACCGCAAGAATCTATCATCATCTACTGTTTACATTGAAGTCTTGCGGACTCTCTGAGGGAAATAATGAAAATGTAGGAAGCACTTACAGCGTTTTCAAGCTCTTGAAACCCACCAAGACAGAAGAAGGGACATCACCAGTCAATGAGACTCCTCGCAATAATCTGCACAAACGAGAAAGAAGCAACTTAGGTTGCCAATTTTAAGCAGAAACAAATCAAGGAAGAACAGAGTTCAATGATCAACTGGGTAACGAATCCCATTTCCATCTAAAAGTGAGATTCTTTGGGTCGAATTAGTTCTTTTCAAGACCACAGAGAGAAAATCATAAAGACAATCTTGTCCATGCTATATAGGAAGGTCTCCCCATGATTATAATGATTTTCACAGAAGCCTCTCTATATTACATAACGACCTTTCTATAATCGATGTGAATTGCAGCCTAGGTAAATCCTGGGGCAGTTTCTCTGTTAATGCTGTATGAATGCTTTTTAAAGAATCTGAGCTTACGGTAAACCTACAACCTGGGCATATATGTTGAACTCAGTGAAAAAAATTTGGCGAAATTCCGTAAGAATCTTAGCAACTGTTTGCACGGGCTACTTAAATACTTAGAAAAATGGGTTGAAAAATTGATGAAATTGACAAACCCTTCTCGAAAAAACACTAGATTCATTCAAGGTTCTGTGGATGAAAGCTACTAATAACACCTAATTTTGTGGATGAAAGCACAACACATGAGGAGGATTCCTTACTTTCATACTCTCGTAGTGCAAGTCCTTCTACCAACGAGAAAACAGAAAAATCTCTAGTTGAACTTACAGAGTCACTAAGTTGTTGAGTTCGGTAGTCCAACTAGGCAATGACCCCGGATTGAAATTGTTGTAACTCAGATCTCTGCACACATCAAGCTCTAATGACCTCAATGTAGGAATCTTAAACCCTAAACCCTAAGAACACGATGATACCTAAGTACAGGCGATGTTCACATCCGAAGTATCTACAGAAATGACAACATCTCCAAACCCTAAGTAGATGGTATATCTCAGAAATGACAATATCTAAGTACTGAGGGTGTGCAGATCAACTTACAGATACTGTAAATTTTCCAAGCTAGCCACATTAGGAATGGGACCGGTGAACAAATTGTTGGACAGATCCATCGTTGTTAACGTCGGAACATTGGTTAACCGAGTTGGATTCAGGCTACCAATGAGCCGGTTATTACTCACGTTCCTGAGCGGTCAAAGGCAATGGACAGTGAAACAATTTCCGAGATTAGGGTTTGCAATCAGAAAGTAGAGCTCAACATTGATGCATGAATCAACCCTAAACCCTAAGAGACCAAGGGTTAATGGATCTAAACGAACAATTTGATTGATCACATTGAGAAAATAGAATTCAGATGACAACAAGTTGTGTCCCACCAAAATCAGTGAGGAAAATGGGACATGTTACTCCGGGGGAAAGTAAAATAGGACAAGAGAAAAACCACATACGACGTCTTCGAAATTGCCAAAAAATACATGAGGTCCTAAATTGGATCTTTAGGGTTAAGCAACAGATGCTACGGTATTGGTCGAATGCACTCACAGGTATTGAAGGGCTTTGTGTCCAGTAATGTTTGGGAGAAACTGATCAAATTTGTTGCTCGAAAGGTCCCTACACAGCACAAAAAGAATTCACAGCATCTGAATCTTGTGAGACAAAACATAAGAAAAGCCTCCTTCATTCGGTTAAGCTGAAAACATATTTCTCAGGTAACACCAAATATTATTTACACTGCTCTGAGGATGAGATAGTGTTGCTTACAAGTAAGTCAAAGGTGCTGTAATAGGAATGAAGTTTCCTTCATCCACGGTCGAATTGACTATGAAGGGCATTCCCACTGTGAAGTTATTGTGAGACAAATCCCTGCATGTTCACAAACGAAAATGGTCAGCGAAGAAATCAGACTTCCCAAATGAGGCCCGGAATTCTGGTACCATGAACAGTGGGACCAATTGTGGTTTTTCCTTGTGGTCGGGCTTTTCCTGGTTTACGTACACCGTGCTTCCAAAACTGAGAAATCAACTGATTTTCTTACACAGAAACCGCCTTGTGGAGATAGCCGAAAATATCTCTGGTGTAAAAATCCCCAGAAAATAAGTTGTGGGAAAGGTTGAACGTTTGCACAGCACGAAATGAAATTGTTCGGTCGTGTGGAAGCCCTCCGGTCATCCGGTTACCCGCTATGTTTCTGTCCCGAAGATGCAAACGACATTCCATCCAATTAGTAATGCTAAGGGCAGTATACCGAAAACCACCTGAACGAACCTTTGAGCAAGGTTCAAATTAAGAAATAGCGGTAGTAAGTTCGTGTTGGGTTGACAAAATCCGATGTGCGTGGTAAGACTTACAAGTTCTGAAGAAAGACAAACGAGTCTTGCTTCCAATTGGGAATTCCCCCCGTAATACTATTCCCATGGATATCGCTGGCATGAAAATCCACCTGTAGCATGTTAAAGCAAAGAACAGAAAGCAGTCGTACTCTTTCAAATGGCATGTTCCAAAGGATCCGTGTTGTGAGGTTTTGAGTGCCTTACTTTGGAAATTAGGAATTTCAGGTGCTTAAAACCCTAAAAACAAGGATCTGAGTTTTCAGCTGGGTGACTGAACCATCACCAATTTCACTTTGATCTGCCTTTATTACGATTATGAGGTTGAATTGAGCGTGGCATCATCTACAAAACACAATAGGTATTAAATGAAATTGAGATCAAGTCGAGCAACAAAAGCTTTGTTACCATGGCGATGAACTCACAATTCAAATAAGCTGCCTAAGTTTTCCAGTCCTTGAGGAAGCGGGCCTTTCAATCCAGGATTATTTGTTAAAGATCTGCACAACATAGAAAATTAGGCAGTTGCAATCAGTACTCAGATGATGCAGTTTATTTCCAATACAGGGCATCAAGAATAGCATTCACTACTGGTATCTATGTCTATGTAGGAGGTTGTCTTCTGCAAGAGCACTCTCCACTATGGGATGGCAACCCATATCCAACCACTTAAGCGGCATTTGGGCATATCTGATGGATGAGTGTGTTCAAGGAAAAAAAATTCCCCATGTAAGGAAATTGAGTTAAAAGAGATTTGAAATTCTTTTATAGTTTTTTTGTCAAAAAAAAATTACTGTGAATTTTTTTCTTGAAGATTTTGTAAAACTTGTTCTTGTTATATAGGTCATTCTATTTCCATTCATAGGCTAGTTACAAAATCATTGAAAGTAATAATTGTGGCCTCCAATGTACATATTGTGATCATTCTATGCTTTCAACGTACACTTCTTGAAAATACAACAACCTATATAGAGAAAATGGGGTGGTGGTAAGAAATGGGCTACATACTCTAGTGTATTAGAAATTTGTCAAAGTTGTGATTAGTCATAGGAATTGGCAGGTCTACACAACTCCAATGCATTGGGCATTAACAACTTGCAAACCCTATATGTAATGTAGTTAGTAATACTACCCTCAATAGACTCATCATCCATCATAATCTTGGGACTAGAATTATCCTCCTTCTTTGACCCAAACAAATGTGCTAATTTTTAGTTGGTTATATTTGCTCTACCATAAATTCATTCTTTTGACAATAGTGATGGCTTGTTCTATGTTTTGGAATCAAGGTTCTTTGTAGAATCCCCAAAGCATGACCTAATTTTGAAACATGGCTCTTCTCCACTCACAAGGTTACTAGGTTGCTGAGATTTCCTATTGATTCTGGAATAATGCCCGAGAGGGAAACATTCACTAGCGTCCTGTCATCCACACCAATTGTGAAAAACAATTAGTTCCTTCACAAGTTTAAGGAAAAAAATTTCAATTTCTTTATAAAGAATAAACCTTTAGCAAGAATATTTCAACATTAAATTCATTAGCCTTTGTAAGTTGTAGTATTTGCTTTATGAAATGGAATCAACATAGCATTTTGAAATGAACAACTAGATTTCCTTCACTTGAAATTTGTTAAACACTCCTACCCTCTTATACAATTCCCATTAGATGAATTTGGAATCTTGAATGCAACAACAAATCTGTGAGGGAAAAACATCCATAACTTTCACAAATTCAAATTCACCACCCTAAGATAGAAGACATTGTTACATATATTGTTTGATTAAGAAGATGTAGACTATTGATGCAGACATCTATTCATGAATCCATACTTAAGGGAATCCATACTTAAGGTCATCCACTTTGAACCTTTGAGTAATATTTGCTCACAATGTCTAAAGAATACATTCTTAGGTAAATTCTTAGCACCAAGAAGTGACAATTTTGTTTATCCCTACATCAAGTAACCAACATTTGTTAGAGAGGTGTAGAAAATTCTTACAAGCCAGTAATCTCAAGATCCCAGACCGTTGTATTGAACTTTGCAGTGTCTACAACGTTGTTTTTGGCGTTGCAATAGACGCCTCGCCATGGGCTGTCTGGGGCACACGGCGTATTCTCAGACTCGTTCACAAGTGCGTTCCATCCTGCCAAGTTGGACAACACCTCCGGTGTCCCATTCCATGCACTCCACAGTTCCTTCAATGCATACACTGGAAATGAAAAGGAAAACAGAACAAGCCCACATTCAGACACAAGCATCCCAATCAAAACAATTTGTAGAACCGTAAACCCCCACTCATATGTAACATTATTAAACATGGGGTGAATTCACAAAACACTTGTACTATTTTTTGTCACACGGCATGTGCTGATCTGTTTTTTGGCCATAACTTTTGTATTTTGACTCGAAATGACTCGAAATTCATAGGGAAGGTACTCATGACTATCATACACCTTACATAATTTTTTCATAATTTTCAAAAATATTTGAAGATTAAAACAGTACTAGTGATTGAATGTCACATTTGGCAGTTTAGGGGTTTTTAGTCACTAAGGAGTACCTTTTTTTCATGATTTTGAGCTCAAATTTTGATGAATTGGTCTTCTATTAGACTTCTAGCTTTCTACAGAAGGGATTTTTGAAAAAGTTATTTTTGTGTGGTGTACAAGTCCACAAAGTGGACCTCCTTCTATGTTTTTTTGGAAACATGTAAGAAATGATTTTGGTGATTTTTTTGATGAATAACCATCTCCATAAAGTTTTTGCAAATGGACAATTTTTATTTTATTTTTTAAAAAATATTCCTATTTTTTACTAATTAAAGCATCAAAGTATGTATTTTCTTGAGGTTTGGCAAATCTCAAGTTCTCCTACTTAGAGATTTTTTTAACAAATTTCCTTCGGTGGTTTTCTTCATCTTAAAGGTTCTTACATTAATCATATTTTTTTATAAAATTTAAAATTATTTATCTAATTTTAAAGTACTCCCAAAGAAAATCAGCAAAACGCAACAAATAGTACAAGTGTTTCGTGAATTCACCCATGGTTGATTTATTGTTCTCAACAGTCAATGAAAGAGATACTTAAAATGTTGCCTTTGTCATGGGTCTAAAATTCAACAAATAATTTTTCGAAAGTTAGAAAAGCTACAATTGTAGGTTTTGATACTTTAAATTGAGTTGAAAGTAGTGCAAGAAACCAACAGTTGATTTCATGATGAATTGATACATTTCAGATTAACAAAACTAACTGCAAGCAAGAGATATTCTGATAAAATGGCGGTATTCCTACACCATTTTTTCATTCATTTTTTAAGACAAGTATAGATTTCAAACTTCAAGGTCCTGAAATCTAGAAGCGTTATACATTTTACCCTGCACGGTCTAAACCTGAAAATGCCAAGTTTGTGGCACACCGCCATGTTAACGCCACTGTCACGATTTGCCCGAGCCCATCTTATTTCTCACAACTATGTGAAGGACAGTATCTCTGAGGTCCTCCAGATTTCGCAAACTAGCGAGTAACTTGACAACACAATTGCGGAAACCATCCCTGGTAATCGGCACCCCAGTTCGATCAACTGCGCGTGGACTTCATAAAGCTAATTACGTAAGTGGCAATTGTTCCAGAACCTTCCAGAACCTTCCAGAACCTTCACAGACTTACAGTCAGAGGAGTCTGGCCGAAAAATCCCTTCCACTGGAGCATCATACGATGAATTCTCATCCGCAGCCTCCGCCGACTGGCTACAAAACAGAAGCAGAAGCAGCACTACGACACCCTGCCGGAATACAAATCTGATCACCATCACTCACGCACTCACTAAGTGTGCACCAATTTAGCTACTGTAAACACCAACTGGCTCAGAAAAATCGTACGGGCTCGTTTCAAGAATCTAAATTTTCATCAAAGAGGTTGCACGATCAATCTGGTGGTATTCGCGGATGGAGCTAGCGCAACAACCTCCGAGCTGTGAGAGTGAAGACGATCAACACCCAAAACGAAGACTGTAATGACAGGAGACCTTCTGAAGCTCTCGAACTAATTTCATCGACAGACGATTCTCCTTGTTTCGCAACAGGGTCGGAGAAAATGGCCAACAGGGTACGGATAGTTGTACCACGAATTTTCCCAATTGGCAGAGCGAGTTCCTGGTGCCAAACCCATCAGGGATACTCCCGATATTCTCGAACGGGAAACCAGGAACCAGTTGACAGATAGAGAATCTGCTTGTAGGATTCCTGTGTCTGACTGTGTAAAACGCGATCGATGTAAGCTTGGAAAGAGCTAAGCTTCCAAATGATCTGCTCTAGTACAATCGAGCTAATTTAGCATAATTTGGGTTAATTTTATTGCAGATTACTGCGCTTCTAATACTCCGGAGTAGTAATGAGGCACTCACAGACCAAATCCTACGGGAAGGAAAAGCTGGAGGATCACTCGTAGATACCGAAAGGGACGGCGGCGTAAGTGCTGGGTAGCTTCCTGCTTGAGCTAACAGTCAACTTCTTACAGCGGAAATTTTTGGGAAATTTTTGGGAGTTCATTTCCTCCTTTCTGCGAAATGGACTCGTAAGGTACTTCTTCAATCGTCGCCGGTTGGATCCTCTCAAGTCTAAACCACAAAAGTATTGATTTATTTCATGCAATATCAATTTCTCACTGGACAATTTTCTCAAATTGAAACTGATTTGCTAGGTTCTGATAACATTCAGTAGCATGTTGTGGCACTGCCTTTCTCTCTACAGTGGAGGGTGTGGCATATTCTACAACCAACAACCTCTTCATTCTCCATTGTTTACTTACTTTAGTACCCAGGTACGCAACTCTTCTATTATATGTAATTACTTTTTGTGCATTTTAATCTATTCTCAAAGTATATAATTTGGTTTAATGTAGGAAATTCTTGTAGCCCTTTCAACAAGGAATTCAAAAATGTTATTATATATATGAAATGTATACTCTTTGAAGACAATAATAGCATTAAAAATCTGATTATATGAGTTTTTTAATATATGTATCATAGGCCAAGCTACTCAACTTTGGAGGATTTTTAATAAAAAAATTTAATTTTAATTGGAGAGGACTTCTTGTATGAATTTTTTTAAAACTATGTATAGCGTTTCAATTCTTCATATATGGGTCATTGCAAGAAAGACCGACCGATTTATGTAGCGTTTTCCACAGTATTGCTGAAATTTTCAGGAGTACTGTATAATTAGAAAAATAATTTTTAAAAAATGTAAAAAATATGTTTTAGGTATATACCTCTAAGAAGAAGGTACCCTAGGAAGGAAAAGTGTAGGAAAATTCTCTAAGTAGGAGAACTAGAAAAGTGCAAATTTTCATGAAAATAGCTACTTTGACATTTTAATTTGTAAAAAATAGGAAGAAGAATTTTAAAAAAAACTAAAAATTGGCAATTGGGGAGAACTTTATAATGAAGAGATTTCACCAAAAGAATGATCTCAAAACCATCTCAAATTTTCAAAAGTATGCGCGCAAGGGAAGCCTGTTTGCGCATATGTAGAGGAAAGAGAATAATGATTTTTAAGATTTCCTTTGGTAGAAACATGCCTGTCTAGTATGGAAATAGGCAACAAAAATTTCAGCTTTAGATTATTAATTTTAGATGCTCCCCAGTACTAAAAACCCCTAAACTACAAAGTGTGACAAATTAGCTTAATTGAATTTTAATTATAAAATGATTTTTGAAAATTTCTGAAAAATAAGTAATTTGATTGTTGTCATGTCAAAAATCTTTAGTCAAAATTTCAAGTTAATATGGTTCATACTTTAAAAGTTATAATCAATAACAACTCCGTCATTCAAAGTGTGACACAAAATAGTACCGGTCTTTCTTGCAATCACCCATATATTGTGAGTTTTTTTCCTTAAATATATGTCATGTAACATTTTCTACATATAATTTTCTTTTGATTTAGCCTTCATCCAACTTTTTGGTCTTCTTAATTTGATATAATTTTAACAAAAGCCATCTTCTAAGCCATTTTAATGCCCATGACCCCTCCATATAATACAAGAGTTGCGTACCTAGGCTTTAGTAGTTATTGATGAAACATTGTTGGGGTATCAAATATTCCACACCCTCTATTGTTGAGAGAAGGCAATGCCAACCAATGCTACTTAATGTTATACTTGTAATGTTCTAAAAAAACAATTTCAAACTAAAAGTAACTAATATAATGATTGAGATTAGCCCTTCTCCATTTTGAAGGCCATAGAAGTTTCAGTATCATTCAATAGCTACCTTAAGTAGCTACCTTGAAAGCAAATTAGTACAACAAGGACAATGAAAGCTTGTGAAAGTGTAGCTACATACATTGAATCAAGGGTGAGTCTTTGCCAAAACAAAATATAAGACACTTCCAATGTTTGAATGAATAGATTAACATTAGCTTCTACAATGTTTTTGAAATAGAATGGGAGCTCTTCTCCTTTGCTTCCTTTATCCATAGGGAGCAATTGTACAATAGTGCGAGAGTGGTTCAAATGTTCAAAAGTTGTAAAGGGTGATTGCAAGAAAGGGCTGTACTATTTGGCGTCACAATGGAAGTGACTTTCATGCCATTGATTATAACTTTTGGGGAATTAGGTCCATTTACTTGAATTTTTTTTATTGAAGGTAGACAACTTGACAGTAATGAGATTCATTATTTTTCAAAAATTTCCAAAAAAAGTTTTCTAATTAAATTTTATTTTAGCTAATTTGTCACACTTTGTAGTTTAGGGTTTTTTAGTACTAAATTGAGTATCCGAAATTCATGATGTAGACTTGAAAATTATGTGGTCTATTCCTACATTAGAGAGTCATGTTTTCACCAAAAAAAAAATTTTAAATACATTATTTTATATCCTCCACATAGATGCAAATAGGGACCCCTTGTGCATGCAATTGTGAACATTGAAAATGGTTTCAAAATTATTTCTTTGGTGAAATCTCATCATCATCAATCCTTACCAAATTTCCACTTTTTAGTTTTTTTAAAAGTTCCTTTTCCTATTTTTACAAATTAAAATGTAAAAGTACTCATTTTCATGAGATTTTGCACTTTTCTAGTTCTCCGAATTAGAGAATTTTCCTAAACTTTTCCTTCCTAGGGTACCTTCTTCTTAAAGGTGTATTCATTAAAAATTATTTTTCACATTTTTTAAAAATTGTTTTTCTAATTAAATAGTACTCCTAAAAAAATTATGAGTACTATTCAAAACGAGACAAAAAATGGGAGGCCTTTCTTGCAATCACCCTAAAGGCAAAGGAAAATGATAAATGTGTGGAAAGCAATATAGCAGCATAAGTGGGCCTATGATTTGAAAAAATGTATGTTTTGAAAGTGGAGTAACTAAAGCATTAGATGTTTTTTCTACTAGTTAGAAGACTTCAAGTTCCCGACTATGGAAACATTCAGGAACTCTGCCACGTCTGTGATTTGACATGGTCAAGAGATTGTTATGTCAAATTTATAATAATGAAATATCAAAAAATTAAAATTTATAAAAAATTTAAAATTATTTTTTATTATTTTTTATTTTGACTATTCCCAGCATTGGGATCGGGCTTGAAACAGTCTTCTAATTCCTAAAAAAACATCTAATAGGCCATTTCTATTGAAGCAATTGAGTTGAAAAAAAGAACACACTTTTGTCTACACATTTATTGCATATTTGCAACCAAGCCCCCACATAGACAATGTAGAGGTCCTACTAACAAGTTGAGTTAGAATGACACTTTTTGGACTATATATTGAATGAATTAGATCTCATAGAGAATGATGACTAAAATCAGTTGAGATTCACGCTCTCAAATATTTTGTAGAATATTCAATATATTTATACTAATACAAATAGTAGGTGAATTCTTTGAACTAAATCAAAATTTTCAAGTCAGTTGTATGAGTTGGGAAGGTCATATGAAAGTCAAAAATTAGAAGGTCAAATAAAAATGAGACATGTAAAAATCAAAAGTAGTATATAGGGACACCTCATTTTTGAAACTTGAAATTATATCATTTCATCTAAGTAGAGATAGTAGAAATTAGTAGTTTATTTGCAACCTTTTCTATAAGATAAGAATGATTATAAGAAAAAAATTACTGAAACTTGTCCAAAATCAAATGGAAACTTTCGATTCTTTATAATGCATTTTTAGGGCATTGTCTATGTAATCTATAAATTTTTTTAAGTTTTAAATTTGGTGTAACTTGGATTAATTCTATTCTTTCATAACTAGAGGTTACTCATTTGCGGATTAGGTTGTAGGATTTAAAAAGTTCAAACATGTTACAATTAAGTGCAATTATTGGTAAAATGTAACCTAACAACTCCTTTACATTTGAATGAGGCAAAGCTCAAAAAGATTAAAAAATTGAATCCTCATTGTTCAAAGCTTTTGAAATGGTCCATTTTGACCAATTAGATTGGACTTTTTGGCTTTATTCCAAATGTAAAGTGACTCCAGTTGTCATCCTTTGTTTTTCTACAATAAGTTTCAACTAACCTTTCAATCATGTCTTAATTTCTAAGAGCCTATGCCTTTCCAAGCATATTTTTCCTATCGAGAAAAGAACATGGACTTATCATTTTCCCTATGAAGAATTTTTTTAGTCAAAATCTAAGTTTTGTATAGATGTTTAAAGAACTTGAGTGAGAAATTCGACATGAGTCATGAAATATTATAACAATAGAAATTTATACATCTTATTTAAGCATAAGAGGATTTATGGGCCCCTAGAAGACCGTTTCAAGGTTGTTCCCTAAAACTGTTCCCACTACTACAGACTAGTCCCTTGTTGGTCTGAATTTTTGAATTTTGAAAAAAAAAATTAAAATTTTTTTCCCTAAAAACTTCTGAATGTATTAGAAAGCAAGAAAATAAATTTTTTGTAATTTCAAAATTAATTAAAATAAATAAATAATTAGTATTTTTTGATGTGGTAGTCGCTCAACTACATCAACATAGTGTTTCTAGCATTTCCAATGTGTTCTTAGCGTTTGGGAACTCACAATCTTGTAGACCAACTAGAAATCCTCTTATGTATGCATATTGCATGCACCTCCGTGCAAAATTTGAAGAATTTATAAATAAAAGTCGTGGAAATTACAAGTAACATGAACAACTACAAAATGTATTTGCTTAGCAAAATGTACTTCTAAGAACCTTAAATTCAAATGAAGAGCTATCAAACACATTACACAATATATCTTGTAAATGTTGAAATTCAATTTTTTTTATTAAGTAGAAATTACAAACAACTCCCAATCAACACTTAAGTGTTTTAATTTCTATGGTGAAAATTATAAAAACATTTATTCTTTTCATTGGGCCATTTTCAAAGCAGAAATATCAACTCAATTTTTAAATCTCTGGTAAGCTTTGCTTAATACTAGAAAATCATGTAAAATTTAAAAACTTTATTCTTCCACTAATCAATTATATTAACTACAAATGGCCACGACCCTTGTCATGACCCAATTTCACAAAAAAGGTCACATTTTCATCCAAAATACTTTTCATCCAATCCATTTTCTCCTAAGTTCAATCAGTGTTATACTCTACAATAGGTCTATCCTAGTAGTATGTATGTGCCTTTGAGGGCCTCTTAAAATTAAATATTCATCTTTTTGGATAAAAAATAAAAGCTTTCTACAGTTAGCTTTCAATATTACCTATAAATTTTCTTAAATAGTGAAAGGTATTTAATTTCCCACACATAAATGAACTGAAATTTTAGAGCCACCATATATATATGCTCCAACACTTTGGAGTTAAAAGTTTTTTCTTAAATTTAAATAACTTTTTTCTTATATAAAATTACACTATAGCAACTCAAATTTTCAACCATTTCACTGTCATTAGAATCGAAGAAGAAGTGATTTTATTAGATGATAGAAAATGAGAATAAATCAATGTTTGATACATTATATTTTGTGTTTTTTCTTCCACTTTAAAGAATTTAGTGCCATTACTAATTCAACAAGTTTTGTTTTATACTAATTGACCAATTTTATGATAAAATTACAAATCTTCAATGCAATCAAACAAGCATTGGAAGTATAGAATTTGATATATGAAGGTTTTGTTATTAAATATTTCAATTCTTTTGACACATTGAATTCAATCTTCTTCAAATACTCCATTAGAATATAGAAACATTGCTTATGGTAAATTGACCCCTAAACATTCCAAAATTCACATTTGGAATGATAAAGAAAATGCATTAGATTTACATTTCACCTTGTAAAGATGAACATAATACTAAATTCATATAATAATGGGAGTATCCTAGAAGTATGTTCTTCTAATCTATTGTATCTTACGAGTAGTCGAACATCTAAATTATAGGTGAGAATGCTTTATGTTATGGTCCTCAATGCAAAATTCACGACTAGGCACACAAGTCCAAATCCTATAGCATGCCATTGATTGAGAATTTTCCTAAAAAAAACCCATATAAAAAGCATCCAGTGCCCTCATTTATGGTCTTGATTATTGTTCCTTTTTTGATGAGATGAGTAAGTTTAAGAGAAAAAAATTAGATGAATCTTTGGTTGATGTAAAGGTTTAGAACAAAGAAAAATGATTATGAATTATATTCCTCATCTTACTACAAAACATTGAAGTGATCTTATAAAGTGTATCCTATAAGATGAAATATTCCCTCCCTTCAACCAAGAGTAAACATAATTATCTCCTCTATTTTGTACATTTTAGAAACTTGTAGATCTTAGCTCAATGAAAATGACTTTCTTGTGATTGTAGTAGTCGTTGTCACCTACAAGTCAAAATTGAAAAAAATGACTTACAACAGTCAAATTAAAGTCTTTGTTGGCAGTCACATTGAACTTCACTTTCTTGCAGTGTTTGTAGTTTTTCAACAATGCTAGCATGTGAGTATGTGGGTGTAAACTTATGAGTAGAAAGTAGAAATTGTGCGATCCTAGAGTCTAGAAATTTAAAAGATGATGTAATTTCTAAGAAAATTTGGTGAAAAAGATGAAAGATTGAATTTTTTAAATATTATATTTAAAAAATATGACTTGTTACCACTAGACCGACATTAGATGAGATTCAATACAATGGAGAATTCTAAAAACTACACCAAAACAAAATCTCATGTAGTTGGGAGATGGCTACTTCAGATTTTTTTAAATTTATTAAACAATTGAATTTTTTTTTAAATTTTAGAAACAAAATAAAAAAATTTAAAGTATTTATTACACTAATAACAAGCAAATGCTCCCTCGGAGCTTTGGGAACAACAAGGAAGACAAGTCTAAAATGGCCCTCCATTTCTCTAGTGTGATTGTTGATTTCAGATTTAAAAACAAAAAGTGGTGCAATTGCTTGTTTTGAAATTTATATGCCACTTTGAGATGATATTTTAGGGTGGAATCATCAAGTGAGACTACAAGAGTACAAATAATTCAAAAGCAATTGAAAGGATGAAAAGATGACAAATGGAGCAAAAATATCATAGGATGTCGACCATTGTGTAAGTGATTGCAAAAAACACCTAGTAGTTTTGTTGTTTTTTGATTTTGGACCACTATAATGGTTGAATGATGAATTCAAAGCCAAAATAGAAAATTCTATTTCTAGATACCTTGACTAAAATTGTATCACTTATTTTTTAGAAATTTCTAAAAATCATTTTATATTTAAAAGTCAATTTTGCTAATTTGTTACACTTTGACATGCAAAGGGGTTTTACACTATTGAGCAATTTACATTAATGATTTTCAGCTAAAATTTCTATTATATATTTTCCTAGAAGATAAACATGTTTCTACCAAAGGACGTTTTAATATCTTCCATATTATTTTGTTCAAAATTTCAAATAGACCTCCCTTGCACATGCACTTCTAAATATTAGAAATGGTTTAGACGTCATTTTTTTGGTAAATCTTATCACTAAAAAATCTTTCTTCATGAAATGTTTTTAGTTTTGTTGAAATTTTTTTTTTCTATTTTTTTCAAATTAAAATGTTGAAGTATGTATTTTATAGGACCTTTTTTTGAATATAGAAATGTATGAGAAAATACATACTTCAATGTTCTGATTTGTAGAAAATAGAAAAAACAATTTTCAACAAAACTAAAAAAATTTGTTAAGAAAGATTTTTTGGTGATAAGATTTGACCAAAAACATGAGGTCAAAATCATTTCTAATGTTTGGAAGTGCATGCCCAAGGGAGGCCTATTTGAAATTTTGAACAAACATGGAGGATATTAATCCTTTAGTGACTAGTTGGCCACTTCTGGGTTGATTTTTTCACTCTCCGTTTGATATTATTCAAAATACATTTGATCACAAAAATATCAAAGAGTATTGCAATTAGAGTGTCTTCATGCGCTTCAAACAAAACCAATTTCAAGAAAATTGGAGCATTAATGCATTAGCTATGAAGTTGCAAGGTCAAATAGCCTGGATCGTCAAATGGGAAGTATTCAACAAAAATACGAAAAAATATCAACCAATTTGTGAGATTTTTTTGTATCTTGGTGTCTTGACAAGGCATAAGTGTTGCTTTGTAATCTCATGAATGCCCAAAGTAAACTTATGCATTGAAATTTATATAGCGCAAATTCTAAAGGATCATTCAAGTCATTGATTTTTAAAGATTAAAGGAAAGAACCCAAATTCCAACAAGGCTCTAAAAGCAAATATGGTTATGAGGTACATTTTTCTTTCTTCAATGTACCAAATCTGCACATTTTAGAAGGGTATTGCTTTTGATGACTACAGATGACCATTTTTTGTGAACTTCAAAAATTTGTAACTAATTTCAAAAAACTTCAAAAAATATGAAATGACTTGAGTTAGATGCCTATTCTACTTGCCTCTCAAGAAAAATTTACTAAAAAATATTTAAAGATGTTTCATCTACCCAAAATTCAATTCTAGTCCTTAAAAGGTTGATTTATGGACCTTCTACCTTATTTAGAGCAATTTGTACCGTTGAATGAGTTTGATTTTTTGTTAGGTTGAAGAATCTACCTTATGGAAATACATTATATGGTTCAATCTAAGATTACATCCTTAGAGTAGCCACAAAATTCACTTTCTTGAAGAACTACGCCCACCCCCCAAATCAACCACAGTCACTAAAGGGTTAAAATGTTTTTTGGTAGAAACATATTTAATTACCTACTAGGGAAATATACCATAGTAATTTTAGCTAAAAATCATTTATTTAAATTGCTCAATAGTGTCAAAAAACCCAATATATTAAAGTATGACAAATTAACAAAATTGACTTTTAAATATAAAATGATTTTTAGAAATTTCTAAAAGATAAGTGGTACAATTTTAGTCAACATATTTGGATAAAGATCTTCTTTTTTGGCTTTGGATTCATCATTCAAAAGTTATAGCACTCAAAAATCAAAATACAACTAAACTGCCAAATGTTTCTTGTAATCACTATGTATATGTACTAAAATGATTTTTCCTTACAACAAGGAATACATATTATATTGGAATACAAATATAATCTTTTGCTACTCAAATTTGGATAATTTAAAGATTATATATTGGTATTATATATCTACTTTAAATCATACTAATATCTATCAATTAACTTGCTCACTTCGGCATATCTTCATGACTCTACCAACAATTAGCGCTAGCTTAAGCTCATCTAAGTTGAAGGTAGGAACATCAATGAATAAATTTGTCTTATAATCAAATTTGTAGAAGTAACAAAAGATGCAATACAAATGTTTCCAATTTATGTACATGCCACACTTTCCAATGAAGGTGCCATTCATACTACCATAAAAGAGACAAGTACAAGATAAAAACTTGCAAAGTGTCATGTTATGAATCTTTTGGTTATTTAGTCCTTAACAAAAGTGTAATAATAACTCCAAGTTCACAATAAGGAAGAGAGTTCATTCCAATAATACTTGCAATAAAATTACTTACACTTTCTCATTGATTGTGGTGATTTTTGGTGGGTGCTTTACTACTCCATTTGGGTGCTTATTTGTCATTTCAAATGAAGTTTTTTTTCTTAGCATGTGTTGGTTAAAGATGAGTGGGTAATATATAAACAAATATCCCAAACAAGGTAAATAGTGTCAAGGACACGAGCTAGCAAGGGAATCTTAAACACATAAATAGAAAATTGATAGTTTATTGTAACACAAACAAGATTACAAGGCAAATTCAAGAGGAAATGAATTGACGAGAGTGGAGAGTGTTCTTCTAACCCTTCATTGTATACAAAAACAACTTTAGTTTCACAAGTCAACGTAAGACACTTAAATAAGAATCTATAGGATATTTGCTTGCTTCTAGAAGTCAAGCCTAGTTAATTCTACTCCTAAAGTGAAATGGAAGGTTAGATGGATTTATTCTCAATCTAGTCTTCAATTTGGCCCCTATCTAATATTTTAATTACAATTAATGTAAAGTGTTGAGGCCAAATTCTAATTCATGAGCTCTTGCATTTTCTTTATTCCTCAATCAAAAAAATATAAAAACATTCATCTTTTCCTTTGTCTTCCTTTCTTTCCTAATTAAAAAATAAAATTTAAGAAAATCTTTTCCTATCTATTCCTATTTTTCTTATTCCAAAAACAAATATTTTATTTTTATTTTTAAAAATATTTTATACTTTTTCTTTATTTGTTTAATCAACATGCATTGAGTCTCTTTTCCTATTGCCATATCTTTTATCTTTACAACATGATAAATATTTATACAAAAAGGTGACTATTCATGAATAGAGATAGATTGAGGATAAACAATGAAACTTTCTATTTCTTGTGTCAAATTTTAGAGTCATCTATTGTGATGACTTGAAATTATTGACATTGAACTAGAGTTGAAGCTTCTAAATAGTTGTCAAAATAGTATTTTTAAGCAAAAAATTTCAAGCAATAAAGAAATTTGATCTTATGACTACTAATTACACAACTTAAAATAAAATTTGAGAGAATTTCAATTTACTTAATCTCATTTTTAACCCTAGAGCGTGACAACATCTAGTTTTTGGATGATGAATAGATTTGAAATTACTTTTCAATCTTGTTACTATTTGGATGGAAATCATCCTAATTTTTAGAAATTTTTTATGAAGTTTTTGTTCTATCCAAGACTTGGATTTGATATTATTAGAGATATAATTTTCTAAAATTACAAATGTGGAAGTATGTCAAGTGGTTGACTTGCATTGACTGTAGTTCAAAACCAAATTTGCAAAAATGAGGTCATAGAATTAAATAACAAAAGAATTTCAAAAAATCACTATATGAAGAAAACCTCATTTCAAACCCACTCCAACAAGTTTTACTTGGAAAATGACAATATTTTGCTTGTAATTGAATTTTGAAAGAATTTTGAAATTTTATTTTCAGAATTTATAGAAAAATATTGGTGAAAGCATTGGAGAATCTAACCATATAGATGGAATCTAAGACTAAAAATTTACAAGTTTCTTTTGTATCACAATCCAAAAATATTCTTCCAAATAGTACTTTATAAAGCTTCTTCCCAAATTGTCAATTCTAGACATGATTCCAAACACTCTAGGGTTAAGTCTATGTTTTTAATTTTATATGTTTTTTAAATATGTTAATTTTTTATTATGAGAACTTGAATGTATTCAACAATAAAAATAATCTTTCCTTATCTTATCATTAGAAGTTGTATAACACACATCAACTAACATATGCAAGTTTGTAATATAACACTTGAATATTTGCATCATAGGCATAAAACATCATAGGTATTAATTACCAATTTCATTCAATAGACTCACAATGTACAACTCAATCCTTCTACTCTAAAAATTGGTCAATGTAGATGGAAAGTTGACAAAATATCAATTCTCCAAATATTTAGCAATCTAGATGGGAGGAAGATTTGTGAGCTTAAGATAAACTAGCCTATGATAGGTAAACTATCCAATGCAAACACCTAAAATGATACCCATTTTATTCTTGCATCAATCCATGGCATATTATTTCCTCTTATAAATGAGAATAGGACATTATTAGCTTGATTGGTGGTCAAAATCAATACCTTGGATGATCAATGGTTATGGATTTATTAGTGATTGCTTCAAGAACTTTGACCTTTTTAGTCTAAATTCATTACAAGAATTATTTTTTTAATTCTTTTAGGTCATAGCCATGTTAGAAAATATTAATAAGTAGAAAATTGTCACAAATCCAAACAACAATTCAAACTCAAGCACAAAGGATTGAAAGAACATAAGAGCACATAAACAAGAAGGAAAAAAATTTGAAAACAATTGAAAATTGAGTATAAGATGTGTATTCTAGTAGTTGTTGTTGCTAGACATAGACAAAGATGAAGTACAAAAAACACATGCCTCTACCTCATTGGCAAAATTATCCTATCCAATGATTCTTTGATTCTTCACGCACAAACCACCCACTCTTTGTAAATTTTTGTAAATTCAATAGTAAAACTTATTTTAAATCTACATCCACTACTTCATAGCTAACATTATTCTCTTGAGAATGAGCCTAGGTTAAGTGACCTTTTACATTCCTAAGTCTAGAAATAGAGATTAGATAAAGGAAATACTAGCCCTTAACCCCTAAATGTCGTGATCCATCTCCAAAATTGACTATTCAAGAAAAATCATTATAAAGTACTATTTGGAAGAATATTTTGGACTTGATATATAAATAAAAAATTTAGATTTTGAGTTTTAGATTCCATTTGTATAGTTAGATTCACCAATGCTATCACCAATAATTTTTTATAAATTTTGAAAAAGAAAATTCAGAATTCCTTCTAAATTCAATTACAAGCAAAATATGATCATTTTTTGAGAAAACTTTTTGGAATGGATTTGAAATGAGGCTTCTTCATATGGTGATTTTTTGAAATTTTTGTGTTCATAAAATCTATGACCTCATTTTTCCAAATCCAATGTTGAACTAAAATCAATACAATTTTTGGCTTGACAAACTTCTACATTTGTAATTTTAGAAAAATATGAAATCTAATAACACCCAATCCAACCATTAGATAGGACAACAACTTGATGAAGTATCACCACAAATTAGATGACTCTCATCCAAGAAGTAATGAAAAAGAAAACCGATTTTCAATCTATACATCGTCCAAAAATTGGACATCAGAGCGCTCCAAGGTTAAAGTTGCAGCCACCAAATGCACTTTGGTAAAACCAAATTAAATTTGTAAGCTTTTTTTGGCTTAAGAAAATCTATGCATCTTATAATGATTTAAAATTTTTACCATACAAATTAGAAGAGCAAGCACAAATTTTCCAACAAGTTTTTTTTAATTCACATTAGATGCAAAAATAACAACTCTCTAAATTGGACTTGAGGATACTTTTGGTCTAGGATTAAGTTGTTTTCTTGAGCACTAGCTATAGCTTCTTGGATAGATGTTGCATAATGTGCATAATGTCCAGTAGATCTTGACAACATTCAATAAAGTCTTCTTTAAGATTGACATTCAAACAAATTACCTTTTGTTCATGATTTTGACATATTTCAGTGTCATTTTAATAAAATATATCAATTTGATGAATACACATTACATTTAAAATTTAGGTTCATAATTACAATGAGATTTCAAATTGTCTCAATTGGTACTAATAACCTTACTAGACAATATGTGATGCTAAAACTTGACATGAGACAAGCTTGACACACAATAATAGATGTCCAATACAACATTAGAACTTGATTCTATGAGTTCAACATGGCAACTTTGTCTTTAGGAAAAATTTGAACCTTGAAATGGGCTCTTTTGCAGCATAGCGTAGTACTAATATAAAAAAAAAATTGAATTTTTTTTAAGAAAAAACACTACCAAAAAAAAATTGAAAATTGCCATATCCGATGTGGTCGCACTCATTCCATGTCATTTTCAAAATTAAATTTTTAAAAAATAATTTCCAATTTTCGAAAAATAAATTTTTTCCCTAATTGCACCACTATGGCAACGTAGTCACGGGCTCTTTCAAGGTCCAAATCTTTCCTAATGTTTGGCCCCCTATGGTATTTAGAGTGGAGGATTTGTAACCACTCTTTTGTATGTTTGAATCGTTCTATCTCTTGAATACAACACAAGCCTAAAATTACAAGTAACACATAAAACATGTTTCTGCTATTAGATAAGGAACTATGAAGAACACATTGATTGTGCTAATCCTTACATAATATAGATACTATGGAAGAATCACAAAATCATTTAATTGTGCCAGGGAGAAGACAAGTTTGCATAAGCATATCCTTTGTTTATTGATTCTGTAAATCATGGACAATAAACCACAAAAGATGAAAGCTAAAAAATACCAAATTACACCTTCATATGTTGTGAACGTAGATGAAGACTATTGCCACACTATCTTCCACATAAGTTAACAAATTCCTGCTATAATATTAGCTTGCCTTTATGTTTATATCATATTGAAATGAAAATTGGCTGCATTTAGTCTAATATAAATTTGAAATGAGGGAATTGTGTAGCTTAGCTTGTTCAACAGAGAAGACCTTTCATCAAAAAGACAAGCTACATATGATAAACAAAGAGGAACTTGTTTCAGAGCCCTTGAAGTTAAGTGAGCAAGACTGTATTGCCCTTTACTCGACAAGACTCGGTTGCCCTCATGGCCCTGAAGCAGACTTAGGCCCAACTTCCATGTGAGTCGGGCCAGTAGCAAAAGTGCTACAAGACAAGTAGCTTGCACCAATTGTGTTGCTAGCCTTGGTGAGCGGAGAAGTAGGAGCTCAAGTTTCACTGATATCGGTGGACAAGGTGATTGGTGGAGATTGAGCAAACTTCAAGGGAATCATTACGTGTGCTTTTCTTACTCGATATCTTCCCACCCACCAGGTCTACATAGAAGTGTCATCACTCACTTCTCACTATAGCCTTCCCTTGCAAGTTCAATTGGCCCGATTCACATAGAAGCTAGCCTTAGGAACCTTAGCGTCCATACTTCCATGCAACATAGCCACCACACGGCTTTCATGTCAGGTTACCTCTCTCATGATCTGCAATTTAACAATAAAAAACAGTCCCAAACACTACAAGAGAAAGGGGTGTTTTAAGTATAGTCCTAGAGATAACATTTTAAGTAATGACCTTTTTAGGAGACTTTAAGTAAGAAATAAGTGTCTTTCTAGTGAAATTTTACTAAAAAGACACTTATTTCTTACTTAAAGTCTCCTAAAAAGATCATTACTCAAAATGTTATCTCTAGGACTATACTTAAAACAACCCTTTCTCTTGTAGTGAAATGTGATTTTCATCATGAGGATTAACTCGAGTTTCATGAAAACAATGCTAACATAAACTTTGTTAACCCTTGAATGCCGCCACAGACGTTTGGCGTCCTTTGAATGACAAAGAATCTTTCCTTGTAGGATAGAAGCGCTAATTTTTGTACTCGGTATTAAAGGTGGAGAAGGAAGATTTTCTTTAGTATTTTGACTTCCACTAGAAGAAAATCATGTTTGCCGCAATGGACTGATATGCAACTATGTGTCCTATGCGACTTCCTTGCAACTACAACCCTCTGTATTTGCAACTAGTGCGACTTGTCCACTGCAACTACGAGCTCCAAATTATCACCCAATTGCAAACATGTTATGCAACTACAAAACTAGTTGCTAATTGCAGTCGCAAAAGCCCCAATTTTCTTCTAGTGTTCCAAGCAATGAGTATAAATGCCTTATTCAAAGTATGTGATGTCACATGGTATCAGAATGCATGATTTCTACACCCACTAGTCCTCCAAGGGTTAAATAGACAATATTAATTAGCACTACTAAGGTAGTTTGCTCTAAAAACAACACAATTAAGGGCTCTAAATAGACGATATTTCTAATATTAGTATTGCTAAGGTAGTTTGCTCTAAAAGCAACATTATCAAGGCCTCATCTACCATTTTTATGGGCTTCCATGGACAAGAAATTTTTTGGCTCATTTTAAACATAGAGAAATAGATACACCATAAAATATAAGTGATATTTTATATTTTTCAAGCATTATTGAATTACTTACAAATTTTCAAGGAATTTTGTTATAAGCAAGTACTCATGATCCTAGGTCTCCCAAAATTTGTTCCCTTCCAACTTATAAGGAAATATGGGGAAACCAAAAAGAATGATTGGCTCTTGCAATAAATAACACTTTATCCCTGACCCAGTCAATGGCTAAAAAGCTCAATTTAAGGACCACCTCATATCCATTCCAAAACTAAATACAAGGTGAATACAAAGAAATGCTCATTTGTAGAGGTAACTTCCTTACAAGGTGCCTAGCTTGAAACTAGATGGCTTGAAACCAATCCTAAGGTATGTACAACTAAACCCAAGCTATGTGTCCAAGTTCCATGCTAAGGTAAGAGGTCCTAAAATGGAGCGGGCATTAAAATGGTGCCCTATCTTAAATGTATAGTACATGTACATGTTGCATTTGCATAGCCTTCAGCAATGTACTGATAGTGTACATTTTAGCTAGGGCACCATTTTAGAGCCCTATGCCCTTTCAACTTCAAAATTTGACAACTAATTCAAAAAAGCTCCAAAATATATGAAACGACTTGGGTTAGATGTCAATTCCACTTGTCTTTCTAGGAAAATATACCGAAAACTATTTCAAGATATTTCACCTCCCCATTCAGTTTCAGCCCTTAGATGGTCCATTGTAGGACCTTCTACCTCACTTCAAAATGTTCCTAAAGCTGAGTCCCTTTCTTTGTTGGTTCCCTTGGTTGTGCACCTGTAGCGGCGCTGCCTTTGGCTTCCCCGACCCTCCGGAACAAGCCGCTCTCCAGGGCTTGATCAGCGGCAAAGACAACACCATCGACCGCAGCATCGATCCTGCACGCATAAATCGACGCCATCCGCCGCGCCCGCAACTTCATCTACATCGAGAACCAGTACTTCATCGGCTCCGCCTTCGCCAGGGATGACAAACAGGAATCCGGAGCTTACAACCTCATCCCCATGGAGCTCGTTCGCAAGATCGTTCGCAAGGTCGAAGCCGGGGAGCGGTTCACCGTGTACATCGTCATCCCGTTCAGTGTACCCCGAGGGCATCCCCGACAGTGTGCCCGTGCAAGAGATTCTGGCCTGGCAGAGAAGGACGTTCAAGATGATGTTGCGAATGCGTTCCGGGCCAAGAGGATCTACGACCAGCATCCCAGGGAGTATCTGTCGGTGTTTTGCTTGGGGAACAGGGAAACGAAGTGGCCGGGAGAGGCGGTGCCCACGAAAGAACCGGTGGATGCGTATTACAAAGCTGCGCAGGAGCATAGACGGTTGATGATTTATGTGCACTCGAAGATGATGATCGGTACGTTGATGCTTTTGTTGTTGTTCTCTCGTTTGCAATTTTGGTTACTTGGAGGGGGTATCAATTTGGAAGATTATAAAAAGCTAATGGAACGTCTCCATTCAATGGGAATTTTGTTAAAATGGAAGTATTCCATTTGCCATTTTTCCCTTCGTTTTCTTCTTTAGCTCTAACTTAGTCCAGGACTGGTTTTTTAATTTCAGAACGGACGGTTAAAACGCAAAAGTGTCAATTTTGTGGGATACTGTCATTTTGACAAAATTTTGGTTATACTCTTTCCATTCACTGCTTTGAACCTTCTCCTACTACAACAACCTCAAAAGTTTGAATCATCTAAGAGTTCGCTCATGTCAATCGTGTGGTAAGCTACCAAAAAAATTGCAGAAAAATGAATGTCAATAGATGGCATTCGATGTTAGGAATTGGTGTCAGAAAACTATCTATTTCCTTGGTGTTTTCTCATTTCATTTGGTTTTCATTTAGTTTCGGTTTTGCTTTTGCTTTTCAAAGACGGAGATCTCAAGAGCATGGATTGTTTCTCGTAATCAGTGAACGACAAGTACATAATAGTGGTCTCCGCCAACATCAATGTCTCTACAAGTGGCCATAGAATGTTGTGAACTGTTGTTAGGAAACTATCTATTTGTTTGGTGTTTGTTTTCTTTTGTTTTGCTTTTCAAAGATGGAGATTTCAAGAGCATGGGTTGTTTGCTTCATATAGTATTCAGTGGACGACATGTTCATAATGGTGGTCTTTACCAACATCAACGTTTCTACAAGTGGCCATAGAATGTTGTGAACTAGTGTTAGAAAACTACCTATTTTGTTTGGTGTTTGTTTTGCTTTTCAAAGATGGAGATCTCAAGACCATGTATCGTTTGCCTTGTTTTTTCAGTGGGCGATGAGTACATAATAGTGGACTCCACCATCATCAACGTTTCTACAGAATGTTGTGAACTGGTGTTAAAAAACTGTCTACTTGTTCAGTGTTTGTTTTCTTTTGTTTTGCTTTTTCAAAGACGGAGATCTCAAGAGCCTGTATCGTTTGCCTTGTTTTTTCAGTAGACGACGAGTACATCATCGTGGGCTCCGCCAACATCAACGAGAGATCCATGGACGGAGCGCGCGACTCCGAGATCGCCATGGGCGCCTACCAGCCTCACCACCTGGCCACCCACCATCCTGCCTCTGGCCAGATCCATGGCTTCCGGATGGCCTTGTGGTTCGAGCACACCGGCTTCCTCCACAACTCCTTTCTGCAGCCCTGGAGCCTCGAGTGCATCCACACAGTCAACAAGCGAGCCGACGAGCTCTTCAGTCAAGACACCGTGGTGGATCTCCCGGGCCATCTCTTGACGTATCCGTTCAGTGTGGGCTTGGATGGATCCTTGACAGAAGTGCCAGGCTCCGAGTTTATAACGGATACCAAGGCGAAGGTGTTGGGGAGCTCCACCTTAGCCCTCCCTGACATTTTGACCACGTAAACAATGCACTTGTGAATTTTTTTTTTAACCGATAAATGATGCAGAGGCCATTTTCTGGTCGTTGAATGAGGGAGAATCACTTGGGAAAACGCTGAAATTTTTCATTTTCCACGCATGATAAAATTTGCAAATTCTGAATTCATATTTGCAATCAGAGACCCCAAATTTGTAAGGAGAGGTGAATGAGGTAAATTAATCAAGCCCCACATAAGGGTTTTTTATTTTTACTTGTACCCCTGAAATGACTTCACCCCGACCATATTTTGGTCGATGAACAAGAGAGTGCTTTGACTTTCAATGAGTATTTTGGATTTTTGAAACAAGCCACAATACGTCCAGGTATCTAGAGCACTCCACTCCAGTATATGAAGTAACGATAAGTGACTGATATATATACATCGAGGCTCTCAAAGACTCAAACAAATGGATACATATTCCAACTTTAATTGTGGTAAAGACATCCGTGAGGTATATTTCCCAATTGGGACATCCTGTACATCTTGCTGAATGGTGTCGATCTTTGCATGTTGGAACTCCGGTTTGAATCATTCGATCGATCACCGAGACTTTCGAAGCAATAAAGAGTAGTTACAAGGTTGAGTGACCCGGCTTCCAACATCCACAAACTTGACAAGCTAATTCGTTTGCCAATATCAGTCTCAAAGGAGCACTTGCTGCCTCGATCGTAATCCACTCGAGACAACAATTAACAGCACTGTCTTGTTCAAGCCTCGGCAGTTATCCACAGTTTAGACTAGCTGTACGAACACTTGTTGCCTCGGTAATTGGTTTCAGACTATAAAAGCGGAAGCTCCATCGATCCGGCCATTTCATTTCAGTGTTGTTCTCTCCGTTGCAAGTCTGTCTGCTGAGACCATCTCTCATCCTTCAATTCCCCAGCTCGATCTCCCTCCGTCGATCGGTACTCAACCGCGTCCAGTTTAGACTAGCTGTAAGAGCACTCGTTGCCTCGGTAATTGGCTTCAGACAATAAAAGCGGAAGCTCCATCGATCCATTTCATTTCACTGAGTGTTCTTCTCTCTGTCACAAGTCTCTCTGCTGAGTTCATCTCTCTCCCTTCAATTCCCCAGCTCTCCCTCCCTCGATCGGTACTCAACCGCCTCTAGTACGTCGATCTTCAACTGATCTTTGGCTCAGCACCACTACAGAAGCTTGTTACCTCGTGGTACATACTATTCCTCCTTGTGCTTGATTAATTTAGAAGATGGTCGGAAGAGAGTACAAACTAGAACACGAAGGTTGTACTGTATTGATGAGATCGATTGACCTTCATTAGCTAGTCCGGGCCATGTTCTGGTCGATGATAGGTTCGTGGTCCTACATTATCATCAAATTCAACAGGGTGTGGCTTTCAGAGGGTCAGTATTATGTCCTCAATTGTGTGAGTCACTTGCATAGATCAGAGCTAGTTGCAAAGATTGTGCCTCGTCCGCAATTTAGGTTCTGTGTGAAAAACTGCAACTCTCTCGAAGGTTAGACGTTTGACTGAGTAGGATCGATGAAAAGCTGAAGGTCGGGGCTTAATGTGAAGAAGTCGCTAGTGTTTTGTTAATTACTCACTGTGCTAGTAAGTATCCTGCAATAGCTGTGGTTCAATTTCATTTTCTTAGTTTGGCTAAAAAATAAAACGATTGAATATTACACTCTTTGAGCTTATTCACATACAGTAGTCCTCAATGAATTTACCGCTTATTCGAGTTCATTGTATAAACTTTGCGAATGATCACACAATCGTGTATCAATGGTTCATGTGCCCAGGTTACATTTGGATGGAGCCTGAGCAGCAAGCACCGAGGACAATATGGTGTGGCGGCATAAACACAAATCAGGATGTTTCCATTCGCCTCGTCTCCAACGGAATCGATAACGACCCGCAGCAGCTGACCAACCTTCGCACCCAAGAGCCGTTGGCAGTCTTGAAGGTGCATTCGACTCGCTTGAAGAAACACAGCAAGTACTTCCAAGCATGCTTGAGCAAAAGATGGACGAATCCAGATGCACGGTCACCTTCCATGGAATTCAGTCTGGAGCTCATCCACGGGCTGCAAGTTGCATCTTACGCCGACTGCTTTTT